>CM053753.1:51886702-52062999 GCA_028658305.1 Pachyuromys duprasi | reverse complement strand
GGTGTGACAGGAAAGCCACCTAATGATAAAATACAGTATTAGGCTTCTGGATGTCTGCGTGTTAGTCATTGAATGGGCAAAGTTCGGCTTTGTTACTGTTTGTTTTAAGCTTAAACTGTCTGTGAATTTGACCCTCTGGCAAGCAGGGGATCAAGGGTGGATGCTGTCACTAAGGGACACACACACACAAAGATGGCAACGGACTTCTCTACTTGGCTCCATCTTGGAGCCTGCCAGGCATATGTGGCCACAAGTCAGCACAGGAACTAGCCTGACCAGAATGGGAACTAGACAGAGTACCCTGAGCAAAGCCAAGAAGTACAATCCAAGGAAGCATTTTTAAATGTTTCAGGAGCTTTGTACAAGGTCACTTGCAAAGAGATTGGGACAGAACTGTATTCTTTCAGTGTCACCAGGAAGGAAGCAGATCCCTGGCATTCTGGGAACCCATGGGGCATCTCTCAGTATTGTCAAACTAATATTAAAGCGATGGAACACTGGACAGTGAGGCTGCGTTAAATTGGTGACCCAGCTTGGTCTCTTCCGAAAGGGAGGTTCAGTCACCTCACCAGTGGTCACTCAGTGGTCACTCAGTGGTCACTCAGTTCACCAGTGGTGAACTGAGACAGCTGAGGTGCTCTTGAAGCCAAAGGGAACACAGAACTGGTAGTAAGTGACAGTTGTAAATGGCAGCTATCACCACGTGACAGGCAACTAAGTCCGTCGTCATGAGTTTTATGTCTTGTTTCCCTATGTGGCCACACCATGTTTGTGTGTATATAATGATACCTGTGCTCCCTTCTGTTTTTCTTAATTAATTAGTTAATTAGTTTTGGGTTTTTTTGTTTTGTTTTGTTGTTGTTGTTTTGAGACAGGTTTTCTCTGTGTAACAGCTCTGGCTGCCCTGGAACTTGTTCTGTAGACCAGGCTGTCCTTGAACTCACAAACATGAACCTGCCTATTTCCAGAGTGCTGGGATTAAAGGCATGTGCCACAACCACCCATTATTTTTATTTCATGTGCACGGGTGCGTTGCCTGCATGTATGTCTGTATGAAGATGTCAGATCCACCGTGTGGGTGCTGGGGATTGAACCTGGGTCCTCTGAAAGAGCAGCCAGTGCTCTTTTTTTTTTTTTTTTTTTTTATTTTTGCAGCCAGTGCTCTTAACTGCTGGGCCATCTGTCCAGCACTGGCACTCTGTGTGTTTAAGAGTGTACTGTGCTCTTGTAGAGAACCAGCCTTTGGTTCCCAGCGCGGGTGTCAGCCAACTTTGGAGGAGCTGACCCTCTCTTTTGGCCTCCAAGGGCACTCTTACTCATGTGCACCCCACTAGCCTCCCTCCTCAAATCAAAATAAAAAATAGAATCAGATGTGGTAGTGTACACAGTTAATCCCAACTCTCAGAACGTAGAGGCAGGCAGATCTCCTTGAATTGCAGACCAGCCTGGGCCACATAATGAGACCCTGTCTTAAAAGACCAAAAATTAAATAAGAAATAAAAAACAATCCTAGAAAAAGCTGTGTTGATTTTAGTCTCCTATTTACGTACTATTACCAGCTGGCCTTTGATACAGAATGGATTTGTTGAGATGCCAGAAACCCGAGCAATTAAGGATGTGGCTCAGTGGTAGAGGGCTTACTGAAAATGTCTGTTGGTTGAGTTCAGTCTCCAGCAATGCTAAAACAAACAAACGAACAAACAAACAAGTCCCTTCTTGGGCTCAGTGAGAGCTGGCTCAGCAGATAAGGGTACTCACTTGCCACCAGACACGGTGACCTGAGTTCAGTCCCTGGAATCCACATGATAAAAGGAGAAAATTCAAGCTGCTTTCTGACCTCAAATATGTGCATGAGCGCATGTCACACACACAATGAATGAGTGAATGAATGAATGAACGAATGAATGAATGAATGAATGGTTTAAATTTCTCCCCTGTATGGACCATTTCACATTCAAACCATAATATTTGTCTTTTGGGGGATACAGATTCTTCTCTGGAATTGTCACGCTTTCTTTTTGAGAGTGAAGGACCTTATCCTGGAGCTTGGAGGACGGGCCAAAGGTAGGAGGGTTGGCCTCAAGCCAAGCCCGGACGTGGCAATGCTTACTTTACACCCTGTCTGTGCCCTGAAGTCTCTGCGGTCACTACCCTCCAGCTATTCACCACCTGTGGAAGGGCAGGCACACAGCAGCGTCCTCTGCTCTAGGACAACTTGAGCCAGGTGATGCAAGTAGATGTGGCGGGGAAGGGTACAGGGACACACAGGGAATCCTGGACCAGGAGGAAGGAAATGTAAAGACCCATCTGCAGCCAGCTACCTGCCGGGCACCATTTGAGACCTAATACATGATCCATGGCCAAAAATATCCTTTCCAACATGGATGGTGGGCCCCTCCCGTTTTGGACGCCCCTTTGAAATATCTGAATACCAACTTGGTGACATCCCTTGGCACAAAGAGCAGGGTTGATGGTCAGTAATACATTTACAAATGGTTTTGCCAATGGCACCCTTTGGTATGGACAGCGGGAGTTCCCTATGTCTAGAACCCTACTGTGGAAAAAAAAAAAAAAGAAAGAAAATTAGGTTTTACAGCCTGTGTTGTGAAGCTGTGTGTTGTCGGTAACGGAGGATGAAAAAGGAGGCATCCTTTCAGGTTGAGACCAAGGGTCTGGTCAACAGAAACATTGGTCACCTTAGAACGCAAATATAGAAGTAAGGGGCTATTTTTCCCCCAACTCATTATTTTGAAAAGAAGTTTAGGTGGCTGATATAGCTCTCTGGTAAAGTACATGCCTAGCATGCACTTAAAAAGTTGCTTACATAGTCTGTGTGTGTGTGTGTGTGTGTGTGTGTGTGTGTGTGTGTGTGTGTGTGTTACCAGAGTATAACCTTCGATGGTGCTAGAATGGTGACCCATGGCTGCCTTCCAGCGTACAACCTTAGGCATTGTTCCTCGGGAGATGTCCACCTTGTGTTTTGAGACAGAGCCTGGCCTGGAACTCACCAAGTAGGCTAGACTGGCTGTCCAATGAATTCCAGGGATCCTCCTGTATCGTCTCCACCTCCCCTGTGCTGAGGCGACAAGCGTGTACCACCGCACCCAGCTTTCCCACATGGCTGCTGAGGACCAAACTCAGGGCATGGAAAGCACCTTACTGACGGACCCCACAAGGTTCACATTACATAAAAGATGAGAGAGGAGGGTACTGAACACTCAAACCCTTGTAATCAAGAGTCACCAGTCAATAATAGGTTGTCACAGTTAGTTGTGTGTATATGTGTGCACGTATGTGTGTATATATATATCCTCAAGCCATTTGAAAGTAGTTGCAGAAGCCGATCATGGTGGCATGTGATTCCTAGCACTTGGGAGGCAGAGGCAAGCCAATCTCTATGAATGTGAGGCTAGCCTGGTCTACTAATCGAGTTCCAGGACAGCCAGGGCTATACACAGAGAAACCCTGTCTCAAAACTCCGAACCAACAAAAAAAAGAAAGTAGCTGCAGAAACCACACATCAATTTCTCTGGATTCCAGATATTGATCTTGACCTGCGCTTAGGAGGACCCTTCAGTTTCCTGAGTCTAGAAAACGTCCTCTGCTAGTTTCTTTTCTCATCACTGACAAAATGCCTTCCAGAGGAGCTTCAGACAGGTGGGATTGGTTCTAGCACACAGTTTAGGGGATCTCGGTCCATCACGGTGGAAAGGACAAAGTGGGATAGGCAGAGTGGAGGTGGTGGAGACAGGGGCATGGTGGCGGCTCCTGGTGTCTTCGTGGGTCAGGCTAGAATTAGATCAAGTTTTAACAATCCTTAAGGCTACCTCCCCAGGGATGCACTTCCTCCAGCCAGAATGCACCTCCTGAAGGTCCCACTCCTAAAACAGTGCAGTCAGCGTGTGCTACATGTAAGTACATGCAAGCAAAACACACAGGCAAACACACATGTTTTGTTGTTGGTGGAGGTGGTGGTGTTTGAGACAGGGTTTCCCTGTGTAACTCTGGTTATCCTGGAACTCTCTCTGTCAACCAGACTGGCCTCAAATTCCCATTGATCCTCCTGCCTCTGCCTCCCCAGCGCTGGGATTAAAGATGTGCACCACCATCATCAGCTGGTAGCAGGTACATACATGTATACGCACACCTACACACCTACACACAGAGGCCCCAGGTTTGACACTCAGCATCATGCACACACATAAGATTTTAAACTTTTGTACCAAATCATTGGCTAGGAGAAAACATTTGCAATATATATATATATATATAAAAGCAGGGACAAAAATCCACAGAAATCAAAGATCCTACATATGAGTGATGAAAAGAAAAATAATCATTTGTTCGTTTGTTTCAGGACAGGGTTTTTCTGTGCAGACCTTGCTGTCCTGGACTTGCTTTGTAGACCAGACAGACCTCGAACTCACAGAGATCCGCCTGCCTCTGCCTCCCCGAGTGCTGGAAAAAGAATCTTATTAAAAACGTGAAAAATCACAAAAAAAGAAACGTGAATGGCTAAGAAATGTAAGAAAAATAGACTCAATTACCATGATGAACCATTTTAAAAATGCAAACCAACCTTCTTTTCTTCAAGCAGGTCATTGAAAATTTAAACAGACTGGAGAGAAAATGAAGGGGTGACACCCTCGCACAGCCATCAGGAGTGAAAACTGCGCTCACCAGCTAAAGAAAATTTGGCATCACGCACATTCTTGTGGGCTCAAGTGGTTCTGTTCTAGGACTCCAGCCTACAAAACACTACTGTTTTAACGATGGTGTGCACACGTGGCTGTGTGAGGCAGCATTACTTAAGGATAAAAAGCAAAAGTAGCCCCCAAATGGGATGCTTAAATTAGTTATGTTCCATTGATACCCAAACACCCTCTTTGGAGCACAGATACTTTGTTGGGGCCATTCTGCATGTAACCAAACTGTCTCTAGCCCCCAACCCTTTTCATGTGGCTCTTGTTAGAAACCTGCCTGCCGCTGGGCATGGTGACACACGCCTGTAATCCCAGCACTCAGGGAGGCAGAGACAGGCAGATCTCTGAAAGCTCAAGGCCAGCCTGGTCTACAGAGTGAGTTCAGGACAGCCAAGGCTACACAGAGAAACCCTGTCTTGAAAAACCCAGCACTCGGGATGCATGGATATCTGTGAATTTGAGGCCAGCCTGGTCTACAGAGCAAGTCCAGAATAGCCAGGGAGCTGTTACACAGAGATACCCTGTCTCACAAAGAAAGAAAAAAAAAGGAAAGAAAGGAAGGAAGGAAGGAAAGAAAGAAAAAAAGAAAGAAAGAAAGAAAGAAAGAAAGAAAGAAAGAAAGAAAGAAAGAAAGAAAAAGAGAAAAGATTAACATAGGCTAGGAGGCCAGGATTGCTGCTCTGTGAACTAAAACAAACACAGCTGGCTGAGCTGCTGGGTCAGGCCAAGAGCAGAGAAAACCTGAAGGTAGCAAAGGTGGGAAGCCCGCCCTGCCTCAGTTTTCCTGCAGGCCCCACCAGCTGCCTTCCCTTCATCTTTATGCTCCCCTTCTTGCCTAAACTTGTGCTAGTTGGCAATCAGTCTCTTACTACCAAACAAGTTGTGACAGATAAGACAGCCACCATGTAATAACGTGCAGCCATCGAAAAGACTGAAGTTAATTGTGCGTAGAGACAAGGAAAGTCACCCAAGATACACTAGAAGGGAAAACATACCAAGCTGCAGAACAGTGGATGTCAGTGGCATTACACAGTGGCTAGTAAATTTATTTATTATTTATTTATTTATTTTGGTTTTTTCAAGACAGGGTTTCTCTGTTTTAGCTCTGGCTGTCCTGAAACTCACTCTGTAGACCAGGCTGGCCTCAAGCTCACAGAGATCCACCTGCCTCTGCTTCCCGAGTGCTGGGATCAAAGGCGTGCACCACCATGTGATGCACAGCCAAACCTCTGGGCCCTCTTTTATTCTTTCAAGAAGCTTTTCCTTTGAAATAATTTTCTATTCGTAGGAAAGTTCCAGAAATAGGGGCTGGGGGTGCAGCGCCGACGGCAGGGGGCTTGCCCAGCACTCACGAAGCCCTGCGTTTACCCCCAGTGCTGTGTAAAGTTCGGTGTAGTGGCAGGCACCTGCCAGTGCAGTGTGAGATAAGTGAAGGGAAGAGTCTTAGAAGTTCAAGGTTCTCCTCGGCTGCAGGGCAGCTTTGAGGCCCAGCCTGTGGAGAAAGAAAGAAAGAAAGAAAGAAAGAAAGAAAGAAAGAAAGAAAGAAAGAAAGAAAGAAAGAAAGAAAGAAAGAAAGAAAGAAAGAAAGAAAGAAAGAAAAGAAAGAAGGGAGGGAGGAGAAAAGAAGACTGCAGAGCTGAGTCCTCAGTTTCCCTGATGGTGACATTCTGTGCAGCCATTATGTGCTAGTGAAAGGGGGGACACTGACTGAGACCCATCACTCATCACTCTTCTCTACAGTCCAGGCTCAGTTTAGATTTTAGCAGTTTTCCCGCTGATGTCCCTTTCCTTATCCTGTCTAGGACAGCACAACAGCCTTTAGTCATCAGACCCTCCAGATGTCCTCTGTCTAGGACAGTTTCTCAGGCTTGTTTTGGTTTTTGGATTGGGATAGTTTTGAAGAATGCTCACCAAGTATTCTCTAACGTGTCCCTCAAGGGGTTCTTTTGATGGCCTCATGACCAAACCGCAACATCTTCTCTTTTCTTTTCTGTTATAGGCAAGGGAAAAGAAGATCATAAATACTTTTTCACCCCGTCATAGCAAGGGTACATATTATCATTAGAGTCGGTCATGTTAATCTTGACCATTTGCTAGTCAAGGGTGCGTCTGCCAGGTTTAGGCACCGTAAAGCCCTTCCTCATTTCCTCTTTTTCTCCCATCCTACACAGCTGAGTATGAGAGTCAAACCCTTGAACATGTTAGGAAAGAATTCTCTGGGGCATGTGGACTGTGCCATCAGGGGAGCTAGCGTGGAACTGGTGAGGAGGAACATGTTCAAACCCCGGACATCTCAAACTTGAGATGGCAAGAGTAAGAACCACTCCCTCCCAGGTCTGAGCCTGCATGCCCTAGCACTTGTAGCACGACCCCAATCTTGCAATTTTCAAGGTGGTCGAGTGGCCTGCTACCTGAAATTCCTCCACATGTAAATAGAGCATTGCCAGCATCTTAAACCCAGCAATGAAATGCATTCGTTCACCCTAAAATCCCTTCCCCCTTCCCAAGGTTCATATAGCACTGTTCACCCTGGAATAAAGGCGCACAAACTGTTTAACTCAATAGGGTCTAAGAGTTGCTGTTTCATTTAAATCCTCAGATCCTCCTCCTCCCCCCAAACACACATCCACCGGACTGGAACTCTGCAGACCTTCGCCTGGTCAGGACTCCGATTCTTCCTGGCTCCGTGTACAACTGGAGGGACAGAGCTAACTCGGAATTAGGAACCATAGAACTCTACTGATGATGCGTAAACCAGCCCAGAAATCCCTGTTTTAACCATTCCTAGTCTGTTCACTGGAAGCAAGTCACAGAACCCAGCCACTTTCGAAGGGAGGGCATTAGGCTCTACTTCTTGGTGGATTTACTTTTTAATTAAAAATGGATTTGAAGGCTGGTGGGTAAGGGTGCTTTCCTCCAAGCCTGATGACCTGAGTGTGCTACCTGGAACCCACAAGGTAGAAGGAAGGAACCAAACAACTGTTCCCTGAACTCCATACTAGAGCTGTGGTGAGCTTGTGTGCTCACACACACACTCACTCATACACAGGTGTGATTAAAAAGAGATTTGAAGGACTTTTAAAGGCAGGGCTGCTGTTCAATATATTTTAAAAATTCTAATACATATGCATTCTTTCAACAAATATTTATTGAGTACCTCTGTGGGGGGGGTCTACCTACTGATTTTAGATGCTGAAAACATAATGAAATTCATTTTCACATAACACTAAACTGTAGTCAATATGGAATGCATAGCAGATTGAAAGACAGCTACAAACAGAAGCCCTCCGGCCCATCATTCTAAAGAATTAGCAATGGGACAGGAAGTGGAGGCGGGGGGGGGGGTGAGCAGGGCACAGTCCCCAAAGCAGAAGGAAGGCCAGAAGCACAGAGCAGAGCACCCAAAGTTGATTTTGAGGTCCAGCACATATCTGAACAGACAGGCTGGAATACGTGAAGGGCTGGAGAGCCAGCCAGACGGCATCTGAGAAAACAGTCTCAGTAGCCCAGGCGTGCAAGGCGCTTTCGTGAATATTTGTTAACTATGTCTATGAAAGCGTGGTTACATGGAGTACGTCCTCAGCCCCTCCCTTCAGCACCCTAACAGGCACCAAGATCCTCCTAGGTAAGCAGAGCAGGGAGAAGTTGCCACTGCGGACTAAGACTTCCCTGGACCCTGCTCTGTATCCGCTGATGGCCTCGGGTTCTATTACACCGCCAGCCTGGCATGGGTGCAGACCTTACTCCTACTTTGAATGGAGTCCAACAGGGCAAAGTTGTCTGGAAAGCAAACCACAGGGTTTGTCAGTCTTAGCCAAAGTCAGAGCCAACTGGATTTCTCACCCAGGAGCCAACAGGCAGCCCTAAGGCAAGAGCTGTGCAGCCACCCAAGAAACACAATCGATCCTGTGAGTTTGGAGGCTCGAAGCCTGGGATATACCTGCCTCAGCCAGCCACCTCCGCCCCAGTGTGTCACTTATACGCGGTGGCTCCACCTCTTGGGGGTGCACAACCGACAGGAACACAGTCAAGACCCGGAGCGGAGAAAGCACCGGGCAAGGATAACCCGGAAGGCGATTAGAGGAAACAGGGCGTGGGGGGTTTACTTGGGGGCCTCGGGCGGGGTGAGACAATGTCAAGAGGACTTTTCTGAGCACTGCTCAGTCAGTTGTTTGAAGTCCTAGCTCCAAATAGAAGGCTTTGAAGGTGCAGCAGGCAGCGCCGGAATGCGTCCTTGAATGGTCCTGTCTGGTTTATTACTGTGACTGAGAATGGCCTCCTTAGGCTCATGTATTTGAATGCTTAAACATCAGGGACAGGCGCTATTTGAAAGGATGAAAGGATCAGGGGTGTGGCCTTGTTGGAGGAAGTGTGTCACTGGGGGTGGGCTTTTGGAGTTTCAAGAGCCCCTGAACGGGGCTCAGTGTTTCTCTCTCTCTGCCCACGGATCACGATGCCGCTCCAGCACCTGCCTGCTACCACCAGGACCTGCCTGCTACCACCAGGCTTCCTCCATGACGATAACTAACGGACCAAGCCTCAGACTGTAAGCCAGCCTCTCCAAGTACATGCTGGGTCATGGTGTCTCTTCACAGCAATACAACAGTGACTAAGACGGTCCCTGAGACAGGCTCCTCTGGCTGGTACCAAAGTTTCAGCTTCCCCTTCTTTCAGCATGGAAAAATTAACTTTTTGAGGACCACTGTTTCAGCAGTCTCGTAAGCATAGGCAACCGGCTTTAAATATCTTTTTCTCATTTGATGGTAGGATCCTCTGGACGAAGACACCACACACTTAGGTCACAAGTGAAGGAACTGAGGATGGCAGGGGTGGCTCCATTTTGTATCTCAGGCTTTATCTTCAGTTGACTGACCCTGGAGTGACTTGAACCCCACCTTTGGGTTCCGAGAAGGGACATGGCCCTCCACCCGGCAGGTTGTCATGGATACCACAGAATGTGTAAACAGATAACTATAATCAGGTCTCCACCCCACAGGTTGTCATAAACGCCACAGAATGTGTTAGTGGGTCCCTCCACTCCACCCAGCAGGCTATCGCATAGATATCTTAGATATCTGTCGCTTTGGCCAGGTGGTTATCTCTGTTGCTGAACCCCTCACCCAAAACTTACCCTTCTCTGTAATTGCAAGGCTTGGAATTCCTCCCTTGCTGTTTTTCCCTTTAAAAAAACCCAGCCTCCCTAAGACTCGGGGCCTCACTTTCTAACCTGCTATGTCAGGGAAGATTGGCAGCCCGAGCTTAAGCTTGAATAATGATCCTCTTGTGATTTGCAACGGACTCGACTCCTAGTGGTGTTTTGGGGTCTCTTAAATCGGGCACAACACAAGCCATTGAGAAATCAAGCTGGTACTGAGCAGGAAGTGTCCTCTTTAAGGGCAAGATTTCTCGTTCCTGGAAGGTGCCCTGCAAGCTTCCGGGGATGGGGAGTCCTCAGCAGTGGATACTGGCTGTGAATACTGTGGGCTACAATAATGACTGGCATAGTAAGACTTGCCCATGGATGCAATGGTGGAATTAACCAACTGCTATCTTCTCTCAGCCTGGGGACGGAGCTCAGTTGGTACAGTACTTGCCTAGCACGGGCAAAGCCCAATGTTTCATGGTCAGTACTGCATACAGCTAGGTATGGTGGTCCATGCCTGTAGTCCCAGCTCAAGAGCTGGAAACAGGAAGATCAGAAGTTCAAGGCCACCCTCAACTATGTAGTAAGTCTGAGACCAAGCTGCATTACATGGGACTCCGACTCAAAAGCTAGTTGGCTAATTAAAGCACAGCACCTTCTGCCCTGCCACGGCAGTCATGCTCTAACAGGTCCCCGGAGAGAGCCATTCTGGATGCTGCCAGGTGCTCCATTTCAGGCCTCTCCAGGGTTTCTTCTCCTTGAGGTAAATGGGATCAAAAGCGCAAGTTCACTTCTTGACCTTAGTCCTGAGGGCATTGGGGGTGGAGTGGCTGTGACCCATCTTCCAGTTCCACACTGTTCTTAAGTTCTCTGAGGGAAAGGATCCCTCACCTACATCAGAGGAACTTCCTCCTCCTCCTCCTCCTTGGGCAGGTGACCAGCACCCAGTTGCTGTGATGATTTTGCCCTCTTTCCCCTGGGCCATCATACAGATGACAGAGAACCACAAAGGAGGATTAATAATGAGGAGTAATAATGAGGATCGCTTACGGTCCTGGTTTATCTTTTCTTTTAAAGAGCTCATATTCTTTTAAAATATATATAACTTATTTTTATTTTATGTACATTGGTGGTCTGCCTGCACATACATCCCTGTGAGGGTGTCGGATCTCCTAGAACTGGAGTTACAGACAGATGTGAACCGCCATGCTAGGGTGCTGAGAATTGAACCCAGGTCCTCTGGAAGAGCAGCCAGCGCTCTTAACTGATGAACCATCTCTCTAGCCTGACTCTCTATTTTTTTAAATCCAGCCTGGTGCCTGTTCAGGTTCTCAAGAACTGCATAGCCAGAGTCTGGAAACAGGAGAGTCAGGAGGGAGCCCAGCCCTTCTTCCCAGGAGGTTCCCACACTCCCGAGAAACTGCAGTGGACCAAACTGGCCAGAGGGTGGCGCTGTCTGTTAACTGAGAAATAGTGAAAATATATAAAGATACAGATATAAATATGGAAATAGATACATGTTGAGTTAGCGCCTAATTATATATCATCCAACAGTATACTGCTGACTATTTTAGACAATAATATTCCCTCTAGTATCAGTAGTTGATTAAGCTGCTAGTGAATTTCCATGTGTGTACTCACAATCACCTTGCTCCTCTTCTAATAGTATCTGAGTGTGACAGCTTCATCTGGTCCTGAGACAGTAAGGGGGATCCAGTTCTAGGGATCCCTCTTCTGACCTCAGTACGTACAAGGCACACACATGGTGAATATATATTTGTGCAGGCAAACAGTCATATACATTTAAGAAAAGACAGACACGTGTGCTGTTCTTGCAGAGGACCCTGGTCTGGTGCCCAGGGCACATGGAGGCCAGAAAAGGGCATCGGATCACCTGGCACTGGAATAACAGATGAGGATGAGCTAATATGTGGGTCTAGGGACTGAACCGGGGTCATCTGCAAGAGAACTGACAGTAAAGAAATGCTCACACACACACACACACACACACCACTCTTTGAGACTGAGATCCAGATTAAGACTGCTCTGGAAAAGCAGGACAGCTTTTTAAAAAATAATCTATTTATTTAATTTATTATATGTACATTGGTGTTCTGTCTGCATGTATGTCTGTGAGGGGTCGGATCCCCCGGAACTGCAGTTGCAGACAGTTGTGAGCTGCCATGTCTGTGCTTGGAAGACATCTGGAAGAAGATCCAGTGCTCTTAACCACCGAGCTATTTCTCGGGTACACTCTTAAAGACCCAGGTAGGCTGATGACAGCAGGCCTTCGTTGGCAGGGCCGGCTGGCAGGAGACTCAGGCCCTTGTAGCTCCTTTGGCAGGACATACCTGTACCATCAAGCCGCTGATGTGTGTGTGTGCGTGAATGGAGTCTCCTAGTAGCCCAGGATGGCCCTGAACTCCTGTCCTGGCTCAAGTGATTCTCTGCCTCTGCCTTCCAGGTAGCCAGAATTATAGGTGTGAGCCCCTATACCCAGAAGATCATAGCAAATCTTGATGCATCTGGAAGTCCGTCCTGGTCTAACCCGCACTTTCTAGCTCCTGCCTTACTATGCTGTTTGCTGGAATCTGAGCCATGCTTTAAAGCCTTGCTTAGTGGCCTTGGTTGTCCATTTCAGGCAGCATGTGCTCTTGGCCAGAGGCCAGCTGCAGACTTGCCAGGTTACGTTAGGACCCTTGAGGAATGCACAGTCATGTGTGCTTTCTATGTCTTCCATCTCGGTCTCCCACAGTCCCCAATATCCTTCGTTTGGCCTCCACACATACAAATCCTCTTATTTCATCTGAAACGGAGCTTCACCGAGCCCACAGAAATTCATCAAGCGCTTGCCAGTTTGCTGGCATTGCTTCAAATTCTGATGATATACACAGAGCAAGGAAACACTCAAGGCCTCAAGGCCCCGCTCTCTGCAGCTAAAATTTTAGTGAGGGAGACAGAAAATCAACACAATAAACAAAGAAGATTGATATTGCAGGGAACCCTTTCTCTTTACAGTTATGAGTCTAAGGCCCGAAGTGCATGACTTAGCATGCCCAAGGCCCTGGGTTCAATACCAATACCAAATCCCCACACCTGCTAACCTAAAGGAAGAAATGTGGGTTAACTGCCAAAGACCAAGGAATGGTGGTGCCGCTTTAGACAAAGACTTGGCAGAGAAGGAGCAGAGGCTTATGCCTTCAGAGCAGGCGCAGGTTCGGTGTTTGGTTTTAAGACATTCTTTAATGAGGAGATGATAAAAGCCCCAATGCAAATCAGGTACAGGTGCTTGGAGAGGGATCGTACAATGGAAGGGAGGAAGCTTACCTCCATTGCCTTATGGGTAACTGCCTCTCCTGCAGGCAGACCATCTAATGCCGACAGAACAGCGTGGTGGGAGCGTGCGCAGTGAGCGAGAGGCCCACCAGAAACCGCACCGCTCGCGCAGAGGGCTTGAGGGGAGGAGCAGGAGGAGTCAGACCCAGGTAGCCAGTACAGAGTGGCTGGGGATGTTGGGGTTTGGCTTTAATACTGAGCCACTGGAGGCTTCAGAGCAGACAGGCGCCATGCTCTCACTAGGACGTGGAAAGATAGAAAGGCGTGGCTGCTGTTTAGAGAGTAGGCTGAGGCAGGTCAAAGTTGCTTGCTGGGGCATAGTTAGAAGCCAGCTGGGGTAGTTTAGGAGAATGGTGATAGTAATTGAGAGCCGTAGATTTGAAGGGCTATCCTAGAGTTCAGCTTGAGTATGTTCATTTGAAATGCTAATACAGCTTCAGGGAGACAAAATTCCAGGATTCTGTCTAGAGGGAACCTGGGCAGGAAGAGCTAGTATTTTAAATCTGGTGTTTTACACTAGCAAGGGAGGCGCTGAAGATCTCTGTGAGATGGAGGCTAGCCTGGTCTACATAGCAAGTTCCAGGCCAATCAAGGTTACAGAGTGAGACTCCCTATCTCAAAAACCAAACAAAAAAATTAAAACTGACAATGATCTTTGAATTACCTTGGGAGAAGGCAACAAATGCAGAAGCACACACACACACCATTTCACATCCACCGCATTTCACATAACTCAAGTTGAGGTGTCTTAGACTCCTCAGACTTTCGCATCAGATCTTGATGAGGGCATGAAGACCCAGGTCCCAGCCAAAGGTTATACCCCGTCTTTGCCTCTTCTGAGTGTACAACCCACCATGGCCAAGCCCTCTTGTTTTTTATTCCTTGGCTGCCCGGAGCCTAGGGGTGAGTGTGCCAGCCACATACACTGAGGGGAATGGATCTGAGAAGAGGCATAAACACAAGTAGGCTTGTAGCATATCAGGAAAAAGAAAATTCCAGAGTGCCAGACACCAGGGCGTGGCTGAGTGGTGGCGGGACTCAGGATCTGGGCATTCGCATCCCCTTGACCTCACGGAGCCTGTAAGAAGGACACATCCAGCTATAGGAGTTACTTCCTGCAGCCGGGGCCTGTAGGGTGGTTCTAGATACAAGACAACCTGCATGTTTATATCCTAGAGGCTTCAAATAAATGGAGGGAGGGACACAGCAATTTGGCTGTATCTTCCAAAAAATTAAGCCTGGTAGTTCTACTTTTAGAAATCCGTCATCTGATTTACTTGTAGATGTGCCCAGAGCTGAGTGTATAATTATGTTCACTACAACATAGTATTATCAAAAAAAAAATGGCAGGCAATATAAATAGCTACCAAATGGTGAATGGGTAATTAACTAAATTACAGTACACTTGTGCAGTGGAATATATCTTTGCAGTCCTTACCCCGGCTGATGGGAGTCGATCTGTGATGTACACTCTTAAATAAGAAGAGGAAGTTAGAGAGCTGACATGTGATATGACCAATTGCATGTCTCTTGCTGCATGAATCTGTATGCGTATATACCAATGCTCACATTTGTTTCGAGCTTTCTAGAAGTAACCACAAGAGACTTTTGTGTTGAAATTTCTGGTTGGTGAGAGGAGATATTGAGGGTCATTCTCTCTCTCTCTTTTTTTTTTTTACTTTATGCATCCATTGAAATTTGTCATCAAAACATTTAGCATTTTTATTTTATTTTTTCATATTTTATTTTCATTTTTTAATTTATTACAATTTATTCACTTTGTAACTGAGCTGTAGCCCCCTCCCTTGTCCTCTTCCAATCCCACCGTCCCTCCCTCCTTCCTCTCCTCCCATGCCCCTCTCCAAGTCCACTGATAGGGGAGGTCCTCCTCTCCTTCCCTTTCATCTGACCCTAGCCCATCAGGTCTCATCAGAACTGGTATGCATTGTCTTCCTCTGTGGCCTGGCAAGGCTGCTCCCCCCTCAGGAGGAGGTGATCAAAGAGCCAGCCATTGAGTTCATGTCAGAGACAGTTCCTGTTCCCATACCTAGGGTACCCACTTGGACATTGAGCTGCCATAGTCTACATCTGTACAGGGGTTCTGGGTTATCTCCATGAATGGTCCATGTTTGGAGTATCAGTCTCAGAAAAGGCCCCTGTACCCAGATTTTTGGTTCTGTTGCTCTCCTTGTGGAGCTCCTGTTCTCTCCAGATCTTTCTAGCTCCCCCTTCTTTCATAACATTCCCTGCACTCTGCCCAAAGTTTGGCTGTTAATCTCAGCAAACACAAATGGCTCTGGTAACATCAAGCCCATGTGATAACAGCCAACATCCAGGCTGGAGAGATGGTTCAGAGGGCAGGTGTATGTCTTCCACGGGACTAAATTTGATTCCCAGCACCAATATCAAGGCAGCTCACAACCGTCACTCCAGCACTAGGGGCTCCAAGGCATCTGGCCTCGGTGAGACCCTTCACTTATCTGCACATGTGTAAGTGTATGCATTTGCGTGCACACACACAAACAATTTAAAGAAATTAAGGGGTCTGGAGAGACGGCTCAACAGTTAAGAGTACTTACTGCTGCTCCAGAGGCCTGGTGTTCATTTCCCAGTGCCCCCATGAGGGCTCACAAATGTCTGAAACTCCCCTAGTTTTAGGAGAGCAAGCAACCTTTTCTGGCTTCCGTGGGCCACCGGGCACTCACGGGGTACACAGACATCCTGTAAGAAAAACACCCATGCACACTAAATAAATGAATAAATAAAATTTTAACTAAAAGAAAAAAGAATTGGGCATGGTAGTGCACACCTTTAATTTCAGTACCAGGGAGGCAAAGGCAGGAGGATCTCTGTGAGTTTGAGGCTAACCTGGTCTATATCATGCATTCCAGGACAGCTAGGACTATGTAGAGAGACTTTGTCTCAAAAACAAACAAACAAACAAGAAAAAAAAACCCAACTATTTTGTTTCATTTAAAAACAAATAAGAAGGGCCTCAGGATTAGAATGGGCCGTGCAGTGAAGTGTGTTTTCTTCATGGATAGTGTTAGCGGGCTGGATGGTGAAGCTTCAGCCTTCAGACTGTTGGGCTCTGCAGTCCTTGGGTCGTCGCTGTCCTATAGCAGTCCTGGCCCATCCTACTCTTGTGGTGTGGGCAGTAGATCAGAGGATTGTCTCTTACTAGGAAAACAACTCAAAGGTCAGGGCTCCCCAGCCATGAGTAAACACCAACATCCCCGATTCTGAGACCAGCCTAGTGATGACCTGTCCCCTAGTTTAAACTCTTCCACAGCTGGGTTTTGACTGTTTGCCTGGAAGCTTGCAGACCTCAGGGACTAGGATGGATTCGTCTCTGTATCCCTGGTGCTTGGCACAGCTCCTTGAACGTAGGTGCTGTTGTACAAATGTTTGTTGCTATGATGTCAGAGCTCCTGTTCCCCCACCCTACCTCTCCTGAGGGCTCTACTCTTTTGAATTCTGACTTTCTGAGAGTGGTTTGCCTGCTTGCAGAATCTGCACTCCGCATCCAGGAAAACCGACGATGGGACAGGAATCTCTTCAGTGGCTTCCTTTAAATTAGGATCTCATTCTAGGAAAGTTAGGAAAATCAAGATTGCCAATTAAAATAAGTAACATGGCTTGAATATGAGCCGTTCCTCACGGGCTCCTGCTTTGAACACTTGGTTTCTAACTATTTTAGGAGGTCGTGGAAACTTTGAAAGGTGGGTGGGTCGAACTGGAAGAAGTGAGTCACTGAGGATGTGCCTTTGAAAGTTATGCGAGGTCCCCAACCTGCTCCTCTCTCTGCTTCCTGACCACCATGAAGTGAGCTGCTCTTGTGCTCCTTCCTTGCTGTGATGGAGCGAAGCCTCTGAAACTGTAAGCCAAAATGCTCACGTGTTCTTTACTCATTTTAAAATTCTGTAGTTTGTCTCAATGATGTCAAAGTAATTAATGTGGAAAATTGGTATCTGGAGTGGGGATGGTGCTGGAACTAAACCTGGCCATGTGCTTCTGAGGCCTTTGGAACTGCTTTGCCAAATGAAGGTTAGAGAGGGCCTAGCATGTTCTAAGCGGAGCTAACTGGGTAATTTTGGTGGAAATTTGGAAAACTGGGGTGACAATTAAAATGTGAACAATAGGGACTGGAGAGATGGCTCACCGGTTAAGAGTGCTGGCTGCTCTTCCAGAGGACCCAGGTTAGATTCTCAGTGTCCACATGGCATCTTACAGCTGTCTGTACCTCCAATCCCAAGGGATCTGACACCTTCTTCTGACCTCTCCAGGCAGTAGGCATATTGCCACGCACATACATATATGCAGGAACAACAGTCATACACACAAAATAAAATAAAACTTAAAGTGTGAATAATAAAAGATAGCTCATGTGGTTTCATGTGGGAACAGGGTTTTCACTGGGAATTGGGCTGCAGGCCATTCATATAACATTATGGCAAAGAATTTGTCTATATTTCGTGTATAGTCTGGAACATTGTGGGAAGCTATCTTGGTTACTGTTATATTACTGTGAAGATGACACCATAACCAAAGAAACTCTTATGAAAGAAAGCGTTTAATTGGGGCTTGCTTACAGTTTCAGAAGGTTAGTCCATAAGCATCATGGCAATAAGCAAACAGGTGTGGCTCTGAAGCAGTGTAAAGCTTAGCTTTACATCCTGAGCAACAGGCATTGGCAGAAAGCAAGAGACTAGGCCTGGCATGGGCTTTTGAAACCCCAAAGTCCACCCCTAATGACACACCTCCTCCAACAAGGCCACACCGCCTAATCCTTCCCAAACAGTTCCACTAACAGGAGACCAAGCACTCAAACGTGTAGGCCTGTGGAAGCCATTTTCATTCCAATCACCACAGAGACTACATGTTATTGTTGTTTTTTTTAAAGATTCAGTTATTTATTTTGTGTATATGAGTGCTCTGTTTTCATGTACATCAGGAGAGGAATCAGATTCCATTACAGAAGGTTGTGAGCCATCCTGTGGTTGCTGGGAATTGAACCCAGGACCTCTGGAAGAGCAGCCGGTGCTCTTAACCTCTGAGCCGTCTCTCCAGCCTCCATTTTTGTTTGTTTGGTTGTTTTTGTTGTTTGTTTTTGAGACGGGGGTTTTTCTGTGTAGCCTTGGCTATTCTGGAACTCACACTGTGGACCAAACAGAGATCTGCCTATCTTTGTCTCTCAAGTTCGTGGGCCATCACCACCCAGCTGAGGCTAAGTTTCAGTATAGACAGATAATGAGATGGAGGAAATTTCAAGATAGCTTGGCATTCAGGTTGTGTCACAGATCTGCTCCCTGTTCCTAGCCAGGTTTACAGTAAGGATAAAAGCAGAGTGGGCAGATCTGAAAAGACGACAAGGCAGATTCAAATCTTTGGACAAACAAGGCATTATTGTTAAAGAGATTAGTGACATAAAAAAAAAGTATGGTCTGGCAAGGTGACCCTGTGGGTAAAACTGCTTCCTGCACAAGCCTGACAACCTGAGAATCCATACCTGGATCCCACAATGGAAGGAGAAAACTGACTCCCCAAAATAGCTATCCCCTGACTTCCACAAGGAGCTGTGGCATGTGTGTATCTGAATGCACTGGTGCATACACATATCTACACACACTCACATGAGTATGTGCGCTCACGCACACACACACACACACACACACATAAAAAGGAGGAGGAAGAAGAAAGGAAGAAATAGACTCGAACTGCATGATTTTTCATACACGTCTGGAAGTTAGCCAGATTGCTTGTCATAGTCTTAAGGATGTACAATTATAAACATAATTTTAAAATCTTCCCTGAGAAGGAACAGGCAAGGGGGTACCCTGCTTCGCAAGAGGCTGCCTAAGGGAATGATTCTCCAGGTTCACTTACTCAGAGGGGTCGAGAGTTGCGGTCCAAAGGGGCTACATACTACTGAAGCTGGCGGCTAACCTTAGCATCCCTGCTAAGGTTAACTTGACACAAGCTAGAGCCATCTGAAAAGAGGGAATCTCACCTGAGAAAACATCTACCTAAGATCCCTCCGTTAGACTTTTCCTTGATTGGTGATTGACGGAGGAGAGCCCAGCCTGTTGTGGTAGAGACATCCTTGAGCAAGCCAGGGGGAGCAAGCCAGTAAGCAGCATCCCTTCATGGCCTCTGCATCAGCTCCTGCCTCCAGGTTCCTGCCCTGTTTGAGTCCCTGTCCAGACTTCCTTTGATGATGAACTGTGATATGAAAGTGTAAGCTGAATAAACCTTATCCTCCCCAAGTTGTTCGTGGAAGGCCCAACTGTGTTTTCAAGTGCTGATTTCAGTGCCATGAGATCTGGTAACCACCCTGCCATGGGAATCATTTTTAATATTGGACTGTCCCCTGTACCCAGGTGATGAGAAGGAATTAGCCCTGATTGGCTGTCTAAAAGGCCTACACTTGGCAAGGCAGAAGGAGGTGGGCGTGGCTAAGGTTCCAGGACTTAGATCCTAGACAGAAGGATCTTAGGTAGGAGACAGGTACCGGAAAAGGAAGGAAGAAAAGCCAACATGGATTAGTGTGAAAAAAAAAAAAAGCACACGACCAGATGGATGGAAGAAGCAGCTCAGTTGAGAGAATAAGCAAGTATTTATGGAATTATGGGTGGAAAGTAGCCAAGATAAACATTATTAGAAAAACTGGCCTGAGATGGGATCTGGGAAGTAAAGGTATTCAGAACTCTGTTAGTTCAAGGCCAGCCTGGTCTACAGAGCTAGTTCTAGGACAGCCCAAGTTATACAAAGAAACCATGTCTCAAAACAAAAACGAAAACAACAAAACCCCAAAACAACAACAGAAAACAGTTTGTTTGTTTTTAAATACAAAAATGATTTCTAAATTCAGTAGTTGCAATTGTGGCCTTTGATACTGTCTCCAGACTTCTAAAACTTCTACTCTTAAATAGAGCTGACTTCACCTTCTTGAGGTCTCTGCCAGGATGCTAGAGCCAACATCCTGAGGAAAAGCCCTTTCCATCAAGTCTTTGCTCTCCAGGCCTTCCATCCCAGCCTCCTTGATCTAAGCAACGGGCTGTGTTTGCTGAAGTATTTCAGGCTGATGGATAATGCAAGGCCTTGTATCTTCATCACCACACGGTTCCCTTTTATCCTCTCTTTTACTTTCCTAGAAGTCAACCCATCACCCCGGGTAAAGACTTAACAAGCAAGCTTTGTCTCAGGCTGTTTCCTGGGAGAGCTGGGCTTGGCAGAGACCCTAACTACAGAGCTGTGTCCCTGACCCTTGCCTGGGTATTTGCTGGGAACAAATCCATCTAGCCTAGAGTTGAAAACAGAAAACCAACATTTATAAAAGATTTGCAGTAAAGGGTTTGAAACACAGCACAAAACCTAAATAGAAATTCTCAAGGTTCGAAACTGCTATGCACCCTCTACCTCCTGAAACAACACAGGCTTCCTCTGAAAGCAGCTTAAGGACAGAGCTAGGATGCGCCACCAGGCAGCAGAAAGGACATGAGAAGACACCAGACGCTTACATGATTCAGAACCTGTGGTCCACTTTTGCTCATCTCACAGTCCATAATGTGCCAGGTTCTGCCAAGAGCGGAGTGCGGGGCAGCCGATGAACCAGTTCTGAACACTGAAAAAGCTTTAGGGTTCAGGAGAACAACACTGAAAGAAAAAGGAGGAAACCTCAGGTGAATGTACTGACAACGATGTCCGGACTTCTTAAAAGTTCTAAGTCAGTGGCTTTCTTTGCACACAGATTCAGTCCATTCTGAGAATGGTTTGTCGCTAGGAAAGGAGGGACCTTGTCATGGTGTAACTGACTGTAGTGAACTCACAGTAAACACAACCAAGACACAACCAAGAAACGTTTATTATCCAGGGCAATTAATGAACACATTGGAACCACCCGTCTGAACAGCAGGATCAAACGGCTTTTATTGAGGAAACTGACATTGCACCGAGAGAAAAACTTGGTCACCATATGTGAGGGTGGGCAGATCTCTGAACAAGCTTAGCTCAAAACAACACATGACCCCTGCCCTCCCCCCCCCCAAAAATAAAAGCAAAACAAAACAAAAAAGCAAAAATCTGGCAGCAGGAACTCCTGTGCATAGGGAATTTGGCACTATAAGAAACAAAATTTATTCCAGCTCACTTAAAAAGAATGTCAGAGTGGCTCAGCAAATTTTGATTCCTTGAAGGTTTCCCTGGAGGGATTTACCTGGAGGCAACTTTGAAGGAATATTAACCATTTTAAATTTAAAGGGGCAGAAGACACTGTCCCTCCACTGGAAACCACAGGCAGTTATCCCTAAAGGTACCTACAGAGCAACACTGGCAGAAGCAAGACCCTCCATCCCTAGCGGGGCAAGAAAGGCAGCTCCTGTGATGGTAAGGCACAGTTTTTAAGCGTCAGTCTTTTCTAGCAAACACTGTATAGCTTGAGCTTATGGAAAGGGATTAGAATATCTTTCTCTCTTCCGCCTTACAAGACTTTTATGTAATTTTAAAACTCCTCTTCTCCCAGTAAAACTTTTGTTTACATGAAGGCAGGCGGTGCAGCATTCTCAGATCTGAAGTGACTTAAGCGGCCTCTCCCTCCCTCTTCCCTTCATTTCTTTTTGCCGTTTCTAACTCCAATTAAGAAAGATTGTGAGGCCACTTTGGGTTCTAGACCAGGGACGAGCGGCTGAGGTGTCTGACATACCAAAGCAGACCTGGCCTCCAGGTTCTCCCAGCATCCCTCACTCCCTATCTGTCACATGCCCTTTCCTTTCCTTTGTATTTCTTTTTTTTCATTCAGAGACTATGGGGCTGAGCCACTGCCTTGTCTATTCTTGCTTGTTTTGAGGAAGTGTAAGTCCCACGGGCACTCCTGCAAGGGAGGGGAGCCACGGAACACTGAGTCAAGAAGAACAGCCAGGAACTGGGGTCTCAAGCCCCCAGAGCACCACTCACTCTCTTCCTGACAGGTTGGGGCATTTACATATCTAAGGAGTTTCTGGGACTTGCGGGGCTGTTGCCTGGTCCCACCCTTTGCGATCCACAGGCTTGGAGAAGAAGTTGAAAAGAAAGTTGTGCCTTCATGTCCCTGGAAACCAACTTGGACAAAAGCACAGATACCCTGCTCAAACCAGAATCAAAAAAAAGTTCTGTATTTTGCTAAAGTAAAACTGTGCTAATGACTATTTATAATGATGACTTTAAATACCATTTCTAGCTCCTGAATCTGTTGTTTTGCCTGCTAGAGTCCGAGGCACAGGCCTCTGAATTTCTTTCCCCATCAGCTTCCCACCTCCCTCCACCTCTACCAGCACCCACGGGCAGGTTTCTGAGAGGGGAGGAGAGGTTTCATTAGCACTGAGAGTTATACAGAAGTGCCCTGCCCCTGCCAGGTGGGACAGAACCAAGGGTCTCAAACAGAGGTAAGTGCCTGTCCCTGAGCTTCAAGCCTTAGCCCTAAGCGAACATCTTTCAGCTACTTGCGTCGGTACACCCTCCCTTTCTCTTGGCTTCCTTCTCAGTAAAGGCAAGGTCTGAGCAAGGTCAGATGAGTGGAAACGAGGGCTGACAGGTTGAGCTTTATCCTTTCCTTGTCAACTGAACACATATTATTTCTGTTAGTGCCCGTGAAATAGTTTTTCCTCCATCTTCATTTATCACAGGAAAAAAGAAGTGGAAAACTAGTCATTTTAGGGGATGTCCAATATAAAAAACGGTCGCCAGCGGAGACTGGGGGATGACTCAATACACTGCTTGACTCACATACATGAGGTTCCGAGTTTGACCCCCAGAATCTCTGTAAAAATGTCAGCAGTGTGGTGGCCTTGTAACCCCAGCAGTGGAGAGACAGAGACAGGCAGATCCTGGGGCATGCTGGCCTTCCAGCCTAGCGTGATCGGTGAGCTACAGGCCAGTGAGAGGCCCTGTCTTGAAGGAGATGGATGCACGGCTGGGGATGCTGGAGCTCACCCTCTGGCCTCCACACACATGTACAGCACACACGAACATGCACATACATGTATTCACACACATATACGCACATGCATGAACACACACACACATTTTTTTTAATGGCCATTCAGAAACTTCTGCAGAAACTACAGCCAGGGATATAATCTCTTACGTTACTTAAGGTCCCTTATGTAATAGGTTAAGTGGACAAATTTCTTCTGAATGCCAGTGCCTGGTAACTGTCCTCCTAGAAAATATGTATTATTGTACAAGGCAGAACTAACTTTCTAGTCCTTTCCTTTTGTGCCGACCCCCAGAAAGCTTGGAGCTAATGACAAGCTTGTGAAAGCCATTTAAACATTGGGCTCTTGGCAACATCCTCTCTAACCTGTGAATCCTAAGCTTGCCACTCCCCCTCTGAGTGGGACCCCGTGCGGAGAACAGTCACATGAAGGTGGCAGGTGTAAACTGGGACTGTCCCAGACTGGGCAGGACACCCCGCCTGGAAATGAAACAGGCCTGACCAAGGCTGTCTGCAAACACCTCTCTGCTCGGCCCTGTTGCTGCGGCAGAGGGCTTATTAAACCCAGGGACTCTGCGCAGAGGGGGCACAAGACTGTAATTCACAGAAAACAGCCGCCGCAGAGATTCTCCAAATATTTGCAGACCTGGAAAGGGCAAGGACATGGCCCTCTCCTGTTATGCATACCAGGACCCCTTCAACTTCCCAAAGCAGGAGCCTCAGAAGTAGCACCAATGTCATGCCTGGTGGGCAGATCCCTTATAGGCCTGACTCAAAAGGAGAGGGGAGGTGGCTTAGTTGGAACGGAGACCCCAGTTCGGTTGCCAGCGCCCACCCCTGGGCAGATCACAAACACCCGTAACTCCAGCGATACAGGATCTCAGGTGCTCTTCCGACTTCTTAGGCATTTACACTCACATGTATATACTCACCACTGACACAGATTATTTAAAAATAAAAGAAATCTTATCCCTCCACACACACAAACGGTGAGTGTGAGATGGTATTGATGTAGATACTCAATGTTATACAGTTTGCTCACACTCCGCCCCACAAAGCTCCTTCTTCAAACCTATAAAAGGTGAGACTGACCGCCTCACTTCTCTATAGCCCGGCGCAGTTCAGCACCCTCGCCCCGCAGGAAAGATCTCAGAGGACCTAACCTCACTGAAGCATACGAAGAGACCACGCGTCTCCCAACAGTCAACACTAGAGGTCGCCCTTCCCCAACATTACACAAAGCTGCCAACGGATAGAAGGTTCAAAAGGCACCTTTGGCAGACAGGAAGGTGCTGCTGTGGAGCAGATGAGGTGGTGGGATTGTCCAAGCTCCGAGGACTGTCTAAGGAGAGGCAGCAAAGAACGCGACACAGAGATGGATCGGCCGTACGCTCTTCTGCCCCTACCCTCTGTCCCCCTTCCCCCATTCCTGAGCAGCTGTGGTCTGGGGAAAGTTGGAAAAGACAAGATCCTTCCCAAGGTGGTGAGCTAGGAGCAACAAAGGCCGGACTCTGTAGAGCATCAACCCGTGGGCGTTGCGAAGACAGGGGGACCTGCACCCACTCTTTACTGGCCTGATAGTCTCTGCAGACACAGACACCGTAGGAATGAGGCTCGGGGGTCTCATGAGAGCCCCGGAGGCGGATAGAACCTGGCTTGATTGCTAGTCTCTCTCTTTTGTGCTATCGTTGGCCAAACTTTCCTCACGGAGGCCCGCATGCCTGTGTAAACATAAAGGTCCATCCAGGAAATAACACTGTAATCTTTAGTTCTCTAGGCAGGGGCTGTCTCTCTGCTGGAAGTCGGGAGGGCTTGTTCTGTGAGATTTACAGGTTAAATGCTGGGTTTAGGTCGCTCAGCCCTGCAGACTAGGAGTCAGACTGCTCTCTCCCAGCCCTTTCCACCCTGACCACGTTCACACGGGAGAGCTACCCACTTCCCTCAGTGAACCATGCAAAGCTGGAAAGAAAACTATCACGGAGGGGGTGAGGGGAGGAAATTGCAAATAGACATGGGCCCTGCTGCAGTTTGGATGTTCAGCATCCTTCAGAGGCCGGTGGGTGGTTAAGATAAAAGTGAGGTCTCTACTATGACCCTGCGGAGGACTCTTGGGTGGGGTCTTGAGGAAGGTCTTGTGTCATTGTAGGTGTGCCTCCCAAAGGGGTTGTGGTACCCCAGTGTCTTCCGCTGCTTCCTGGCATATGTGAGCAGTTCTCTGCCACACACTCCTGCCTTTTTCTTACCTCACGGCAATCCCAATGAACACAGACTGAAACCTAAAAAGAAATAAGATAAAATAAAAAGTGAGCTAAAATAAGCTCTTTTAAGTATCAAAGCTGTGATGGTTTGAAAATGGCTCTCATAGGCTCATATGTTTGAACGCTTGGTTCCCCAGCTACTGGAACTGTTTGGGAAGGATTAGGAGGCTTGTTTCCCCAGCTACTGGACCTGTCTGGGAAGGATTAGGAGGCTTGTTTCCCCAGCTACTGGACCTGTCTGGGAAGGATTAGGAGGCGTAGTCTTGTTGGAGGAGGTGTGTCACTGGGGGTGGGCTTTGAGATTTCAAAAGCCTGTGCCACGCCCAGTCTCTCTTTCTTTCTGTCTGCCCAATGCCTGTGGATCAGAATGTAAGTAGCTCTCACCTACAGCTCAAGCTCCACGCTTGTCTGTTTCCTGTCATGATGCTCATGAACCTTATTATAAGAGTTGCCTTGGTCCTGATGTCTCTTCACAGCAACAGAACAGTGACTAAGTCAATACCTCAGGTATTCTGTTATAGAAACAGAAAGATACTGGCAAGGCCAACAAAGCAAGTGTTGCTTCCGGGCATGCAAACCATCTCCTGGTCCCCCAGGAAGAGCCACACGATAGCCCTCTTGCCCTGAATTTTGGGAGGAGGACAGTACCCTGACCCTTAACACACCACGATTTTCAAGTATCAGGTCTCAGTGGGGCTGATTACACCCTGGCTCTTGCTGTGACCCAAGCACAGTGCAGCCGTTTGCATCTTCCACAGAACATAGGCTTTTGTCTCCATAGAAGGCCCAAGGGAGCCCACCTGGCATCTGTAGCTTCCTCTTCCTGCTGGAAGGAAACAATACAGGAGCTGTCTGGCCCTCAGCAGGCCACAAAAGCCAAACACCCCCAGGTACCCCAAAGGTGACAGTGATGATGGAAGTGGAGATTGTGAAATCACAGCATTTCACATGGGATTCAGTGTCAAATGTTGGAAGTGTGCCCTGGCTGGGCATTAGTTCAAGACCCCTGGGGCAGGGGCAGGACCGTGGCTGGCTCCTCCCAAGACTCCAAGAAACCCAGGTAACAATATGGCAGAAAAATCTGCCCATCAGTGCAGATTAACCTCTCCACTGAGCTGGCTTTAGCTACGGGAGTGCTCTCTGGAACAGAGGAGCCTGAGATAGTACAAGTGGACACTCTGAAAGAAAGGCACCAATAATGGCATCTGTTTAATTTTTTTGTTTTGTTTTTTGCAAGCAATTCATGCAAAACAGGACTTTTCCCCAGCAGGACTGTCTTCCTGGGAGCCCACAGTTTCATCCTTCCCTGCTCTCACTCGAGAAGGATAGTTTTCCTCTCAAGGGAAGGACGGCCTGCCACAGTGTTTTATACCTTAAGAGGCCACAGAAGGAGGTGAACAAAGGAAGAGGCTGGCATTGGGCTTTCCTTGACCTCGAAGATAGTCATTAGCGTGAGGGATAAGACAAAAACATTCTTGAGATATCCATGAATTTTCCTTGCTGGAGGATGTAAGCAAGGTTCCTTTTATTATCAAAATGTCCCTGCTCCCCAATCAGCAGCTTAGAGAAGGTCCTGGCTGCACATGCTATTTTCTGTCACCCATCCCCACCTGCTGCTGATTCAGGATGTCTCCCACCACTCTGCTTATTTCTGGGACTCCGCAGAGCATCTTAGACATTGCTCTGTGTCCTCTCCCTCAGCTTCTCTCCATTCTGCCTCCACCAAGGCACTCAGCCCCAGAGCAAGGCTCTTCTCAGGCCTGTGCTGGGGGAAAAGGAAAAATTTAAAGTCCCCCTGCAGCCTTGGCTTCTTAAGGGTGGCATTGTGTTGCGGTCAGGGACAGCCCAAGAGAGAAAGCCCTTCTGAATTTTGCATGCTCCTCGGTGCCTCACTTGCCTAACCTGGTCTTGGCCTGGCTTCTCGGAGCCCTTTCCTGCCTAATAAATGATCCAGGTCAGACATCTCCATCAGAACCTGCTTCCAGGAAAGCTGTGGCCGTAAGCCAAAAGTTCCAGGTTGGATAAGGGGCTACTACAGCGCCTGGACCACAGGACGGTGTGACTCGGTGACAATGTGGAAGTGAAGGACAAGAGAGGACACCAGAGCTCCACATCCAGCGGCCGGTTCACTTTGGAAGAGTTCAATTTGGAGCCTTTGTTTGCGCCTCAGTCAAATGCGCCTCAGTCAAATGCTGTATCAACGACACGTGTCTCACAAGAAAGTGAGTAGATGGCTTGTGTGTGTGTTTTACTTGTGTTTAAAATAAAAACCACAAAAACTGCATACACCCCCCCCAAAAAAAGGCCGGGCTCAGTGGCACACGTCTGTAATCTCAGCACTTAGGAAGCAGAGGTAGGAGGATCTCTGTGAGTTCAAAACCCACACTGGTAAATTCCAGGCCAGCCAGAGCTGGATTTTGAGACCCTGTTTCAAAAATAAAATGATGACGAAAGGGCCCACCCCCTAAGGACACAGGTGGGAAGAGTTTTGAGAACAGGGGTGGGAGTGAGGATAGGGGCAAAAGTCTTTGAAAGAAATCACTGCACAAGCACTTGACTGTAATACTGAAGTGTTTCCTCTTTTACACCACTGAATTTTAAAGTCTTCAATGTACTGCCTCCCAGTAGACAACACCAACCTAATAAAGTAACCAAAGTAGTTTTTTTTTAAATAAGAAATATGTGTCTATGCTATAAACTAAATTAAGTAAAATTATACATGGAGAACTCAGTGTTTTTGGTGGGTTTCTATTGCTATGATAAAACACCATGACCAAAAGCAAATATGAGTGTGTGTGCGCGTATGTGCATTTGTGTTTGTGTGTGTTGTTTCATCGTGAAGGGAAGTCAGGGCAGGAACTCAAACAGGCTCCTGGAGGCAGGAACTGAAGCAGAGACTCTGGAGGGACCCTCCTTACTGGCTTGCTCCCCGAAGCTTGCTTGGACCACCCAGGCCCACCTGCCCAGGGGTGGCACTATCGTATCAATCATCAATCAAGAGAATGCCCCACTGACTTGTCTACTGGACAAGCCGAAGGAGGTATTTTTTCGGCTGAGGTTCCCTCTTCCCAGATGACCCTGGCTTGCAAGCTGACAAGACACTAACCAGCACACTCAGAAATGAGTTGAATTTGGGCTGGAGAGATGGCTCGGCCGATCAGAGCACTTGTTGCCCTTGCAGAGGACCTGGGTTCAGTTCCCAGCACCCACACAGAGGCTCACAATCATCTGTAACTTCAGACAGCACCACAGAAAATATATGGAAGCAAAACACACACAAAATTAAAAAAAAATGAATAGGTCTAAGAAAATCTTTAAAAAAAAAAAGAAATGAGTTGAATTTGGGAGACACAGACTGTAGGGCTATTTAATTTTTTTTCTTTTCCTTTCTTCCTCCCCCTCCCCCCCGCATTTCTTTTTTCCTTTCGCTCTTTATTTACCTTTTCATTAGAAGTCTCTGTTTCAGAGCTGGCGGAGTTTCCCGTTTCCCTCCAGGACCTCTGTGTACGGGAGGTTCACTTGATGCTCTCGTGCATGGGATTGGCGATGGTAACCACTTTGCTCCTTGAGAGCGCCTTGCCCCCTCCAGTCTCCTGGAGGTTATACACTAACGAAGCTCGGTGCTATGTTTCATAAACTCTCTTGCTGACTTCAGCATTTTTTTAAAGACTTGTCTATCAAGTTGAAAGATATGTGGCAATTAAGCGGCAGAGAAAGTTTAGACTTGGTGCAGTTGCTTCGAGATGCTCAGCTTACCCATTATTTCCACCCCTACTGGTCCAAAACGGGATGTGGGATCGCTGGGCTATTCTGGGCACAGGTAAGGTTTTGCAGGGCAGAAGTGATGGTGAGAGTGCTCGGGGCAGGTTCAGCAGAGAAGAGGCAATGCCTCCAGAACCACGTATCACTCCCACCCTATGCATCCTGTTTTGTAAATGTCACGAGACTGTTTTCCAGAACATAGATGCCATGTTTTCCAACCACGGATGCCATTTTTCTTTCCCAGGGGGATTGTGAGTACCCAGGACTGGAAAGGGAGAGGAAGAGGCAGCCATAGAAACACTGATGATCTAGCTGTTGAGGGCATTCTCCCAGCCACAGTAGAGAGGAGGCATGAGGCTTTGTTAATCACACATATGTCCTCCTGCTTCTCTTAGACCACAGAGGTCTCCAGCTAAGAAGCCGGCTGGGGAGAGCCTGGCTGGAGTTCCAGGTTGGGCTGTGTTGGGGGTTGGTCTGAGGCTTGTACTTTGATGCTAACTACTGGCCCTCAAGATCTGGTTGCTGCCTGGATAAACCTACCCTTGTTGTGTAAACCTGCCTAAGACATTACACCTGGTTGGTTGATTAAAGGCCTAAAACCTGGGCAGGGCAGAATGGGGTAGGGGGCGTGGCTGAGGTTCCTGGGCTTTGGGTTCATGAGAATCACTGGAGCTAGACAGCCAGGAAGAAAGGAGGAAGAAGGAAGCCATGATGGATTAGCGTGGAGAAGAAACCACGTGGGCCAGAAGGAAGGACTCCAATAATGGTGTGGAAAGGCCCAGATGAAGAATAAAGCAAGTATTTATAAGAATATTAATGAAAGGTAGCCAGATAAAGATGGTTAAGATGAATGGCACTAAATTGGGGCTGGGAGGTGGATGGTGTGGTTATTGAAACGGTGTAGATGGAATTATCTGCCCAACCCAACCAAGGTGTTTTAAGGCAATTAAGAAATCTAATAGGCTTCTGTATTTTATTTGATTGTGATAGCGGGTTAAATAATACCACCATGATAATAACAGGGTTAATAATAAATAATTTATAGCTACACACCCTTTTAATTTACTTCAACAGCGCTGCTATGTCTAACTTTATATGGTACAATGCTTTCCAGCCATCTGAGCCTTGGGACTGGGACGTTCATCCTTGGCTCCTGTCTGGGCAATCAGTGGAGGAGAGGGCTTACACATAAAGTTCCTGCTGGGCAAACATGAGGATCTGAGTCTTAGCACTGGGTGGGGATAGACAGGTGTGTCTCTGGAGCTCATCTGCCAGCCAAGCTGAATAGATGGACGCCAGGTTCAGTGAGAGCACCCATCTAAGGGCTGTGACAGAGAACAGCTGAGGGGGTGCCTGATGTCAACATCTGGTCTCCACAGTCATGCACACATATGTGCATTTGCACCAGCACATGCACACACAAACACATACATATACCACTCATAAGAAAAAGAGAGAGCGAGAGAGCAAGGGAGAGGGCGGGAGGAAGAGAGGGAAGGAGAGAGAAACACAAGGACACGTGCTCAAATCAGGTAATGAGCTATGAAGCACTACACAGCTGTGAACAATGCCCAGGGTAAAGAGGTGATCCCTGAAGGGGAAGTATACAGCCTTCATGTCTCACTTCCGGCTTCTTTCCCAGGTAGCAGGGCAAGCATCCCACGTGGGGTATTGATAAGTCACCAATGGAAGATCAGAATGGACACCTACTCACAGACTCAACCCCACCCCTGATTTGCCTTCAATCTTTTCAGTTCCTCAAAGGTAAAGGACCCGCAGTGATTCTCTATGGCCATGGTGCCTGGCACATTAGGTGCTATTCCATAAGCACATACTGGTGTTTAAGAAACAGGGCACCCTGGGGAGACCTTGTTTATAAATTAATAAAAGATAGCATTTATAAAGGAATTATAAAAGATAACATTAGATGACCACAGGCTTCACACAAACCAGACGGTTGAAGAGTAAACATGCTAAGAAGATGCAGCCATTAGGAATCGCATGCATAGCTACTGACCCTAGCGAGACATGACTACACCCCCTGCCCCTCCCCCTCATGAGTCATGACAGAGAAATCATTGCAACAATGTCTGCAATAGGGAAAGCTGAGACAGGCTAAAGTGTAGCCTGACACAAGAGTATGAATAAAAACATTGTGGACAGTTCAGAAGAGATAAATCTAAAAAAATGGGTGTTACAGAAAGATACCATCAGAACATCACCATTTGCACCATTTAAAGCATGTAAATCAGTGCTAGCTTTTGTTGTTGGACATTTAGACCAAAAAAAAAAAAACATCCACAAGGAAGACTAACGCTTCAAACTCATGATAATGCTCCCCCTCCCAAGAAGTGGAGGTGGTAGTGGAGGAAAGGTGGAAATGTGGAGGAGGAGGTAGGGTCGGGTGGAGTGGAGGGTGTTTGGAGGGGTGGAGGAGTGGGGAGGGGGTGTGGGGAAGAGGGGGGCCTCAACTGTAATTGTAGTTTCATTTTCTTACAAATGTGCATTGCAAATGCCGACTCACGTTTGACCGTGAGAGCAGAGTGGATTCTTGGGGAATCATTCCACTCAATGCTTGTTACATACTTGATTTTCCACAAATTTGAAAGCTCTCCCCCAACTTAAAAACTTTTTTTGAAAGAAGCTTGGGTTGCATTGGGAAAGCAGGATTCTGCCGTGCAGGGAGTCAGTGGGTGGTGCAGGCAGCAGCTGGAGAGCCAAGCCACAGGACTTGTATGATGAAGAGAGAGTTTAGAAGGGCAAATGAAAACAGCCTTGGGATATTTCAAGCAGGGTAGTGTGGTCCCTGGTAAGGAGGGGGGAGCGACCACAGGCCCACCTAAACACTCTCAGTCTGATGGAGCAGATGGCTGGGAAGTCCCGGACACCCTTCCCAAAACAGACGGGAAGGTCACTCACAACTTGTATATTTTATCTGTTGACCGATTGGTAGATACTTGAGTTGTTTCTCGTTTGAATCAGTAAGAACAGTGTGGGACAGATCTGGAAACAAATCTTTTTATTTCTCTTGGGTAAATTCGCAAGGAGTATAGTTGCTGAATTATATGGCTATACAGCTCCTGTGTGTGTGTGTGTGTGTGTGTGTGTGTGTGTGTTTGCATTTAAAAGGAATTGGTTAGTTACTTCCAAAAGTTGATGCATTCCCACCAGCAATTCATGAACACCTCCGTTGTATTAAGACCTTGCTGACACTTCGAATGTGAATGGATAGTGATGTTTTATTTAGTCACTGGATGGGTAGTGATATTTTATTCAAGTTCCACGGTACCTGAGTTACAGATGGTTGTGAGGTTACGTGGGTTCTGGGAACCAAACCCAGATCCTTTGGAAGAACAGCCAGAGCTCTTAACTGCTGAGCCATCGCTTTGGGCCCCCTTTTTTATTTTCTAAATAACAGCTTTGAATGTAATTTTCTTTTTGAAATTTGATGAAATAAAATTGATAACTTTTTTATATTTTTTGATTTTGTGTGTGTTTCACAAAAACCTTACTTTAAGGTTTTTTTTTCCCAACCTTTTTAGAGCTTATATTCAGACTTCAAGTTTTTATCTATGATGTGAGGTTGGGATAAAAATTTCCTTATTTTCCAAGTAGATATCTGATAAACTATTAAGTGGATCACTAACAGCGGAGAGTGATAGCACGGCCTTGCAATCCTGGTGCTTAGAAGCCTGAGACAGGAGGACTATGAGTTAAAGGCCAGCTTGGGTTACCTAATCTAATCCTGGCAAGAGGAGGAGGAGAAAGCGGAGAAAGCGCAGAAGCAGGGAGGGATGGGGGAAGACCACCATTGACTATGCTTCCCTTTAGAGTTACCTTAGCATTTTAGTCAAAACTTACCCAGCCATATATACATGATTTTTTTTTCTTTGATCTGTCTGTTGTGCTACGAGCATGACTATGGTAGCCTTAGGTAAACCTGGAAGTCAGTATAACTAATTCTTCCAACTTTGTCATTGTTTCTCAATTCTGTTTTAATTATTATTTTCAATTTCAACAAAGCTTGCTAAAGATATGTTGAACCTATAGCTTAATCTGAATAAACTGATATGTAAACCATATTGACTCTTCTGGTTATCATTAGTGTGATATATCTTTTCCCATCTTTTTTATTTTTGAAAATTTTGTTGTTTTGTAGCTAGTATATACATGTGATACTTTTAAAAATGAAATCTGGAAGCCAGACATGGTGGCTCACAGATATAATCTCAGCACTTGGGAGGTGGCTTTCTGAGTTTGACACCACTCTGTGGACAACATAGAGTAAGTTCCAGTATGGCCAGGGCTATGCAGAGAATCCCTGTCTCAAAAAAAAAATCTGATTAAATGGTTCCATTTGTTGGCATCTTTTTTTTCTTAAAGATTTATTATGTATACAGGATTCTGCCTGCATGTACACCTGTACACCAGAAGAGGGCCCCAGATATCATTATAGATGGTTATGAGCCACCATGTAGTTGCTGGGAACTGAACTCAGGACCTTTGGAAGAACAGCAGGTGCTCTTAACCTCTGAGTCATCTCTCCAGCCCTATTGGCAGTTCTAAGGGCCTGAATTCGATTTCTCAGGACCACATGGTAGAAAGGGAGAACTAACTCCTGAAAGATGGATGTTCTCTGACCTCCACACATTGGCAGTGGTGCACACTTTCACATACAAATAACTAAATGTAAATTTTTATAATTAAAAAAACAAACTAAAATATAACCTTCCAACCTTTGTATTTTAATCAGTGTTTAGACAGTTTACATTCAGTGTAATTTTCAGTATAATAAGCCAATACAATAATATTTTATTTAAATTTTAGATTCTGAAAGAAGACACTAAGAAGTCAGGCATGGGGCACACACCTGTAATTCCAGCACTCACCTGACAGAGGCAGGGGGTTCATGAGTTTAAGGCCAGCCTGTGCTACATAGTGAGTTACAGGCTGGCTTGAGCTACACAGTCAGGTCCTGTCCCCAAAACAAATACATAAATAATAAAAAATTTAAAGATGCAAAACACACCTAAAAAAGTAAGAAGCCAGGAAGAAAGAACAGAATAAAGAATAGATGAGAGACAAATGGTTAGAAGATTTAAATATAAATTAAACCTTTTTTTCCCCCTTTTTTCTTGTTTTTTTGAGACTGTGTTTCTCTGTGTAGCTTTGGCTCTTCTGGACTTGCTTTGTAGACGAGTCTGGGCTTGAACTCATAGCTCTCTGCCTCTCTGAGTGCTGGAATTAAAGGTGTGCACTGCCATGCCTGGCCATTACACACATAGGTTAAAATATTATCATTGAGTAAATAATTGCAGTTGAAAGATATTATTTTATTAGAAGCTTGGAAGGTTCAGCGTCTTTGTTTCTGAGCTGCGCTACCCCTGATGAGAAACCGGTTGTCACTGTCACCTTTCAGCTTCTGGACTTGTTATGTTATTATTTTTTTTATTGTCTTCATGGTATTTTTCTTTAACTTTTATAACTTTGACTATGATGTCCTAAGAAAGTGATTTTTGTTTGTAGTAATTCTCCTTTTTCAGTTATTGTTTTTCAGCTTGTTAAATTCTCAGTCTTTAACTATTTATTTTTTCCATTTGATATACCTCATATTTTGGGGGTTTGGTTAACACAGTGAACTTCAACACCTAAAGTTGCTGAAGATGTTTTCTGTGGTTCCTTTTCTTCTCTTTGCATTTCAGTTGCGTAACTTCCCTTCATCAACCCACACATCTTCTGACTCTTTTCTGTGCCCATTCAGTCTTTGGTAAGACTATCAATATACTGTTTTTCTCTTCTTTTCTTTGTTTTTTTTCTTTCCTTTTCATACACACAAGTATATATTGGGGGGGGGTGTTGAAATATGGTTTCTCTGTGTAGTCCTGGCTGTCCTAGAACTCACTCTGTAGTAGACCAGGCTGACCAGTTCTAGTTCAGAGGTCTGCTTGCCTCTGTCTCCAGCCTAACATATTCTTTTCTATCTATCTGTCTGTCTGTCGTCTATCTATCTATCTATTATCTACCTGCGAGGTTGCCAGATCCACTAGAACTGGAGTTACAGATAGTTCTGAGCTGCCATGTGGGTGCTGGGAATTGAATCCAGATCCTCTGGAAGAGCAGCCGGTGCTCTTTACTGCTGAGCCATCTCTCCAGCCTAAATAATTCTTAATTTCTCGTGTTGTTTTCCATATGAAACATTTCTAATTGAATAACAAACAGTTTATCTCTCTGTTTAAATTCTTTTTTTATATGCTATACATTTTTCTGATGTTTACTTTTAAATAGTAATTATAGTTACATCTTAGCTTCTTATTGCTATTACAGCAAATCACTATAAGCTTAATGGTTTGAAAGAGCATAAAGTTATACTTTGGGTCATTGGTAATCTGAAATAGGTCTTATGGGGATAAAATTAAAGTGTGTGTGGATTCTTTTCAATTCATAGAATAGTTACCAGTAGCCTATGCAAGTTCTCTTTATTTCCTTTAGTCCAAACTACAATTCTTGTTCTCCTTTCTTCCCCCTTTGTTAATAAACACTCTAATATGTTTTATGTAAGTCTTTTATGTGGCTTCACCTTATGCCAATTTGGCAGGCAAGGTCATCTGTGTGTTTTTTTTTCAAATGTGTTTTGTTGATTGACAGACATATACTTTATGTGAAGAGCATTGTGGTTTGTATCTCCCTCAGTTTCTTATTCCTTTAACTCAGCACTAGTAACCGGAGAAGGATGGCTCAGTGGTTAAGGGCATTTGCTACTCTTGTGACAGACCTAGGTTCAATTCCCAGCATCCCACAGCTGCCTAATACCCCAGTTACAGAGGATCTGCACAGGCACTCACACATATACCACAGGTCAGGAGGCTTCCTGGGCCTCACAGCCCACATTTCGCATCATTCTGCTTTCTGACCTTGCCTGCCTGCCAAACTGGCATGAGCCAAGTTCTTTGTGATTTTAATGTGCACTGCTTGATGACTGAGTTCGGGCACCTTGCCTTTTATCTGTCTTTTTCCATCTACGTGCCCTCAGTTGAAAACCATTTCCAGGCACTCCTCGGAGCTTCCCACAGTATTGTTTGGTCTTTCTACCTTGTCCATTGTCATCACGGATCACAATCACCAGGGATAAACTGTTTCCTCCTTGGCCTGCACGGTGCTGTGAGCATGAAGAGCCTGAGTAGATTTTTTTTACAGAAACTGCCCTCAGCAAGACTTCCAGTACCACAATTTTGTTTTATTTTTAATTTCAGTCACTAATAAAATTTGGATACCATTCTGCTTGGGACCTTTTATTCAAAAAGGGGTCCATCTTCTCCTTAAGGTATTTGGAGCCTTTCAAAGTTGCTAACATCCGTCTTTCTCATGGGGATAAGATGGATGTAACTCACGTTGTCTGTATCAGTGTCCCAGGCTGAGTGTATGAGCCTGTGTGCAATCTGTGAGAGAATCAGATCTGGGCTGTGGAAATCACCGGCTCCACAGTGGAACCTGGAAAAAAAACCTACAAGATCTTGGACTTTTTCTTCTTTTAAAAAATATTTTATTTATTTACTATTTATACAGTGTTCTGCCTGCATGTATGCCTGCATGCCAGAAGAGGGCGCCAGATCTCATTATAGATGGTTATGAGCCACCATGTGGTTGCTGGGAATTGAACTCAGAACCTTTGGAAGAGCAGCCAAACCTCTGAGCCATATCTCCAGCCAAACCTTGAACTTCGTAACTTACAGATCTGTGAGGAATAAATTGCCATTCTTTTTCAACTGCCCAGACTCAAACATTCTATTACCGTAGCATGAGATAGACTAAACCACCTGTCCTGATCACCTGCTAGAAAATTCAAAACTGGGGATGTAGCTTAGTGGAAGCCTAGTATGCCTAGGAAGCCGAGTTAGGAAACCCAGAACAGCAAAAAAAACAAAAACAAAAACAAAAAAAACCCTATAAATTTATAACCTAGTTCCCTGGCATTCCCCCAGGACTGCTTGTCTCTAATGTCAGTTTCTAATATAGAGTTTGACAATTAATTGTGGATGAATGAGTACCAGGATGACTTGAAGGAGAGATGATGGACAGATGAATGACAGATAGATAAAGAATGAATTTATGGTGGGTAGATGGAAGGGAGATTGGAAAGAGCAAGAATGTGCTAGTGAAAATGAAAGCAAGCAGAGTGCCATCAGGGCATGGGCGGGGCGCTGTCTGAGGCCCCCAGGAAGTGAGAAGGCAGAAGGGGAGTGATGGGTCTGCTCCCTGCCCTAAGCCCTGTTCCTGGAACTGTAGGGTAGTGCCTTTCCATTAAGGCAGCCAAGGGGCCAGGGAAGGCCATCTCTCTTGCCCAGTGCTTCCATTTCCTCCTTAGGAAATGAGTCATGTGGGAAATCTAAATGGCCTATCCCTTAGGGCACCAATGAAACCCTGCAGCTGCCAAGCTCTTGGGAAGAGTTGGAGTGATTGCTAAGAGGGAAACTGAAGTATGAAAGCCTTGCCCTGTAATTCCCTCCAAGTCTCAGAGCATTTAGAGAACAAAAAGTTTAAAGTCCTTCAGGCAATAAACCTTGAGCTTCGGCCTAAACCCTCTTTCAACTTATATAGAGAAGCGTGGTACATCCACATGGCTCCTGGCCATGACCTCTGAGTCCACAATGGAGGCTGGATTGCAGGTTTACCTCAGGGCTGGAGGCTTGATCTCCAGAGGGTGCCCAGCTCTGAGATTGTGCCTGGACCGACTTAACTGATGATTCTAAGTGTTTCTACCCAGGAGTGCCACGAGGAGCAAAGATTCTACCATGCCTCTGGCTGAAAACTTTACTGGATGATCTTAGTTAAACCTTCACACATGCACCTGCTTGTTTCTCTTCTGTTTGAACCTCTGTGACACGTTCTGTCATCCAGCCCATTATAGGTGACTTCTTTTTATCAGGTGAAGGCCACTGATAGCCAAGATGAATTAGTTGTAACGCCATCATGCTACAGGCTGTGGTGCTTCAGTCTTCACTGACCATGACCTGATTGAAGAACCACCTTTGCCAGGGTTAGTGTGTGTGTTTGTTTGTGTGTGTGTATATGAGCGAGAGAGAGAGAGAGAGAGAGAGAGAGAGAGAGAGAGAGAGAGAGAGAGAGAGAGAAATCCTTTGCAATTTAGAAGCTATGAAATCTTGGTTACTTAGTCTTCCTAGAGAAAGTGGACCATAAAAACTCAGGGCACGCAGCTGTGCATGATGGTGCACACGTGCAATCCCAGCACTCAGGGAGGCAGAGGCAGGTGGATCTCTGTGAGTTTGAGGCCGGCCTGGTCTACAAAGTGAGTCCAGGACAGCCAGGGCTAAACAGAGAAACCCTGTCTCCAAAAAACCAAACCAAACAAAAACCTCTGAGCACGCTGACCCATGGAGGGAGGGCTCACCGGGCAGTCACAGCCTTTTAAAATGTTAAACTTGGATTTCTCTCCTGTGATTGTCTTACAGCCTACCAGCATAACAGCACATAGATAAATGGGCTTAAAGAAACAGGATGAAGATGGCAGCCCCCAGGGTCTTTTCAGCTGATACGATGTGTCGCTGGAATCATGTTGTCCGTGCTTGTTCTGAAAGTGATGTCTGACTCCTGCAATGTTCTTCTTCCTCACACTGGCTCCGTTCCAGCTGTTTCAGTACTTCCTCTGGAGAGAGCTTAAGGATCACAATTCCCCTGCCTCCAAGAACAGTAAATGGACCCAGACCCGTTGTGAGAAACCTTAAAAGAAGCACCAGTTCCTGGCTGGTCTCTGCCCCAAGACATGCTTTGGCCCAACCCTGGAGGTATCAGAAGCCAGCTCAAGTAGGAAGCACTGTAAGGGGGTTTCGTAAGTACTGATTCTCTTGCTTGACACACAGCCTTTCACCTGACACCCTTAGCTGACACAAAAAGAATAAGTCTGCCATCTCATAGTCTGGTGACAGATATAGAGTATCCCATGACCACCAGGAAGACCTCATCGGGACCTAGATGCATGCAGGAGTGATTCCAACTCATACTCAGGAGCTCGCATGTCTGGGGAGAGTCACACTCTGTGACATAATGGAACCACAGAGCAGTCCCCTCGCTAATTCTCCCAATGGGCTAGCCTAACGGGCTTTTTGCTCACATACGTGCACTCGTGTCTTCCCCATGCACAAGCCTGCTCAGCATGACCTCTGTAACAGGTGCTTAGACACGGGCACTGACTCCCCACTTGGGCCCACAAGGCAGCAGGATGAAAGCCTGACACCTCAGCCTTTGTTTTGTGGCTATGCCATGGCTGAAGACACACAGAGAAGGTACTGCCGTTAATCCTTCCTCTTGAGTCACCATGAATTCTAGAAGGAGTTAGCCATAGCGGGACAGGCTCCCCATCCCCCCACAATTATCCATGAGGGAGAGGCTCTGACATCAGAGACTAACAGACGAAGCACCAACGATTTACAGAGAACCGACACCTGGGAGGAGAGGAGCTGAGGTGTGCGGCTAACGTCAGACCCAAGGATGTGAGAGGATGACAGAAACTCCATTTTGTCTTCATTTTAGGGACCAGGCCTGACTTTAAAAGAAAAGTCATCAGACCCAGGAACTAGGCCAAAAGTCACCAGTCCCAGGGATTAGGCCATAGGTCACCAATTCCGGGAACGGCAAGTCCCCTACCCAAGGAATAGGATAAGAACAAGAATGGAAAAATACTTGTCGCAGGATGGGGCATCTGTGCCGGGCAGCCTTATCTCACCCTGTAGTCAGACATTCATGGCACAGGAATGCAGCCCACTGACCATCTGGGTACAAGTCAATCAGGAATCGACCTTCGTAACTTCCCCGACACCCACCAATGAGGTTTTAGGTTACCTAACCCTTGCTAGAATTCCTCTAATTTCCTATAGAAGGTCTGCACCCCTTTGTCAAGGGTTGCCATTTTGTAAAATGGTTTGACCCTTGTGTGCAAGCTTTTGCAAAATAAAACACTCTTGCCAATTGCATATTTGAGTGGTGTCTCCCTACAGTGATTCCAGACTTAATAGATGGACTTGAAGTCACTGGACCCCCTTATTTTCTCCTCTTCTGAAGGTGGCCATGTTGAATAAATGTCCCCTTTCTGCTTTCCACTCTTACCTAACTCTTTAAGTGACTTGGGATGAGTAGCTGAATCTAGCCTGTGGAGGCCGATGGAGCCCTGGCTCTGGCCTTTAAAACTCTGGTCACAGGCTGGAGGCAGCTCAGTAAGTAAGGTGCCTGCTTTGTAAGCTGAGGACCTGAGTTCACGCCCCAGAACCCACATAAAAAAATTGGGTGTAGATCTGGGAAATGGCTTAGTGGGTAAGAGAGCTCTTGCAAAAGCCAAGTGTGACTGTGATGTATCCCCAGAGCTGTGGGGAGAGGTAATGGTAGAAACATGAGCATGGCTGGGCCAAACTAGGCAATCAGTCCAGTGAAAATCTGTGAGCATCAGGCTCATGGGGAAAGATGTGGAAGAGTATGATAGAGCAGGGCATCCTCCTCTGGCCTCTGTATGCTCGTGCGCGCACACACACAGCAAAAGTCTTCCAGTAACATGCAGGGAAGCTCACCCTTTGACTTGACACCTGACTCCTGCCTCACTGAAAGATTCCCATGACACATCTGGGCTTCCTCTCAGTGAACACTTAGTCTCTGTAAGAGCAGAGAGGTGATTTCTATACACCCCTCTCTCAACCTCAGAGCAGACATCTCCCATTCTCACTGGGCCACCTGGTCCCAAGCTTCCTGGGCTCAGGCGAGCCCGCAGTGGCAGTCTCCTGAGTACAGGAGATTGCAGGCCTGTGCCTTGGCCCACTTTGCTGAGCCTTGTCTAATTGACTCTTTCCCCTTGAGTACAGCTTCTACAGTGCTAGCTTCTACCACTTCCCATATTTTCTTTTAAGAGATTCTCTAGAGTGTTTTCCAAATAGATGAGCATTTCTTTTTTAAATATTACTTCTTAATGGGCCCATTAAATATTCTAATAATTAAGAATGTATTTGGAGAGGAAGGCCTCCCCTGACCAGCTTATCTAATCTAACTTCTACCATTCTCTCTACCCTGCCTCACTTTAATGTTCATATTGACCCACTTGCTTGTTTATTTATTATTTTGGTGTGTGTGTGTGTGTTTGTGTATTTGTGCATGTGGAAGCCAGAGGTCTCTGATCCCCCTTCAAGGACAGTGTGTGCTCTTAATCAATGAGCCCCAACCCCACTTGCATTTTAAAATCTGCTTTAATTTCTGGGTTTATTCACTCACCGACTTTGTTTTCATCTGTTCTGTCCCTTCAGACTGCGGAAATGATGCCGCAGGACGGGGTGTTGAGAGCACAGTGGGCAGGAGCCAACAGGTATAACTAACTAGTCAAACAACAGCCTCCTTTATAGAACATGATTGCCCATGACTGGCCAGGGTGGTCTGCATCCAGAGGGAGAAGAGCAGCTTCAAGCCACTGCCTCACGCTAATAAAGCAGACTAATAGCCTCAGGACAACATCCACCTTGTCCATGGGGATACCTGGCAAAGCAGACATCCAGTACCAACTGATGAATGCATCTATGAATACTCTCGGACACACGGGACCAACTGCAAGCATCACCTAGTCATCTAATCATCCCCTAAGATGGAAGCTCCATGGCAATGTCTGAGTTATTGCTGCATTCCCAACACTGAGATGCATGGTTCCTGGTTCAAGTGGGTGTATGATAAGACTTTCATAGAGTAAATACTGATGGATCTTGTTCAAAGTCAGGAAAACCTGTCTGAGGTCACTGGAAGACAGAATGAAAATGTTTCTTTTGTGTGGTATTTCAGGACTGGAGGTAGTAGCAATTTTATACATTTAGCACAAAGGGCTCTCATGTTTAATCTTGATTACAGTTGACTGGACTCAGAATGCCTGGAAAATCAGTAAGCACAACTCCAGGGTCCCGTGAGGGCATTTCCAGAGATTAGACCCCCCCACCCATTTTAAATCTCAGAAGCCATGAGCAAGACTCATGGTTGTTTCTGGAAGATACTTGGCCATAGCTATGATATGGTAAACAACAGGGCTAGAAAAATGGAACAAAAGCAAAAACATATTTCCTCCTCTCATAACATTCCCCCAAATATAATTGCTGCATTGACATTGGAGCAAATATTATAAATAATAAATCAATTGCAGAGAAGTTTAGCTATTGAGAGCAGTGCGTTAACCACTTCTAGCTGACAGAGTAAGAGATCTCCCATCAAGGTTAAAGTGAAGAAGCACAAAACAAAGCATATCTTCAGAGAAGCATTGACTGTTGGGATATCTGTCGGTCCAGGTACTCCAGGAACAGAAGATCAGAAAGGCCACACTGTGGTTATAAAGCCCATGTCCTTGACTCGGTCTCTAGGCTTAGCTAGCTCAGCTATCCTATGTCTCATCATGTTTCTTGAAGGAACCTGATGAAATTATAGCAGTTCTTGCTCCTATTTTCTACCCACCTGTTTTAGAGTTACTACTGTTGTGATGAAAAACACCACAACAAGCAACTTGGGAGGAAAGGATTTATTCAGCTTACACTTCCACATCACAGTTTGTCATCAAAGGAAGTCAGGACAGGAATTCAAACAGGGCAGGGCCATGGAGGCAGAGCCGATTCAGAAGCTATGGAAGGGTGCTGCTTACTGGCTTGCTCCTCATGGCTTGCTCAGCCTGCTTTCTTATAGTTGTGAGGACAGGATACAGTTGGGGGTGACTGTGTCCTTTCTTGTAGGATCCAGAACCACTAGCCCAGGGTGGCATCACCCACAATGGGCTGAGCCCTTCCCCACTGATCACTAATTAAGAAAATGCCCTACAGCCAGTATTTTCTCAGTTGAGGATCCCTCCTCTCAGATAACTGTAGCTTGTGTCAAATTGACAAAACAAACAATTAGTCAGTACACTACCCTGCCATAATTTTAGAGATAGCCACTGGAATTCTATAAATTTAGTGGTAAATTCATTTATTTTTTTCTTTTCTTTTCTTTTTTTTTTAGATTTATTTTATTATGTAAACAATGTTCTGCCTACATGTACACCTGAAAGCCAGAAGAGGGCACCATATCTAATTAGAGATGGTTGTGAGATACCACATGGTTGCAGGGAATTGAACTCAGGACCTCTGGAAGAGCAAGCAGTTCTCTTAACCTCTGAGCCATCTCTCCAGCCGAATTTTGGTAAATTTAATACAATAACTCAATTCAGGACAGTTACAGGTGGGGAGGACACATAGGGAGACAGTAAAGGTTGATTAAGGGTATAAAGTTGCAGTTAGGAGGAATAAGTTGATATGATCCAGCAGAGAACAGTGACTACAATACGTAATAATGTAATTTATACTTTAAAATTGGCAAAAGATTAGGTTTTAAATGATTTACCACAAAATTATAATTACATGGGGGAAATGGATTTGTTAACCATTTGATTTAATATATATATATTTAATACATATATATCAAAATACTATGCTGTACCCTGTAAACACATAAATTATTTGTTAATTTAAAATAAAATTCTGAAAACTTAAATTTGCCTAATTAAGAAGAACCCATTTTAGCATAGATGGGTTTAGCTAGATACTGATCTCTAGCAACAGTTGGAGGTTGTTAACAACAAACCAAAAGGAAGAGCTTATACGGTTGGATTTTACACACTCTGTCCCAGGTCATACAGAATTGGGATGGGTTAAGGTTAGGGTTCCAGTTAGGCTCATCAGACCAATCAGACCTGTCGGATGAGGTAATTACATCATTCGATAGAATCGTGGGATGCTTTTTCAGTTATCTAGTGGTAAGCTGGGCTGAGTGCCAGGCAAGCCCTTGAGAATAGACCCTGAAAACAACACACAGATGAAATTCTTCTTGTATCAAAACAAGCTGTGAGGACAGGATGCAGTTGGAGGCGACTGTCTCCTTTGCCTGGGCCCGGGTTACTATAGTTCACCAGGAATTGTTTGGACCCTGAAAGAGCTCCTGATCCTGCCTTGGGGAGTCATGCTTCTTGGCTTCTTTGAACTTCATAGCATGTGGCTATGAAGTTTAATATGGCACAGCTAATATTGTTCCCATCAGGGCAGGAGAGAACCTGTGCTCATCCTTTCCTGATTCAGGATGAACAACATCATCTGAAAACAGTGCCCCCCACCCCATGCCCTGCATCCAGGATATGGTCCCTCTGGGTCCTGAGGCTGAAGACCTGTGGTGACAGCTGAATGCAGAGGCATCTTCTCCCACACCTCTCCCTCATGCACACTGCTTCTCTGTCTGCCCTTCCCTGTGGTGAGGATACACAGGGAGAGGAAGTTGGAGCCTGTGAGTCCTGCTGCTCCCCAGGAGGCCCAGGGGCCTAGCAGAAGTGGATAGTATGGGAGGTGAGAAGCAGCCAGGGATCTCCTGGCACTGACCCATGGCAGCTGAGCTGTGTGGGACCCATGGGGTTTAGTGGTCCCCAGGCTGGCATGCCCCTCCTCTAGCTTCCTTTGTCATTTCTGCCCTGTTTGGTCCTGTCTTCCCCTCCTGTCAGAGGAGCCATGTTCTGACCCCGGGATGCTGACATGGAAGGAGAGTATAGCTGGAGCTAGGTACAGGAAGAGAGCTTTGCCAAGGCTTGGGCAAGGTGATGGCAATGCTTGGCCTAGACACCCCTCCTTGTATTGGTCCACAGCTCTGCATGCTTCCACAAGCCCTTAAGGGAAGATGCCTTAGCTAAGCTTATGGGAAAATCTCATATGTCAACTGTATTATTCAGGGTTACTATTGCTGTGATGAAACACCATGGCCAGCAAGAACTTGGGGAGGAACGGGTTTATGTGGTTTACATTTCTATTTCACTGACCGTCATCAAAGGAAGTCAGGACAGGAACTCAGACAGGGCATGAACCCGGAAGAAGGAGCTGATACAGAAGCCATGGAGGGGTGCTCCTTGTCTGCCCTTCATGGCTTGCTCAGTTCGCTTTCTTACAGAAATCAGGACCACCAGCCCTGGTGGCACCATTCACAATAGGCTGGGTCCTCCCTCATCAATCACTAATTAAGAAAGTGTTCTACAGGCTTGCCTACAGCCGCATCTTATAGAGGTATTTTTTCCAACTGAGGCTCCGTCCTTTCAGACAGCTGTAGCTTGCGTCTAGTGGCCATGAAGCTAGTCAGCGCACCAACTCTCAGTACAAATAATGACTCACCAAAGCACAAAAAGTCAAATGAGGCAAAGTAGATGACACATCCGAGTTATCTATGTCTCGCAGAGATTACCAATGACCTAGTCCTCAGGTTTCAGACGGTCTGTGGAGGGTCTGGCACCTACCGGGCAGGTTTGATTTCTTTAGCTTTTCCTTCCTTTGCTGTCCACCCAGTGACCATTCACAATACAGTCTGTCTTTCATGCTGTTTGGCTAAGTGCCACTGAAAAGTTACAGATGCTGAAAAAAAAAATGCTTCAGGCTGTGCAGTCAGTTCTTTGAGTGCCCAGGAGGCTACGTGTGTTGGAAGCGGTTGGGAAAGCTTCCTAGAATTCAACCCATAGCTGCGTCTGCAGATCTCCCTGGGGCGGGAAGACCTGGCAGTTACCTGGGTATCAATTTGATTGTCAGCAGTTATGCTGTGTAATTCAAGCTCAGGCTGTTCTCTGTGCTGTTGAATCTATTCATTTGGCAGTCTATAACCAGGGCTCCTCTAGCAGGCCTGGGCTGTAGTCTCCTTTCAGCTCCTCGTGTAGATTTCCAGGTCCATGATCCAGTCCCTTTCCTAGGCCGCATGGCCCTGGACCACCCTGCCTCAGGCCAGGAGCCTGAGGAGCCTGAGGAGTGCTTCTATGGCTCCTCTAACTTAAGCCATAGGTCTGTCCATGCTTGAACTGTTCCTGGTTGAAGCAGCTGTACTGAGCAAAGACGATGTTGTTTGCTTCCCTGAATTCTTTCTAACCACATCAAAACAGTCCAAAGAAACCCAATAGACCAGTGGAAAAAAAGTTGGTCATTATGAGGGAAATATATGTAAGTTGTGTGTGTATGTGTTTAGAACCCAACAGACCCAAATTAGAATGGCCCCTGGCCTACCTGAAGTGAAACGGTTTTATGTTTTGTTCTGTTTTTCCTGGATACCAGGCCCCACCAGTGGCCCCAAGCCACCCAGACTGCCACATTGTGTGGCTGAGCTGTCACCTAAGCAGTGAAGTGTGCCTATCCTGTGTTCTTCTCTTGGATGGAGGTGGCCAGGGCAGGAAAGTGGGGAGCACAGAAGACCACTTGCAGCCGGTGATGACAGAACACAGCTCTCCTGGGCAGGGTGGAGTCAGATGCACAACTGCTAACCCTTCTCGGTTCTGCTTGGGTAGTGGCCATGCCACCTAGTATAAGGGTTGGCTGGCAACCAGATAAAAAGGGTCATTACTTATGCTGAAGGCAAGAGACTAGGATGGCTCTTCATAGGGAGGAGCCAGAACAGAGCACCCTTCTGGTGTCTTGCAGATGACTGGATTCTTAGGGGATGTGCTTCTCAAAGTAAGAGTTGATTCTGAAAACGGGCTGGGTGGTAGAGGAGCCGGGGAAGTCTCAGGGGAAACCTTATCTCAAAATCATTCCCTCATCACTATCCAAGACTCAGATCAGATGCCATTCCACCCACGGTGTGACACTTGGTACCAGCTTAGTGTCACCGGCACCTGCCCAGCTCACATCCAAAGAGACAGTGGCCTGAGCTGAGGCATCACCACCGGGAGGGCAGAGTGGAGGAAGTGGAAGTTCATGAACCTCAATAAACAAATGTGGCTTCCGACGAGGCACTGATGTTGAAGGGAGATGAATAGAAAGTGAGATATGCAGGGACCACACCTTCATCGCAGGGATGCTGCAAGAAGTAACCCAGACTTCGACCAGCATTTGCTGGGTTCTTAACTGAAGCTAATTTCTCCTTTCTCCTGTCCCCTCTCATTTTCACTGAAGTTCAAGCACTTTCACCAGCATCTTCCTATGACTGTCACAACTGAAATGTGGCCGGATCCCACTGGTCCCCACAAAACAGTTGGAAATAAACAGGCCCTCTCTAGTAATGCATAGGGAAAGTCCTGAAAGTCATGATCTTGTGGACAGAACATTGCTTTGTTCCTCGGACACAAAACTGACAGCTCTTTGGGAAACAAAAAGACAGCCTAAATCACAGCCAAGCAGCCGAGATGCGGGCAGGGTTGAGGCCACTGAGACTCCAGTCCTTGTGGTTCAGACTGTGACATCATGTGATTTTTTTTTTTTTTCAGGAACACAACCAATGGACTTCCGAATGTCAGTTGCAGGTGCAACTCCATCCCTCCTCAAATATACAGTCTGAGATTTTCTGGGATTGCTCTGGAGTCTGGAGAGTCTGGCCGGGCCCGACTGAGCCTGGCCTAGTTTTTCGACCCGCACATACCTTCATGCTCTTCTTTATTCCATAAGCAGTTACTGAGCTCCTGCACTGTGCAAGGCCCTGTGTTGGAGGTTCCAGGGAGGGGGCAGAAAAGATATCCCAGGAGAGTGAAATCCACTGTGTCAGATTGGACAAGGCAACCAACAACCTGTATGAGCCCGTTCGCTCTTCCACAGGTGCCGCCATAACCCACCTAACACAGTCCCCACCAGCTTAACAGAGATAATGTATGGGAAGTGCGTACCTAAGTAGTGGCCAGAGGCCAGCAGCTGGCTGGTCAGTCAGAGACACTGTAAGCAGAGTTTTAGGGAAAGAGCCCCGAATCCAGCAGCTCTGATGGGCTAAACAGAGAGGAAACAGGTAAAGGTTTCCCACATTCATATTCAGAATCCTGATTTGATCCCACAAACTGTCTTATGGCTTTGTTATGGCAAGGTGGCCCCATCTGTCAATTCCTTCATCCCACGAGGAGACCCACTGGTTAGGAAGTGCACTTGGTTTTTATCCCAACAAAATCTGGTTTCTACAAGGTGACCTGTTCCAGGGGGATGCCTCTCCATCATAGAGTGAGTGGACTGTCCTGCCTGGGAGGCCTTGTTCCTTGTGAGTCCAAGTGACAAGTCTGGACTTCTTGACAAAGGCAAGTTCCACACTCAGGATTTGTGTTAAAAAACAAAACAACAACAAAACCTATAAAGGTGAAATTCTAGAGTGTGATGTGGTAAAAATCATAAATTGTCAAATCAACCAGGACCCGAAAGATCCTTTGGCAGGGTTCCTACCCTTTCTGTAGCATGGACTTGTTTGGCATCGGTGATGATGATGATGGAGGAGAATCAAAACTACAGTTCTAACTTCCTGTGGGGATCATGGGTTCCAGATCATGAGTACACAATAACAATTTCTACAGAAATCTCAAGAATGTCTCTCAGGTCCCGCAGGTAAGTAAAAGAGCTAGAACAAACAATCCTTCTAGTCAGGGGACCATGTCAGGAACCAGCTGGTTTATTGTTTTAGGAAGTTGAGAAAGACAAAAGCCACACCCGACTGCTTCTGCACTGCCAAAGCCTTCACTGGTTTCCACATCGGAAGGTGTGGGGTTACCCCTCTGGCCCTTTGTGTTTACGAAGGAGGTGACCTTGCTTCATAGAGGATTGCAAAATCAGACGAGCATTATTTCCCAGAAAACAGCTGGAAAACTTCAGAGCCATACAGATTCAGCCAGCACACCAATAACTAGCTACAGGTGTCATGGCTCTGGGAGCTTGATGGAGGGCAGGGTGGAAGGACTGAACTGGTGGGTTCAGTTCTCCAGTCAAGTAAGGAACACTGGTTTCCCAGTCTGTCACAGACAACCCAGCCCTCTTAGGAACTGGTAAGGGCTGAGGGGTGGGGGAGGAGCATATAGCTCAGTGGTAGAACACTTACCTAGCTTGTTGGAAGTCCTGGCTTCCATTAAAGAAGGGATAGGGGAGGTTTTGTAAGCAATTGATGTCATTCCTACTGTGCGAAGAAAGGAACAGCAAGAAACTCCTGCATGAAGGCGTGGCATGAGCACAAAATCTCACCACTAGCTGAGGAGCTATTGATATTTGATACCAGCTGGGAGAGGACTAGTCAGTTTTCTTTAATGATGTGACCTCCGATAGGTCAACCAGATGACCGAGCAGGCTCCACTTCCGAGAGTAGTTGGGTAGCACAAACTGGACTTGATGGGGTGGGATTCAAAGTCGGGTGGGTAGGGAGGTGAGGACGGAGAAGGCGGATCTGAGAAGAGCTGGGGTAAATATCAAAATCCAGAGTAAGACACTCTCAAAGAATTAATTACAAAATTATTTAGAAAGAGGAAGAAAGGGAGAAAACACAGAACCCGAGGGCACTGACCTTCCGAGCAGATGGCATCTCCTTTCTTTTTTTCCCTGCCAGGGTAACAGAACACGGTTAGCTGTACACGTCAGGTTTAGAGTCTCACTTGATCGCCTTAGAAGTCGTGAGGGCAAGTCCCCTCACATGCTTCTCAATTCTTCATCTCTCTCAGGGGGTTAGCAACCACACCTGCTTTCAGGATGTGACATGTGTGGAGACAACATTCAAAAGGCACTGACCCAGCACCTGCAAAGCAGCTTCCTGGAGTCAAGGGCTATTATTCTAACTAGTTCTACGTCAAGCCTCATAGAACAAGGCACGTGTGTGCGCAGGTGCAATCAGCCCAGCAGATGTATTTAGAGCAGCCATCCACCATGATCAGGGTAGACCTGCTACTCTAGAAATCTCAGGGTCTCCAGCACATCTAAGCAAGGTGGATATGCTATTCGATTTCCGAATCACCATGACAACGCACCTGACAGAGCCAAGGGAGGAAAGGCTTATTTTGTGTCATAGTTTCATAAGCTTCAGTCTATTGCTAAGGGAAGGCTTGGTGGAGGAGCTCCGTTTATAGCTACGGGAATGTATAGGCGGGGAACTGATAGAGTACATGAATGATTAGACTGGCTCATGAGATGTGGTGGTCTGAGCAGTCCAACAATGGCTGGTTCAGGGTGGAAAAATCGAAGAATTCAGTAGTTGTTTGGTCCTCGAGCCTCTGCGGTCCCAATCTGGTGCTGGAGTCCTGGAGAATTTCTGGAGTGCTCTGGTTCAGGTTGGAATCCTGAACAAGTTGGATTAAAGAGCTGTCTCAGCAACAGTATAGATTAACTTAGGAGCAAGAGTGAGAGCAAGTGGGCAAAACGCAAAGTTTCCTACTATGCCCCTTTATGTGGACTGCTATCAGAAACATGTTCTAAATTTAGGCTGAGTCTTCCTGCTTCAAACAACCTGATTGCGAAAAGCCCCTCACTGGAGTGCTGTAGGCATACTTTTTACCTACTTTATTGAGCTTTCTTATACCTACACCTCCCTTCCAACCCCCTAGGCACAATGTTCTAAAGGCTCCATAGCCCTCAAATAATGTCATGAGCTAGGGAGCAAGCCTTCAGACCATGAACCCCTGGAGGAGTACTGCAGTTCCTAGGTGTGTTGTTGTTTGCTACGTATTAGTTTATGTTGTCGAATATGTGAAAAGGAGGATAAGGACCAAGGTAGATCTAGGACCAAAGCCAGGCCTCCTGCCTTCCAGATAGCTGGATTACCATCCCTTCTTCACGTTTATCAGCTGCTTACATCTTAAAGAGAGTAAGAGACAGTTTATGCTGGCACCATTTTGAGCAACAGGAACACAGATTTAGGTTATCATAAATTCCATGTTTCAATATGGAAGCAGTTCCATGAAGCTTTTGTTGTGGTTGTTTTTAATAATTTTGCAGAACAAAAGTCATCAATCAAGGCAAGTTTAAAATACCTTAGTGGGTGCATACACTAGACAAGGAAAGCTTTTCTATAGGCCCATTGCTTTCTGGTGACATTTTGGATTAGTGGAAGCTAATAGTCTGCTAAGTTAGTAAATACCAAAAGGTTTCTATCTATTAGTCATAGGACATTAGTTTTGACAAAGAGGAGGGCAAGGACCACCTGTTCTGAGGGCTAGAACTAGCTCAAGATAAGACAATACCCGTTGAACCTGCACGAGGCCAGCCTCTCCACAGATACAGAGTATCTGCAAATACTGCTGCTTTTAAGAAGTTTTTGTGTTGAGCAGTGGTGGTGCACACCTTTAATCCCAGCACTTAGGAGGCAGAGGCAGGTGGATCTCTGAGTCCAAGGCCAGCCTGGTCTACAAAGTGAGTTCCAGAATGGCCAGGGTTACACACACACATACACACACACAAAACATGTCTTGAAAAATTTTTCTTCACACTTGGTACCTTTGGTACCAACCAGTCCCCAGCTCCTTGACATAAAGGAAATGACAACGGGGGAGGGGGTAGAAAGGAGAGGAAACAGATATCATGAATAAATCACGAAGTGTTTAATGTTATCTAAAGAAAGCATACTAACAGATAAGGGATTGACAGAATCAACAGGGTTTGGGTAGCAGAAAACTGCCCTTTGAGCATACTGAGTTGGGGCAACCCTGAGACGGAGTGTGCTGAGTATAGCAAACACAAGGAGAGGTTTTTGTAGGAGACTTACACAATGGTTGTTTTTAGAGGCAGCTCATTGGCTGTGAAGAGATCCTAAAATGCAAACTTGTTTTCATTACTGAGTTAATGATTACAATCGATGGCATCGAGAAACTGCTGAACTAGACCACCCTGTGGGCAGGAAGAAAGATTTATTAGGGATCAAACTGCCAAGGCCATCTCTGGGGGAGGGTATATATAGAGAAAAACAAAATGGCGGAGAAACAAGCAGATTTTATATGACAGTCAGCAGGGTGGAGATAGAAACTGATACCTGTATTGAACTGGAACTAGGTGCCCTTGCTGGAGTTAGTTGACCTTTGGGAAAAGGTTAAGAGACGTTCCTGGAGGATTAAGGGTAGTCCCTGGTAAATAGAAACCGCCTTAAGAGATCTACTTTTCTAGTAGCCAGAAATCTTCAGTGGACAATGGCCTTAACTGTTGGTAAAATTGTACTCAAACATTCTTTAGTTTAGCCATTAGCAAGCCTGAGTGTCATCTTCCAACTTTCCATCTTCACTTGGAAAGACTTAACCACTGTTTCTTCTTCTTTTCCTTCTCCTTCTCCTCCTCCTTCTCCTCTTCTTAATATCAGGTATCTATTCCTCATGATAATCTTGAAATTTGGGGTTCAAGGAATCCTCCTGCTTCAGCCTCCTGAGTGGCTGCAAGCATATCATTACATCTGGTTTGTTACTCCATCTTCTTTCCTAAAAATCAAGTACTGCAAGTACTGAGAATTAAGCATTCTGTCACTCACTCTATCATCTTTGCAGTAACACTTAGTAAACACTGAGCAGTGCCTGGTGCCCCTGTTTGAGAGACCAGACACACTTCAGAAGGAGAGGGGCTGGCATGGTGTGAGGGCACAGTGCAATGCTGTGGAAACACAGAGCAGAAAGTAACACTGACTGGGAGGGGTGGGATCCAAGAGGACAAAGAAACCTCTCAGACAGTTTTTCACACGAACACCGCAACTATGCCTACCTGCCCTTTAACTGACAAAAGAAAAATCACTTTAGCAGGATAAACAGGGAGACTCTGAGAGGTGTCTGAGAGAACCACTTATCCACTTATTAAGAAATGGGCACCGTGACACACACCTATAATCCCAGCACTCTGGGAGGCAGAGGCAGGTGGAGCTCTGTGAGTTCAAGGCCAACCTGGTCTATAAAGTGAGTCCAGGACAGCAAAGGCTGCACAGAGAAACCCTGTCTTGAAAAAACCAAAACCAAAATAGAAAAGAAAGGAGAAAGATATTTTCATCAAGGAGACATTTGTTTTGAGGGATAAGGCAGCATTTTAATTTCTTGTCACAAAGTGTTCACCAAATATAGTTTCATCTTTGCTGTGGGTTTTATAGCGGCAACATTAAGGCTGTAACCTAAAAAATCTCCCAGTCAGAGAACTGTGTTCCTGTAAAACCACAGGCCATGTCTGTAAAGAAATGTGCTGAGGGTGGGAGTGGAGAATACCAGCATTTGCAGCAGGTGAGTGAGGCAGATCTTCGTGCTGTGACCTTTAACAAAATGTGTTCAGAACATCAGACAGTGTTGTGTTCGGATATTAGGCTTTACATGGAAAGACCTAGGAGATTCATTGACAACACAGCAATGCTCAGATCTAAGCTATAGGAGTATGAGGCACTCATGAGGGACTAGGAGTTAGACAGATAGAGAAAGGGGCCATGGCTAGGTAATAAAGATCGCTGGTTCCTTCCGCAGCCTCCTATCCTGAGACAAAGCCTGGTTTCTCACATCTCCTGTTGGACACTTGTACCGACCCATATTGAAGGTGTTGGAGGTTTGAACCTCATGAGACAGATGATGTCATCTCTCATCTCTAAAACAAACAAACAAACATGAAAGCCTAATCATTACCAAAGCAAGCACAGAACAACACTGTTATTTGTAGTTACTCTAGCAGAGATTTGACAGACCACTGTTCAATCAAATCACTCTCCAAACCAGCTTATTCTGTTTTTCTCTGGGTTTCAAAAGAACATGATTTCAAGACTGGGCCCTTCAACATTTCACCTTGGACTGGGGAGGGGACAGGCCTACAAAGCCCCTCCCCTCCCTGAGGAGCTCTTGGCAGCTAATGTGTGTGTGTGTTGGGGCATGGAAGTGTGTCCTCAGTGGTATAGCCAACGGTAAATTGCCCTCACTCAAGCAGATAACCTCCCACCCACGCTCATGCAGGAGGCCCTAATTAAACTCAGTGGAAGAAGAACAGGAGGGAGAGGGGGAAGGGAAGAAGGAAAAAATTAAAAAGCTGGAAGGGACTTGAAGGTGAAAAAGGTTTGGTGAGAGTGGGGGCTCGGGGAATATGATCAAAGTTGTGTGTGTGTAAAAATAAATCTAAGTTTTAAAAATATATATTAAAGAAGAATGTCCTTTGGTTTTAAAAATGTTGGGCTAACGAGGGAAAATGGCTTGAGACTGCTTACAAGAGAGAAAGCACTCATTGGGAGGACTCTTCTGCTACCTTCCGTTTCCTTGTGTCTGACTCAACACTCAGGGATAAAGTGGAGGGATAGACTGGTGACCAACTTACAAATTTAGAAGCTTCATCAAAATTGCTCTCGCTTTTGTTGAAAACTTTGGAGTTACCAAAATAAGATTTACGGGAAGCTTTGTTTGGACTGAGCTCCTGTGCTAGGCCCAAAGAGCTGAACTAAGTTGCTTCTCTGAAGTCCCTAGCTTTCCCGGGAGCAGCAGAGCCAGGGCAAGGGAGTCAGGGTGAGCAAGAGCTGGAGGGGAACACAGCTCTGCCCCCCCCCCCCAAATGGCCAGTTTTAGCATGAGGACATCCCTCAGAGAGCGCTTTCACTGCCGTAGCCTGTGCCGTGGCCTGAAGCATCTCTCGCCTGCTCCGGAGAAGCCATGATCTTATCACAGGGAAAAGAACTTCAGGATGAGTCGGTGTGAAGCAAAGTTGGAATTTACTGGGCAAGAGGCAGAGAAGATGTGCAACTAGCAATGGTTATGCATGTGATTTGGAGCTTCTGGAATTATATTATTCTAAGGATGTCACTCACGTTTAAGGATCGAGAAAAGATTTATCCGGCTTGCTTATTTCCCTTGTCTAGAGAATCAAGGTGGGTGAGGAGAGGTGTCGTTCAGGTTTGTCGATGAGACAGTGCTAGAGGCTCAAAAACCAAAGGTCATGAGGTTAAGACACGTGCCTTGATCATAGCATGGCCTGTCAGCTGTTCTGATACTTTTGTTAGAGAAACTTCTTTTAAAATGGAGCAGAGTTCTTGGCAGGCAAATCTCACGATGAATTGGCCGGTGTGTTGAAATTTTTTGACTCTCAGCCGGTGAGAAACCTAAACCAGGTCTTTCTTTGAAACAGCAGCTTTGTTACATCTCTGTTTCTCTCTGCCCCTCTCTGTGGAGAAAGCTGACCACTGCTTCGCCCAGCACCCCGAAACCCTTTTCCACATGGTGGAATTGCAACTAAAAGCAAATGAGGTCTTTGTGCTTGTTGCAATGTTGTTCTTTGACAGAGTAGAAGGCAATATTCTCTCTGTGGTGTTGAAGAGAGGCTAATTCTGCATCTTTCAACGATCAGCAATTCCTAGAAAAAAAAAAAAGTACTACTTAGATGAAAAAGATGCGAACCAAGAGGTTAGTGCTTTCCTAGCAAATTAATTCCCACAGACGCGCCTGGAATGTTACCTCTAGCTCTTTGTTTGTTTGTTTTTAATCTTTGAATGCACATTAAAATCTTGGGGCAGAATCCATTCAGTTAAGTTTTTAGGACGTACCCACGGGAAGCAGAGCAGAGGGCTAAGGAAATAAATGCTGGGAGCTTACAGAGCCTGCATATTATCAGGGAAACAAAACAAGCAGGAAAACACCACTGTGGTTACAGCGAGGTGAGGGTCAGGTGAAGGTGGAGGGAAGCTGGCAAAGTGCTGATGGCACCGCGGTTAATTTTTCTGAGAGACGGGTAGCATCTGAGCATCGTCATGGAGAGAGGAAGGGATGGGGACGTCGAGGCAGGGGTGTTGCAGGAGAAGGCCCTGCACAGGAAAGAGAATGCCTCATTGTGAGAAAAGAACCAAAGACAGACCTCTCGGCCTGTGGCACTCGTAAGATTCGCCGGGGTTCTGGCAGTAGTGTCACTGTTTATAGCGTGTAGAGCGATAAAGTTCAGTCTACTGTTGGCTAACTGGAGTTTTATTTAGGAGTCTAAATGTGCTGTGGCGGAGCTACCTCATTTGTAAGGACAGAGGGTAGAGTCACCAGCCACAGGAAGCAAGGGGCTGTCACGACAGGAAGAAAGAAAAGGTTTCCCAAGGAAGGGGTGTGGAGTAAAAGGCAAGTCACTTCCCTCTCCCAGGAACAGCTCTGGCTTTTCTCTTCTTCTCTTTTCCTGTCTGTTTTCCTCATTTTCCCCCTTTAGTTCAGCTGGCTTAGCCAGTGAGGCCTACCTGCCTTATCCTACCCCTGACGGAGGAGACTCCGTGTAGGGTCCACTCACTCACTACCCTCTCATTCTCTGTATCCAGGCACCAGTCTGTGATGAGCACGGGAGCAGCCTCGTAGAGGAGTGAGGGGTGAACAGAGGAAGTAAGCAAGGGAACACGGGTGACCTGGGATACAGGAGGACAAGAAAGCACCAATATTCTGCCAGGGAAGAGTTTCCTGGCCACTGCGCACAGTGTCTGAGTCCTGAGCTTCATGAAAGTGTCATCCTCCTAACATACTAAACAGCCTGCCCACAATCTCCAGGTCCTTCTCTCTTCTGTCTTCTAACTGCCTCAGGACTTGAATTTGCACTAAAATCCAAGGTTAGTTTGACCCAACCACTATTGATTTACTACAAAAGGGTGCTTCTCTCCTGAAGCCTAAAGATGGCAGCTGACCAACAGGGGCTCTCCAACACACACACACACAAGACACATACAACACACATACAACATAAACATACAATACCACACGCACAACACAAACACACACACACACTACACACATATAACACACATTCAACACATACCACACAGAGAGAAAGGGGGAGAAAGAGAGAGGAAGGGAGAGAGAGGAGGGAGAATGCAAATGCTGTAGTAGAGCAATTTCTTGGAAGACTCAGCAGACTGATTGAATCAGGCAATTAAACAAGCTGTGGGAAAAAAAAATCAGGCAATGTTCCTTGCTAAACCAGTAACCTGATATTGGAAGGCAGCCTCCCTGGTCATTAAGTGTCCACTAGGCTGAGTGCCGGGCAAGCCCTTGAGAATAGACCCTGAAAACAACACACAGATGAAATTCTTCTTGTATCAAAACAAGCTGTGAGGACAGGATGGTGCCTGGGCCTGGGTTACTATAGTTCACCAGGAATTGTTTGGACTCTGAAAGAGCTCCTGATCTTGCTTTGGGGAGCCATGCTTCTTGGCTTCTTTGCAGCTCCTCTTTTGACCAGAAGATGGCTGGTCATAGCCACATGCTGGGCAGCACAGCTCCTATTGTTCCCATCAGGGCACAGGAGAGAACCTGTGCTCATCCTTTCCTGATTCAGGATGAACAGCATCACCGGAAAACAGTGCCCCCCACCCCATGCCCTGCATCCAGGATGTGGTCCCTCTGGGTCCTGAGGCTGAGGACCTGTGATGGCAGCTGAATGCAGAAGCATCTTCTCCCACACCTCTCCCTCATGCACACTGCCTCTCTGTCTGCCCTTCCCTGTGGTGAGGACACACAGGGAGAGGAAGTTGGAGCCTGTGAGTCCTGCTGCTCCCCAGGAGGCCCAGGGGCCTAGCAGAAGTGGATAGTATGGGAGGTGGGAAGCAGCCAGGGATCTCCTGGCACTGACCCATGGCAGCTGAGCTGTGTGGGACCCATGGGGGTGGGGTTCAGTGGTCCCCAGGCTGGCATGCCCCTCCTCTAGCTTCCTTTGTCATTTCTGCCCTGCTTGGTCCTGTCTTCCCCTCCTGTTGGAGGAGCCATGTTCTGACCATAGGATGCTGACATGGAAGAAGAGTGCGCTGGAGCTAGGTACAGGAAGAGAGCTTTGCCAAGGCCTGAGGCAAGGTGATGTCAATTTTTTTTTTTTTAAATTTAGATAGACCTCTTGTCTTGGTTCACAGCCCTGTGCCCTTTCACAGATACTAAGGGGAAGAGGCCTCCTGAGCTTCACTCCTCAACATCACAGATTCAGTCCCTGGATGTGAATAGTAATGACCTGTCAACAACAGAGGTTCCTTATGTCCCACTGGCTGTATCAACATAGAACCCACTAACTGCCTTGTCTCCAAGATCCTCAGTGGTCTGAACGGTGTGCAGGACCCCGTGGATTTGTTCAGTTCCCTGAGCTCTTCCTTCTTCTGCTGTCCACTCTCATCACCTACAGTGAGGTTTGTCTTGAGTACCATTTGGCTGAAAATCATTGTCAAATTATAGATATTGAGGGAAGAAAGGTCCTTATGGAGCCTGTGGCCCCATCCACTCTGAATATTAAAAGCAGAGGCCTGTCTGAGGTAGCTTCCGTAGCTCTGTCTACAGACCTCTTTGAGGCCTCAAGATCTGAGTATGAATTTGAATGGTTAGCAGTTATGCTGTTTAATTTAAGCTGGGATGCACAGCATGCCTCTTCACTCCATTCATTCGGCAGTCCGCACCGCAGAGGCACCATTCACCAGGTTTGCAAGTCTGTAGCCATCTGGGTATACCTATGGTATGCCCCAATGTGGCTGAGCCAAAAGTCCCCATTTTAAATTCGCACCCCATTTTCTGGCTCCAATCCACACAAGGGAGGAGGGCGTGTTGCAAAGGGTGCAGAGAGGGGGACTATGGAAGATTCTCTGATGCTCTCAATTTTGACCCCAGCTGGTACAGAACTGGCATGTCCTTTACATGTCCCTTTCTAGTGAAGACCATCATGTCTGTCTCTACCTCACAATGGAGAAACTGGAAGTTCCCTGGAACAGGGACCTGCCCTGGGTCTCATAACTGATCCCTGCATTCCTGGCCAGGGATACATGGGGTGCAGTGTTCCTGCTCCATCTCAGGAAATGAAACTGTTGATTTTTCATTTACACAAAAATGAAAAAATAAATACCAGATGTTTGGGAGCATAGTACAGTTCCTCTTGCTGGAACGTACAAGGGCATTCTGGCAAAAAAAAAAAAAAAAAAAAAAAATTAAAGTAGAAAACTCACAAAGGAAAAAAAGGGGGGGGCTGTTTTGAATGAAAATGCACTTTGTCTTTCTCTCTTTCTCACACACAGACAATATCTCATTGTTTCTTCTTCAGGGAGCAGCTGTAAAGGAAATTAAGGGAGGGGACAGACACAGCTTCCCATCTTTGTGCCTCATACAGAGATGGCTTTGAGGCCAGTCTGCCTGAGCTGTGTGTGGGGGGTGTGGCGTGCATGACTATCAAAGGGCAATGGCCTGCTGGCAGCTTATAAAGTGACCTGGGAGAAGCCAGGCACCAAATAGCCACCTCGCTTGCAGGATTCTGGGTGGAAACTGCCTTCATCTTGATTCAAGAGGTATGTACGTGGTCTTAACTTTCACTTAGGATAAATTATGTTTAAAATAGAGACTATCTTGACTTTCCACTGCCCGCTTTTGGCTATAAACTTTTAGTAAGTACTGACTGACGGCTTTTATAGGCTCCATCTCATTTTCCTCAAACGAACTTACCAGGTAAGTGCTATTGGCACCAGTTTTCAGGTGACAAAGTAGAGGGGTAGGTAAGCCTGTGCTTGCCCTGAGGGCTGCCTTTATCCCACACTCTTCCCTACCAAAAGGAGACCATGAGAAAGTTGCCTGTGTGCCAAGACAGCACCAGATGAATTCACTAATGTGATTCAACTGTGCCTGACAGTAAGATCAACTGAAAACTGGAATTAATTGTGTGATCAGAGTACTGAACACAACAATATGTTGTTTGCTGGGTGTAGTGGTGTAATCCGTTAGCCCTAGCAGTGGTGAGGCAGAGATCACAGGCTGTAGGGCAGCCTGAGTCACAGAGCAGCCTTGAGGACAGCCAGGCTATGTAGAAAAAGAAGACAAACAAACAAACAGAACAAAAAGATATGGTTCTTGTTCTATTCAAAAGCCACGTGTGTTTCTTTGTTTTTAAGAGCTATTCACTGGTGCAAACATTTTATTTTGCCATGTGTAATCTCCAAATCTAGTTAATGTCATACAGCTCCTTGAGATCAGGGGCTGAGGCTCCAGGGACACACATGTGTTCTTGGAGACCTGGGTAGAGTTCTGGCCTCACTAAGAACTAAGCTGAGCAAACTGACCTTACAGAGAACAGGGTCAGTTTCAGCACAGCTGGCTTCCAGATGAGACGTTGGAGCTTTGGTGCGGAGCACACAATGGGTACCCAGGCCACTGGTGCCCATGGAAGAGCTCAGTGTGTTTGGTCCACGGTGTACCCACAATCAGTGCCTGGGCCAGGTTGCACCAGAGCCTTGGCAGAATTACCTTTAAGTTATTTAATAGTTAAAATTAGTTCCGCTTATTTCTTAAAGTAAACCCACCTGTGATATCAGATGATAAAGAAAGCATGCATCGGAAAACATGCATCTTTAAGCTGGGTATGGTAGTGATGGCCCTCAGGGAGGCAGAGGCAGGTGAGTTTGAGGCAAGTCTGGTCTACAAACCAAGTCCAAGACAGCCAAGGCTACACAGGAAAACCCTGTCTTGAAAAACCAGACAAACAAACCAAAATGCATCTTTTACCCAGAGTTATACATGCACACCAATAGCATGCTCTGTCAGGTCACATGAATCCAAATAGAAGGAATATGGAAAATGTGAGGTTATCAGCCTCTCCCCGCTCAAGAACTTTTAGCTGTAGGAAGAAAGCTCAAATAACCAGACGGTCTCTCTGGAAGCCATGTAGTCAAGGGGAGTTAGTTGGCCTTGTTCTGAATCCTCCCACAGAACGTAAGAGTATGTTTCAGCCCACAGGGAACATCTTGTAAGGAGACATTTGTCAAAGTTAGACATGGGTTGACTTGTTATTACCGTTGCATGGTGAGGCAGAGCTCATCAGGTCTCACAAGTGGGCATTTTCTGAAAGGCACGAAGGTGGACGTAGGAGGGAGCGTGGTGGAGAGGCTCTGTGTGGAGAGCTGGCCCTGTCAAGGTCCTGCTCCCTTCCAGGCCTCAGTTTCCCCATCTGCAAACCCGGCAGGGGTGAGGGGGGGCTGGATAGATGTCCTCTAAGTTCCTATCCATTTTGGAAATGCAGTAGAGTGTACATGCTATGTGCCACACTTTAAAGTCCAGTGCGTGGGTAAGACCATTGGCTTAGGCCTGTTGGGTAGAGCACAGGGATTCCAAGAGCCCTTGAGAATGGGTACAAAAATTTGTGAGTTTGGGCTGGCCTTCTGCAGACATTCCACCCTCTGAAATGTCAAAAGACAGGAGTTGTTTACATGGTGATGGGAAAGGGGGCCTCCAGGACTAAAGACCGTGGTCCCACCACAGATTTGCTCAAGAGAACTTCAGCGGCCACCCCTCCCCAACCCGCCCCAGCTGGCAGCTCTCACTCCTTACATAACTGTTCTTTTGAAAGCCAGGCAACAAAACCTTCAGAAGAAAAGGCTATTGATTATTAAAGGTATTTGGAGGTTCAGAGACTCATAATAACGTGGTTATAATTATTCCTGTTATGACACATCCTTTTAAATGCTCAGCTCTGAGAACATTTTGCTTGCATTGACTCAGTCATCTTCATCACAGAGAGAAAGGCAGCGAGCTGGAAATAGCTTGTGTGCAGTGAGAGGCAAGGAGTCACACAAAGGGAACAGAGGGAAGGCAAGTCAGGGAAAGAGGCAGAGGAGCCCCAAGTCTCCATCCGCAGCCTTCACTGACAGCCATCTCACGTCCCTGTCCACTGCCTCTCCAGAGCCAGTTGTGGCCTTCAATACAGACGAATCCGTATTGAAATGATGTTACACTCTTACACATCAGCTGACAGGCCTTCTCTGGCTAAATGCATGTCCTGTATAAAAAACACCCTCAGCGAACGTGGAAAACATTTGGGAGAGGCAATCCTGTTGCTGCTTTCCATAATAACAATTGCTAGTAGTTAGTGGGACAAGAGGCAAGTGTCTTTAATTTCCAGCACTCAGGAGACAGAGATGGGAAGATCTCTGTGAATTTGAGACCAACCCAGTCTACAAAGCAAGTTCCAGTCTAGCCAGGAATAATAGCTAGACACTGTCTCAAAAATTTAAATAAAAAATATAAAATTCTAATATTCACTGAGCACCTATTTTGTGTCAGACACTCATCTGAATATTCGTATTTTCTCTTTCTTTCTCCAGTGTGTATGACCATGCCATTAAAGCTGGTCTTGAATTGGTGGACTCCAACACTGTCCCGTCTAAGCCTCCCTAACAGGTCCTTTTACCACCACTCCTGGCTTTATTTTATCCCATTTCATTTTCAAAAAGAGTCATGAGATAGACATAACCATTAGTCCAACTATATAGGCTAACAGGCAAAGGCCCAATTTGCACAGTTACACTTAATAGGTGGCAGAGCCAGATCCATCTGAGTAATGCTGGGGTCCCCCACATGCTGTTAACTGCTCCTGGACCAAGCTTGGGTTAGGAGGACAGCCCAGCAAGGCATTGGCAAGAGTAAGATGTGGCTGGGGGAGCATTCTCTTACGAATCTCACAGGACACTTAGTGTTGTGCGTGGTTTGGATTTGGGCTCTATGTTTTCATTCACAGACCCTTTGCCTTTCTGGCGCACCTCTTTGCCTAGTCCCTCCATACACAGTATTTTTGTTCCAGAAACAAATACCTGCTGAGCCCTGACATTGCCAAGACCCTGGGTGGTGATTCTGAGAAGAACCAGACAGGGTTCCCACCCTGGAGAAATATACAATGGAGCATGGGTGGGTGTGGATCCATGAAGGAGGCTAACTCAGCAAGAGATGCTTTGAGGTCATGGCCTGCTGCAGATGGACAACCAGGCTGGCAGCAGCTGCCGGATGCACCAGCTCAGTGCTGAGGAGAATAGCAGCTGAATGATGGCCAGGTCCACAAGGACTCACCATCACTGCGTGTCAACCAGAGAGCTAAACACCTCTGGCTGCTTTGTTTCTCCCCAGGCCTCTCCCGCAGCCACCCTGCCCCAAGATGGTGACCATGCTGTTGCTCGTGGCCACACTGGCAGGCCTCTTCACTGCAGCCCAGGGACAAAGTTTCCATCTTGGGAAATGCCCATCTCCTCCAGTGCAAGAGAATTTTGACGTGAAAAAGGTATGGTAACTCTTGTTTATTTTGAGCCTGCTGGGAGTTTTGTTTTATTCCCATTTAATCTCCAAAGCAAACCTTGGGAAAGTGTGTGTGTGTGTGTGTGTGCTTATGTGTGTTGCGGTGGGGGGGAGGATGTCTCTTCAGCCACAGATAGCATTGAGGTCATCTAGACTATTAGCCACCTCCAGTCCTGGCTGTGACAGCTTGAGGGAGCCCCTGAACATACAGATAGTGCAAAGGTCACCTCGACTATTAACCATCTCGGGTCCCAGTTGTGGGAGCTTGGGAGAGCGAGGTATGGTTTGACCCTGCAGATAGCTCAGGGTTACTTAGGCGGTAAGGCACCTCTGTTCCCAGCCTTCTGCGTGGAAAACAGGTTATGCATCTTTTCCCTTAAAAGGACAACCCTCTGTGTTTAACATTTCTGGCTTCCCTGGTGCTTGCTATCAGCGAGTGCAAGGACCTGTGCTCCCAACAGGGAAGGCACTTATCTTATTTTGGGTTTTTCCTGAAGCAGTCTCGGAGACCAGCAAGGGGAGAAAGGGGGTCTTTGGTACCTCACTTTTCCTTGTAGGTGGCTATCAAAAGGCCATGCTGGCTCCCATGGCCCTGGCAGAGGAGAGCACAAGGTGGTAAGTATGAGCTGTTGGTGTGTGGAAATTGTCTCCCACAGCTACGGGGAGGTGGGGGTGAGCATGGCGGATGTGGGTAGGACGTTATCTATGGCTGATTCACTACTACTGTCCTACCCAGAGGGAAGCCGGGTGTCCCTCCCAGGTGACACAGCTAGCACAGGTGCAAAGAGTTCAAAACTAGTGTAGATAACTCAAGACAGGACGTAGGCAAGGCCTGAAGTCCCCCAGGGGTCACCTACACTATAACTAACTCCCCATAAATTCTATTAGATGACAGAACCCAGCGTCTCCACGGCTGTGGAGGGACTGGACTCTCATCCCGAGGTCCCTTCTCCTTAAAAGGCTTTGCTTGCTTTTAGGAAGCAGCACAGTCTGTTTGAGAAACACTGACATTAGCAGTGACTGGAACTTTGGAGTGAGTGTTGGGAATGTTAGAGGGAGGGTTAGGCAGAGCTGGGACAAAAGAGCTTAGAGACTGACCGGGTAGAATAAGATGGTAGGGGTGGTCAAGCTAAGGAAGGAAAAGCCACACTCTAAGGCCTTCAGGGACACACTTCGTCAACGTGTTAAGGATTTCCTTTAGTTGAGTGAACCTGGAAACCCCACAAGAAGCCTTTATGATACTATCCAGGGAATTTGAGTTCGGTTTTAATTTGGGAGTGAAAATCCCAAAATACCTTGGAAATTACATTTGGCATCTTCACTTAAAGAAGCCCTTTGAGAACTGAAGCAGAATGTTTTTTTTTAAAGATTTTTCTTTTTAATTTATGTGTACGTGTGTGCGACTGTGTGTGCTGCAGTTACAGGCAGTTGTGAGCAGTCTAGTGTGTACCCCGAGATTCGAACTCCAGTCCTCTGTGTGAGTGTCAAGCACTCGACCGCAGGACCCTAAAAGCAGGACTTTAAAAACAAAAACAAAAAAATATTAGGATTAGTTTATGTATCATATTCTGACTTGTTCAAAAATGTTTTTTTTTAATTTCAATGATTTTTTTTAAACCTTGTTACACAACCATCATTAAATCCATTTTAGAACATTTTTATTATCTTAAAAAACCACAAACCCACTAACAGTCTCTCCATCTGCATTACTCAGACTTTTCACCACTGTGACAAATGCCTGAAAGAAACAGCTTGAAAGAGATAAGACCTATTCTGGTTCCTGGTTTCAGTGCTTTCAGCCCATGGGTCATATGGTCCATAGGCTCTTGCGGAGGCAAAATGTCAGAGGATGTGTGGTGCAGGAGGCTGCTTAGCTTATGATAGCCAGAAAGCAGAGAGAGAGAGAGAGGGGAGATAGCAAATAAGACACATCTCTCCCAGGCATGTGCCCACTGGTCTGCTTTTCCTAACAGATCCCGCCCCCACCCCCAACACACACACACACCTTTACCACCTCCGGATACATCATATTATGAATCCATCAAGGGATTAATCCATTGATTAATCAGCATCCAATCACTTCCTGAAATTCCCCCCTCTGAACTCTGCTCTCTTCAGGACCAAGCCTTCAAGACATGAGCCTGGAGAGAAGCTTTACATCTAAGCCAAAACATTCCTTCTCTTCCCATCTTCACCATCTGCACACAACCACTATTTTCCTTTCCATCGGTATGGATTTGTCTATTGAACACACAATGCTAGCCTTTTGTGATCGCAGGAAATGTTTTCAAGGCTTACTTGTGTCACAGTATGCAGCAATACTCCATTCCTTTTGTTGCCAAATGATGGATGCATTATGCTACAGTTTATTTATCTTTATCATTTGAGTTATTTCACTTTTTTTTAAATAGAAATACTGCTTCTTTGGACATTCAGGCTTGAGGCTTTTGGGAAGAGAGGGGCACATGTTTTCAGTTCTTTTGGGGGATGTATGAAGTGTAATTGAAGATGTGGTAACTCTGTGTTTAACTTTTTGACAAGCTGTTTTGGGAGAGTTGCATCATTGTACATTCCCATAAACAGCCTCTAACTCCAACTTCTCTGTATCGTCACCAGCAGTTGCTAGCATTTTTTTTTTCTTTAATCACAAGCCTTTCAGTGGTGCTAAATGACATGATCTCCACTTCCTGATGGCTAACGCCCTTACGTATCTTTTCATGTACTTGTGTGTCATGTGTAAATCTTCCATTCAAATCTTCTGCCCTTAAAAAAATGAGTTATTTATCTTTTAGTTATTGATATCCAAATGTTCTTTCTCTAGGCTAGTTGAAGATCTCTTCTCAGATATGTTAAGATACGTTTCTCCCATTTGGTGGGATTTTTTGCCTTTATTGATATATCCTTTGAAGCAGGAGATTTTTTTCTTTATACTGATCAAGTCCAATTTGTCCATGTTTTCTGTTGTTGCTTGTTCTTCTGTGGTCAGGCCTTCAAACACAACTAATTAGTGAGAATCTTGTTTGTGCAGCAGGTATCGGTCAGTCTAGAGAACTGTTGCCAAGTCCAAGACTGTAATGATTTACACCTGTATGTTTTTCTCAGAGTTTTATAGTTTAAGCCCTTGTGTTTAAGCCTTCGGTTCATTTTAAGTTAAAAATTGTGTCATAGACGGATCCAACTCCATTTGCATGTGACTCCCCAGTTGTTCCATTTGGGTTTTTTTTTGTAAAGATTTATTTATTTATTTATGTAGATGAGTGCTCTATTTGCATGTATGTCTGCATGACAGAAGAGAGCATCAGATCCCATTATAGATGGTTGTGAGCCACTCTGTGGACGCTGGGAATTGAACTCAAAAACTCTGAAAGAGCAGAGCAATGCTCTTAACTGCTGAGCCATCTCCCCAGCCCCTTGTTGAATTCGTCTAAATGATCAATTCTCCACTGATCATCTTGATATCCACAGTGAAAATCGCTTGCCCATGTGTATGAGATTTTATTTTCAAAATCTCAATTCTAGTTTATCTATATGTCTATACTTAACTCCAGTTTTGATTGCTACAAAGTTGTTCTAAGTTATGACTCAAAATGTAGGCATCATTTAACTTTATTCTTCTAACTATTCTGTGCCCCTTGTATTTACATATGAACTTTATGATCAGTTTGTCCACATCTGCAGAGAACATAAAGAACATTTTGGAGAGTATCACTATCTTAACCCTTCTTGTCCATGAACATAAGCTATCTTTCCCTATACTTTTTATTTACCTTTTTGTCTTACCAACATTTTCTAGTTTCCAAAATACAAGTTCCTACATGTCTCAAGCCAAATTTATTACTAAATATGTTTATTCTCTTGATGTTATTATAAATGAAATTTTCTTAATTTCATTGGCAGATTTTTTTTCATCACGTACAGAAATGTATTTGTTTATTGATCTTGCATCTTTTAAACTTGCAGAACTCATTATTTAGATTGTGTGTGTGTATGTGCTTAGGATTCCATACGGAGGTTGGCGCTATAGCTCAGTTGGTAGAATGCTTACACACCATGCACAAAATCAGGTTTGATTCCCACTGCCAAATAAACTAAGCATGGCCACACACACCTCTAATCTTAGATGTCGGCAAATGAAGCCACTCACAAACAGTTCCGTAGGACTTTCTATGTACAGGAATATATCATCTGTAAAGGAAGGTGACTTTGCATCTTTCCCAGTTTTCTTTTTTAGACACTGAATTGTCCTTATGTGGAAACCCCAACGAGAAAGATTTACAGAGGAATACAGGATCATGAGAAAACATGACGTGAAAGCCTCTCACCTCTGAGTTTACTTGTTTCTGGGAAGTCATACTTCTTACTCTTAACTGTGTCTCACTGAAGTTACTTGAATAGCTAAGAACTATTTTAAACAGATTACAGGATGACATTTTTTCTGAGGTTGTCTATGAAAGCTGTTAGCCTTGCTCTTTGGTACTTTCAGCGAGGGTCAGGTTTGATGGGGTTGTTTTATTTTGTTAGGTTTTTTTGTCTTGTTTTGTTTTTGAGTCTCCAGTTGCCCGTGTTGGCCTTGAACGCCCTGTGTGTCTGATGCTGACCTTGAATTCCTGATTTTCTTGCTTTGTGCACTTTCATGGTTCTGGGATTAGAGGCCTCTGCTAGATTTCAGTGTTTTTAAGTGACTATTGGGAGTTTACTAACAGGATGGTGAAAGTCTGGTCAAAGATGTAGGCGTGTGCTTGAGCAGAGTCATGTGACTGAGGCAGCCCTGTCACTTTGGGGACGCTTCTGAATGTTTGAAGGTGAATGCGTGCCTCACTTTCTCTGCTGAGTGACAGATTTTTTAAAAATTTGTAAAATGACTGTAATTAATATTTTGACTAGGCCAATACACTCAAGTAGCTTAAAATGCTGACGGTGCAGAGAGAGTTGGGCACAGAGCTCAGTGATAGCATATCTGCCTAGTGTAAAGTCTTTGTTCCATCAGTGGGGGGTGGGGAGGACAAAACCCAAACCCCAAAGGTCCAAAGGAACTTCCAGTGACGTTTCCCTTAGCCTCCTCATTTTTCTCCCCCAGGAACAACCGGTAAAAATGACACATTGTATATATACATTTTTTTAGACGATGTGTACATATGCAAGCAAATATGTATGAGTGTGGTAGCCAACACAACAGCTTCCAGATGTCCGTGGCCTGTTTTCTAACCTGTGAACACGTTACCTTCCAAAGAATAAAGGGACTCTACAGAGGTGACCTGAGATGGGCAGATTAACCTGGCTATCCGGGTGGACCCAATTTAACCACATAAATTGTTAGAAGCAGAAAAACCTTTCCTCACTGTGGTCAGAGAGAGAGAGGTTTGATGAAGAAATGAGAGTCAGAGAGGCGCCTTGTAGGGCCTGCTCTGCGTTCGGTGACTTTGAAAATGGAGAACTTCTGGGTCCAGAAAGCAGGTGGCCTATGTAACATGGAGAAAGAAAGCAAGGACACCCCTCTCCCTCAAAGCCTCTGGAAGGGGAGGAAGCCCGCATCTCAGTTTTAGCCTGGTGAGGTTAGGATCAGAGTCTGCCTTATAGGACCATAAATTAATAAATCTGTGCTGTTCATAGCTAATCACAGCAACAATAGACACCCCATATGATAAGCTTTTCCTTGTTACAGAAAAGGCAGCTGAAGCACATCCCTGGCTCTTTCAAGCCTGGCTCTTTGCTCTTAGTTCTTTAGATAACCTTCGAGATGATTGCATGCAACTTTAAAAAAGGGGGTGTATAAAATTTCATCCGATGGGCGCACCATTACTTATTTCCCCAGCCCCTCGCCGGTCTGTTTCCCGCATTTTATTGTTACAGACAGAACTGCAACAAATAACCTTATACTTACACCACGTTTTTTTTTTTTTTTTAACAACAAGAGATACATTCCCAAAAGTTAAATTGCTGGGCTAAAGAACATGTATTTTTAGTTCTGCTCAATATTATTAAACTGCTCTTTGCAGAGATTATAAGTTGATACAGTAACCACCTCCAAGCAGAAGTGGTCCCACAGCCAACATGCCTGAGTGACACAAAATTCAAGATGCCTTGTAGAATTATCAGCTGTTGGAGGTAAAAGGTATTTTCCATCAATCAGACAATCCCTTCCTTTCACAGAGGCTGGGATTTCACACAAGTTTTGACCAGAGAGAACTCTGAGAGCATGTGTAAAGAAAGAGGCCCTTAGGAACAGAAAGCTGCATACAACCAGTGCCTGCACATCCGAATCACTTATTCTCATTTGAAACACTATCTTGCCCTGTTGGCTGGGAACAAGGTGGCCCATTTGGCCTGGTTTCTCCTGGAAAGGGCTGTGCTTCTAAGAGAACAATGGGGAAGAGCCAGCAGGTCCCCAGAGAGCCCCTGGATTTTGCTCTGCTTGTTGTTGTCTGTGCAGTATCTTGGAAGATGGTACGAAATTGAGAAGATCCCTGCGAGCTTTGAGAAAGGAAACTGCATTCAAGCCAACTACTCCCTGATGGAGAACGGAAACATCAAAGTGCTAAACCAGGAGATGAGGTGAGCGACCGCGAATGCCTGCCTGGGATGGCCTTGTTCTGTGCTCAAGTGGGCAGGGGCAGGGAAAAGGTATGTGTTACTCAAGCTAGACAGGATGGTCAGGACTGGAATGCGCGTGCTACCTTCTTTAACCACTGCTGAGCACCTACTGAATACCAGACCCTGAGAGGCAGTGGGGAGCCAATGGTGACCTAGTCAGTGCCCCTGCTCTCATTGGAAAATGGAGACTCTGGCAGCAAAGGGCATTAGGCTGTCTGGCCTCCAAACCACGAGAGAAGCCCTTTCTGTCTATCGACTCTCAGAGGCCATCACCTTTTGTCAAATACTTCTGGGAACTGGAGTCTTATCTTGTCCCATGGCAATGTACCCCCCTCCGGCCTCCTTCCCTGGGAGGGACTCCTCCCGCTTTTGTTTACTCTCTTCTTTTGAGACAGGATCTTATGTAGCCCAGGCTGACCTCCAACTCACTGTGTAGTCAAGGTCCTGGAATCTCGGGTCCCCCTTAGTGCTGGGATTCCAAGTGTACACCACCAAGCCTTGTTTGTGCAGTACTGGGGGTTAGCCCAGAGCCTTTTACATGCGAAGCAAGCACGCTACCAACCAAGACACAGCATCAGCCTCAGGCATCGCCTTTTCTTCAGATACCCGAACCATGGACTCTCTAGCATAGATAGCATGTCTTTTAGAAGCATGTTCTTCTATTACTAAGTGCACTGAATATTGCTATTCCCTCTGCATCTTTGCACTCTGGAGAGCAGACATGAACAGACCCAGAATGAGGTCCTTCTCCCTTACCTTCCACCAACAAAGGTTACACAACATCAACAAATACATTTAAGTATTTCCTATATGCAAGGTGCTCTCACCCCCCCCATACACTTCTCTGAAAATATATTTACTTAATCCCCATGACATAGCAAAAGTAGATACTATTACAACTCTCATGGTTGAGGAAATTTAGGTACAGAGAAAGAAGTTAAGCAGCTTGCTTAAGAACCATACAAGCGATACATGATGAAGCCTAGATTTGAACCCAGGAGAGGAGAAATGAACAGAGACAAGTTAAAAAGGGGCTGGGGATGAAGGATTGCTCTCTCTGTTCTCTATAAGATCTGAGGATGGTATTCAACACCAGGGAAACAACTATACTCTGCGCTCAAGTTGCTAGGTCCACAGAGGCTCTTGGTGGCTATCATGCCATCTACTAACGTCCCAGCGGGCCAGAGCGCAGCCAGCTGACTCCCAGCCCGCATAAGCCAGAGAAGTGCAGGAAGGAGCTTGAGGGCCTCTAGCTCCTTTTGGACAAAACTCCAGCTTATTTTGGAGCCCCAGGGAAGAGCTACAGGAAGGGCTGACCACAGGAACTAAAATGCCTTTGCCAGGAATCTCCCGGGAATGTTACAGGTCCCGTGTTAGTCAGTTGTTTCTCCTTACAATGGAATCCAGACAAAAGGTTTATTTGGACCATAGTTCATGAAGCTCCCATCTGGAATCAAAGGATTCCTTGTGCCTCTGGTGGAGGTGGTACCTTGTGGTAAGAGGCAGAAAAACAAAAACAAGAAAGAAAAGAGAAACAGGAAGAGAACGGGTTCTGCAATCCTCTTTGAAGGCATACCCCCAGTGACCTACAGACCGCTTGCAGTCTCATCTTCTCTGTCACCCTAACAACACCATCCGGGGGACCAAACCTTACCATGTCCTTTGGGAAACATTTATCCAGATCATAGCAGGCAGGAGAATTGTAATGACCTTTATTTTTATTTTATTTTTTAAGATAGGGTTTCTCTTTGTACCCCTTGCTGTTCTGGAACTCACTCTGTAGACCAGTCTGGCCTTGAACTCAAGAGATCTACTACCTCGTGGCAATAATGACCTGTTTTCAATGAGATATTATGTCCCACTAGATCCAAAGCCCATGATGTCCACATACAGGGAGCTGCAACAAGGGAATTCTCTCAACCCATGTTCAAGAACTTAGGGCTTAAAAGAGCCCAGAGGGGAGGAATCACGCTTTGGCGCTTGGCTGCCTAGTTTCAGATCAGATTGCAATGGGGTCGTAGGTCAGCTAAGATGTTCTATAGCCAGTAGCAATAGAGCTAACATCCCTGAGGCTGTCTGGGCATCAAATAAGGTAAAAGGCATAAAGCTCTTACAACTGTATCTGGCAAGTGATAACCATCTAATTAAACATGACCTTTTTATGGCTGAACTCCTGCTGCTTGAAAACACAGGTTGGAGTCCGTGAGATGGTAGAAGGGCGTGCCTCCAAGCAGAGTCCCACAAGTTATCCTTATGACACTAATGTCATGATAGGAGTAAACCCCACCATACAAACACTAAAGAAATATAATAAAATCATATTTAAAAGAAAATACCAAATGCATTTCTTTTTGGGTGCATCTATGATCAAAGACTGGTGTTTTGACAACTATTTTGGAACAAGACACAAGTGATAGTGTTAAGGCGAAGAGCCTGGTTTGTTGCTAAGCTACCATTTGCAGAGGGAATCAGACCATCTTCCAGGGAGACAGCGAAGCATGGTGCCTGGTCCTATGCGGTAACAAACAGACGATGCAATCAGGAATATGAGAGTGCCATTCTAACCTCCCTAACCTGCTGCTGAGGATCTGCATTTTAGATCACCCCTCATGGCCAACCGTACAGCACTCACCTACTGACTTCCTCACATGACTTAGCTCTCATGGTTGCCCTGCTTGAGGACCAACACACAGCTCTTTTCTACCTCCCGAAGGGGAACACTCTGATTTCCAGGTGCCTCCCTTCTCTGTCCTCTTCTCCGAGGCTTTCCCCTGTCCTCTGGGTTCATGGGGTCATTGGGAACTAGCCTAAAATGGGCCAGATCCTTGTGAAGGGCCAGAGTACTCCCTTGGTTCCAAGACCAGCACACTTAAGATATGCCACCATTTTATACACCACTAAGAAAGAGTGGCTCTGCCCCTGCTAAGTGTTGGGGGACCAGTTAGAACATGCGCATCTCTTCACAATGTGTCTCTGAGAACCGGGCTGAATCACAGTGGCCAGATCTCCTCATTGCCTCTGTGCAGCACATGGGTGATGGGAAGCGCCTCCAGAGCCCTTCCTGCTCTGCATTATTTTCAGTGAGCTAGTTCCTCCTTCCTGTGTTTCCTTGTCATCCTCTCCTCAGCAAAGAGAGGAATCTTGTCCCGGGGTTGTTTTATCTATTTTCCCAGTCCCATTTATTCCCTCTCTTCGAAGCCTAGGTGCAGGAAATGCCTGGAAGGCAAATGGCCAACAGTCCAAACCCAGTGTTGAAATGCAAGGGCTTCTAGAATCCAGCCCCTGAACTGCCTCTTGTCCACCGACTCTGTCTTTCTCCACTGAATCTCAGACAGTCACAGAGGGAAGGACAGGGTTTAGAACCTGGGATAGATAGACAGGGAGGCCTTTCAAGAGCCTCCTGCACCAGATACCACCATGCTGGCTGCTGGAGCCCTTGGGGAACAAAGCTTGACTTTCATTGATTTTTGATTTTCAATCTGTTGTATGTATTTCCTTTTCCATATCTCTCTTCCCTGCCCCCTCTCCCTACTTTCCTTGTTTCTTTTCTCTTTTTTTCACTCACTGCAGAGCTGATGGGACCGTGAACAGAGTTGAAGGTGAAGCCAAACAGAGCAACCTCTCAGAGCCAGCCAAGCTGGGAGTCAAGTTTTTTGAGTGTAAGTATCCACTTCCCTCAGGAAGCATCAGGCATGGGAGATCTGCAGATGAGAAGACAGAGCCCTGTGTTCAAGCACACCTGAGCCCTGTCATCAGGGTTCAGTTCAAAGCACAATGATTTCCTGTGCACCTACCGTGTGCTGTTCCCTGGCCTAGGCACTGGGATACAGAGGGATGCAGTGATGGGCAAAACAGAGGCAGCCGTGTCCTGACAGGCTGACGTCCTATGTGAACACTGAGGAGGAACCAGGAAACTTGGCATTTCAGCAGACAAGGCTCACAGAAAAGCATATATGGCATGAGGAGGAGAGGGAATCCGGTCTGATCTCGTTGGCAAGAGAGGCCCCCAAATTACTAGATATTAGAACAACTGGCATGTGCAAAAGCTTACAGGCAAGAGACAAGAGTGAAGGCAAGTGTGAGGCCTGACTCTGCCGCTCTCTGGTCACTCTGTTGATGACTGACTGCTCTCTGAGTTCTGGACTACTTTGGGAATGTACACAGGCAGCAGAGAGATCAGTTAGTTTTGTTGCCAGGGTAGATGCACTAGAGAATTCAGCTCAGCCCTGTGAGGTTTTCTCTTGCTGGAAATGCATGAGAGCCCCTTCTTCCTATGTACAGAGCAGACACTGAAGTCACTCTCTGCAAGAGAAATCACCATCCTTCTCCTTCCTGCCAGCCCTACCCATCTCTCCACAATCAGCCAAGTCCCTAGAGCAGGGCAGGGAAGAAGTCTTGTAAACCAGGAAAGAAGGGCTGGAAGGATAAAGCAGTTCTTCCCACACATGTGACTGTGAGCAAATACCTTCAGGTGAACAAGCGTTGTGAAGATAGACTAGAGGTGCTCTGTGCAGTGTCAAGGGCTTTCTTTGTGCATATTTGTTTCCCTTGTCATTTTCACAAACAAGGAAGCTGGAATGCAGGGAATCTGAGTAAGATGGATAGACACTGAGCTCATTGGAGCTACATCTAGGCATGAGGCTGACTCTTCAAACCCTCATGCGAGAATTTTCCCCATAGCATGGATGGGAAAAGGATGGGATGGGAGTGAAGGTAATAAGCCTCGGTTTCCCTCTATTAACCCTTCAATTCTGGGGTCTCCACGGTAACTGAGGCTGTACCTTCACCATGTGAAGTATCATACGCACAGGCTGTGGAAGGAGCCCTGGGACCAGAGCTAAAAGAGAGGCTGGGGAAGTTGAGGACAAAGAGGTTCGTTTGGAATAAAGGGTGTCCTAGATGGCTTTCTGTTGCTATAAGACACTGAGCAAAAGCAATTGGGAGGGAGGGGTGTTCATCTTATAAGTTATAGTCTGTCACTGAGAGAAGCCAGGGTGGGGGCTGAAGAAAGATCATGAAGGGACACTGGTTACTGGCTTGCTTGCTCCCTATGACTCGTTCAGTTGGTTTATTTTATACAACTCAGGACCACCTGCCCAGGGTTATACCACCCACGTGGACTGAGCCCCTCCCCACCCATTCATCATTAATCAAGAAAATGCCCCACAGGCCAATCAGAGGCAATTCCTCAAACGAAGGTCTCTTCTCCCAGGCGACTCTAACTTGTGTCAAGTTGTTAAAAAAAATTTTTAAAACCTAATCAGACTAATCAGCACAAAGGGATTAAGTGGTTGTGGGGGACCTTCTAGGATATATGGGAGACTGTGGGAAAGATGGATGTTTCAAATAGAGAAAGTGACATGGGAGAGACCTACATAGATGCCTAGAGCCTGGTACGTACATCAAGTACAGGATAGAATTAAGGAGGCCCCTAGCAGAGAATTTGCACCACAGCATCCATGAGCAACGGGGGAATGGCAATGTTTTCCAGTGAAGAGGGACGTGGAAGTTGTCTGCATCAAGAGGAAATGATGGATAAATTTAATCCTGAGAGATAGACAATGTGAGGGAAAGACAAAATGTTTGTGTCTCAGAGGAGATAAGAGGGGCTGCTAAGAGGTGGAAGAGATATTTTCCCAAAACTCAAATGCAGAGTGACTAACTTCACCAATAGCAGACATATGATGATAGCCTCACTCGTGACTGTGTGTGTGTCCACGTAAGGACCCCAAGTGTCAAAAGGCAACTCAGAACCAACTCTCTATCCATGCTCACATCTGCCTTCTTCTGAACACACCTCCACTTCCGTTTTTATAAAAAGAAACCCAAAGGTAGGAGGAAGCTGGCGGCTGGTGCTCTGGGACTACACTTCCATGTAATTAGCGGGCCCCTTGGCACCTAGGCAAACGCACAGGCACCTAGGCAAATCACCCAGCTCCTCAGGCTGACCTGGCAAGCAGGAATCATTACTGTTTTGGAGTGGAGGGGGTGGGCTCTCTGGGATCCAAAAAAGCATCACCCATGAGTGCGCACATGCCCGTCCTTTCAGCCTCCTGAGGTTTGCGCACAGCTTTTCCCTACTTGATGCTCCCGCCACTCCTGGGCTACCGAGTTTCCTCTGGCCTAGACCCTGCCTGTGGAGGTGAAATCCACAGAGGAAGTCTCTAGATCCAGAGGGAGAGGATGAGGCTGCAATCTTTCCTCTGAAGAACCTCTCTAAATTCAGGCCCCTCCACTCTACAGATGCCCATCACTGGACCTGTATGAGCCCTTTGGTAGGAAAAGCTTATAACCTCCGGCCTGGGGCAGACTACACCGTGTCAGAGCACTGAACGCTGTTCCAGAGGTCTTGAGTTCAGCGCCCGGCAACCACGGTGGTGGCTCACAACCATCTATAACCACAACCATAGCCTCCTGCTGCAACACATTCTTTTGAGTCGTGGGTTGGGGTGTCTCAAGATAGGGTTTCTCTGTGTAGCCCTGGCTGCCCTGGAACTCACTCTGTAGACCAGACTGGCCCCAAACTCACAATGATCTGCCTGCCTCTGCCTCCTGAGTGCTGGGATTACAGGCCTGTGCAACTACTGCCTAATTTACCACATCACTTTCTTAAAGCTGAAGGGTTTGCCGAGATTATGTAGGAAGAACCTCCGCTTCTTCACACTGGCAGGCTGGTGCAGCCAGTCAGCCCAAGGAGCCCTCTGGCTCGCCAGTCATCCAGGGTGCCTTTTCCGTGTTGCTCTGGTGGGGGGGAGGAGGGCATAGAAACGGGTCTTGACAATTGCCACACGCTAGAATCACTGGGGAGTGTTGTTGTTTTCATACCAAGCGCGGTGGTACACACCTGTATTCCCAACACTGAAGAAACTAAGGCAGGGATATTAGTAATAATTTTTTTAAACGGTCAATCCCCTGAAGGTCTGAAGGTGGAGAAGGGTGGGGAAGAGGCGCTCAGTGTCTCTCACAGCCCCGTATGTGTCCCACGTGAAGCTAGGTAAGAAGCACCCTGGAGAGGAGGCTTCTCTTGCTCTGGTCCTTCCTCACGCTGCTGCCTCTGGTTCTCAGTGATGCCCTTCTCGCCGTACTGGATACTGGCCACCGACTACGAGAGCTACGCCCTCGTGTACTCCTGCACCACCATCCTCTGGCTCTTCCACGTGGATTACGTTTGGATCCTGGGAAGAAACCCTTACCTCCCTCCAGAAACGGTGACCTACCTAAAAGATATCCTTACTTCTAATGACATCAACATCGAAAAAATAACGACTACAGATCAAGCGAACTGCCCGGACTTCCTGTAAAGGGAGGGGTCAGCCCCTCCAGGTTACTTCGCTTTGCATTCTCTGGCTCTACCCCAACTCCTTATCAAGATGAGCCAAGCGACCAGAGGGAAACCTTGGCTATAGAAGCCAGTGGAGGGGCCTCGTGGAAAGTTGACCCAAACCCAGCCAGACCCTGCCCTGTTACCCCGCTAGCCCGATAATAAACATTTTGCTCATCAGCTGGGTTTCCAGTCGACTCTGAGCTAGGTTTGTTGTGGGAGATTCATTATCAGCAGATGGTTGGAAACCCTTCGGCAGTTAGGCTTAGAAAAACAGTTCTGAGCTGTCCTAGTTTGAAGGTAGGAGATAGCTGATGGCAAAGTCAGATCCTGGTGACTCGGATGCAGGGTCGCACTCCACAGGAGACGCTCCTCTGTAGGTAATGCTGGGAGGTTTTCATTTCTATACGGAGGCTTCCTTGAAGCTCTTACTTTCTCATCTGAGGAATGAGCATCCTGGGAGGATCTGGGGAAAGAGGGCAGTGTGAGGAGAAGACAAAGGGATTTAAAAACTGATACAAAATTGTGTTCTCTTTCATTCATTTGGTGTTTACTGAGGTCCAATTGCCTTCTACTCACTGGAAAAAAAATCCAGAATTCCTTCCCTCATCCCCCAACCTTCAGCCCAGTGGTGGAAACCAAACAGAGCGATGTAGAGGGCACCATGGGAGATCTGAGAACATTCTACCCCCTTCAAGACACAGGGTCAAGCTTATACAGTCTGTCTTCAAGCCTCAGGGCATTCCCATGCCCTGCTCCCCCAGGAAGCCAGGAACCACCTGGTGTTGTGCTTCCTGACTTCAGAATCATCAAGCCCCACGCCCACTTAGCTCTGTGTATAATATGTATCTGTTAATATATATAATTTTCATTTAATTAAAAAAATAAACTCAAATGTAGCTTCCAGTTTAGATTCAAAAAGTCTGAAAACTGCAGGGCAGAAAGACAGGAAAGGGTGTGTGTGTGGTCAAGTGCTTTCTCCAGCACTGCCTGCTGGGTCCTGTGTCTGTCACACCACTGCCCACCCCACCTTTGCCACTGGCTACTCTTCTAGAATACAGTGATTCCCCAGAGCACTAAGTTTCCAACCATCTGTCAACTTGCGGGGAAAACTAAATTGTACAGTGACATGTAGCAGCTGGTAAATGAATGAATAACAGAAATAAAAAAGAAAAGAAAGGAAACATGACCACTCCTAGGTATGAAGGAAGAGAAAGTTTATTATCAACATGTGGGAGAACATAGCCAGCAGCAGAAACATATGGTAAAGTCCAGAGTGGACATGACCCTGAGCTTGGCCATTGGAGGGTAGAGGGGGGAACCAGGGACAGCAGCCAGGAGGCTCAAAGGTACAAAGAAGGCAGGTAATCACGATGGGTGGATTATATAGGGAAGGGCAGCCCAGCCCCCTGGGCTAGAAAATTTAGGGTAGAGGGCAGAGTATGCCCGCCAGGAGAGCCCTGTAAGGTAGGAATTGAGGGATGCAAGGAGAGCCTGGTGGCCAGGTCCATTTAGTTATTTAAATAGGCACCTCAGCCATTGGTCCTGGGTTTGAGACTTAACAGTAAAGGCATCTGTCACTAAGCCCAAGGACCTGAGTTTGATCCCTGGGACCCCCTTGGTGGAAGGAAAGGACTAACCCAGCAAGTTACCTCCAGACCTCCACACACCTGCTGTAGAATGCATGTGCGCACATACAAACACACACACACACAAAATAAATAAATAAACATGTGAAAATGAGATGTGATTTCTTTCTTGTTAGAAACTCTCTGGTAAAATGTGCCTGAGTAAATTACTGAGAGATTTGGAGAGGGCAGTACACAGGTACTAAGTACACAGGGAAAGAAACGAGAGGAAAGGAGAAGGACAGCAGGAAACATGTAGCAGAATAAGATAATATAAGCCCAGCACAGCCATCGGCGGCTCATCAATACATCACCACTCCCATTTCATCATGCCCTAAACACTGCATGTTTTTCCTGGAGTGTTTATAAAGCAAACCCTAGATGTCACAGATCATTACTTAGCCTATAACTATCTAAGTACACATCTCTGGTAGATATAGGTATGCGTTAAACAGAAGTATTGCAAGTTATGGCTTATGTCCCAGAGGTATCCAGAAAATGTAATCTCTATGTAGTTTTAAAAGTATTTTACGTAATCTGGGTGAAAGGGGAGACATACTTACATAAATGTTTATTGCGGGCTTTAACTGTGGCAGCTCCAGATTTTACATAATTTAGGTGAAAAGGAAGATGCAGGTACAGAAATGCTCATTGTGGTTTTATTTGTGGTCGCCCCAGACGGACAGCTAGGGAATGGGATCTTGGGTTATAGACTAGCTGCTTGATATCATGCCCCGTGTTCATAAAACTGTGAGAACTACAAATGTCACGAGGGAGTTGCTGCTTTGTGTGTATGTGTACACACACGCTCATACGTGCAGGCGTGTGGGTGGGGTGGGGTGGGAGGTCCCTGCTGGGGGCCATGCTGCTCTGCAGAGACTGAGCATGTGATCCTACCTCTGTAGCCAAAGCCAATGGAACCAAGGAGTGTCTGTCTGAGCTAGGGGACACCAGCCTGCAGACTGAGCAGCCTAATTGCATGGAGAAGATCATAGGAACTTGACTTTAGAGATCTGGAGGCAGAGTTCAGTGGTACAGTGTAATGCCCTGGCTTCCATCCTTAGCCTCTTAAAACAAAACACAAAACAGAACAAAACCAACCTAAGAGGTCTGGAATGCTCCAGAGCCGTGAGGTCTCATAGCTGGCCATTATGTTACTGGTGCTGTACACAGAGGTCATGAGAGCACAAAGCACAAATGCAGGTATCAGGTGAGGTCCTGCCAGCTGCCCAGGGCTCCTGACAGCAGCTTCAGTTGCCAGTGGCTTTCCATGTCCCAGCTCAACAACTATGACACTTAGCTGACTTAGTGCCTTAGTTCCTGCCCCTGGAAATCTGCAGGATTAGACATGTACACACACACACACACACACATTCACTTTCCTACCTTTTAATTCTGAGATAATTTGACTTAGTTCCTTGCAACCAAAATAGCCTCAAGACAAAAGAGTTCATAATATAATGTTGAGTGGAAAAAAAAAAGAACACAGCGTTTTAACTATGTTGTATTTATAGCTGCATGGAATAATGGCATTAAATCAAGTACTAAGAGTGAACAAAGAAAATGAAAGCAATTAATGTGTTAGGATGGTAGAATTATGGGTAATTCTATTTTTCTTATTTTTGCAGCTGCTATTTGTAGTGTAAGCCCTAAGATATATACAAACCCTAAGACTTTATTTTGGGTTAGCCTGATCCTCTGGAAAGTATAGTGTCAAAACCCCCAAATGGGCCTCCTCTTTCCGGAACAGCCTGAGACATGGAGACCTTCCAGAACTATTCTCATGTTCCTAAGGTTAGGGCTTCATTCATAAGTATAGGATAGGTTATACCTAAATTTTTTCACTTACAAAGCAGTTATCATTTGCTACCAGCAAGGACCCCTGTTCACATCTACAAGGCTTAAAGGGAAATGTCAAGTAACTTAGTTTTTATTTCTGTAAGTTGCCCAAGCACTGTTTTCTTACAGACTTTACCCCAGAGGAACCATCCTTACCTTGATAACTATGAGTAACTGGAGGTTTGTAGCATTTGTTAAATATGATCAGTTTTTAGGCTAAAAGTCAGTATTTCGTTTAGTTGTGATAGTAAAATAGGCTCAAGAGTTATGCAGTGTTTTCCCATAGGAAAGGTGATGTGTGCTCATTGGAAATGGCAAGGAGCAGCACAGAGGGTAATCACAAGGGTGGGGTATGGGGGTGGGGTGGGGGCTGGGAGAAATGACAGTCTTGACTCCTTAGTCCAGCAGATTCTCTTCGGATCCTCCTACAGTATTATGGTTTTGTACAGGAACAATAAGCAAGTTGTTGCTGAGGGAATACTTGTAATTTTTTGATAGGGAAAATAATCCCAACATATTTATAAAATAACTGCCGGGCACATGCCTGTAATTCCAGCACTGAGGCAGGTGGATCAGAGGATTCAAGGCTAGCCTAGGCTACATAGTGAGACCTTGTCTCAGAAAACATTGTTCTCTGCTTTGTTCCTTTGAGGCAGGGTCTCTCCCTGTACCCGAAGCTCATGGTTTTTGGCAAGGCTGGCAGCCTGCAAGCCCCAACGACCCTCTTGTCTTTGTCATTTGCAGTACAGGGTGCATCACTTGTTGCGTTGGTGCCAGAACCTGAATGTATGTCTTTATGACTACACAGCAAAGCGTCTTAACAACTGAGCAAAAAGTTCCTGTAAAAGGAACTTTTATTCTCCTCTTTCAATTGTTGTCTGGGAGGCTTACTACCTCTGCTAACCTAGGCCCAATCCTGGAAGCTTCTAGCCTCCGTACAATCTAACCTAGGCCTAGAATGTTTTTAGCCTCTAACACTTACTGTTGAATAAGTTCACCCTTTATTGTTCTTGCTGAGCTTTGGGCTGGCTGGTTCGACTCAGCTTTACTGGCTCAAACTCCTCTCCCAGCTAACTTACTCAATCTGGCTTTTCTCTCCACCTCTGAATTGCTCTGCTTGGCTTCAAACTAACTCCAGCAATCTGTTCTAATTTCCTGGCTCCTTCTCACTCTCTGGCTCATTTGGTCTTCACTATGTTCACTCTCTGCAACCTGTCTCTCCATTACTGTCCCAGTAAAACCATCTCCTCTCTCTCTCTGTATTGTCCCTTAAGTAGCTTCCCTTTCCTCTTTTTTCTTGTACGTGTTGGGCATATCCTATTCTGTCAAGTCTTTCTCTGGTTCTTCACTGTTTCTACCTCTCAATTAGATATCACTTTCAAACACGGGTGCTTCTTTCTACAAACTAACTTTACCATTATTGTTTAGGATTAAAGGTGTGTACCTCCACTCCTGGACCTAAAGCATTTCTTTACCTGAAACTTGCTGTATACAAGGCTGGCCTTGAACTCAGATCTGCTTTCCTTTGTCTCCTGAATTAAAGGTGTGTTTGTATTCCAGCCTAGAAGGTCTTTTGTTGTAATTGCTTGCCAGAACAGCCATGTTTTGAATTAAAATTCTTCTACAGCAACCTTCCCCCTTTAAGTCCCATAAAGCCAACTCTTCAGCATGTTCAGTACAGCCAGAAACCCAGGGACAGCAGTGGGTCATTGAGCTCTGAAATGACTGTCGGTAGAGCAACGCTAAAATGGGTCTTGAGATAAGAGCTACCAGATGCTAGAGCTCAATGATGCGATGTGGTCAAGGATGGAGACTCTACCCACAAATCTCTCAGGTAGAAAGAACCCCTTCTTTACCTGAGAATCAATGAGGTGGTGACGGCAGAACACACCATCAGCATCCATCAAGATACACACACAGCTGGCTGCAAGAGCATGACCCCTGGGGACAAGGAGATTGGGAAACTTTCCATAAAAACCTTGAGCCTGCAGATGGGTGCATAGATAACTAGGCTCCATGGAGCTAGCTGAGCTAAAGGAACAGCAACAGCAACAAAAAATGTCCCATATCGTGAATTCACGTGTGCTTGTCCATACAACATAATAAGGATGAAAATTCTCCAAGCAAGCCACAAGCAGTGACTTCACAGCTTCCTGTGACCACTTAAGAGAAGGAACCCATTGTCTAAGTCAGCGTTCATTGTTAACTTGGCACAGCCTAGTCATCTGAGAGGAAACTCAATTAAGGAACTGCCCAGATCAGATTGACCCAAGGGCAGTTGCAGGGGAGGAGGGCACCTTGATTATTAATTGATACAGGAAGACTCAGCCTTCCAAGTGTAGCACAGTTCCCGGGGCAGGCAGTCCTAGACTGTATAAGAAAACTAGAGAAGCATGACGCTTTGACTAACCCAGCCAGCAGCGGTCCTCCATTGTTTCTGCTTCAGGTTCTTGTTTGAGTTCCTTCCCTAGCTTTCTCAGTGATGATCTGTGACCTGGAACTATGAGCCAAATAAAATCTTTCCTCCCCTAAGTTGCTTTGAGACATAGTGCTTGTCAAGGTAAAAGATTGAAACTAGAACATCACTGATTATCAAATAGCTATTAAATGGCATGTGTGTGAATGCGCTTATCTGTACACAGAAGAGAGCGATGGAGAGGGAGAGATTGAGAGAGAGAGATTGAGAGAGAGAGGGAGAGAGCATTCTACCTTGACTTATACTTCTGTTGTACTTGTCTTATATCCTTTGGATTTGGAACAGGCAGTTCTGGATTAGATTCAGCCCAAGACCAGCACACCTACAACCTGACTATGACTCTTGACGTTTTAAAGTTTCTGTGAGTAGGTTTTTTTTTTTTTTTTCTTGACAGGGTACCACAGTCTAGCCTAGACTGATGTAACACCCACTGGCCCACTCTGACTTCAAACTCACAGCAATCCCCTTTTGCTCTCTTCCTGCTGGGGCTGCAGGTATGTGCCACCACACCCCTCTTGCGAGTCCATTTTCGGACTATATATATATATATATATTAATAGTTACAGTGTTCAATGAGTGATCTCGTCCAAAAGCATACACTAATGGAAGACTGAAGCACCCCACCCATCTAAAAGAAAACACAGAAGGAATTTAAAAGCCAAATGGATTCGATGTTGACTTCTAGCAGAAGAGTTTCCAGCCCTGTGAACTGGTCAGTAGGGAAAAATTCCAAACATTTTACGTAGACAGCCACCAGTTCCACCTGCTTGCCATCCAGGCCTTCTGTTTCCCACCCATCCCAGGTCAAAATGACTGCTGGTGTTCTGAGTCAGCTCCATGAGGTGACAAATGGGCTCAGGAGCTACCTGGCCAGCCTGGGTAGAACTGGAATAAGGATGTGGGCATTCTTTACCAGGGCATCAGAGCTGTGACTAAGTGGGTAGTTCTTCTTTGCCTCAGCCTGGTCTGAGACAAAAGCCAGTGTACAAACTTCCCAGCCAGAGGACTCCCTGCATCATCTCTCCAAATTGAGGGAGTGGTTAGTAATGCCCAGGACCAACCCATTGCAAGATACCATGGGAATCTACAAAACCGAGGCTGACATAATGCATTTTTCTTAGAGGCATTTTGCCAACAAACGATAATTTGCATTGGAAGCAGCCTAGATGAGTCATTTTTGCACCTGCAAATTACTAATAATTGCTTTGGAGCCTGGAAGCTCAGGTTGTTAGCATTTAGTGAAGTCTCAGCTTGGATGACAGACTCCTCAGGAGGCACCTGTCTAAAAGTAGTTGCCCTGGAAAGTTTCCATAGCTCCCTCCTTTTGATTCCTTTCTTCCTGCTTCTTGTAATCTTTGGTTATCATGCTATTACTTGTTTACATATTTATTGTTCGTGTCTTCTACCGGAACACAGCTTCTGAGAGCAAACACCCTACTTTTCTGCACTCTTTTAATTTCAGAGCCTAGGACTGAGACACTCAATAAATGTTTATTGAGTGAATGAGTGAATGGACAGATGGATAGGTAAATGCAGAGGCTTCAGAGATGTCCTACAACCCTCCACCCCCGCCAAAAAAAAAAAAATCAGTGACAGATGTGAAAACAGAACGTCTATATCCATGTGCCTAAACATAGTCAGCTGAGACAGCTTCCTAGTTCCTATTTCTGGTATGTTCCCACAACGGGCCACTGGAAAATTACCAGCTCCCTCACATGCACATTCACTTTCTAAATGGAGAAGCTGAAGCTCAGCCAAATGAAGTGACTTGAACAAAACTATGTTGCTTGTCATAATTTACAACTTGAACTTGGCCCTTGGCTTCTACTAAAGAAGGGCTTTACTCGTAGGATGATATGGATTTTCTTTTATAAAAATAAATTTTCCCTCCCCCCTACAAACAAAACAAAATATAAGAATAAAATATAATTATGAAGTGATTTCTCTTCATAAGACAAAACCCAACCCTAGAGTATAAAGTCAGTGTTATATCCGACAAATCGGTGATCACAGCACAGGCAGTTTGTCCAAGGAAAAATTGTTTGAGAAACTGTCTTAGGCTTTGTATTTTGCAATAAAACACCTTGACCAATAGCAACTTCTGAAGCCTATTTTGAAATAAAAGAGAAAAAGTATGATTCATTAGTGAAAGAAGAAAACTTTAAAATATTTTTCTAACAAATAAAAACCACAAGCTATCATTTTTGTCATAATTAATTTCAATGCCAACCAAGAGGGAAAGTAGTGATCGTTCATTACATCACTCTAGTAGAAGAATGATTCATCACAAGACCATTTTAGAGACTTTTCACAGACCTCTAACAAGTGTCTTGTTTTTTTTTATTTTTTGTTTTTTTTTTTCCTAGACAAGGTTTCTTTGTGTAGCCCTGGCTGTTCTGGAACTCACTCTGTAGACCAGGCTGGCCTCAAACTCAGAGATCTGCCTGTCTCTTCCTCCTGAGAGCTGGGATTAAAGGCGTGTGCCACCACTGTCTGTCGTAACAAATCTTTTCATTAACTAATATTATTTATTTGCTATGTATAGTACTGCCAAAACCTCCATCACATCCCCTCTGAGGCTTGTTGGTACACGCCTTTAATCCCAGTGCTTGGGAGGTAGTGACAGGCTGGATTTCAAGGCCAGCCTGGTGTACATAGCAAGTTCCGGGACAGCAAGGGCAGTTATACAGACAAACCCTATTTTGAAAAACTAGTTAACTAACTAAATAAATAAAAATAATAGTAATCCTCAGACTGAGTGCCACTGTGTGAAGGTTGAGACAAGGGAACTGGGAATTCTATGCTGCTCAGGAAGACTCTATCTCAGAAAAACAAAACAAAACAAACACTACCAACCAAACCAAAACCCAAACAAAAAACATAAACTCAGCTAAGAAGAGGCACCCTACGAGGTGTGTCAATACAGACTCATGGTATTACCTAAATGTTAAACAGAAGAAATCACAGAGAAAAACAACTAAAATGAAGAATAATGATCCCATCCGAGTAACAATGCAAAGGAAACAAACACGACCTTCTAAAATTAGAATCTACAGAACATTCCAGAACAGACTGCATTAAACTACTCAGTTTGACACAATCAAGTACGGGATTTTCTGCCTAAGGGGCAATGGTTTCAGCTTTCTGCTCTGTGGACCGGTTTGACTCATTCTCGGAGTTATGCCTACAAACCCCAACATCGTTGTTAGATTGGCAGGAAGGCAGCTGGCTCCTGTCTCTTAGAATTACAACCTCCCAAAATAAACCTATGCCAACCCCAAGTTATTTGCATAAATTAGCTAGGGCTATAGCTCAGTGGTAGGGTACTGACACAGCATTCATAAGGCCCTGGGTTGGCTCTCCAGCACTGGAGGGGTGCATCATTTTCAGCTGGGATATAAATTGATGGTACAGGACTTGCTTGCCTACCTTCATGAGACCTCGGTTCCTTTACCTCACACGGTTTGATTCTATTATTATTATTATTATTATTATTATTATAGTAAAGACAACCATCACTGTCTTTACTTCTCCCAGCAGCCTGCCTGGCACCATCCAGCACTTTGAAAGCTAGTCAGCAAGGAAGAAATTTCTAGCTCAGTCAGTTTGCTTGCTTTCTACCTTAAAACGGAGGCATGCGATCCCCCACGCCTAGTTCTTGTAGGTAAGAAAGAAGACTGACCAGAGTCTGTATTGTTCTGAGGACCGCTGGAGACTCCCTGGCACACTGCGATGGAGGTAGCTCCCTCCTGGGGCTGGACTCACATTCAGGAACCTATTACTTCTAGGAGCAGCATTGTCTAGCCATGCAGGGGAACTCCCTTCAGTCTCTCTTTTGTGCCTTTTTTTTTTCATTTATAAGATAGTAGATTTCTATGTAAGTATTTCATACACCCTTTATTTCTGATTAATTTTTAACTAATTTCTTCTGATTAATTACTTCTCATTTATTCACTCTGCCCCTTTCTACCCGCATCTCCTTGATAAAGGATTTCTTTTACTGTTTATTTGTGTATATGTGTGTGTGACTTGTGTGCCGGTGTCTGTGGAGGCCAGCAAGGGGCATCTGAGTCTCTAGAGCTGAAGTTACAGGCCATTGTGAGTTGCCCAACATGGGAACCAAACTCAGGTCCTTTGCAAGAGCAGCAAGAGCACTTCACTGCTGAGTTCTCCAGCCCTGCCCATCTCAACTCTTACTGTAGACTTGAGGCCTGTCTTTCCTGCTGAATTACAGGCAGGGACTCTGCGTCATCTTTGGATTTCCCATTTCTAGTGCAAAGGAATGGAGTTGACACGTCATTAGATGTGTCTACATCTACATTAGATGTAGAACCTCTCTTGAGAGTCAATCGTTTTGCCAGATGTGCTGGCACCCACCATTAACTCCAGCATCTGGGAAGCAGAAGCAGGCAGATCTCTGTGAGTTCAAGGCCAGCCTGGTGTACATAGTAAATTCCAGGTCAGCCAGAGCTGCAAAGTGAGACCCTGTCTCAAAAAATATTTTTTTCTTTGTTTTTATCTTTTTGGCATTTCAAGTAAGGACTTTAAAAAATACTTTGATCAGCTGGGTGTGGTGGCACACACCTGTAATTGCAGCACTCAGGCAGGCAGGCAGGCTCAGGCAGATCTCTCTGAGTTCAAGGCCAGCCTGGTCTACAAAGTGCGTCCAGCGAAGGCTACACAGAGAAACCCTGTCTCAAAAAACAATAACAAAATTTTGTGATCAAAAGCATGTTGTGTCAGGGGTCCATTTCAAATGAGCGTGGAAGAGATTTTTGACAGCTTATGAATGGTAGAATTTTTTAGGTCTAGTAATTATTATTTTTCTTAGGCCAGGTGTGGTGACACACAGCCACCATCCCAGTACTAGAGAGGCAGAGTCAGGGCAACCGTGAGTTTGAGGACACATAGTGAGATCTGTGTCCACAAGAAAAAAAAACTTAAAGATCACAAAATAACACCCCAAAATATAATATATCATAAGAACACAATTAAAAGAATAATAACTAGTGTTTTTAAGTGCTAACTAAAAATGCTATAAAATATAATACTAATTTGTACTATTATGGGTAACTGAAACTGATTTCAATCACTTTCAGTTGTGAGCTCCCCACAGCAATACTGTTTAGTGTCCACTTAACATTACTATTTCATCAACAGAAACACTTACAGCTGCTAGATAGGCGTTCCTTCCCTATCTCATTTGGGCCCGGCTGCTCAGCATACGTCATAGACAACTGCAAACATGAATTCTTTGAAAGGGGCAGGTTACAAAAAGGTTTATGTTTAACGTATGTGGAATCTAGCAGCTTTGTCGAGAAAGCAAAATACAAGTGCCAAAATGAATAAAGAAATGGACAAAAAGAGCAGGAAGGAGGAAGAAATGAGAAAGGGAAGAAATGAGGCACAGAGGGAGGGAAGGAGGGAAAGAGGGAAAAAAAGGGGAAAGGGCATGGAAGAACAAGCTTGAATACCCCATAGATGCTGATGGGGCAGTGTTTGTGACATACTGCTTTTAGGAGAACTGCTCTGGACCCAGCTGGATTTGCTCACCATCTAAAGGAAAAGGCAAACAAGAAAACCAACTATTACAATATAGGATTTGGAGATCACATATGATCAGAAGACAGTAATCAGGGCAGAAAAGGACACTGTGGGATGCAGTGGGCAAGGCTTCCTCCAGAAACAAATCCAAAACTGTTTTTACAAAGAGTAGGAGAAAGACTGCCTTGGGAAGGGATTCAAGTGTGTGAGCCTGTGGAATAGCAGTGGGAGACAAGGGAAGTGCTAGGTGGTCAAGGGTCAGATTATGAAAAGATAGACAGACAGATAGGTAGATAGATACTTAGATAATAGTAGATGGATAGATAGATAGATAAATAAATAAATAAATAAATTGACAGGCAGGCAGACAGACAGATAGAAAGACAGATGGATGGATGGATGGATGGATGGATGGATGGATGGATGGATGGATGGATGGATGGATGGATAGATAGATACATAGATACATAGACAGAATCACCATAGACCACAAGTTCAGAGTTCAGGTTTCTATCTGAAGGTAGAGAGCAGTTGAGGTATTTAAACCTCAAAAAATAATTAACTAGATTTAAAAACCAGAAATACTAATTTACGAATTTACATTGAAAAACAGAAAAAAAAATTCCATTCCTACTTAGTCGTCAGAGGCTGGTGCCCTCTGGGAGCCAAATGGTTGCTTGCAGGATGGCCCAGGGACAGATGCCAGCATCTGAAGAGGAAAGGCTGGTGGTGCCCATAGATCAAGAAGCCACTTCATTCGTCACACATTGAGAAGCCACTCACCGCTTGGCCAGACATCTCCGCTGGCAAGACTGTTTTGAGCTGATAATGCTGAGCAGCTGCAGCAGGAAGGCACGTGGAAGGGATGAGAGATGATGGAACGTTAAGCTGGGAGGACTTGAGGGGAGGCCAGGACACTGATGTGTTACAGGGTGGACCTGAAAAAAACAAAGGCAGATATGGGGGATCTTCAAAAGACGGAGTAGATTTAGCGATGAACTGCATGTGGGAGGTGATGGGGATTAGGAGTCTGAAATGACTAGTTGCCATCAATCCAAAATGAGATTCCTAGGAAAATAGGGGAGGTGGCTAGCCTCAGACTGGCTTTGGACATATGTCAGGATATTGTTGTTAAGCATAGGTGTTGGGCACAGTGGCGCATGCCTCTGATCTCAGTACTCAGGGAGGCAGAGGCAGGCAGTTCTCTGTAAGCTCCAAGCCAGCCTGGTCTCTACAAAGTGAATCCAGGACAGCCAGGGCTGTTACACAGAGAAACCCTGTCTCAAAAAACAAACAAATAGTTGTACCCTCCAAGCTGAGATTCAGCCACTTGCAGCTCCCAAAGGGATGAATCTCTCAGACATCATACACATGTGGGTCCAGAAGACATGGCTCCTCAGTTCTACCTGATAGTTTCAATTTGCCAGTTGATCACACCTGGTTCTCACTTCCTATCCAACTGTTAGGGGATGAGCACTATCTTCCTAAAGATATATAGCAGCTCTTATTCCTGGCACCTGTAAATGTGACCTTACTGGGGTCTCAGCACACTGAATCAGGTTGCATAAGGATACTGGAATAGGCCCTAATTCTGTCTGACTGAAGTTCTCACAAGAGGAGTAAACACCACGTAAAGCAAGAAACACACAGAGAATTTTACACCACAAAGGCAGAGGTTAAAACAAGGCATCTATGAGTTAAGGGGTGACAGCTGTGGTCACCACCTGCTGAAGCCGGGAAGAAACAAGCAAGGACCATATCCATCCAGTCATGGTGACACTGATCAGCACTTCCAAGGCAGGGGCATACAGATTTCCAAAGGTTCAAGGCCAATCTGACCTACATAGTGAGTCACAGACCAGCTTGGGCCACACAGTAAGACCTCTTCTCAAAAGCCAAAAGCCAAACCAGATCAAAACAAAAACTCCATCCAGGAGTATGAGCTCCCCACCCCCACAACTCTGATTTCAGAACTTTGAGAGAATGCATGTGTGTTTACAAAATAATACTTAAAGGGCTGGAGAGATAAAGAGCATTGGCTGTTCTTCCAAAGGTTCTGAGTTTAATTCCCAGGTACCACATGGGGGCTCACAACCAACTACAATGAGATCTGATGCCCTCTTCTGGTGTGCAGGCAGAACACTGTATAAATAATAAATAAATAAATGTTTAATTTTTTTGATATTTAATATATAATATTTGATAATTTATATATTTGATAAATATGTAAAGTTGATGTATTATGTTATATATCAGACATCAAAATATAAATTTGATAATATATATTTGGTAATATTGATATTATCATATCATTTCTCCCTTCCCTTTCACTTTCTACAAACCCTCCCATGTTCCCTGCCTTGCTTTCTTTCAAATTCATGACCTCATTTTCTTTAAGTGTGTGTGTGTGTGTATGTGTGTGCATGTTTTCAGGGCTGACCATTTGCTCTTGTATAATCAACTGATGTGCTCCCTGGAGAAGATGATTTCTCCTACTCTCCACATTCCTTTATTAGTTGCCTGTTCTTTGTGTAGAGTTGAGAACTCTTGAGCTTCCCCCATTTTTTAGCAATATCTGTTGCTGTTGTCTTTGTTCAGCTCGTGTTTAGGCATCCACATTGGTGAGACTTCACGGGCAGGGCTCCTGAGATTTTTTTAAATCAACCGATCAAAACGTGTTTCTTCACCTGTAAGAAGTGTGTCACCTGTTGCTGCCTGTTGAACCTGAGATTTTTTTCCTGTCTCATAAGTCTTCAATTAATGGAGGAAACAAACTGGGCCAAGATCCCTAGACAAGAACAACACCTCATTACACCTTATAGGAAACTGCCTGATGGGATGGAGAGTCAACAAATGTTTCTTAAACAGACAGACAAAACAAACAAACAAAACTGAACCAAAGTTCTTGATAACATTCAGAGACTGACAGGAACTTACCAGATGACAATAACTGTAAGGGAATATATAGATGACAATCAGGGGGGAGAGTTGTGGTAGAATTGTGAGACTCTTTTGGGCTCTTACTATATCCAGCTAGCCCTCCCTCCCCCCAAAAATGAAGACAGAGACCTAGTGATTTATTAAAACAGCTTCAGCACAATAACTAGGCAGGTATGATTTAAACTAATTTTCTAAGCTAGAATGGCTATTTCCCAGCTGCATTCCCAAGTTACCTGCCCATAAGTCACCCAGTCTGGGCTGGATCTGCTCCATTAGGCCACAGTCTTTCTCTGTCTTCTTCCTTCTCCTCTCTCCCTCCTTCTCCCAGCCTTATAGTTCCTACCTGAGATCACAAGCCCGGGAACCTAATCTCTGCCTACTTTTCTTCTGCCCAGTTAGAGACTTCTAGTTATTTTTATTAACCAGCCAACTTTAAATGGGGGGGGGGAGGCAAGTTTTACTCAGTATCACTTGGTGTATGTGAGAATGTGCTCCTTTGGCCTGAAATCAGACCTTGGGGTCCAGTGTTTAGCATTTGAATACACAGCACCAGACCAACCCTCAACAGAGGAGTCATTTTATCTTGAGGTAGATCAGGGGAGAGTGACCATGAAAGAAAGCCAGGAGACTTCTTCCCAGTTCTCTGCACCATGGCTCATGGATAACTGCTAGTTACTGTTTGTGAGGACATCATAGGAAATTAAAAACAGGATACTTCTAAGGCAAGAAGTGCAGGCGATGGTTTGGAAGACATTTGGAACATCTGGGCTGATCATTAGTGGGTATATACTAGAAAAATAGCATGACTTGGTAGGCATTCAATATTCTGCTTTTGTTTGAGACAAGGTTTCTCTCTGTAGCCCTGGTTGTCCTAGAACTCTCTGTGAAGACTAAGCTAGCTTCAAACTAACAGAGATCCATCTGCCTCTGCCTCCTGAGTGTTGGGATTAAAGTTATGTACTTCAAAACTCACGTACACTGTATGTGTGTGTGTGTATCTGTGTGTGTCTGTGTGTATGTGTATATGGGCATATTCATGCAGGTACCAAAGGAGGCCAGAAGATGACATCAGAGCCTCTGGAGCTGGAGTTACAGGCTATTGTGAGCCACCTGATATAGTGGGTGGGTCTAGGAACTGATTTCTGGTCCTCTGGAAGGTCAGCAAGTGCTCTTAGCTACTGAGCCACCTTTCCAGCCCTGGAATTCACTCTTCTGTTGCCTTTCTAAATGTTCTCCATCATTGACCACCCCTGGATCTCCCAGTAAATCCCCCAAATAAAAGACTAATACTTAGAAGAGACCTACATGAACCACACAACCCCATATCTATCTGATGGCCACTCTCTATCTGATTGGCTGGTATCAGCCCACACCACTTTTATTAGCAAGGGTTCTGTACAATATCTGATAGGAACCATTTGGGGCTGAGGAATGGAGCCAGAATGTGCAGCAGAAAGGGCAGAAGAACATGTAGATCTCTCAGGATGGTGGTAGGGGCAGAGCCTACAGTCCAAGGCCGGCTGAGGGTGAGAGGATGGAAAGTATAGTGAGTGAATTCTGCTTTAAGAGTGAAAGGGCTTGTCTACCACACCGCCTGACTCCTAAGAGATGGCTAGGTTTGGTTCTCCAAGGCAGCTGTGCCAGGAAGGAAGGGCTTGGATGGGTCCCAGAGCCTGGAAAGATTGAATGAAGAGTTCAGTGAGTACAGCGAGGGAGCCAAAAACATTGTGGTTAAACTCTGCTTCAAGCTATTATAGCATTGATTTAATTGAGTCATATTCTAATTCTCTAAGAAACTTAATTTCGCTCCTAAGGATGCTAACTTGAAGTTTGGTTCTTCTGAAATTGCCATTAACCAGCACAGCTGAACATTGTGTTAAGAATTCTGAAGAGAGGCTAAGAAGATGTTAGTGAAGTATCTTCCACACAGGAGGTCCCGAGTTTGGATCCTTAGCAAAGTAATGGCAGCTACTGTCTGTAACCCAGCGCTTGGGGGGTGAGTTGAGACAGACAGATTCCTAGTGTTCAGTGGATGGCTAGCCTAGCATAACCAGTGAGCTCCCGGAGCAGTGAGAAACCATGTCTTCGTGTTACTATTGCTGTGGTGAATCACAAAACCAAAATGGAAGGGTTCATTTAGCTTACATATACAAAATCACAGTCCACTGGGAGAAGCCAAGACAGGAACTCAAACCAGGTAGGAACCTGGGAACAGCTGATGCAAGGAATGGAGGGATGCTGGTCACTGTTTTGCTCCTTGTGGCTTGCTCAGTCTGCTTTCTTATAGAACCCAGGACCACCAGCCCAGGGGTGGGCCCACCTACAATGGGTCCTCTCCTATCAATCACTAATTATGAAAATGCCTTCAGGCTTACCTTCAAGTCTCATCGTATGGAGGCATTTTCTCAATTGAGATACCCTCCCCTCATGTGACTTTAGCTTGTGTCAAGTTGCCATAAAACTAGCCAGGACAGACCATGTCTCAAGAGGTAAGGCAGGGAGCGATTGAGACAGACAACCAGCGTCAACCTCGGGCCTCCACGGGCATCATACATACTGATGTGTTCATACATACTGACATGAACACATACCTATAGTATATTCCTACATAAACATGCATACAAAAAGTTTGCCGGAGTATTAGGCAGGTGGTAGACTTTCACAAAATTAAGGCAAAAAAATTAGGGTTGACTATAGGTCTATCTTGGACAAAGTTAGGCTTCCAAGTAGGGAAACTGTTAACGACAAACAGCTAGAAGAAATCGTCTAATTGGTTGCCCATGAGACAATGGTTTAAGTGCCGTGTTAAAATATATGGAGAAAAAGTTAGTTCTCACATGAGCTTTTTCTTCAGGGGAGGTGCATCTATTAAAGCCAGGGTGTTGTGAATGCTAAGACACAGCCGCAGCCTCCTCTGGCCTCATTTTTCATTTAAGACGCTGGAAAACTTCCAAATATGAAAAACAGCGAGAGGTCAGTTCTTTTGTGCCCTGGAATGTTCTAAATCAGAGATAGGGGAAAGAAGTACGGAAGCCACTATGGAGAGGGGCTGTGGATACAATTTATTCATTTATTCCCCCGATGCTTATTTAGAAATTCTATGGCAGACATCATGTTCATGACGCTTGCCTGTTGGATAATGATAGAAGACAAAGAAAGGCCATCTTGAGAGCAACAGACTCCGAAAGAATGCTGCTACATAAGATGGAGAAATGCAAACAGTTCTGGGGATCTCATCGAGTCAGAACCAGCTTTGCTCCAGCTTTGGTGGCATCAGGGGAAAAAGTAACATTTGAATGGGGGTAACTCTAGGGTAGGAGCTGGGAATAACATTTCATACAAACTAGTAAGAGTGCTTCTTCAAAAAATGATGGCACAGGGTGTTTTCATTGTTTTCATTTTAGGTTAGGAACCCTATGGGTACAATGTTCTTGTAGAATGTATACAGTAATGTCCTTGTGGAATGTTCGTTCAAATGCTTATTTCTCTACTATCTGGTTTTAGTCCTGACATTGCATTGTGATGTTTATTCCTTACCTCTCTCAAGCTTGTGTTAACAGGCCACCATTTGTTCTCTGTATTTTGAGTAAAACAACCAGCCAATGCTGCGCAATGGAGAGAATAGGGTCGGACATCCTGGTCCGGAGGGGAGGAGGAAAAGGAGAGTGGGGTGAGTTGGTAGGAGAGATTGGCAGGAGAGGATCTGGAAACAGCAGGAGAGATGAACCAAATGAGCTTAAGATATGACTAAAAAGCATTACAATGTGGGAAATTTGAATGGAAGGAAACTATGTGGGTTTGGAGGTTTAGGTTGGAGTAACTATTGCCCAGCATTGTGCTCTAGGTTAATTAAATAAATCCTAGTCTCTGTTTGGTGATTTGGGTATACAGCTGGTTTAGGAATAACCACTGTTTAAGTAAAAGTTAAACCAACAATAAATATTAATATCCAACAACAGAACCCTCTCCATAGATGTCTTATTTGACGGACAACACACACCACTTATTTCTGTGCTTATCTCTCTTTGTTTCTGTGCTTTAGGACAGCCAAGGTGTTTTTTCTTCTTTCTTTTTTTCAGGACAGGGTTTCTCAGTGTGGCCTTGGCTGTCCTGGACTCCCTTTGTAGACCAGGCTGGTCTCTAACTCACAGAGATCAGCCTGCCTCTGCCTCCCTGAGTGCTGGGATTACAGGTGTGTACCGCGACGCCCTGGCTCCAAATTGCTATTTTTACAAGTATATTTTCCTACTCTGTTAGGTGGTTAACGTAGTGGTTTGATTTGGTTTAATTTGGTTTGGTTTGAGAAGTCGGGTCTTACTACATAACTTAGCCTAGATCTCCCTGGGTTAAGCGGTCCTAACATCACAACTTCCCTCTTATTTAGTCCTATATGCACACACTATCACATCTTGCTCAATCATTTAGATTATGTGCTTTATATTGGATACATGACCTGTGTTTTGGGATACAGTGGCATCTTTTAAAAAATGGTGTAACCAGGGCAAAGAACATAGGGAAGTTGATATAAAAAGAAAGGAATCTGTGATGGTTAAAGAACAAAGGAGAGAAAAAGAGAAAAAGCAGAAAGTTGGGTGGATAGGGAGTTGGGGGTGGATCTGGAAGGAGTTGAGGAAAGGAGGGAGGGATGAATGTGGGCAAAATACATTGTATAATATTCTCAAAATTAATAAAACTATTATTTAAGAGAAGAAGTGACTCTAGAGAAGCACATGAAGTCAGTTTGTGAAGGCTCATGGGGTTTTGATTTAGCGTAGGTGATAAACAACCACTAAATATTTAGTTCCTTAAGCAAACAGAGGAGAGAGACACTGTTTGTTCTGATCTTTAACACTGTGCATAACAAAGCAGTTAACTTACAAAAATCATTTTGTAACCCAATTTCTTGGAAAGTATGAGAGCAGCATAAAGACAAACGGACAGAGAAGCTCAGTGTCCAAAAGTTACAAATTATTTAGCAAAAGAATAAAATTATGTATTTGAGAAATCTCTAAGTAGGACAAATGCAAACATAGCAGAAAACACTTCCTGCTTTAAATAATGACTATATGGGCTTCAAAGCATTTCAAGTTCTCCATGAAGTATTTGTACCTCACATCGCATGTAGTCTGGGGTTTGGTGTTATTTAATTTTATTTATATTTTATTGTGTGTGTGCATATGTGTGCTCTAGTGAACACATACATGAGACCAACCAGTGGGAGTCAGTTCTCTCCTTTCACCACATGGGTCTCTGGAGTCAACTCAGGTCACCAGGCTTGGTGGCTGAGCCTCATCAGCCCTATAACTTTTGTGTGGGTAGGTGGGAAGGTGCTGGGGATGGAACCCAGGACCTGGTCCATGATCAGAACATGCCCTCCCTCTCCAGTGATACCCCAGCGTCTGTATTTGAAATCAGTCTACTCCTTTATGAGTTTATGCAATAATAAAATACAATCTAATCTGGCCAAATTGACACAATGGAATTACAATATATGTCATTGTTTTCCTATTTTCTTCAATAATTTACAAACCAAACCAGTGAACAAGTGTGAAATTTTTTCAATTACAAAAAACAAAACAAAACCAATAAAAAAAAACGATGGAGTGATTTTTAGCCAGCACAGGATAAACTCAGAACTTAGTCAAAGCGCGAATTCACATCTTTTGCTACCCACTCTCCAAATCTTGCCCCTTTCCAGTTTGGGTCTCATAGGCTTTGAAAAGGACTACTTGGCCAGATTCTCTGGACGCACCTCATTTTTAAAGGGCCAGGGAACATCCAGAGACCAGCTCTGCGTCCTGAGAAACGCCTTTGTGCTGTCTCAGAAAAGCTGTCCTGGCCACTCCCAAGCTTCTGTGGCACTTTGAAGAGCAACAGAAGAGCGTCCCGGGAACACTGCACACATCAAAGCTATTTTTCGAAGCAAAGAACAATTAATCTTTGTTCTTGGCACCTTTGTTCTTGGGGGCTCTGTCTCTCTTTCTAATACTTTTTGTATTCTGATCAGATAATGTCACCCCTGCAAAGTCTGTGATCTTCCTGCCCAGGAAGGAATTACCTGAAAGGAAAAAGGACACTGTGCTATTCCAGGCAAACAGAGAGCCAGTGCTGACTCAGTGGTCATGAAGTCATAACCTCTGGATACTTTCCAGAGGTTGGGATGGGGTACTCTCATGGATCTGAGGTAAACAGCTTAGCCTGGCAGGATGAAACTAGCCGCTGAAACCATTTCCAGCTTTGGAATTTAGAGTTCTGCTCTCAATGGGAACTCCAGCGCTCCTGGCCAGGGTAGTCCAGGCAAGGGATGGAAAGTCAGCTGCCTCAGCCGCATGGTGAGAGCGCATTAAAGCATATCTCTTCCGCTTATGCTGCATTGGATCTGGCAACCGCCATGAAATCTTCAAAGCACAACAAAAATGACTGGCAGACAATCTTGTTCAATGTTTATTTTCAAAATTATTTTGTTGTTTGTGGGTGTGCGTGAGCGTGCGCGCGAGTGCATGTGCTTACACACGTGTGTAGAGGTCAGAGGACAAGTTGTGGGAGCTGCTTCTCCTTTCACCATGTGTACCCCGGGGATCAAGCGCAGGTCAGGTTCAACAGTGGGGACTGTACCAGCAGAATCATCTCACCTGCCCTAATTTCTTTCAAAATGGAGTTTGTCATTTGCTTTGAGCTTAAAAGCTACTTCCAAAAACAGCATCCAGAATGGAAGATTCCACCTCGAAGCAGTCCTGCAGGAAATGCAGCACAAATACTATCAAATGTGGTGCTGGCAACGATGGCTCCAGATGACCTCCTCCTCCAAGAGCTTCATGGGAGAAGGAGGAAGGAGCTCTGTTTGGAGGAGGCTTTTGGAGATCTTTTGGCTACACTGAGGAATAAACTGTTCTAAAATATGAGGAAAACATGCCCAGGTACTCAAAAGCTTGCAGACAAACTCCTGTGCTATTTTCCAGGTAAGGAATTTGCCTCTGTATTCACTTTTAGCGGAATCAAGCATTGAATGAAGCAAAAGTCTAACTTGGATGAGGGAAATGTTTTCCAAGGCTCCTCAGAGAACTCACCTTCTCCCAGTGTCTTTTAGCTTCTTTTTTAGCTTCCTGTCAAACTGTGGCAGACCTGCTCTTCAGAGGGTTCCTTTTCTCCAAGACAGGCAACACTTAATTATGAGCCCAGTCACAGCTCAGTTTGGCCAAGCAGGAACAAAGCGAATGACCCAGTAATTATGAACATGAGAGAAGCATTGTATCTTCTCTTCAAAACACAATGATCAGTGCCGAGCTGGGCTCCGTCGGGACTGGAAGGGCCGCACACATGCTGGAAGCAGAGCGAGAAGAGGCAGCACACTGCTTCCCCAGCTCAAAACACTCTTTGCCCCTGGTTTAGAACTGGCTGACAGGCTCTAACAGGAGAGCTGCTGGAAGGCCCCAGCCTAGGAGGAAGGAGGGCAGTAGGAAACATTAGACAGAGGTGGGCCCCAAGCCAAGGACTGCTGTCATAGCTTTCTGCCTCAGAAATCCCAGGAGAACACATTCAGCAATATCACTAGCAAAGCTGCTTCCCTTCTCGCCTTCCTGCGCACTTCCCTTCCATTATCGCCATCGGCCTTTCCCTTACTGAGGCCTTGCCCTGGCAGGAACTCAGCGGGGGCCAGCCTGGAAAATCTGAACAGTCTCAGGAAACCTGAAGCCATTCCTGGGAACAGAGTCCTGGGAACAGAGTCCTAAGAGCACCAAACCGAGTATTGTCTTCTAGGCCCAAAGGCAGAAGAGTCTCATTTAAGTGACAGTACTACTTAAAAAGAGAGTAGAACCTTTCCGCACTAACCCCCCCCCCCCAGCAGACAGAGGCGTGAGGAATCCCCTCTGTCAGAGCTGGGGGAGGGGAGGAAGTTCTGGCCTCTCTAGTGGCTGGAATGGGTATCCCTGTGACAAACTTCCTTCCAGACACCTAGCAGTCTAAGGTTCCAGGGGCCTGGGGTGAATCCGATGAAGGTAGAGCAGCCACACGGCTTAGTCAGCTCCGGCCTGTCCTAGATCTCTTGAGAGGCCTGATCAGGAGAGAGTGGTGGAAAATGGCGGGATGATGACAGAGTTGAAAACTGAAGGAGGTGGGACAGTGAAGTTCCACTCCTGAGAAGCTTTTAGCACCAGAAATGTACTTGGGGGGCCCGAATCCCCAAATTAAGCGCAGGGGACTTGGCTCCCTCTCAAGGCACTGAGAGTTGAATCTGTGGCAAATGGCTCCCCTGACTTCTGTCTTGTTGCTCCCTGTTGCCAAACTGCCTTTGCCTTACAGACTGCATGGAAGTGGCCGTTTATCTTTTTCCTGTCCATCAATTTCTCCAGAGGTATAGAGAGGTTAGAGCCTTCCAATGAAGGCTTTTCATGATATCATAGAAGTGACTGTTCTGTGGGTTCATAAGAGATCCCTGAGGACCATTCTAATACTAATAGTCCATGATTTTATAATAGGGAGTAAAATTATGAAGGACTGGGTATGGTGGCATTGACCTTTAATCCCAACACTCAGGCAGAGGCAGGCAGATCTGAGTTCGAGACCAGCCTGGTCTACACAGAACGACCTTGTCTCAAAAAAAAAAATTAAAAAGTTAAAGAGAAATAGGAGCTATACCTTTTAGCCAGTTTTTTTTTGGGGGGGGGGGGAGATGAGGTAGGGAGGAGGGTTCCTCTGTGTAGCCTTGGCTGTCCTGGACTGACTTTGTAGACCAGGCTGGCCTCGAACTCACAGGCATCTGCCAGCTTCCTCAGTGCTGGGATTACAGGCATGAGCCAGCTCCGCCCGGCTCAGCTAACATCTCTTATGTTTGTGGAGTGATGTCACCCGTGAGCCTCAGTTTTCAGGCATAAAACAGAAATATCAACAAGGCTTTATACGGCGATGGGAGAGAGTGCTTGACAAGGGTACAAATCTGTCCTGCAGACTGTGGGTTTACACACAGCGCCAGGGTGGAGTCCGGAGAACACAGGGGCGGGGCGGGGCGGAGTGGGGCGGGGCGGGGCGGGGCGGGGCGGATCAAGAAGGCCGGCTTTGTTCTCGCCCCGCCCCGCTCTAGATATCGCGAGAGGGCGGGCGGAGCTCGGCTTCGGCGTCCGCGTCGCTCCCGCGCTGGAGCACTAGGCCGGCCTCCTCCGCGGGCCGCGGGCTACTGTGCCGGCGGCGAAGGGCCGCCCGCCGCGCGGCGTCGGCTGTGGCGTTGCAGTCATTGTGCCGTGACCGTGACGCCGGTGGTGGTTTCCGCGACAGCGGGTGCGGCTGCTTTAGGCGGGCCCGGGCTCCGGGCTGCCTGGAGGGTCTGTGCAGCGCCACCCCCGTTCTCCAGCACCCCACGCCGGTAGCGACCCTGAGCCGACACCCGGGGCGACCAGCCATGGCGGCGTCGACGGCCTCCCACCGGCCCATCAAGGGAATCCTGAAGAACAAGACCTCTGCGGCTTCCCCGGTGGTATCCTCGGCCGAACATCCCAGCCGGAGCGTCGAAGAGGAGCTGAGGTGAGAGCCGGGGGCCCGGCCTGGAAGCCGCCCCCTCCCGGCGGACGGGCGGCTGCGGGGAGCCGACCTCGGCCCTGCCCCTCCGGCCGCGGGCTGGAGGGAGGCCGGAGCCGGCCGAGGCGGTGGCGGGTGGCGCGTTTTATTCCTCAAGTACGAGCGCACGTTTTAAACCTGGCTTTTGAACTTTTTGTCGTTGGGAACACTTAAGGAATCAAATTGGGAAGTTTCAAAGCTCTTAACTGTTAATCTCTTATCCCGCAACCCAAGCCAAGGTAGCTAAAATTCTTCCTCAGACGATTTACTTTCTTGCCCTTAAATTTCAATAGGTTCGGGCTGATGAGATTAAAAAAACGAAAACCGAACACCACAAACACATTTCCCCACTAAGCGTGTTAACCGCATTCGTCCTCACAGTTCCTGGTTTGTCATTATCTCGGCACTAAGTGAAACCAAAAATGTTAAAGTCATTGATCTGTGTTTAGTGGAAAGTTATTATTGCTAAGTATTTTTGTACCGTCAGCTAGAGTTTTGGGTGCTTTCTAGTTTTGTGTCCTGTTCGGTGTATTTAAACGCAGAACACTTCAGAGAAAAGGAACGTGAGATACTGAAGAAAAGCATTGTGTGTGATAGTAAATACCTGGAAACCATCCAAAGTCCATTAGTGAGAACTGGTGAAATATTAATTATGGTACATTTGTATAATGGAACAATATGCCAGCCTGGAAAAAAAAAGAAAAAGGTGTTCTGGCCACAGAGAAAACTACCCAGGGTTCAGTGCTCAATGAAAGGAATGTTACAGTACAATATATAACTATAACTATACCACTGGGTCAGACAGTAAGGGGGCTTGAAGATAATGAGTTATAAAAAAAATATAAGAATTCTTACATTCAGAAATAAGGCTTAAGAAAAGTTACTGAAATTAGTAGTAGCACTAAAATGAGAATGCTGATGAAATCTTAGGCTAGTAGAACTAGGACACCCCTATACTAATGATCTAATTTAGAATTGTAACAGTAACTAGCTGGAAACAAGTTTATGGGAAATTTGAAGAAAATCCCGTGTGTGAGTTCGACTTAGAATTGTGTCTTGCAGAGGCTAGGAAGGGACATAGCCTTGCCCAGCAACCCCCACCCCCTTCTTTAGGTTTGACTGTTACTTTTAAGTACAATTTTCCAAGGTCTACTTGGAGTGAGCTGCTTTAAAAGGATTTGACAGTGTCCCTGTGTCATGGGAAAAATAGAATGCCACAGTGTAGCAATAGATCAAGATGGATGATTGAAAATAAGTAACTACAGAAGGCACTTAGCACAGCTTGAATATTAAGCAGTAGGAATGGTTTCTCATTGACTTATATTATCCAGGTGAGCTTTTTTCCTACTACTAAGTGCCTTATTTTTCTGTGCCCTTAACTGCCCATGTGTTCTCAAGTTTGATGCACTGTAATCTAGATCACTATAGGTTAACCTCTCCTGACTCCCATGGTTGCCCACGATTTATGTTCAGCCCCCCTCTTTTCCCTTGATGCCACTAAGTGATACTGACTCCATTAGATAAATTGCTTCATCTGAAAGAGTTCCTGGTAGGGCAGATTCACTTAAAAAGGGTTTTGTAAGCTAGTTGACTGATTGCTTGACTGTAGTTGTATCCCTAGTTCAGCAGGCACTACCAAACTCTTTAATTCATTGGAGTTCATGATGTATGGTTCCAGCTAGGAAAAGATAAGTCTTTTCATAATCACTTTTGGAAGATGGTAAAGCAAAGAAATTATAGTAGTAAAACTATATGTTATCACAATTCATGCAAGCAGTATTAATAGAACGTCTTTTAACAGAAATGATAAAAGTGTGGTTTAATACATTTGAAGTAAACTTTTAGCGTTTGATGTCATTAAAATCAATACCCCCAATCTGATACTTAAAAAGACAAAAAATAAGTGGTTCTTGAAATTATGATATTCTCAGAATCCAGAAACAGAGGTAAGCATGCCAGTCTAAATTGAAATTTTAGAGCAGTATATAACCAGATGGCCATCATATTAATGTGAAAACAGCCAGAGATCTAAGTTGATCGCTGTTACTCTAATAATTGTGTTACTATCATCCCACAGATGCTCAGCATTCTTGTAAGCATTGAGTCCTTAACCCTAAAGAAAATTAGGGGTTATGCTCTCCCAAGCTGTTGGCCATACATTGTCATCATGTATCATTACTTAATCTTGTTTTATGTGTTTCTATTTAAAAACACCTTATTTAATGTCTAGAGCTTATTAATTATCATTTAATTCATGGCTGGTAGCACCCATGCCTGCATGAAGCTTATCCATTGTCATTTCACAGCATGGCTTTCTTGCAATTAGGGACCCTGGGCAATACTTCACACTTAGGAGCCACTTACCAGCAGAAAGAGAAAATGAGTGGTACTAAGTATACCACAAAATTAATACCTGTGGCTAGAATATAGCTCAGTGATAGAGTGCTTGCCTCACTTATACAAGATCCTGGGTCTGATCCCTAGCATGGAAGGGAAAGAAAGGAAGATTCGTGAAGTATGAGCAAAGCATGTGATTGATCTGCATGTATGGAAAGGTCAGTGAAACCTATTATTTTGTACAAGGAGTTCAGTAGTGATTGTTAGTAATTATAACAGAAAAATCAAAGAACACTTTTATGTTGTGAGACTCGAAAGCAACAAGCAGAGTGTTGCCATATTTGGCCACGGCTGGCAACATGTTCCCTGTGGACAGTTCAAAATTTCTACTTTTCTGATGTCTGTGTGCAACCACTAAACCACCTTCAATATCGGTGTTTAGATTATAGATGGATTCCAGTAAGAAAATTCCCAAATAGGGAACCTGCATATAAGAGTTGCATGCCTTTATCATGTAAAATGCAATTGCTTCATCACTGACCTTCTCACCTGCCCCCCTTACTGAAGGTACTGTCCTATGTAGCAATTAATTACTGAGAACTTTTTTTAAGGAAAAATTCAAATACCTTTCAAATATGTCTATGTATACTTGGATACATCCTACTAGTTGTTTTTAAAACAACATAATAGCTAAGGAAGTTGGCTTGGTGGGTAAAGCAGTTCCTTGTGCAAGTGTGAAGACCTAAGTTTGAATCCCCAGACCTAATGTAAGAGCAGCCAAGAGAGCATGCACATCTCTAACCCCAATGCTTATGGAGGGAGATGGGATCCCTAGAACCCTGAGCTTCAGCCAGCCTGGCATATTCTGAACAAAAAAAGCCCCCCAAAACCAAAAAAACAGGGATGCAGTCTCAAATAAGAAAGTAAGGACTGACATCCAGGGTTGTATACACACACACACACACATATACAGAGGCAAACGTTTTGTTTTGTTTTGTTTTTTTAAAGAGCAATGTATAGGTAAAGTAAGATTTGTAAATTTCAGATTAGTATCTCTAATAGTATCTAATAGTATCTCTAATAGTCTTTAGCGTTTTGGTTGTTTTTATTCACTTTTTTTTCAAAACTGATCAAATCATTTGGAGATTTGTTTGTCTTTAGATGATTTATTGCATTAAAAAAAAACACCTCACTATATAATGTAGGCTACCCTTGGAATTGCAGTTCTCCTGCCTTAACATCTAGAGATAGAGGACAACAGGTACCCGCCAACATATTTCTGATGGGTGCTCTGATTTCTTGCTCTGATTGAATTAATACTATTGAGTCTGGTGAGTGGTTTCCTCAGGTGACATTTGTCATGTATTAGTTTTAGGGGGTTAATCTAAAATGGATAGTTAAGCTGGGCTTGGTGGTACCTGCCTTTAATCCCAGCAGGAGGCAGAAGCAGGCCCATCTCTTTTTGAGGCCAGCCTGATCTACAAAGGGAGTTCCAGGACAGCCAGGGCTGCATAGAGAAACCCTATCTCAAAACACAACAACAACAAAAAGGTAGACTCCACAAATCCGTATATTTAGGCAGGTTAAGTACAGCACTTTGCAACAGGGTACCTACACTGCTCAACTGTTTTGAAAACCACTGTGCTGTGATTGTGGAATTCCCATAGTTGTTTCAGGATACCTCCAGTGTAGTACACGTATCATGAAGGCCTAAGTTAGCATCTAGAGTGTGTGTGTGTGCAGTTCATTGAAAACATCATGTCTTTGATTCTAAGTTACTATCACCAGAAAAAGAATTCTATGATTATAAGGTGCTATTCATTTTAGGTATATTTTTCAAATATGGAGTGAAAATGTTTGTTTACAACTACTGAAAGTGTGTTAAATGTAACTGCGTCCTGTCTTAGGAGAAGTTGTAGTTTAGTGCTTAATCTGAATTCTGTCTGCACTACTCACTGATTTTGTTAGTTCTGGCTGTCAATGAATTATGCATTTATCTGTATCTTAGTATAAGTCTTAAATGAGTTAAAATACTGAGCCTAGTACCCTACTCTTACCAGTCTTGATACAGAAATACAGAAATAGATTTTCATGTCTGTTAGGTTCTTTTACATAGTCTACTTTAGAGTTTGCTAGCTAGTGCATTCCAGATTCTGTTGTAGTTATAGATCAGGTAAATTCAGCTTTTAAAAATTGTGTATGAGAGAGGAACGGTGGCTACACACAAAACAGCAGTACTTGGGAAGTGGGTAGCTGTGAGGAGTGAGTTCAGGGTCATCCTTAGCTACAATCCAGTTCAAGGGTGGTCTAAGCTAAATTGAACCCCCAGTACCCCAAGGTGCTTGAATTCCATTGATATAATTTAAGATATAATTATGCTCTTGTCTTTCTGTCTACTCAAGTATGAGGAGTGTTGAAGTCAAAGCTAATTAAAAGAAAAAGTTTATTTCCTAAAAGTTACCTTTTATTTGCTTCTGTTTTATTTTTAAGTCTTGGTTTATGGTTTAATTTCAGTTGTGGCTTCAGGCTTTAAAGTCTTGAATCTGTACTAAAAAGACACCTGTTTATTGAAATGTGAAATTAAAGTTTACAACTTTGAAGGAAAAGCAGGCTGGCCACTCTGAGCACAGCCAAAAGTATCAACTAAGCAAGGGAAAGCACAAGAAGCACTGGGATATCTTTGAGATTATAACATTGGAACTAAAGAGTGAGAGTAAGAAGTGGCTTTTACAGGTCAAGATTTACAGGACAATCTGGGAACCAGTCATCCAAGGGAGAGGGGGAGAGTGAGATCAGCCAGTGCCTTGCTATCACAGCAGATCTGCCATGTCCTGGTAACTCTATTTCTGTCTGTGGAAAGTATCATATAGTTCATGGGAATATTTTAATTGAATTCAGGTTTGCTCCATGGGTTTTCTTATGCTGCTTGTAACATTAATTCTCCTAAAACGTTACGGATGCTAATTCCCATACCCATTGTGTCTATTGACAGTTTCTTCTCTTCATTCGCTTTTTACCTCAGAATTCTTAGCAATTTTTGACCCTGTTTTACATTCTTGATTTTTACTGCCCCCACCTTTATTTTCAAGATAATCTTTCTTGAATTTGAACATTTCTAAGATTTCTTTTCCTCCTAATTTTGTACTGAGGAAGGTTAGCATAACTTTGAGTGTTTAATACTTTAAATTGAACATGGTAAATGGAAAACAGACAGGAAAAAGTTGGGATTCAGACATAGTTGTAGATCAGGTAAATTCAACTTTTGTGTGTAATATGCATTGCTTTTGTTAATCTGAGGAACTTGCATTTGCTGTGCAAAAGATGTAAATAATTCATACAAGTAAAGTAAGCATTTGTCATGTTACTAGATAATGAGTGCACCACATGTGTGCCTGGTGTCCTTGGAGGCCAGAAGGGGCTGGATCTCCTGAAACTGGAGTTACAAGTTATGAGCTGCCAAGTGCTAGGAATTGAACCTGTGTGCTCTGGAAGATTGATATGTCTTAACTTCTAAGCCATCTCTATAGCCCTCTTTCCTAATTCTTTAAAGGTGTGTATTTTTGTGAGCTTCTTAGGATGTATCCATAAACATTGAATTATTTGCTTCCTAAGCAAGTAACATTTAATGACTTCTGAACAGAAATTTGTAGGTGGTAGAGCTATTTAGCAAAATGAAATTTCTGAAAATGTAGATTTAGCTACAAATAGAAAGCCAATTAAATTATGTTTTAAAATTTGTTTTTGAACTGGAGATGGCTCAGAGTGAAAGCAGTTGCCCTTCTTCAGCTTGTTTTCTGACCCCACACTTTAGCCTCCCATTATATGGGCACACACAGTAATAATAGTAGAATTCTTTCTAAAAATAAGTAAAATGTTCATTCTATAGCATATTTCAAAATTTTTAACATTTTTTGTGACAGGATATCACTATGAAAATCAGACTGGCTTTGAATTCAAAGAGATCTGTTTGCCTGTCTTCAGAGCATTGGGATTAAAGATGTGTGCCTCTTGCCGCTCCAGTTGTTTGTTTGGTTGTTTATTTGTTTGTTTAGGAGGGGTGAGGGTCGGGGTGGAGGATTGGTAGTAGTATGTCAGCAGGGTTTCTCTGTGTAGCCCTGGCTGGAACTCTGGCTGGCCTTGAACTCAGAAATTCACCTGCATCTGCCTCTCAAGTGCTGGGAGTAAAGGTCTGCACCACTACTGCCAGGCTCTGGTCTTTTAGGACAAAGGTGGACGAAACTGAGCACAAAAGCAATTCAAACTTCTAGATTCATTCTGTACTATGCTAAGTGAAATCTTGTTGTAGAACACTTAACCCACGATTTAATTTTCTTTGTGTGTTTGCTTGCATATATCTGTATTGCGTGCAATGCCATAGGAGGCCAGAAGACTGCGTTAGACCCTCTGGAGCTGGAATTACAGATGGTTGTGAGCCACCATGTGGATGATAGGGACTAAATCTGGGTCCTCCACAAGAACAAGTCTTCTTAGTTACTGAGCCATCCCTTGAATCCTGCTCCCCATCACAAATATCGTTTATGCTGTTTTGTAATTTGTTTCATGGACATCATTTCACTTGACTCAGCAACTCCGTAAGGACTTGTTACTGAGGCTTGTTAGTTGGATAGTCAGTCTATCATTCTAGGACGAGGATAACAAAATGAAGTCTCATTGTTGTTTTCTTGCCCCATGACTGCTATCAATGTCATAGAAACCAGGCATGATAGCTCATGCCTGTGATCCCAGCACCTGGGAGGCAGGCTCAGGCAGGCAGGACTCTATGAGTTCCAGGCCAGCCTGGTCTATAGAGTGAGTTCCAGGACAGCCAGAGCTGTTAAACAGGGAAACTCTGTCTTGAAAAACTGAATAAATAAATAAAAACTAATAAAAAATGTGATAGAAGGACACACATCTGAAGAAATGAATACTGTTAAATCAAGGTCTGGGTATCCAGGCTAACTCAATTCTAACCCAATTATTAGTGGCATTTTAATTTGGTTGGCTGAAAATTCAGATGAGCTGCCATATGAGCTGGATTCTTAATGTCAAAGCATTTGCAGTATTTTTTATGCCTAAAGATGATGACTCGTGTCACAAATTTTGGTTTATTATAAGCTTGAAGATTTTGACTATTTTCTGGGTAAAGGGATCATGAGTTTTAGTTTCAAGCTTACCTGCCAGTTTTTTACTGATTGAAGAAATTAAGGGTAAATGAGGCTGAAAAGTTGCAGTCGGAATGCTTAGTTAGCGGGATTGTTAAAGAAACTTTGACACATGCTACAATAGGACAGACGTTTAAGACATTGTCTTAAGTGGAATAAGCCAGGATAGGTGGGCGGTGGCATTTCACACCTTTGGTTCCAGCACTTGAGAGGCACTGGCAGATCTCTGTGAGGCCAGCCTGGTCTACAGATGAAGTTCTAAGACAGCCAGGGCTACACAGAGAAACCCTGTCCCAAAACAGACAAACAGAAAACAAATAAGCCTGAGTAAATACTATATGATTTCATTTACATGAAGTAACTAGAGTAATCAAATTCATAGTAAAAAGAGAATGATGGTTGCCAGGGCCTGGGTGAAGGGAGACACGGGGGTCTTACTGTTAAATAAGTGTAAAGTCAATCCATGGAAATGATGAAAAGGTTCTGAAATGGGGTAGTAGGGCTGGCTGACTGCACAGTGGTATAAGTAAATTGCTTAGTGCCAAACAGGTTACACGCTCGTGAATTATTAAAATTCTGAATATTTTGTACATTTTATCACAGTGAAACATACTCAAATCTGAAAGTTAAAAAGTAAGAGAACATGAAGTCAGACTCAACCTGCTAAATGTAGATTCAGCATACCTTTGCAAACATAGCAAAGTTCTGGAATATAAAAAAACATATATAACTCTTTAAGGCATTTCAAGATTTTGGTGATTAAAAATACAGTAAGGCTTCACCAATTTCAACCAAATGCAGAAAGGATGGCTTAAAATGAATATTTTAAATTTACATTAAAAGTTTTATTTTTAAGTAGTGTCATAAACTCTAACAAAGTATTGTTGGGCCTAATATAGTCAAAAGGCCTTTCAAATGAGCAGATAATAAGCTTGTTTAATTATGGAGCACCCGAGTTATATAGCTTTATTGAATTTATAAAAAATATTCCAAATAATTTCCTTTATATTTAAGTAAACCTGATTTGCTGTTTCTTAGCAAATTTAATTTTTTAGATTTCAAAGAAAACAAGCTGTAAACTAGGAGTGATGGCATACACCTTTAATCCCAGCGCTCAGGAGGAAGAGTTCAAGGCCAGCCTGGTCTACAGCGCTAGTTCGAGAGCATCCAGGGCTATGCAGAGAAAGTTTGTCTTGAAAAACTAAAAAACAGAACATAAAGCCAACCCAGCTATAATTTTTGTGATTGTAGTAGTATCTGAATGTTATAAGATTTTCTTTAAGAAAACTGTCCTAGGAGGGTATGGTGTCATGTCATATGCCTCGTATTCCAGTAGAGGCAGACCGTTTTCTGTGAGTTGAAGGCCAGACTGCTCTACATAGCAAGGTCCAGGATGAGACCCTGTATCCAAACATACATTCACATGTATGTGTGTGTATATGTGTATGTGTATGTATATAAGCACTTAACTACTAAGATAGGGCAGTGAGAAAGTTTTATTTTAGTTGTTACTTTTTACTTCTGTAGGCCAGTTAAAGACTAAGTGTGTTATAGCATAGTAGTGTTTGAAGTGCCTAATATAAATTATGAAACTTTATTTTTAATACAGACATTAAATGCTTTTTTTTCTTTTTTAATTTTAGTAAAAAGTCCCAGAAGTGGGATGAAATGAATATACTGGCAACGTATCATCCAGCTGACAAAGACTATGGTTTGATGAAAATAGATGAACCAAACACTCCTTACCACAAGTAAGGCAACATAGACATCCTTTCTTTTGTGACTCATTTCCATTTGCATTGATACAATCTTCTAATTAATAGATTCTTTAAATCTGTGTTTTATGTGTCTTACCAGAGTGCTAGTTAATGGTCTACCCGAATACATTTTTGCTAATAATGTGTAACTTCACATTATTGTAGTAGTGAATATTTACTGTACCCAGATGGTTGTTAGCTGCTGATACACACAAATTAGTGAGTTTTGCCTTCTTTTTTTTCATTGCTGTTGCTGATGTGTCTGTATGTATATAATGTGTGGAGGTGCCTGAGGAGGCCACAGCTGAAGTCAGACCCCTTGGAGTTGGAGTAGAGGTAGTAGGAGCTGTTTGTAGAGTGCCGACCAGTCTCAGCAGACTTTCGACTGCCGAGACGGTCACTCGCCTCTGCCTCCTGAGTGCTGGGACTGCAGGCGTGTGCTGCCACACCTGGCTTTCTTTGCAGTTCTTAATCCAGTGAAGTTGGCAGCCAGAATTGACCACCAAAGGACCGAAGTTGATTTTCCTAGTCTTAGGTCTATGTAGACTTTTTTTTTTTCTTAATGGTGATATATAGACAAATGCTAGCCAGCTCTGCATTTTCTGTGCCTAATTCTAATTCTGGTACTCACAAAGTTGAGGCCAGCTGGGCTATATAGCAAGACAGTTTCTTCTCAAAAGACTAAGACCAGAAAATGGGTTATTTTGCATTATTTGTTCATCTGCATCAGATAGAAAGTTGACAATTTTAGTTTATTTTTTGAGTTTTCAGTACTTTATGGCTGCTCCACCCCACCAAGTTTAGTTTTTTTTATTGCCGAGGATTAAACTAGGCGACTATGTATGTAAAGGACTGTACTACTGATTTAATTCCCAGCCCAGTGCTGTGCCTCTACCTACATGTATAGAAACTTATTTTAAAGTTAAATTTCAAAGATGACAACAAACCTCTAAATAAATTATTTTAATTAAATAATGAAATTATGTTTTCAATCTTGGTTTTCTAGCTATGCAGTTTTATTTCATGTATCAGTTTTAATATGTGCTTGTTAATAGAAACATGCTTATTGTCTAGTATGCTGGGTGACGATGAAGAGGCCCACAGTGATTCAGAAGGCAACGAAGTCTTGACTCCAGATGTCTTAGCTGAGAAGTAAGTCCTAACTCAGTTTCTCTAGGGAGCTTCAATTGTGCCAGGTCAAGACATTTTCTGTTGTTCTACTTGTACATTTGAAATGAAAGGCTAAGCTTTCCTAGGTTTGGGGGTTTCTTGGCAGTTAAATGTTAAATACTTGCTTTACCACTGATTATGATCCCCAGCCCCTAACTCGATTTTTCATATCAATTATTACAGTTTTCTTTTTCTTTTTGATTTTGGAGTTTTTTGTTTTTTGTTTTGGTTTTTCGAGACAGTTTCTCTGTGTAGCCTTGGCTGTCCTGGACTCCCTTTGTAGACCAGGCTTTTTTGATTAATACCATGTAAGCAGGAGGGGAGAAAGGGTAGTACCTGAACCTGGGGATACTGTTTTGGTCTGTGTGGTACTGTTTTTAAATATCCTACTACCTACATGGACGGGAGAGGCGTGAGAAAGGGAAAGACACGTTACTGCTGCTTATTGATTAGAGCACCTACTCTACTGCAGTTGCTCACTGCTCTCTATATTCATTCCTACCTTTGTTTTCTTCAGTTACAGCTACTATATTTGTTGATTGTGGAAGTATTTTTATGACTCAAGTTGCATGTGTCATTTCAATAGTACAAGTGTCTTGACAGTTACTGATTTCTTCATAAATATTATTGTGTAGATTAGCGGCTGCCGAAGGGTCAGAGCCAAAGTATCGGACTCGGGAACAAGAAAGCAGTGGAGAGGAAGATAATGACCTCTCCCCTGAAGAGCGAGGTGGGTTATTCATTCAGCTGCTATTAGTGTGATGCCAAAACTTTTTGTTAAAATAAATTTATTTGGAAGATTGGAAAATTAATTTAATATTTGAGAAGTGATGGACAGGAAATAAGAACAAGAGAAAATAGAATCTGTAAATCATATTCTACATAGGTGAGTTTCTTATATATTAGTATTTTCCCCCTGATTTGAAGAAGTTAAAAGAAATACTATCATCTTCCAAGTGATAGTATTTTAAATATTCCTTCATATTTTTTAGTGACTAGTTAAAAAGTAGACATTTAGTAAATAATGCTTTTAGCATCATTTAATATTTAGTTATCTTCAAGTGGATGGATTGCCTCATTGCTTGTGCCTTTTCTGTTTTAATAAAGTGATGCAGGGCTGGGGTGAATGCCCTGCATAGTTAGTTAACTGAACTTTGTTGGTAGGGTACTTACCTAGCATGCACTGAGCTCTGAATAAACTGTTTGTTGTCTGTAATCCCAGCCTAGGGAAGTGGGGGCAGGAAGATCAGAAGTTCACCCTCATTCTTGGCTGTGTGTGGTACAAGGTCATCCTGAGACCCTGTGTTGAAGAACTCAGGAAAAAAAAACAAACAACCCCCCCAAAACAGTGAAATGTATCCAGTGAACCAAGATGATAAAATATAGAATGAAGTCTTTATAGGTCTTATGGAACACAGTACTGATCTCTTAGAAGAGAAGCTACAGGAGCTCTCATTACAAGATGAAAAAGACTCTTGTAGTCCAGCTAGAACATGAGTAGTTAGAGCATTATTGCCTATATGTAGTTTTGTTTATGCGGATTATTGGTCATATAGGAATATGTTTTATCTTGCTGTTTTTTTATACATTTGAATGTATTATCTTTTCAATATTAAATTGGTTTGGAGAGATGGCTCTGTGATTGAGTGTGCACTGCTCTTCCAGGGAACCTGAGTTCAGATGGTCACATTGCTGGTCATTCCAGCCTCAGGCACCTGCACTTACAGGTGTGTACATGTGCACCCAGGAACTCACTCTGTGGATCAAACCAAGATCGTCCTGCTTCTGCCTCCCAAGTGCTGGGATTAAAGGTGTGCACCACCACTGGCTGGCTAAAAAGAAATCTTTAAAAGAATATAAAATAACTATTGGCCATTGGTATCTGCAGGTATTGAACCTACAGACTCAGCCAATGATGACTCAAGAAATATTTCAGGGAAGAAAAATGAGTCATGTAACAAGGGTAGACTTGTTTTTCTTGTCATCATTCCTTATAGCATAACGACTAGCGTTTAACCTAGAAATGACAGAACATATAAATTATGAAGGTTATTTGCAAATAGTATACCTTTGTACATGAAAGATTTGAACATCCATGGATTCTGGTGCCTATAAGGTGTCCAGGAGACAATCCTTCAGGTACTGAGGGATGACATATACATAGTTCTCTCTTAAAGAAAATAGTCAAAAGCTTGTGACTCAGTGGCAGAACACTTGGGTAGCACTCGTGAAGCCTGTTTGCCAGAATCTCAACCTAAGCCTTGTCAGCATTAAAATCTGACTATTGCAGAAGGGGTCCTTGAAGAGGGTTTCCCATATCATTCTCCCCAAAATTTTATCTATTAAGGGTGGGGGTTTTATTGGTCTATATTAAGGGTAATTATCAATCAGTTTGTAGTTCTGTGAGTCAACATGAAGGGGGTACCTTTTGACCTATTAATATAATTTTATTAAATGATTTTCTATTGGTAGAATTACTAAATTATATAAATGTTTTTCACTTTAATTATATATCTGGCAAACATTTTGAATTTACAAAGGATCTTTTTGTTTTCACACAGTAGCCTAGGCTGGCCTTGAACTTACAGTGATTCCTTGCCTGAGCTGAGCCTCTCCAGGTGACAATAAATATCATTTTTTAGGTACATATTTGTTATTTTGTATGAATGTGTGGGCACTTGAGCCAGCATATGAGAAAGTCAGAGAACAGCTAACAGGAGTCAGTTCCTCACCATCTGGGCATTGAACTTGGGTCCTTAGGCTTTTGAAATATCTCACCTACTGAGCCATGTAACCAACCCATATATTCTTTGTTGTTGTTTTGGTTGTTTTTTGGAGACAGTCTCACTAGGTAGCTCCAGTTGTCCTAGAACTCAGTATGTAGAGCAGGCTGGCCTCAAACTCACAGAGATTGGCCTACCTCTGCCTCCTACTGCTGGTATTAACGGTGTACACAACTATGCTTGCTTAGCCTAGATATTAAGAAAATTCTAATGTAAAGCACAGTCAAAATTATTAGTTGTGGAGTTTATGCTTCAAGTTTGATACTTATTTAAGTTTCCTAATTTCATGGTGCCTCTAGTTTTATTTCCTAAATTGGGAATTTATTCATTCAGTCATTTATTTTAGTTCTGGGTTTGGCAATGTGTATCTGTGATATTAGTGACTGAAAAGGCTGGGGCATGCTGAACTATGGAGCCCTCAAGTTCAGGACCAACCTAGGAAGTTTATAGAGACCCCATCTCAGACAGACTTTAAGCTATTGGTGACTGTAAATGAAGTATTTAAAGCAGTTAGCATTGGTCATGTTTTATTCTAATTGGTAGTAAATACTAACTTTTAAGAACTTAAAATAATCAAGATATTCTTCATAAAAGTAGATATAAAAATAATAGCCTTGTTGAGTTCATATAGCTCATAAAATCTAAATGTGCTTTTATTTATTTATTTTGCATTATGTTGCTCTACTGTGTAACAAATATTAATAATCAAAAGAGGATTAAGGGGTTGGGAATGTGACTCAGCTGGTATGATACTTGCCTAGCATGCAAGAAGCCCTGCGTAAAGAAGCCCTGCATAAAGGGGGCTGTGGCACATGCCTGTAAGCCCAGCGCAAGGGAAGTAGAGGATGAGAAGAAGCTCAGGCTCATCTTTTCTTAATGTATTTGAGGCCAGCCGGGGATGTGTGAAACCTGCTTTGTGGGGGGGGGGGAGATGGAGACCACGTATGTCATCTTACTGTGAAAGAGATTTCAGAGATTGAGTGTGTATGTGTGTCTGGGAGTATGTTGCTCCTCAGGAGCTGCCTATCCTATTTTTTGAGAGGCTTTCTTACTGGGACTGATTCATTAAGTAGGCTGAGCTGTATGACCCAGGTTTGCCTGTCACAGCGTTCCAGTCCTGGGATTACAAATGTACAATGCCATGCCTAGCTTATTTGCGTGCTGCTGATCAAACTCATGCTTCTCTGGCAAGCATTTTACCTATTCAGCTCCTGTTTTATAGATTTTTCTTTTAATGTAAGTGGTTTGCCTGTATGTATGTGTACCATGTGTGTACCTGGTACCAAAAGAAGGCATTGGATCCCCTGAAAATAGAGTATAGTCAGTTGTAAGTACCGTGTGAGTGCTGGGACCTGAATCCTGATCTGCAAGAACAGTAAATGCTTAAACAACAAGATAGCTCCCCATCCCCTGTACAGATTTTCAAATTATATAACTTAGAATAATAAATTTCTTTGTTTATACAGAAAGAAATACTGTAATATAAATACTTAGGAATAAGAACGTAAAAATTGAACCTATAATAAGCATTACAGAAGCCGAGAGTGCTAGTGCACATTTAGTTCCAGCACTAGGGAGGCAAAAGCAGACTGATCACTGTGAGTTCAAGGCCATGATGCTCTACATAGAGAGTTCCAGGTCTTCCAGGACTACATAGCAATACCTTGTCTGGAAAAAAAAAAAAAAGCATTGTAAACTTTGTATTGCCATTCATTCCAACAAAGATTAAGAAAGCCAGGCTAGGGCTGGAGGTTAAGAGCACTTTTTTAGGCTGTTCTTCCAGAGGCCCTGAGTTCAATTTCCAGCAACCACATGGAGGTTCACAAACATCTATAATGAGATCTGGTGCCCTCTTCTGGCATGCAGGTATAGGTGTACATGAAGTCAGAATGCTGTATACATAATAAATCTCTAAAAAAAAAAAAATGCTAGCCTAAGAGTGTTGCTCACTGATAAGACTGTTTGCCTAATGTACTTGAGTTCAGGATTCAGATCCCAGTACTACAGAAGGGGAAGAGGGCATGACAACTGTTTCAGGCATTTAAAAATGCCTACTCAGTTTACATGTACATATAAATGGCAAAAGAAAAATATCACATAACATTACTTACCTTTAGTTCATGAAAGTTTATGCTATATATTTTATCTTTTTAAATATTTTATGGTTTGTAATGAGTAATATACATTTGTAAAACATTTATATTGAGAAAATAATAGAATACATAAAAACTGTATAAATTATATTACAAAAAAGGTGACAAGATAGGGAGAACTGAGAAACCTTTGGCTCAGAATAGACAGTTATATTTCACCACCTTGAAACTAAAGTTTTTACAAAGTTGGAATCATCACTGAGCCTATCCTAGAGACACTTGGATATCTGATAGTGTTAACAATATAGTAAGTGCAGAACCAAATTATTATTAACATCTGATTCGTTTTTGAAAAATATATTTTTAGAAAAAAATAGCTAAAAACTGTTAGTAATCTCTGGGTGTCTTGCTTTGTTTTGTTGTGTCTAAGATTAGATTCAGAGCTTCATGCACTAGGCAAGGAATCTTACCACCTTTCTCTCCCATTTCTGAGTGAGGAACTTGCAAGTGATTTTCTTTTAAAATTTCTGTTAGACCATGTATTACTTTGATGAGTAAAGGTGTGAGTTGGATATTAGCTTTGCCTTCACATCATTGTTTATTTAAAGACGTCATCAAAAAGCTAGTCATAGATGCCTGGTCCATGCCTGTGTGCCTGTCATTAGCTACTAAGAAGGCCAGGATGGGAGGGCTCATGTTTCTGTGGTTTTTAAGACCAGTCTGTGCCATGTGCTGAGATAGCCCCCATCTCAAAAAGGTTTTTTGTTTGTTTCTGGTTTTTCAATACAGGGTTTCTCTATGTAGCCCTGACTGTCCTGCAACTCATTTGGTAGATCCAGGTAGCCTTGAACTCAGAGACCTGCCTCTGCCTCCCGAGCTCAGATTAAAGGAGTGTGCCACCATCATCCAGCTCAAAAGTATTTTATAAGTAGAGAAAAAGAAAAATGACTAACACGATCTTGGTAATAATATAACTATAACACTTAGCGGAGAGAATTAGAGCATATTAAGAAAGAACTTTGGATATCCTTTTTCTGGTGGTAGTTATTTTGTGATTGAAATCGTTAATAAAACAAGGATGATGGAATTTTAATTATTTTTATTGACAGCTTTATTTTATTAATTCATCTTAAAGTTATTTTTATTGTATGTTTATTAATGTTTGCCTATATTATTTGTATATGTACTACCTGTGTGTATAGTGCCCAAAGAGGCCAAAAAAGGGCACTCAATCCCCCTGGGACTGTGAAGTTACTTATGGTTATCAGCTTATCAGCTCACATGTGGGTGCTGGGAACTGAACCTAGATCCTCTGCAAGAGGCTGCAAGTACTCCACTGAGCTGCCTTTCTAGCCTGTTTCTGTGTGTGTGTATGTTTTAATATAAGTATATGCATGGGCCTGATATAGGGTATTTGACTTTTTATGTGAGTGCTTAGGTTCAGATTTTAGAATCGTTTCATTATTTCTTCATAAACAGTTTAATGGTGTTCTCTTTAAAAAAAAAAATATATATATATATATATATATATATTTTAATGTATGAGTACTTTGTCTGCATGTACACATCACATTATGGATGGTTGTGAGCCACCACATGGTTGCTAGGAATTGAACTCATGACCTCTGGAAGTGCAGCCAGTGCTTTTAACCCCTGAGCCATCCCACCAGCCCCCACTGAAGTTCTTTGAGTAAAATGTGGCAGTTGCACTGAATTGCCACTAATGTTTTTGTTAAACAGATAATGTTTTTTTAGTTTTTTTTCTTGGTGAAGTAGAAGTCATAATCAAGTGTGGTATGTGTCTGTTTTAGTAGTTTGAACATTTTATTTATGTGTGTGTATGCTTGATGGAGGGTACAGAGGACAACCCCCAAGGAAATGATCATTTTTCTTTTACCATGTGGGGCCAGATGAGCCATTTTGTCAGCCCTGGTGCATTTCTATGATAGAAATTAGCATTTGGGAGGCAGAAGAATTAGATATAGGTCGTTCTGAGCTGCATAGAGAAACCAGGGGTTGTGGCATGCTTTGAAAGGAAAGTACTAACATTGGTCATAATCCTTGACCCAGAATTAAGCGCTTTTAAGGTTGTATCTTATTTGTAGTATGTGTGTGTGTGTCTGCAGGCTTGTATATTCTTCATACATAAGATTATAGTTTACCTTTTGCCTCCCATTCAGCTATTGCTGGAGAGTTTTCTTCACAAAATTTCTTTTTAATTTTTTTTAAAAGATTTATTTTATTATGTAGTATTCTGCCTGCACACCAGAAGAGGGCACCAGATCTCATTATAGATGGTTGTGAGCCACCACGTGGTTGCTGGGAATTGAACTCAGGACCTTTGGAAGAACAGTCAGTGCTCCTAACCTCTCAGCCATCTCTCCAGGTCCTCTTCACAAAATTTCTAATGGCTTTATCCATTTCTGTCCATCGATTGAGATCTATATTTGAATCATTTAAATATAGCAGAGCTAGGAAATTCTTTTCTTGCAAAAATTTTATAAGGTAAATATTTTAGATTTTGTAGGCTGCCATGGTCTTATAAAAACTACCTAACACTGCCATTGAGCACAAAAACAGTATTCAGCCAACAGGAACATTTAAATGAGTGTAACCGTATTACAGCCAAACTCACTGACAGAACAGGCCTGGACCAGTCTCCCAGTCAAAACTTACAATACACTTTAAAATCTTTTATAGAAAAGAAGCGGCAGTTTGAAATGAAAAGGAAGCTCCACTACAACGAAGGACTGAATATCAAGTTAGCTAGACAGTTAATTTCAAAAGAACTACATGAGGATGATGATGACGAAGATGAAGAAATGTCAGAGGCTGCAGATGGAGGCAGCATGAATATCGAAGCGTCAGAGCAAGGTCAGATGCCTTTAAAAGTATCACTGGGACTGCTTTTGTGCCTAAAACCACGTGCTGCGTCGTGCTTACACTTACAGGATCAACCCTTGGGACTAATTTCAAAATAAAATTTATTTCTAAAATTAATTTAATAAGACCATATTTTATATGGTGTTTTTTTTTTTGTTTTCCTGATTTTTTACTTGGTTTGACTGTATGATGTCATATTTTATTTCACAAGAAAATCTAAAAGTTTAAAACTTTTTCCCTGTTTTTTGTTATTTTGTTTTTCAGTATTGAATATGTGCTTCACACATATTATTCAAACTTAAAGAAGCAGTTTTTGTTGTCGCTTTGTTTTTTGGTTTTTGTTTGTTGTTGAGGAGTATTGCTTGTGGGTATTTTATGTGGGATTTTGTTTTGGGTGAGATGGTCTTATACTGTATCACCGGCCGGCCTTGAAATCACAGTGATCCTCCTGTCTCAGCCTCCCAAGTGCTGGCAAGACAAACACTGTATCTTACCATGTCTTCTTCTTAGTTTTTTTTAAATGTTTTTTAATATGGAAGATTTGTTTTGACATTCCTTTACTACAATGACAATTATTTTGATTTCCTTTTTTTTAAATATTTAAATTGAGATAAAGCCAAGCTGTGCAGCCAGTGAGAACTCTATTCCACCTCTCTCGGCCCCAAGTGCTAGGGTTACAGGTATCTACTGTCACATCCAACTTTTTCTTCTTTCTCTTGTTTTTGTTTTTGTTTCATTTTTTTTGAGACAGGGTTTCTTTGTGTAGCCTTGGCTGTCTTGACTCACTTTGTAGACAAGACTGGTATCAAACTCACAGAGCTATGCCTGCCTCTGCCTCCCTGAGTGCTGGGATTACAGGTGTGCACCACCATACCTGGCTTTTTTCTCTCTTACATCTTAGATAACCGCTTTCTGCGGCATAGCAATTAGCAGTCATGGAAAATATATTTTATTTCATTTGTTTTTGAGGTACAGGATCAAACCCAGGGTCATATATATATATATATATGTATGTATATATATATGCCACTGAAGTATATACCCCAACCTCTGTGTAGATGAGCTATTATTCTGTGTTTAACAAAGGTAGGTCAGTATGTTGGTACATATCTATAATCCAACTCTAGCCTTGGCTCAAGGTTTGCTTTAAGTTCAGGCCAGCCTGGGCTATAGAGCCAACGCCTGTCCCAAAAATGTAGTGGTTGGGGCTGGAGAGATGGCTCAGAGGTTAAGAGCATTGCTGTTCTTCCAGAGATCCTGAGGTCAATTCCCATCAACCACATGGTGTCACATGCATCTGTAGTGAGATCTGGTGCCCTCTTCTGGTTGTACAGATTTTTGCATAAATAATAAATAAACCAAAAGAAAGAAAGACAATTGAGTGGTTGTTGTCCCCACTATTGAGGTGGTGTGTGTACTCACTGCCTGTGCTTTGACCTTGTAAGCTAATGGCTTTTATGGCAGTGTAATTCATCTGTGGGACTTAAACTGGTTCAAGTAAATAGTTATATTCTCATGCAAACTGTGGAATAGGAGTTGATTCTGTAATAAAATTCTGTAATAAAAAAATCATTATCTCATTATATCGTCAGGATTACGTTATTGAACTTGAACAGACTTCTTCCCAGTAATTGTTAAATCTTTCTCTTCCTATTATCTATTTTTAGTTGATCAAAAATAGGGTCTGGGTTATGCTTCAGTGCCTAATTGGCCTGAAGTCTTTGTTTCGCACCCCACCCCCCAAGTACTTAAGTAACTTCTCATCAGCTTCATTCAGCTTTTGCTGACAGCTTTCAGTGTGTGGTAACCAGTTAGGAACACTCCTCATTTCCTGCTGAAAGTTTTTACCCAACTGAACACAATGAAAGATAAAGGAAAAATCAGTGACTTTTTCCGTCTCTCCCTTCATTCCTTTCTCTTTCTCTGTCTCTTCATAGTTTTTTTTTTTTAAAAAAAACATTTTTAATGTATTCTTTGGGAATTTTACATATATTTTGGTCATACCCACTCCCCAGTCTTCTAGCTCCTCCCAGACCACCTCCAACCACATCCCCTCCCAACTTAGTGTTCTCTCAACACACTAACTCCAGGGAGTGTTCCCTCATGTGCACAGCTATAGGGCATCCATTGGAGCATGGGCACAGTAGGCCCACAGCTCTGAACAAAATTGACTCTCCCTAGTGGTCATCAACTGCCAGGAACTCCTCTACTAGGGTGGGGAGTTCTTGTGATCCCCTCCTCCATCCAGACTAGAATTTTGACTGGTTTGATCTTGTGCAGACAACCACAGCTGCTCTGAGTTCCTGAGTAGAATGGCCCTGTCATGTCCAGAAGACACTATGTTACAGCAGTCTGTTCCAGCTTCTGGTTCTTGCCAGTCTTCTTTAATGTTCCCTGAGCCATGAGGGATTCATGCAGATTTTTCCTCCCATTCATGGCTGACCATCCATGGTCACTTGCTGTCTTCACTTTGAGCAGTTGTGAATCTCTGTATTAAGCAGTCTCTACTGAATAGAGAGATGTCCCTAGTGGGGGCTGAGGGCTGCACTAGACTGTGCCTAATAGCTCCTGAAAAAATTAACTGGTCTTTTGTTCGTCTCTGCTTATAAGACAATAAACTTCATAGACTATACATAGATATGTTTCCTAGGTAAGTATAATAGAGTATAAATTTTGTATAAGTTCAGTTCCTGAGTTTTCTGAAGTGGAAATTAAAGTAACCTCACAAAGTACCCACTTTCATGGCATCATAAAAGTACACAAGGATGGGGCAATATACAATAAGCTTTAGTTAGACAAGTTTCTTAACTTCTGATATTTGGTTCTTACTACTTCCTAACCAACCTTCAAAGTACTCATGTTCTGTAAAACTACTTTTAGAACATTGGCAGTTTCCGTCATCTTCTCTTCCTCTTTTCTCTCTTCTCCCTTATTTTTGTCTCATCCCTCTATTTGCTTGTTTCCATAAATAGAGATGTGTTTGACTCATAACATCAGGTAATGTGAATTTGCTTAGTATCAGTCAGTAGGTGGGGCTTTAACACTTAACTTTTCTCTGTGATTACTTACACTGTCTGTTCTGAAACCTATATTTGCCCTATCTCCACATAGGTATTACTATTTTTAGAACATTTAATGGTATTTTCTAGATTCTTTCAAATCAGTCTAATTTAGCCTACATGAAACGCATCTTACTGATTTATTCAAGTTTTTATATTTGCTTATTACCCATGCCGGGAGAAGAGTTTAAATTTAGACAGTTTTTCAGAGTTGGTCATAATTAGGTTTTTGTTATTGTTGTTTTGCTTTGATAAAAACTTGAGGAAACAACCTAAGAGGATTGGGGCGGGAGAGGCGTAAAGCTTCTGGGATTTCAGTCCGAGTGTGCTCGGCTCTGTCACTGTGGGCCTGTGGTGAGGCAGAGCACACTATGGTGACCATGGAGAGCCAGGGCACAGTATAGCCGCTGGGATAGTGTCCTGTTCCTCTAGCTTAAGCTCCACCTCCTAACGGGTCTAGTGCCTTTCAAAGTAGAGTCAAGCCCTCAGCATGGGAACCTGTGGGCATTTCATATGCAACCCATAACAGCAAATTATACTGATTTCCCCCCTTTTCTCTTTGCAGGATCTACAGCAAGTGGCCATCTGCAACACGAATCACAAAGTTCATAAAAGAAATGTGTTCAGCAATGCAGTCGTTTGTCAAATACAAACCTTGTTACTATAAACGCTGCTTCTTGTTCTCTACAATTCGTGACTTAACAAAATATACACCAGTTATATATTGCCAAGAATTAAGTGATAACCATAGAGACTGATTAGATGGAAAATGCGTAATTATGCATATATTCTTGTGCCTCATACTTCACCACAAATACAGTGTAATATCATTAGTCCAAAACTGCTTTACTTTTGTAAGAACACTGGTTAATTTGTATAAGATATTATATAGCTTTTTATGCTTTAGAGATTAATGTCATTGGGGGAAACTAATTTATTTTTGTCACTTCTAGATGGTGGTACCTCTTTTAAAATTTGGGCGGGTAGTTTGATGTTTCTTTTAATCAAAAGCCTATTCATACAGTGGGATATATAGATGGATAAATATTTAGGGTGAAAGATATTTTTCAACATTTATCTTTAGCTTGTTTTGGCTAGTTGAGAAGGCTTCTAAGAATTACTGTTCATTTTCTAATCTGACCTTTAAAAGTCCTGTTGCTTTTCTTTGTGCTTGAAAGGAAAGGAATGAATTTTTTTCATCCACACTGGTTTCCCCCATTTCCACCCACACTCAAATAAATTACCAGGTTAAAGTTGCACTGACATCTGCTCTGCTTGTTTTAGTACACTGAGCAGACTTCAGATAAGGTTCTTAATACCATGTGCTATCTCTGTTCCCTATTTATATACCTGTCTTAACCTGCTCTTGTCCCTATTCCCTTCTGCTTATAGACATGCAGCTGTAAAGATTGTATTACAGGATGACAAGGGCTGTTGGACATGAGGAACTCTTACTGCATTTTCTGTTACTTGGTACAGAATGAATTCTCATTTTGACACCTGCTAGTTCTAATACAGGAAGGAACTAGATCTAGTATTAGCCGTACTATGGCAGAAAGGACAGCCAAGCAGCTTCATCTCCATACTTGTCTAACAGCTTGATCAGTAAATGGCTAATATTAGTTCATTTGACTGTAGACCATAGAAAACAGTTAACTGAGGCTCTTTTTGCACAAGGAAAGCATTGTATGTAATCAGAATATGATTGTTCCTGAATGTACAGACAGAATTATACCTGAACATTTTTAAATTTAAACATTTTGAAGAGTCCCTGCTTTAAGGGAATATGATAATGCACACTCTGACAAATGGACTTGATTCCTTTAACATGGTAAGAAATCATTTCCCCCTGAAATGCAGTGTAGTCCCTGTGTGTCTTAGTTTAGTGATGGTTTCCTTTGTAGTCATTTATTTGTATTATAAGTTTTTGGTTAGCACCAAATGAATCTGTTATATGACAGACTTTTAAAATAACTTCATATATTATATATGAAATGGCTTTTATTGAACAGCTGTCTTCCACTTTAAATTTATGGAACTATCATGATGTCAAAATAAAGTGGGAAGAGTCCTTGCTGTTAGAAGAATATGCTTGTTTTGAATGTCTTTGCCCTTAATTTAATGGGATTCAATCAGAGTAGCTCTGAAATGTTAGTGCAGTATTCTAACTAAACATTTTAGCCAGTGAACACTGATGTACACACTAAGCCATGTATACCTCATCTTTGTAAATTACTCCTGTTGATGGGGATGTAGAAATTCAGTCTGTAAATATGTATGTGAATATGTTCATGTACCCAGACCTCTGCTTTTACTGTTTTCTTTTCAAATTGTTTTATTATTGTATATATATGGGTGTTTTGCCTCCAGTATATGTGTGTGTACTGTTTGTGTGTAATACCTATGGAAGACAAAGGAAGGTGACTATCAGATTCCCTGGAGCTGGAGTTATAGACAGTTATAATCCCTGTGGGCACTAGGAACTGAACCCAGGTCCTCTGGAAGAGCATCCAGAGCTCTTACTTGCTGAACCATTCCTCCAGTCTCTTCCTCTTATTGTGCGCTTAGAAAGTATGCACCTACTTTTTATGTCTGTAGAAGTGGTCTGTTAATGAAGAAAAGGTTCTTACCTTTTCTTAAACATATTCTTCATGTTTTCTATAAGTTATTTGTTAAAACTTCAAGTCACAAGTAAAAATTCTGGTTTCACAAAGTAGCTAATTATCTCAGAGGAATAGGATAGGCCTAATAGCATGTCTGTAGGATTTTAGCTAGTTAAATACAACTAAATAAAAAAATGTTTCCTCCAGGGTGCCCTGGCTCAGTAGAGTGCTTGCTTTGCAAGCATGAGGGCCTGAGTTTGGATCCTTAGCACCCAAAAAAAGCTACATACGGTCATACATGTCTAATTCCAGAACGAGCGAGGGAGAGCTGGATCTCTGGAGCTTGCTGGCTAGCCAACATGACTGAGTCAGTGAGCTCCAGGTTCAGTGAGACCGTGCCTCAGAAAATAGGATGGCGAGTGATTGAAGAGGACATCAGTGGTCGCCACGAGCATGTCACAATGCTTCAGTCATGTAGACATCTGTTCTAATTGGCATTGTGCTGGGCTGTGGAAAGTATAGGTGAACGATGGTGCTAAAGGGATGAATATCTGCCTAATACCAGTCCTGGCTTTGGTTTCCCATCACCAGAGTCGGTGGGGAAGCTCGGCCTGAAGATGGCTTTAATGGGTCGAAAACCTGAGTTTGATACCCAGAACCGTGGTGGGAGGAGAGAACCAGCTCTCAAGAGTTGTCCTCTGACTTCTACACATATGCCATGGCATGCAGCCTGCCTGATGGTACTTGTATATGCCTCTGTGTATGTGTGTGACATGAATGCACATAGATGCACTCACTAGTTGGTGTGGAATTCTGCAATTTTTTAAAAAAATATTTATTATTTATATAATATTCAGCCAGCATATATACCTGCTTGCCAGAAGAGGGCACCAGATCTCATTATAGATGGTTGTGAGCCACCATGTGGTTTCTGGGAATGTAACTCAGGACCTTTGGGAGAACAGCCAGTGCTTTTAACCTCTGAACCATCTCGCCAGCCTGCAAATTTTTTCTTTAAACTTTATTTTCTTTGGAGAAAGTTATTACTGATGATTTCTAGCTACAGTAGATATTTACTAGTAACTTTTAAGTTACTTCCTCTGTGCAACGGTTTTGTATTACCCCAATTTAATCATTAACCCATCACAAAATCAGTGGGACAATAGTTTAGAACATGGGCCATATTAGTGTAAACAGGTTATCAGTGTAAGATTAACTTTTAAGTTGAAGCGTATAGTAGCAAAATGCTATTTCCCCATAAACTTTCATTTTTAAATATTCCCCTTTTGTTGGCATATACTATACATATTATAAAGAATATATTATGAAGTTGGCCTGTGTATAAATTTTATGTTCTGGGGTTTTGTTTTTATTTTTTGTGACAAGGTTTCTCTGTGTAGCCCTGGCTGGCCTAAAACTTAGATTCAGAGTGCTGTGATTAAAGACCTGTGCTAAGTTTTATTTCTTTAAGCAGCTATCTATCTCAGCATCATATTCCATTAACCAAGTGTTACAGACACCAAAGTAGCACTTGGGCAGTGTTGTAATTAAGGAGTTTGTGTAGTTGTGATAAAAACAGTACCAGGAGTTGTGTATGGTGGGTTTTTGTCTGTAATCCCAGCTACTTCCGAAGTTGAACTGGAGGACCACAAATTCAAGGCTAACATGGGCAACACAGTGAGATTACAGCTCATGAAAGAAAAGAAAAGTAAAATGATAAGAGCTCACCTTTAATGAGAACGTGTTTATTCTTTGCCCAGCATTGTGTTATGCCCCTTATTTCTTATCCTCAAAACCACAAAAAGGCATTCTACCCTTTAGTGTAGAGAATGTTTTTCTCATTGAATCTGTTCAGTTTCAGACCCTTTTTTATTTTTTTAGTTTCAGATTCTTGTATGTGCAAAATAATGACAGGTTTCAGATACAGAGCTAATCATATTTTATGGTCTTTGGTCCATGTATTTTTAGCATTTATACCTTACAAATCACTTTAGATCATTGATCCATACTGGCTCCTTTAGAAGTGTTGCTCAAGTGGTTTTGGGTTTCTGATTTTGTTTGGGTGGGTATACATATGTTGTTGTGGGCCCAGATCATCTTTCTCTGGGGCATGTTGGTAAAGGCCAAAGGTCAACTGTCAGTCTTCAGGGCTCTCCAGTAACCTGGATCTCAGAGTAGGTTTTCCTGCAGTAAGCCCCAGGAGCTTTGCCTGGCTCTCTCAGTGCTGGGCTTACATAGTGTGTGCCTGCTTTTTAAAATATGGGTTCTTTATCTCAAACTCGGCTGCTTGTGATTGCAGCTCAACTATTTCACCCACTGAGCTATTTTTTTTAATCTGAAAAATAGAAAATTGCTTTAATAAGTGCATGTATAGGAAGGAATATTTAGGAAAATCAGAAGCATGTGTGCTATTTGTTGGTTGTATCCCATGTTTTTAGCCTTACTCTTTCTAAATCACTGAACTGTGACACACACACACACACACACACACACACACACATATATATTGCATAGAATCACTATTTTAAAGTCAAGTATCAAGCTGGTTTACAAAATAGGCTAGAGAGATGGCTCAAAGGTTCAGAGCAAGCACTTACTGTTTTTGCAGAGGACCCAGGTTTAATTCCCAACACCCACTCAGAGCCACTCCAGTTCCAGGGGCTTTTAACACTCCTGACAGGCACACTTGTGATTTTCAGACAAAATACCTATACATAAAAGATTTTTAAAAACATTTAAAACAAAACAGTATGTACCTAAAGTAGCAGTTCTTAATGTGTTCTATCAGATTTTCATCCCACAAGATGTCCCATGAGCAAATGAAGTTTGCACATGCTAAATGCTTTCTACTCTTCCTCCCTAGGAAATTACCTATTACCATGTTGTAGGGCTGAGGATAGAAATTAATCGTAGGACTCCTGTTTAACGTGCTTAAAACCCTGAGTTTAATTCCTAGAACCAAAAAAGAAAATAAGCAAAGAAGGGTCAATAAAACCATGCATTCCACTGAGTGGTGGTGGTAACACTCCTTTGACCCCAGCACTTGAAAGTCAGAGGCAGTCAATCTCTTGAGTTTGAAGCCAATCTGGTCTATGAAGTGAGTATCAGGACAGCCAAGGCTACACAGAGAAACCCTCTCCAAAACAAAACATAAAGACCATGTATTCATAGTGTTACTAGCTGTGATCTTAGTACTTGGGAAGCTGAGACAATCTCAAAGCCCGCCTGCCTTCCATACTGGGACCTGCCTCAAACTCCTTTGTTAAGTTTTCAGGTTTTTGATTGGTTGGTTTCGTTTTTCGAGGCAGGGTTTCTCTGTGTAGCCTTAGCTGTCCTGGAACTCACTCTGTAGACCAGACTAGCAGGAGACTCAGTCTGCCTCTGCCTCCCAAGTGCTGGGATTAAAGTGCACACCCGCACTGCCTGACGTTATTAAAGGAATTTGCTTAAAACGTAATTAATGTAGCACTTTTCAAGTTCGTTTTACAAAAGCTGCCTATCAGTTAACATGCCAAACAAGGGGCTGGGCTGCACTGGTCTTTATAGAAGGTGAAAGTGAACATAGGGAGAATTGACTTACATGTAATTTTCCCAGTGTAAGATTGGTGTGTTTCTAGGCAGGGAGGGGGGGTTTCCTGGCTGGATGTAGCCAGTGTAGTTTAGTGTTGGGTGACTGTTGCTCCAAGGGTTTCGAAAGCACCCTGCCTGTGACATCAATTCTAGCGTAGTCGCTTGATATTATTTGTGCTACTCCCTGGGAAAGCGTAAAATGGCCAGTGTTTGAGGCTGGTGCCTCTAGGCCTGACCACTTTGAGCTGTTTAGCTCCTTTATTTGAAATTTGTATGTGACTCATCTAGGTTTTTATTTGAGGCATTATTGGGGGAGGTAAAGATGAGACTAGGTAAGTGAGGGTGGATTTGGCAACTGTTTAGTCATGATTTTATCACAGCTGCCCAACCTGAAATTATTGTTAATGTGAGTCTGCCAAGCATTTCAGTGGTTAGCAATGTGAGATACTGAATTTGGAAGAGAATGTCTGTAAACTTATTCCCCTATTTAGTTCTCTCTGGATTAATGAGAGCGTTGACCAGAAATAGATTGTGCAGGCTGATTTTCTTTTTGTATCTTTGTATTATTTGACCTCACTTTATGCAAAAGAAAAAAAAAGACTTTCAAAAGCTTTGCAGTATGTTTTGTTTAAATAAAATGGTCAGTCAGAAAACATGTTACTAATAAAGAGCTAACATGAGAGGAAGCCTACTTGCTTCCATTGCACTCTGAGGTATTCCTTGCATAAGCAATTATGTAGTATATTTGCTTATCTCCCTATGTAAAAAAACAATTGAAAGCTAAGCACATTTTCTGTTGCAGTGCACCATGCCAAGCTAAATGGAGAAATATGGCTTTAAGATTTTCTCATCTGTAAAGATTTTCAAGCTTCTGTGTGCATCCCTAGCAAAGGGAACACAACCTTGAGAGAACAAGGGAGATGTGAGCATTTGCTCACTCTTTCCAGCCATCTGAAGCTTCCTTCCTGGTATGTGCAACTGAGGAAGATGGCTTTGGTTTTGTTTTTGATGGTTTGGTTTTTGTCTTTTGAGACACAGTCTCATGTAGTCTTGGCTGCCCTGGAGTTGCTCTGTAGACCAAGCTGGCCTCATCCATTGACATCCCCCTATCTCTGCCCTCTGAGTACAAGGATTAAAGGCCTGCACCACCAAACCCTAGGAAGGTGGGTATTTCATAATCAGCAAGACTGCTACTTGGCAGATTTTCATGCAGATTTCCTTAAAACCACATTAAGATATCTTCAGTCAACTACCATAAAAACCAGAAATAGCAAATCCTTTGTTAGTGCCACTGCCATGGACAGAATGTTAGATTTCATCAGTTAAAGCACATTTCTGGGTTGCCAGGAAATTTTCTCAGTCTAGGTTGGGTTATTGGAGTCCAGGCGGCTGGAAAGGAGGGTGGTCAGAGTCATGGCAGGGAAGTCCCACTCTAACTTAAAACTAACTTTTCTAAGATGTTTTGGAAAAGCAAGTAGTTACCAAGGAGTGTTTGCATTTTTCATGGCAAATTGCAGAGTCTGGAATCCAGTTTCGTAGGCTGTCAATCATCCTGCTTTCAATCTAAAAATAGGTGTGGTGGGGATGACAGGTGATTAAATTGCAGGGTGAACTGAATCTAAAGTAGTACTTAAAGATTTTTTTAATGTGTCTGTGTCTGTGAGCGCACATACTTTTGGAGGACAAAGGAAGATGTTGCAAGTCTCCTGGAGCTGGAGTTGACAGGTAGTAATGAACAGCCTCTCAGGTGCAGGGAACCAAACTGGGCTCCTCTGCAAGAGCAATACAAGCTTCTAACCATTGGGCCATCTCTCCACAGCCTCATTTTTTTTCTACCCTCCAAACTCAGAGCTAGACTAGAGTTCCTTTTGAATAAGGCCACAGGCATAAAGCTATGAGGAGAAAGAATTTTAGTTTGGTTTTTCTTGGAGACCAGAGAACAATTTGGTTCTCTTCTTTCTACCAGGTGGGTCCTGGGCATCAGGCTCAGGTAAGCAGATTTGGTGGCATACACTTTACCTGCTGAGTCAGTGTGCCAGTTCCCTTCTTGTTTGCTTTTGAGACAGAGTCTCACTGTGTATGTAGCCTAGGCTGCCCTCAGACTCTTTCCTCCTACCTGAGCATTCTAAGATCATAAATGTGAGCCACCTTGCCCAACTAGGAAGTCTATTTTTGAGAACATTTGTAAATGTTTATTAGAGTACAAAGTGTGTGTCCAGGAATTTTGCTAGGCAGTATCTGGACAATGGTAAAAAAGTTGCTTCTTAAAGGGAAAACCATAAACACGCGTACATAAACACTATTGTGAACAAAGGCAAAATACATGCTAGCAATATAGAATGGGGGGGGTCGGCTAGTGTATCAGTGGTTTCTATAAGGTGTCTGCTCCCAGCACAGGCACTTGTCTCAAAATGAGCTTTTCTTTTAAAAATTTCCCATGTCCTGCACATTGTCCCAGAATTAGTAACTTGGCACTACATTAATTCTCAACTTTGATTCATTTTCCCCTCAAATATGTAAACGTAATTCCCAAGGAAGCCTAACTCCACTACCATCCCATATCTAGGCCTCTCATTTGCTGTGGGGGTCTCATGTCAGGCCACCGGCATACTTGTCTCCATTCCCATAACTGTCTGATGGGCTCACCTTCTAGTCCTGTGGTCCACACAGCAGATGTTGCAAACCTCCTTAAAGCCCTTCAGAACTGGCGGAGACTAAGGTTGCTGCAAGACCACCAGCCTTCCTGCCTCTTCTTGTGTTCTAGTTTCTCCAGTTCCCCACAGTTTCCCTGTTTTAGGACCTTTAAAGCTCCCTTGCCTGAAATAGTCCCTATTTTCCCCCTAACACTTTTCTTCCCGAGGTTTAAATGTAAGTTTCTGAGCAGGCAGGGAACATGCACTGTTACCTACCTCCCACCTAAAAATACCTTTCCTACTGATTTGCTTGGTTGATGTTTGACCTCACCAGGTGGAAAGTCCCCAAAGGCAAGCATGTGATTCACTTACTTTCTCTATTCTTTACTCTCCAACTTTTTCATGGGTCAGCTCTGTAGAAGATTGAACAAGCAAGGGTTGAATGATGAAGAGATACTTGTTCATGATGTGGTTCACCTTTGCCTTCCAACTGCCCTTCTTGTTTGTGTGTGTGTGTGTTTGAATATTAGAACTTGGAAGGATTTTGGAAGTGACAGATCTGATTCTCTTACTCTTTACAGAAGGCAGCCCAGATAAAAATCAAGAATAGCTTGCTGGTTGTTGGCAGAAGAAAGACTAGAATGCAGATCTCTGACTGTCACAGTTATTCAATCACTATGGTCCCATCTTTGCTCATTGGTTCTATTTATTCAAGAGTAGATAATTATTAACTGGGTGTAGTTGCATATATCTGAAATTCTAATACCCCAAAAGCAGACAGGGAGATCAGAAATTCAAGGCCAGGCTAGACTACATCAAACAGTCCCGTTTCAATAAGAATCGACTCATTCAGGAAAAGTTTCTCAGAACAGCTGAGACCCAGTACCAAAACGAGTGTTAAGTGTTTGTAAGACTTGGTAGAGAACGGTGGTTTCAGTATATACAAGCCAAGGACCAAAGACCTTTTTTTTTCTTTTCTTGACCCTACTTTGTTCTAAGGAGCATTATTTCCTATATGAGATGCAGCCTTGCTCTCAAGAGCCCATTTAAGATAGTTTTCAGATGCAGGTGCTGTGGAGAGCCACTGGTTTCTGTCTGTGGGCTTTGGGAATATTTTTCTTGGTGCCAAGAGGCTTTTTTCAATTTCTGACTTTGTTTCTGGCTGTTGGAAATTGCCAGATCTCACATGTGGGTGGAGGGGGATTATGCACATCTAATACTCCTTGAATTTGTTCAGTCTACCTGTCTTTTGAAGGCCTTTAGCATTTAACATTTTTAAATTTTGTGTATGTGGTAGGTGTATGACTATGTGTGTGTCACATGTGCCTGCAGCTTTGAATGTACACATACATATATACATATGGAGACCAGAAATTTGTGTCTGATGGTCAGATGTCTTCAGTTGTTCTCTCTCTCTCTTTTTTTCTTTCTGAGACTGGTTCTCTCGTTGAGCCTGGCACCTATCAGTTTAGCTCAGTGAGTGGCCAGTGAGCGCCAGGGTTCTTCTACTTACTTCCCCACCATAGTACTGGAATTAGAGCTGCACAGTTTTTACATGGTGCTCAGAGAAAATTCTAAATACTATATGATCCCAAGTAGAGCATTCTAGGAAAAGCAAAATTACGCAAGCAGTTAAAGGTTAGTGGCCACAGGATTCAGGAGAGGACGAGTTAATGGTGTTCAGAGGATTTCTAGGGCCATGAGACCATGCTGTGTGATCCACAGTGGTAGATACATGTTGTATCTACCAGAGTGAGCCCAAATGTAATCTATGGACTTTGGTGTAGGGTGTTGGTAGTGGCCAGAGGTAATTATTTGTTGGAGTAGTGTAGAGAATGTGAGAATGCTCTATTTTTCTATTCAAGCTTGCTATGGGGGCCAAAGTCTATTTAAATCATATATTTTTTACTGTTACTGTATTTGGACCACAAAGCTAGAAACACTGTTTTCCAAACAATGCCAGGAGCTGGCCAAGTGCTCAGTGCTGAGAATGCTTGTTTCTTAGCGAGCATACACTGAGGTGCCTTTGTCTTTCATGCCATGTAGTTCATTTCTTTTTGGTGCTGAATGTTTCATTGGATGGATGGACCATAGCTTATTAATTTATCTGCTAATAGCATCTTAGCTGCTTCCAGGTTTGGGTACTTAGGAATGAAGCCACTCAGAAACATTTCTGTGCAGGGTTGTATAAAGGGTAAGTTTTGCACTCCATTGGGTCAGTGTCAGGGCACAGCGCTGGATCTTCCCACCGGCCTTGCATGGAAGTTACAGAGGATCCATGTCCTTGCCAGCCTTTGTGTTGACAGTGTTCTGGGTTTTGACAATTCTGTAGTTGTGTAGTAATATTTTCTAGTTTGCATTTTCCTGATGACATCCTATAGTCCATCTTGTTAACTTTTGTTTTGAACATCTTTATACTTTCTATCATCCACATAGGAATTATTAGCCAAATGTATGTCTTTATGCCTTTGACAAATTTTTAAAATCAGATTTTCTGATTGTTAAGTTCCAAGAATTCTTTATATTTTTTGAGTAACAGTTTTTCCTCAGGTAAGTTTTTTTTTTCCCAGATATATTCTCCTAGACCACAGTTTGTCTTGTCTTTTTTCCCCTTGAACTTTGAGAGCCATTTCCTCTAACACTAGCTTTCTCTATTGCCCAAGTGCCTGAACATAACATGTATTGATGATCCTGCAGAAGCATTAAAGATGTCACAAGTGGTGGTGGTGATATGAAGAAAAGGAACCATGTGTGAACTGTTGATGGGAATGCAAGTTAGCATGGCCTTTATGGAAAATAGTAGCTTCCTCCAAAAGTTACAAAGTTTCTACTTTGTAGAAACTTTCTACCATGTAATTCAGTGGTTCTCTTTTGAATATGTATCCAAAGGGAATGGAATTAGTGTGGTGAAGATAATGTTCCTCTGGCCAGTGAGATGGCTCAGCAGGTAAAGGTGCTTGCTGCCAGGCCTGACAATCTGAGTTTGAGCCCCAAGACCCACGTGGTGAAATGAGAGGAGTAATTCTCCCACCTTGTCCTCTGACATCTGAGGTGCATAAATGTAAATTTAAAACTTAAAAGGGGGCTGGAAAGATGGCTCAGAGGTTAAGAGCACTGGCTGTTCCTCCAAAAGTCCTGAGTTCAATTCCCAGCAACCTCATGATGGCTCACAACCATTTATAACGAGATCTGGTGGCCTGCAGGCATACATGCAGGATGAACACCATATACATAATAAGTAAATCTTAAAGAAACAAACAAAAAAGAAAGAATAGAAAACTTGCCCTCTGGTGTTCATTATAACATTTTTCTGTGTTAGTTGAGATACGAAATCGACCTACATGCCCTTGAACAAAAGAATGGATAAAGAAGAAGTGAGCTGGGAGTGTAATTCAGTGGTGAAGAACAGTCATGAGTTCTGTGTCTACTGCTGTGGTTGCTGGGGGCAACACCATGAATCAGCCTGAAGCATGCTAAGTGAAATAAGGCAAGCACAGGCAAACAGGACATGATCCCACAGCCCTAAAAATGGCAAGAGAAAGAGCATAGGTAGAATGGCAGTTACAAGGAACTGGCATATGAGAACTTGGGAAATGTTCGTCAAAGAATGAAATGTAATGCTTTCCCTCCTTCACTCCTTTCCCTCTCTAAAGTTTTATTGTTACATTTGTTCTGCACGTATGCATGTGTTGTCACCACAGCACACATGGAGGTCAGAGGACAACTTACGGTCATTGATTCTTTTTGTCCATTGCAGAGGTCCTTGGGATTGAACTTAGGCCATCAGGCTTGGTCACCTTTACCTGACAAAATACCTTGCTACACCCCTTCCCCACCCCCTTCTAAAAACATGTTCTGGTTTTGTTCCCCAGGAATTTCTGGAGCAGCTGCAGCCTCCCGAGTGTCTGGGACTGCAGGCGCATCCCCCTACACCTGGCTTGCGCACAGATTTTAATTAATGGAGGAATACATTCAGGGGGATCTATTATACAACATGACTAACCTTAATAACAATATTTTGCATGCTTAAAATTGCAAAGAGATTTTAGCAGTGTTCTCAATGCACACACACACTCATGCACAAGGTACAGGAAGCAGTGGCTATGTCAGCTTGATTTCACATCCACAATGTAAATGTATATCAAAATCATGTACATTGTAATTATACATGGCTTTGTTAACTTAAAAATAAGAGACATTTTTCCTCATTCTTCTAGATTGCCTTCCAGATTTGTTATGTAAAAGCAGAGTAAAAACATGTTGACTTTGCAATTACTTTAAATGATAAAAAGATACATTGTTGGATTTCTAGCCAGAAGATGCGCTTAGTGTAAACTGGGAACATAGCTCACACATTCAGAGGCTCTCATGAGCATTTGATGAAGCAACGTATACACTCTAACAAGAGGGCTCCCACAAGTCCTCAGCGCACTTAGGGAGACCCAGGTCATCCATGACCTTGCTAAGAAGGACTTCATTGGCCTTAAAAGAGTACAAAGTAAAAAATAGCTGAGCTGCAGGACAAGGGGAAGCTTGTAGAATGTGGATGTGAGGATTGCAAGTGTAGACAGCTTTTCCAGAAATTCATTTGTAAAAGCGAAACGGGACTAGAGTAGTTGGGTGGGGGCTTTGCACATTTATAGTTACGTCTTGGAATAGCCTTGGGAAGAGGGTCATCCATTCTGTGTAGTTACAGTGCTTAAATATTAATCACCAGCAACAATCATTTGAAAGGAGACCCATGAAAGTGCCTAATCAATAATCCAGCCTTCCCATCCTTTGCAGTAGCGCCTTACTGAATATCTCATTGAGTCATCATCTTAATGCAGTGCCTAAACACATCATTGTTTTCTATAGTGTGGGTTTATGAGATGTATATTAATATTTTCCATTATTTTCATTTTATTTGCCTTCAAAAGATCATCTATTTTTAAACCTTTAATTAGTCTCCAGGCAGATGGTGCGATGGCTAAGAAACCTTTCTCAGTCACAGGCTTTGGTGTGTATTATGTTAGAGCCTCAAACTTTGTGGTTCTTTGTTCACACATCTTATTAACAAGTTCCTGTCTTCTAATTTTAGTTACAATACAAATTAAAATGTCTACTGTTGTGAAAAAAGGGGGGGTATTTAGAAAAACATTCGAAATTACCACCCCTTTTTTGCTAAGGTTTGGACAGTGAGATGGCAAGGCTCCTGAGAAGGGGTATTCCAATGCAGCCTCACAGAACAGAAGCACAGAGTTAGACAGCTCAGGCCTAATTTTGGAACTCAGCAGTCAAAGCAAGCTTCTTCAAAGGAAGTCTGAGAAGAAGCAGGTCTTGACTTGACACTTCTGCTCAGCAGCGTGTACCAAATTTCAGCTTTCCCCCAAACAAGGCTGTCCTGTGAAGAGTGACCCCTGCCAGCATGCTGTACACACATCCTTGGTGCTCTCCTTTGACCCCACTCCTTACAGTCCCCCCCATAAGCTGTCAGTACCCTTCAAAATCTCAAGAGCTCATCCAGATGGCCGGCTGCCAAGCCTGTTGGTGGCCCCCTTGCCTCCATGTGTACACACAGACATGCAGGGTTTTTATTTCTCAGTCTTCCTAATTCTTTCTGGCTTCTCCGTAGCTCCTCTCCCTCTGAGATCTTCATCCTTCTGCTACTCTATCTCCTCCATCTCTCTTCTGCTAATCTGTACCTATCTATTCCCCGATGGTAATAACCCAGCAAGAGCAGGTATGGCCATACTTTAAAATATTCCCAGGCTAAAAGCTCCTGGCTCCCTTAGCCAGCAGGGTAAATTTAAAGTCCTTTCTGCCTGGCTCTGGTTTGTCTCTCGTCCGTCCTTTCTACTTTCTGAGTCCCCTGAGTTGGGTAAAGCTCAGCTGCTGTTCTTCTTTCCTAATCTAGCCTAAGCCTTCTGTGACTGAACAGCATCCTTCTAACATTCTGGTCTCGGAAGTGGGATTCCACCTCCTGCTTTCAGCCTTTCCATATGTGGTTTTGGTTCCTTTGAGTTCCTGCTACATTATGCTCATTCCTCCTATTTCATGTTGTTCTGTGCTGTTTGTGTTCTTGCCCAGCTCTTTCCTGAACTAATCATGTCTTTCTCATGATCTCTAACCCATGGGAAGGAACACAGGGAATGGTGTTTTTCTCAAGTTGAGGTATAGTCACAATTAAAGCATTAATACATGGTTCTGATCTGTAATGATGGAGCCTTGTTACCAGTTTACAACTGGATGTAGATGGAGTGACCAAAAAAACATTTTGCAAAGATTCTTGTGCTTTAGACCTATTTCTGGACTATATATAGAAAACATTCTATGGTCTGGAAAGATGGCTCAGTGGTTAGGGGCACTGGCTGCTCATACAGAGGACTGAGTACTGAGCTCACAACCATCTCTAACTCCAGCTCCAAGAGATCTAATGCCCCTCTTCTTGCCCCTGTGGGTACCAGACACGCACATGGTACACATACATGCGTTCCGGCAAAACACCAGCACACATAGAAATATTTGGGAAAAAGTCATTGTTTTTCTTTCTCTTGTCTCTAGATCTGGGCACCAGGCACAATTGCTGGATTGCCAAGTGATGCAAAGCCACCTCAGATCCCACAGAAGCCTCAACAGTTTCATTACAGCCGAGCTTTTCCTCCCTGGGCAGGACCTTACAGTACTCAGAGGACAGGGAATAGTGGTCCATGGCTCTCTTCTCAAGGAGGACTGGAGTAGGCTCGGCTTGAAGAGCCTGTGCTTCCAGATGCTGGTCAGCCAAAACACAGTGGTATCTTATGTTAGTCAGTGGCATGTGAGACCATGGAGATAAAAGCGTTCATTTCGGTAGATGTGTGGAGTTTTCAGAGAGGTGCCAGAACACTGTATCTTCATCCAAAATAGCTTTCTGGAGGCATTGGGTGCCTGCATTTAGAAAGGTTAAAAATAAAAACAAACCATTTTTACATCTTTTTCAAACAGTGGTTAAAACAGGCTACGCTCAGGGCCTGGGCACAGTAGCTCATGCCTATGATCTCAGGACTGGGAAGGCAGAGGCAAGAGGATCACCCCCAGTTCCAGGCCAGCCAGAGATACAGAGTGAGACTGTCAAAAAAAGAGAGACTCACCCCAGCTCAGTGTTGCATGCCTCTAATCCCAGCACTCAGGGAGATGGAGGCAGGAGGATCCCTGTGAGTTCCAGGCTAGCCTGGTCTACAAAGGGAGCCCAGGACAGCCAAGGCTATACAGAAAAATCCTGTCTTGAAAAACAGTGCATGCATGCAAGAGAGAGAAACAGAAACACAGAGACAGAAAAGATCAATGTTTTTAGAGGTTCCAATGCCCTCTTCTGGCTTCCAAGGGCATCAAACTCAACCCTAACACCAGAAATAGATAAATAAAAACATTTATCTTTTCTTTATACTCATAAGTAAACTTTACATTTTAAAATGAATTGTATATTCTGCAATAAACCCACATTAATGAACTCAGTTCACTGAACATCCTAATCAGTAATAGTAAATGGCTAACATTGGGCACTTTGTTCCAGAATTTGTCCTAAAGGAGATCTCTCTCTCTTCCCCCCCCCACCCCTCACACACACACACACACACACTCTCTCTCTCTCTCTAGAACAACCGGAAGAGGGTAGGTTCTATTATTACCATTGTTTTACAAACAGGAAAGCTGAGAACATGTAAACAACCTGTCAAGGCCATGCACAGTAAGTAACATACCCAATACTCCATCCCCGACAGTGTCCAGGGCCTGTGATCTTGGCACAGGTGTACCAAGTCATCGTTCCAGCAGTCCAGTCTGCGTGGCCATGTGTGTGTTCCCACTGTGTTCTTACTGCGAGCTTACTCCAAGCCCTCCTCTAGACGTGCTTGCCAGAAGCATCTGCCATCCGGCACTGTCACCCACCGTGCTTCTATTTGCTCACTTCCTCCTCCCCTCCCCAGATAGCCCAAGCTCATTTTCCTCCTCAGCAATGGAAACACTGTCTGGGCTGCCTTTTTCTCCAGTTCCTGTCTCATTCGTTCAGTGTCACCTCCTTTGTCACTTATAACCATTTGCCTCTTGCTTTGTTTTTGTTGTTATTGTTTTTGAGGCAGGGTTTCAGGTAGCCTAGGTTGGCCTGGAACTCATCATGTTGCCAAGGATGAGCTTGAGCCTATGAATCTCCTTTCTCCATCTCCGAGTGCTAGAAGCGCAGGCCATGCAATGCTAACCATGCCCAGTTTCTTCAGTGCTGGCAATCAAAAGCAAGCCCCCTACCAAACGAGCTGCGGCCCATTCTTGAAATGATTTTCCGTTTGTTTTTGTCACCCCCTGCTAGAAGACAAACCAGGCAGGTGTGTGTGGGGGGAGGGAATCTTCCTCATGTGACCAGAATAGAGCTAGGCGTTTCACAGGTGTCGATCAAGTTAGACAAAAACACTATGGTGGACTTTTTATTGTTGAGATAGTCTCTGAAAGATGAATCAATACCTCAAATGCATTGGCTAATTGATTGTTGGGACTAAAGGGAAACCCAAATCCCTTCCCCTCATACCCCAGGCCTGGCCTGGTTTGCCTGGTGTCATCTGTTCATTTCTTCTTTGTCTTTGGGGCAGTTACAGACTCCTGAAATTGCTGCGTGCTTCACTCATCATAGCAAGCAAACCACAGTGATGGTGGACCTTATAGTTTGGATTAAAAAAAAATTAGTGGTGGCTCTGACTTTTGCTGTTTCAGAGCCCAACATGTTTTCATCCGTGTCTAAAACCTTGAAATTTTTATAAACCCATCCTTTTCTCATTCCCCATGTGGCTAGAATATTTGGCTAAACCCAAATGTTTACTTCATCTGAATGAATTCACTTTTCAATACGGGTTGGAGTTCTGGTCTTCTGTTATGAACTGTTTCATTTGTCTGGGCCTTGGCTTCCTCTTTTTGTGAGGATAATAGTCACTACTTTAGAGGACCGAGAGATTGTGGGAGGCACCTGATGGAGAAAGCTCAACACAGCAGCTCTGAACTGTGTATCTCCATTTCTGTTGGCACCTGGTCTTGGGCTTGACCAACTCTCATCTGGTCATATCTCTAAGGTGGTCTCCCCAAGACCACCCTATCTCATCCTGCTTATTCCCTATAAACGAGCAAGAGTGGACTTCTTAAAACTTAAGTCAGAGAGCTGTGGGGTCAGATACTGTTAAGCCGGGATGCTGAGGTGGGAGGATCTCAAATTTGAGGCTAGTCTGGGCTAAATAGACAGCTTAAGATGATTCCTCCTAGTTACACACAAAGTAATGGAACCGTGCTCCCAAAGGCACCCACACCCTAATCCCTGGAAGCCACACTGTATTATTAGTGCACAATAGGGATCACTTGACCGCCAAGTGTCACCCCTGCTCCTGATGTATTACCTCCTGTCGCCGAAGCGCCTTACAGATGTGAATGAAGAGTCTTGGCACAGGAAGATGAGTCTGGGTCATTCAAAATGGATGAGCCTGGGCTGGAGAGATGACTCAGTGGTTAAGAGTACTGACTGTTCTTCCAGAGGTCTTGAGTTCAATTCCCAGCAACCACATGATGGCTCACAACCATCTGTAATGGAGCCTGATTTTCTCTTCTGGTGTGTGTGAAGAAAGAGTATATAAATGTAATTAAAAGAAAAATGGATGAGCCTTCCTGACTGTGGCTAAGGCAGAGCTGTGACCAAGCTACACTGTGGCTGCCTTTGGATGGAGGGGACCTCTAGAAGCTGAAGAGGCAAGGAGATACATCTTCCCCTGGCGAGCCCAGAAGCACAGCCCTGTCAACATACCGACTTTATCTCGGTCCGTTAACTTCTGACCTCTGAGTTGGAGAATATGCTCACGCTGTTTTAATTATCGAAAGCTGTGGTGACAGCAGAGCAGAGCCCTCCAGTGGCTTGCCACATCAGTCGGTTTTGAAACTGCGGCCTGCAGTGCCCAAGCCCTTGACGTCACTCTCACCACTGCGCCCTTCTTCCCTCCGCTGCAGCCGCACTGGCCCCTGGCTGTTCTTGACGCTCCCTCCAGTTTGCATTCAGGCTTTCAGGCTCTGTGCACCGGCTTCCTCTTCCTGGACAGATTCACCCCTACTAATTCACTGGGCTGTCCCAACATTCCCCTTGATCCCTGCTAGGATGTCACTTCTATGAGTCTGTCCCCTGCCTAACAATACAAAAATAGTCACTCATTCCTTCTTCTGGGACATGCCCTGCCAACTCACCCTTTGTGACCGCTTGTGATGTCACTTGTCATTTAGTCATCTCCACCTCCCCCTTTACAGTCTCCAAGCTTTTGGAGGCAGAGATTTTTGTTTCCTGCGATACTCTAGCTCCTTGCATCGTAAGTGCTCAGTAAATAATTTATTAAGTGAATCAAATGGGTGGTTGAGAGATAGAGACAGGAAGAAAAGAAAGAGTACTTCAGGAACACAGGACAGCTTGAGGGATGGCTACGAGACCCAGGAGGAAGAAAAAAAAAAAAAAAGCCCAAGCAGGATGTATCTGAGTAAAATGAAGGCGGTAAGACTGCAGACAAAGGGAACCAACTGCTTGTGTGAGGTCATTTACACGCAGGGCCAGTATGCTAAAGCCCCAGTGCTGGTTTTTAAAGCCAGAGTATGTATGGAAGAATGACTTCCTGGACGCCAGGGCAGGCTCTGGCTCAGGACAGCTGCCTGGGCTCAACCTCGTCCCTGCCCCTTCCCATGCTGAGGGTCTTCAATGATTACCTACCATCTCTGTACGGTAGTGACCCTGAATGAGTGACGGATGTAGGTCCCGGGAGAGTGCTGTAGTGTGAGTTTACCATCAGGTTTATTGGCAATAGAGATATTGATGAGGTTAATGGTGAAGATGACATGATACGACCTGGAGAATTGATTTAGTTTCTTTTTGGTGTGCATGCTGCTGTTGTTGTTTTGAGCTACTGTCCTGCTATGAAGCCCAGGCTAGCTTCAAACTCACAATCTTGCCTCAGGATCCAAAGAGCTGAGATTTCAGTTTTAAAGGCTTAATATAGCCTCGGAATGGAGAATGAGAAGGAGGGAAAATAATTGGCATCTGAAAGGAACTTTGCAAAGACTACGAGTTCGTCTTTGAATAAAGAATGATTAGTCCTATTTTCAGAAAGTTTCACTACATAGCTAGAGGTTCGATGGTTCCTTGTGAAAGAGTACAATGAGCTTTTGCTAACGTGAATGGTGATTTAAAAACCACAGTTCGTGACTCATTAATGGGCCACAGACCAACTTGAGAGGTCAAAAACAGCTTTGCAAAAGCAATAATAAAAGAAAGAGCACTGGGTTTGGAAAGTAAAAGTCATGCCTCTGACGTTTCTGTCCCTTTACATGCTTATACTGTTCGTTGCAAACGTGTTTATTTCGCGCTCCCTCACGGGTCACCAAGATGTGCATTTCAGGCCAGAAGTCCTGGTTTCACAAGTGTGAGAAACGCTGCTTGAGGGAACCCGTTCTGCTTGCTTCTTGCCCTGAAAGCTGGCTGTGTCACGGGACGAGCCCTTTCCAGGCTCTCCCACATTCTTGCCATTCTGTGAAGCTCTGATGCGGTTAGAGGAAATCTTCCCCGTTTGGACGTGTGGCCAGATGTCTTTCCAGGGCGGCAGCGAGTTGAGGAGAGACAAAGACCCGCCGCTCCCCCAGGGTTAGCCATGGGAAATGATCTGCAGAGCGCAGCCTCACAGCACAGCAGCTGCCGGAGGAGGCGACTCCAGAGCTCCAAGTACTCTGTGTTTCCAAGGCTAGGAGTAGGAGGAAGGATGGGGAGGTGTGAACTGCTTAGCTCCATCGTGCCACCCACCGCACGGCCTCTGCGAGTCACGCAGCTGACAGGCTGCCCAGCGCTCCCTGGCAACCTCCCTGCCAACCTCACCGATGTGTGTATCTTGTGCCCGCTCTCGTGGGTCACAGGGATGTGCATTTCTGGTCAGAAGTCCTAGTTTCGCAAGTGTGAGAAACACGGCTTGAGGCAGCCCGTTCTACTGCTTGTCCTGCAAGCTGGTTGTGGCTTCGGCTGCCAATCATACGATCATCTGGAGTTCCCAGGTCCATCAGAAAGGGGAGGTTCCCACAGAATGTAGTCACCTCTGCTGAACTTCTCTTCTTGTACCCAGCCATGAAGGAGGAATGATGCTGGCTGGTCACTTGCAGTTTAGTGCCAAATAAACACCTGTTTATTTGGGGCAGCACACCGTTGGTATGCCTTCGCCTATTTATTTCACTCCAAAACATCTTCTAGTTCCCTGAGAAAGGTGAGAGAGCCAGGAGTCGGGATGATGAGGGACCAGAGCAGTGGTAGCTGGGACCAGAGGAGCCGTGGTGAATTTCCATTATTTGAATCTAGTACTTTCCTCGTTGCCCTGGTCAAATACCTGCCAGAAACAAGTTAAGAGAGAAGGGGTTTAATTTTGGCTCCTAGCTTAAATTTCACAACATTGTGGAGGAGTTCAATTCATGGAGGAGTTCACAGAAGGGGGAACCAGTTGCAGGGGGCCCAGTCCAAGAGCACACAGGGTTCCAAAAGCCTTCAAGGCCCACCCGCAACCAGCCAGGCCTCACCTCTTACAGGTTCCACAGACTCCCAAAACACGGCCATCGGATGGGGACCGCATGCTCAAAGCACGAGCCTGCAGCGGTTGGAGCCACCACAGCTACGATGTGACCCTCGAGGCACCGAGGTGGCTGAGGTGACCCCTGCGCGATGACCATGTTCTCCCCAGCAGTTTATTCTGCGTGCTCTCTGTTTTCACTGACTGCAAGCATCTCCCATCCCATTGTATCCCAGAGTGCACACATCTACTCTTCTGGATGTGTAGTTTTGGACTTCAGCAAGTTTTTGTTTTGTTTTGGTTTTTGTTTTTTTGTAATGTCAACATTAGAATGCTTTTAAATGAGTTTTTTTCTCTGGTAACATGAAAGTTTTTTTTTTTTTTTAAAGGGCCTTTCTTAGGGGATTCTGAACACATTTAAAGTGAAAACAGTAAGATTAAGGAGGCATTTCCAAGTCATTGTTGGCAGGTGGTTTAGGTAGGCGGAGTCTAATTCTCTCTAGTAAGGAGCACATTTGCCTGACTCTTATTGTTGATTAAGAAAATAAAATAACATATTTTCAATTTTAGCTCAGAAAGCTGGCAGCTTGGTTTTATCTAAGAGAAGCAAGTTCTTCACACGGAGAAAGATGGGTTCACTTCCGTTTGCTCACAGACCCCAGGCAGCCTGGGGTAGAAGGACACTGATGTGTGGGAAAAGGACAATGAGGGGTCACATTGGCTGTGGCCCGTGGGAGCTGAGGAAAGCAGCTCAAAATCTAAGGCTTGGGATCTCTAGGAGTGGGGCTGGTGTGGGGGTGGGGGCGAGAGGGGGGGCTGGGAGAGGTGCAGTGGGCTGTTTGTGGGCCGAGTGGGCGGGGGAAGGGGAGGAAGGAGAGCAACACCCTCCATCGCATCCAGCTCTGTCCTGTGTACAATAAAGTGTTAACTTCATAAGCAACGACAGCAAAACTATCCCTCTCATGCCATTATTTGGACAAAACCTCTCTCCACATTTGAAAATACCAAATTTCAGCTTTAAAACTGTAAGTGCAAAGGGACCAAAGGTTTAGCTAGCTCAGCAGCAGAGTCTGTGCGCAACACGTGGGGTCTGCTTCAGGATCATCTCACTGCTGACACACACTAGAAACAAAACAGTAAACATAAAGAGAGTAACGTGTGGGACTGGAGATGTAGGTCCGCGCGTTTGCTGAGCAGACATACTTAGTCCATTGTCATTGTTGCAAGAAGTATGGCAGCACGCAGGCAGACATGGAGCCGGAGAGGTAGCTGAGCGTTCTTCATATGGATTGGCAGGAAGAGAGAGAGAGACACTGGGCTTGGCTTGAGCATCTGAAACCCCAAAGCCCACCTCCAGTGACACACTTCCTCCAACAAGGCCACACCTCCTAATAGTGCCATTTCCTATGAGCCTACGGAGGCCATTTCAATTCAAACCATCACAGCCCTTGTTGGATGGAGGAAGTGTGTCACTGGGGTGGGCTTTGACACTGGGAGTGGGCTTTGAGGGTGCAAAAGCCCACATCAAGCCCAGGGGCTCTCTCTCCCTCTCCCTCTCTCTCCCTCTTCCTCTCTCTCTCTGCCTACATAAGAGTTGCCTTGGTCATGACGTCTCTTCACATCAATAGGTCCCTGACTAAGACAAATGCCCTGGGACCAGAGTTACAGGTGGCTTTGAGCTACCTTGTGGGTGCTGACAACTGAACCTGGGACCTCCAGAAGAGCAGCAAGTACCCTTAACTATCAGACCTTCCTTACTTGATATTTTAAAATTCAGGACATATGAGGAATACAAATGATGAAAACAGACCAATATGAAACTCTGTGATCCCCATTTATTGGAATAATAGTTCTAAAACTTTTAAGTTGAAAATATTTGTTCTTATTATATATTTATAGAGTATAGTCATATACTCTATAAAAGGTAATATCTGTGTAAACAAAACAAAACTCCAAAGGGAGATGCTAGGAATAGTAGCTCATGCCTGTAATCTTGGCATTCTGTAGGAAAAGGCAGGCAAATCATGAATTTAAGGTCATCCTGGGTTATACAAGACCCCTAACAAGTCTTACTGTCCACCAGATGGGCAGATAATATAAAGTAATATAGTTTTAAAAATCACTCTTAATACTGAATTTATTTTCTTCTCATTTTTTTAACATAACATTTTTATTGATTTTTCTGGGAAGTTCACATCATGCACCTTGGTCCTACTGACTTGCCTGTCCTTCCATGTCCTCTGCCCACCCTTGTGTATTATCTATGTACTCACTGCAACATGGTCAAACTCTCAGCGGCTGGCCCCTTAAATAGAGCTGAGTCCTTCTCTCCTGTGCCTCCGCTGGAGGCCATTACCTGTAGAGAGCAACACCAGCATCCCTACAACACTTCTGGTGAGTTCTCTTTGGTAGCTTCCTGTCTAGGCTGTTACTTTGGGGGGAGATTTAGGGGGTGGGGGTGGGTTTGACTGAAGGGCATCCCCAGATATGTATGTAGCAAGTCTGAGGCCAGCCTGAGATTCATAAAGACCCCGTCTGGAGAAAAAGAAAGAGAAAAGGGAAGGAAAGGGACAGGGCAAGTAGATCTGTCAAGAAAGTGTTGAGCCTAAGGCCCTGAGTCTGGGTCCCCAGCACTCACATGAAAAGCAGGGTGTGGTGGCATGTGCTTGTCATCCCAGAGCTGGGGGGCCAGGGACAGAAGGACCCATGGAGCTCCAGAGGCAGCAACCTGGTCTAATATGGGAGCCCCAGGTCTAGTGAATATCCCTGTATTTAAAACAAATCAATGCAGATGGCTCCTGAGAAAGAATACTTGAGGATGACCTCTGGCCTCTATGTGCATATGTGTCACACACACACACACACACAAACTAAACTAGCTATTCCACAGAAGAAGCAACCTAAATAACCAAGAAGCATGTGGAAATGTTTTCAATATTGATATTTAAGAAACATATTTTATAAAATCAGTATCCATGATACATGTTATAAAATGTAAACTCAACACTATGCTTCTTTTTACATCAGATTGGCAAGAATTAAAACATCCGACAGCACTAAGCTCTAGTGAGCACATGGAATAACGTGACCTTCAAAAGGGTGGACTGAATGCACACTGGTTGAACACTCAGCAGGCAAGCTGCCTTCAGCTTAGCATTTCTGCTCCTGAGACTATGACCCGGAGACACTCTTGTAAGTATGCACAGGAGACATGGACCAGAATGCTGACAGTAGAATGGTTTCTAAAAGGAAAACTAAAAATAAAATATATTCAAATAGCAGTGAAAAGAAATGTGAAGAACGCATTTGTGAGTGAATCTCATGAACACAATTTTGACTACAAAGCAAAAAGTTATAGGAAAATATGCGAAGCCCCATACCAAGCAGAGAAATGAGCAGAAACAAAGGATACGTAGATATCTTTTACACACCAATAAAAGTAAAATCAAGGGCTGGAGATATAGCTCAGTGGCACTGGAGGATAAGTGAAGGGATGGAGGAAAAGGAAGAAGAAGAAGAGAAAAAAGGAAGGTGATTAGTTACTTTTCTGTTGCTATAGTGAGACACTATGATCAAACAAACAGTGTCTAAGCATGAGTCCATGACCATCATGGCAGGGAGCGTGGTGGCAGGCAGACAAGCGGGCAGGCATGGTGCTGTTGTAGAAGTTGAGAGCTCACATCTTGATCTACAAACATAAGTCAGAACGACACTGGGCCTTAGCTCCCAGTGATGTACCTTCTCTAACAAGGCCACACCTCCTAATCCTTCCCAAACAGTCCCACTAACAGGAGACCAAGTATTCAGACCTTTGAGTCTCTGGGGGACGATGTTCTTATCTGAATCATCACGACCAGTGAGAGGGCTCAGCAGGAGGAACTGTTTATCACCAAGCTTGATGACTAACATGGTGGAAGGAACTGACTTCCACAACTTGTCCTCTGACTTTTGCTGGTGCAAACCATACAGCATGACTCCTCCGATAAATAAAATGGAATTTTTAAAAATCAAAGGAAGAGAAAAAAGAAAGAAGAATGATGAATAGGAGACAGTTCAAGAGAGTAGTTCTCTCTGAGGGCTTGGTAAGGACAGAGGAATAGAGAGGAAGTTGCAGTGAGGCTCAACAGTTGGTAGGGTTTTATCACACAACCTGGGTGGTGGGTACAAGGCATGCGCATTACATAATTCTACACACACAGCACAAGCGATGGTCAGCAAGGACCATAAGCACGAACCAACACAGTACATATGGGAACCTCTAGACCACCGGTTCTCAAACTTCCTAATGATTTGATCTTTTAATATAATTCCTCATGGTGTGGTGACCCCAACCATAAAGCTATTTCATTGCTACTTCATAACTATAATTTTGCTACGGTTATGAATTGTAACGTAGCCAGGCAACGGTGGTGCACCCTTTAATCCCAGCACTGTGGAGGCAGAGGCAAGCTGATCTCTGTGAGTTCGAGGCCAGCCTGGTCTACAGAGCTAGTGTCGGAATAGCCAGGGCTACCCAGAGAAACCCTGTCTCAAAAAACCAAACCAAGCCAAAACAAACAAAAAATGAATCATAATGTAAATATCTGCTATGCAAGCCCTGTGAAAGGGTCATTTGACCACCCAAGGTGCTGCAACCTGCAGGTGGAGAACCGCTGCTCTAGATAATTATTGTTTCCTGAGAAAAAAGGAACAATAAGAAACCCCAATATATGCTCCATCTACGGTGCATCTACTTACAACCAGGCCCTGTCTACACACAGGGCACATGGACAAGTGTCAGCATCTGCCCTTGACTTCACAGTCAAGACGGACAGTGTGGTCAGCGTTATGGATGGTGGACACCTACACAGGGACATTCCAAGGGCAGGTCAGAGGCTCATACCCCGGAGGACAGTCTCCTGGGGAAGACAGGGAAGTGGACTGAAGGGTGAGCGGCAGGCATGACCTATGGTAATGCTGGGATGCAAACCTCGGGCCTCAGACACGCTAGGCAGTCACTCCTTTACAAAGCTACATCCTGCAGCCCAGAGGACGTCTTTTAGAGGGAATTTAGGTTGAATGAGGTCATAGGGTGGCGACTCAATCCAAAATGCCTGGTGTCCTCACCAGAGGAGGAAGGGCTGTACCACAGAGGCATGCATACGGGAAAGACCCACGTGAGCCTCCAGCACCAAGGAGGCCATTTCAAGTCAAAGGGAGAGGCTCAGGAGAGACCATGGTTGCCAAAACCTTGATGTTGAACTTCTATCCTTTGCAGAACTATGAGGTAACAATTTCTGTCATTGAGGCCACCCGTCTGTGTTGCTGCTAGCCAAAAAACACCCTTTGAATGTCCCGAATATCCAAGGGATTCTTCAGGTCACCCACAGCACACTTGCTTTGACAACTCCCAAAGCCAGAAAATGGCTGTAGCTGTCCCTCCCACCCTCGTCAGACGCAGGGAGAAGCGCTTTCCCTAGACACGTGCTTGAGCAGCTGCAGCTGTTCGGGCTCCCACTGGGACAGGGGTGGCAGCCATGGAGCAGCCCTTGGCAGTTCTGGGCAGGTTGTGGCATCTGGAGTGGCAGGGTGTCACCCTCAGTGGAATAGTTCTGGTCTGTAGTTACAGGCCTGTCACTGCCTCTGTGGGCCTAAACCTGGATCCCTACCTTCTTAACGATCTTTCACAAAGTTTTAAACACTTACGTGAATTACACGGTTTGCATACATTAAGATGTGCGTATTTGAAGTGCACAGTCTGATGAGTTTTGACAGCTGTCCACACTTAGATATTTACCATCACAACCAAGATGCAGAACATCCCTGTCATCCCAAAGCTGCCTTGTGACCTCTCTGAGTCAGTCTTCCTCCACCCTGTCTGGACAACCTCTGATGCATTTGCAGTTGCTCTAGATTATGGCTTCTTTCATTCAGTATAACCTTTTGTTTGTTTCTTTCTTTCTGTTTTTGAGGCATGGTTTCTCGGTGTAGCCCTGGCTCTCCTGGAGCTTGCTCTGTAGACCAGGCTGGCCTCTGGCTCACAGATCCACCTGCCTCTGCCCCCCAAGTACTAGGAATAAAGGCGTGCACTACCACAGCCTAGCTGAGCATAACATTCTTATAATTCATCCATCCTATTTATCCCATTTGCTGGCTGGATAGTACTCCATTGGATGGTTGTACCACAATTTGTTCATCTCCTTGCCTGCGTATGGGGATTTGTGTTGTTGCTAGTTTTGTCTACTGAGGATAATGCCTCTATGGACTCCTTCCAGCCATCTAGGTGGTTCCTTTCCTGTATAAATCATCCAGTCTTTGTTCTGGTTGTTTGTTAAGTCTGTAGGCCATGGCCACGGAACTGTGAGGTCTGTTGGTTGGAAGTGGTAGTACAAGAATGAAACTCAGGTAGTGAGACAGGTCAGAGATGATTGCTGTGTGCCTTGCCAGGAAACCAGCGGGATGATGGCATGGTGAGCTGGGGGATGCTGTGACCACGTTGACTTTTAAGATAGGTTTTAGCAGCAGAGCGGAGGCTAAGTTGGAGAGTATGAGACTGACAATCAGACCAGTTAAGATACTATGTGGCACAGGCCTTTAATCCCAGCTGGCACTCAGGAGACAGAGAAAGGCAAGTCGCTGTGAGTTTGAGGCCAGCCTGGTCTACACAGTGAGTTCCAAAACATCCAGGGCTACACAGAGAAACCCTGTCTCTCTAAACAAAACAAAAGATGCTATTTGGAACAATCTAAATAAGAAATAATGAAGTGCAACCCAAGGCGAACCAACTCTTAAGTTGGAAGGCTGGCCCAAACTCAGAGCTGGCACATGAGGAAATGTTGGCAGCATCTGAAGACCAGTTAAAAGGGGGACAGTCATGGGTGAGAAAGACTTATGGAGAGGACCCAGAAAACAGACTGCAGTTAAAGTGAGAGCTGAGGAAATGGACTGACAGTTCCGTTTCTAGGGTGTCATAAAGCAAACAAAGCAGAAAATTAGGGAGCAAATCCTTGGAAGCTGGGCGCCTTGGAGCCGTAGAGTAGCAGTTGAATGGAGAGGAAATTTCCTTCTGATGTACAAGCAAGAAGGTGTTTTGAACGGAAGTAGGAACAGTCATATTTGCTCAGTATGGACCCCACAGTAAGAGACCTGAGTCAGTCTGTGTTCAGTCTGGGACTCATTACCCTAAGCCTGCTTTCCTACCTCAGCCTCCTGGCTTCCATGTCTTAGACATTGGGTGTTGCCTTGAGTTATAACGACCTCTAGGTAGTGGGTACCTACTAGGTTTCGGGCTTCTACCAGGTCCTAGAAGGACACTTAGCCAGCCCTTGGGGTTCAGCTTGAAGGCTGCTCATGAATCTATTCCGAGACTCATGCCTAACCTCTGGCCCTGGAAACCCTGGTTCAGTAGGTAAGGCGCTCACATCTCAATTAAGACAAAAGATCAGTAGGTCCAGTAAACAGTACAGATGCTTCTGCTGTATAGTTATGTATGGCAGAGGAATAACATATTGTTTCTTGCATCTTATTTCATTTTCTCTCTCTTTCTGGCAGACTGGCATCATTAGCTGAGTTCATAATCTAGTGAGTAAACACATACATGTGCATGAGTAATGGCAGGGATTTGAATGAGGAGGACATCACTGGGGAGTACTATATCTGATTATTCTATTCTTTCAATGTTTACTATGTCCCTAGTAAGTGAAACCCAAGGGCTGGCAAGATTCAAGAGCTCAAAGTGAAGAGAATGTAATGGCAGCACCTACAAGTCCGGAGCATGTGGAGTACACAGATTCAAATATTATTATTTTGCAGGGGAGCAAAGGGTTAATTCGGCTTATGTATCCTGAGCCACAATCCATTGATTGAAGACAAGGCAGGAACTTGGAGGCAGAAACTAAAGCAGAGGCCATGGAGGAATGCTGATCGCTGGTTTGCTCCTCCTAGCTTGCTTGGTTTGCTCTTAGGTACTCCAGGACTACCTGCCCAACCAAGCGTGGCACCTTCCACCGTGGGCTGGGTCTTCACGCCAGTCAAGAACATGTCCCACAGATTTGTCAACAAGCAATCTGACAGAGATGCTTTTTCTTAAATTCTCTTTTTCTTTCTTTCTTTCTTTCTTTCTTTCTTTCTTTCTTTCTTTCTTTCTTTCTTTTTTTCTTTTCTTTTCTTTTTTTTTTTTTTGAGACAGGTTTCTCTGGCTGTCCTCGATGGCTGCCTCTGCCTCCGTGAGTGCTGGGATTACAGGCATGTGCCACTGTGCCCGGCTTTCTTTCTTTTCTTTCTTCCCCCTTTCCTTTCTGTCTTCCTTTTTTCCTTGTTTTTTTCCTTCCTTCCTTCCTTCCTTCCTTCCTTCCTTCCTTCCTTCCTTCCTTCCTTCCTTCCTTCCTTCCTTTGTTTCTTTTGTTTTTTCCAGACAGGGTTTTCTTGTGTAGCCTCTACCTCCCGAGTGCTGGGAAGCTGTCTCTGGAGTACTGGGACTAAAGGTGTGTGCCACCACCACCTGGATGGAGGTATTTTCTTATTTGAGCTTCCTCTTTCCAGATGACTTTTGCTTGTCAAAACAAACAAACAGGCAAACAAACAAACAACATCACCACCAACCAGAACCAGAGGTAAGTCCTCTATCATTGAGGGCAATCTCCAGCCCCTAGTTTTTTTTAAGGTAGGGTCTAATGGAGCTCAGGTGGTTCTGCTGGTTTGAATTCCTGATATAACCCAGTTAGCCTTGAATTCTCAACCCTCTTGCCTCAGACCTCTCAGTACTGGAATTACTGGCATATGCCACCACACCCAACCTTGACTAAATTGATGGCTAATACTTCCCCCAGAGAAATCCAGAAACTTAGGCCAAGAGATAAAACCTGTTTCCTCTGGTTGGTTGGGTAATCTTGGGAGCTGTCTCCTGCAAAGTCAGATGGTGCTGAGCGTGTGTGTGCCGATGAAGCAAGCATCGATGTGGAAAAGGCAGGCAGGAGGCGGAGCATCCCAGCTGGCTTTACAAGCCTTGTTTCCCAATCCTGCTCAGGGTCCGTGGAAAGCCTGCCTTCCCTGTTCTGAATTATACCCCACCTATCACAGACCCTTTGTTTTGGGGTAACTCATAATGAAACCTTCCTGATACAGATGAAACCCCTTATTTGGGGGTAACTCACAGTGAAACAAAACCTTTCTGATACGGATGTATGATTTAATTTCTCATGTCTTCAAATAAAAAAAAATGTCCAGTTGAAGTGCAAATTGGAAGAAGAAGGGCAAGAGGGGACAGCTGACAGTCCTTCTCAGAGGAGAATAGAGGGTGTGGCGTTCCCAGGAGTGGCAGGAAGATCCTCGCTTTCCTCCTAGACAGCTGGGCAGCAAGTACGGAAGACAGGAATGTAAATAGGCACAGGAGCCAGTGGGCCAAGGACTGCTTCCAGGGACGACTCACAGCTCTCTACAGACCGTAGTTCACAGAAGGCTTGAAGAGAATGACACAAGTTTTGAAATCAGCCACTTCCCCATTGTACCACTGATCTGGTCACGGATCAGAGATAGCCGGAGCGTCCACCATCCAGTTCCTGGTGGTAAAAGCAGGGGCCGCCTCAGTTCCCACAGCCTAGCTACCAGATAAATAGCTGGGGCATACAGCTCAGCGGCAGGGAGCTTGCCACACACACACACACACAGCTTCCAGTTTGGTTTTCACTGACTTGAAATGGGGACAGCAGAAAGGAAATGGATTGATGCAGAGCTGGGTGTGGGAAATGACCCAGGAAATGAGGCAGAATGGAGGAAAAACAAATCCAGAGGGGGACACCAGCCGCCTGAGGGATGGAAAAGAGCACTGGTGGGTAGGGATTGGGGGCGGGTAAGGCGCTGGCGGGAACGAAGAACTTGAGACACAGAAGGCTGAGTTTCTGCCTGGGATGTTTTAGATGCTGCAAGGCTGGAGGTGGGAACATTTAAGGCGTGTCTGAAGTACATATCTGGGCACAGACAGACCTTCTTCTCTTCCTATAAACTATCTCCCACCTACTCATCCAAACCAGAAACCTGGAGTTGTCTTTTTTTTTTTTTTTTTTTTTGCCTCCTCCCTTGGACTCAGCTGTTCACCAGATCCTTTGAGTGTCTCTCCTAAAAGGCTCTTGGTTGTAACTGTATTGGTGTGGAAACCTCAAAATTGTTTACAACCTTTCATCTCTGCCCTGGGAACCCTGTCCCTTCAGCCCACTCCCCTTGAAGCTAGGGGTCAGACTATGTTACTTTTTGTTTCTTCAGTGGCTTTCTGCTTTCAGACGCTCAGACCCAGAAGTCAGGCCTTTCCTAACATGTCTTCTGTTTCCCTTCCGGCTTCCTTTCTTCTTCCTCAAAGTCGAGTGCTCTATTTATAGCTCCTGAAGACCAGGAGCATCCCCTTCTTCTGTGCTTTAGTCACATAATACCAGTGACTAGAAGTCCTTGAGGGACCTTCCTTGTCCTTTCCTTCTCACTTTTGCAGGATTCCTTCTATCTGCAGAGACATGAGAACCCCTTTCCCTTTCCTGGGAGATTTCAGTGTCAATTTATAAGTAGCCCTGAGTGTGCTCTTGGCACAGAACTCACCAAGGCCTGAAAGCTCCGGAGGAGGTGGGGAGGAGACGTGTTTATTTCACTCAGAAAACCACCCAGAACTTGGGGCTGGAGAGATGGCTCAGCAGTTAATGAAGCATTTGCTGCTCTTGCAGAGGATCAGAGTTCAGTTCTCAGCACCCACGTTAGATGGCTCACAAGCATGTCACTCCTGCTCTGGGGGATCTGTTGCCTCTGGCTCCCACAGGCACCTGAACTCATGTGCACGTACCCACCTGCAGGCACACACAGACACAGAATTTAAAATAATAAAAATAATTCTTAAAAAAAATCCTCGGAGCTTAAGATAAAGTTGAACTGGAGTACAGGCCAGAGACTGTAAGAATGAAAGAAAATTGGAGGACATGCTGAAGTCACCTTGGGCTGATGGGAGGAGCTGAGGTAAAACACTGTGACTCAGGGGCTGAAGTCTTGAACACGAGTGTTTACTAGCTGTTTTACAACATACCACCATCATCACTCTGTTTGAGAAATTGCCCTGTTAACTACCCAGCTGTCCTATAGCCCTAAGCCCTAACCCTGTACAAAGGATTATGTTTAAACAGTCCCACCCACTCTTGGTTTCTTGGGGACCAGCAACCCTTGTGGCCTGCTGCTGAAAGGTGGGCTGCACTGCTGTGCTTTTTCTTTGAAGATCTGGAGCCCCAACAGCAGACTGAAGTGCTTAACAGCTCGAGGAGCAAGGGTTGAGAGGCCATAACAGGAACCAATACACATAGAGGTTGCTAAGTGGCCCCGAGACTTATTTTTATGGCCGGTGCAATGCCTTCTAGTTTAAAAGGGCTGCCAACACTTGAAAATGGGAGATTTTACATTAACATCTAGCAGTTTGGCATGTCATAAAATCTGAAGGTCTGGTGCATTAAACACTGACCAGAGCTGACCATACCCGGGGCACATACTTTCAGCAAACTTCAGCTTCTACCACTCTGAACTGCTCATATGAAGCCAGCTTCATCCATTCACATTACCTGCTGGCTGCCTGTCTGATATCCAGACTGCAGAGACAACCAGTATCGATGATACATTATGTCAAATAGAAGTTCAAGGCAGGTACTAGGCCCATAAGGAACAGAAAGGAAGGTCCTGACAGATGGTCAAATAGTAAAGTACACTTGCTGCTCTTGAAGAGGACCAGGAGTCTGTTCCCAGCACCCACGTGGGAGCCCATCCATCGTCACTCTAGTTTCCAGAAGATCTGATGCCCTTTTCTTGCCTCCAGTGGCACTAGGTATACATATGGTGCACATACATACATGCAGGCAAACACACACAAACACAGAGGGGGAGAGAGAGAGAAGATATAGATTGTAGGAGAGGAAAAACAGTTCCCAGAGATACCTGGACTCTGTGCTTCCCAATTCCAGTATCTGACCACAACCCCCTTCCATCATAATCCATTTTCTTCAGATAAATCACAATGCAATCAGCTAAGCAAAGGCAGAGTTTCTAAGAAATTGGAGGGTGACAGCAATGATGAAAGTTAAGAGGGTGATGTGCTTAGATGACACAGCCTCAGATGGGAAATTCGTGCATGAAGACAGGATGTAAACTGTAAGTTATGAAGTGTCAGGCTCTTGTTGATCACCCCTCCTGAACCAGGAGCACACCAGGGAAGGGGCGCTAAGCCACCTCTGCTCAATCAGTGGCATAGTCAAAAGGACCCTCAGAGGAAACCCAGAGCATCCTGGGAAAGGAAGGCTATGGTGTCAACAGTTCTAAGGGTTGGGAGAGAGAAAGACTGGGAAGTCTAGAAGAAGAAATTTGGGAAAGGTTTAATGTTTGACCATTTATGTACTTTATTGTTGTTGTCATACTGATTTTTTTTTTTTGAGACAGAATCTCATAATGTAACCCAGGCTATCCAGGAGCTCTCTATGCAGCCCAGGGTGTCCTGGAACTCTTTATGAAGTCTGGACTGTCCTGGAACTCTCTTATGTGGCCCAGGCTGTCCTGGAACTCTCTGTGCAGCTAAGGCTAGCCTCAAACTCACCATCCTCATGTCTCCGGCTCCCATTTGCTTGGGTTGCAATCATGCACCACCATATCCACCAATTTATATTTTGGTATAGTATGGATTGGGCCCGGTGACTGACTTTCACTGTGTTAGAAAGAGAAGAGCTGACACTGAGCCTTGTGGTTTTATTATTGGTTTTGGTGGCAATGAGCATCTTTCCTGGGGCCTGGTGCATGCAAGGCCAGTATAGTACTGCTAACTATATCCTTACCTCCGATACTGCATAAGGAGACAGCCACAGTGCAAGGCACATTCTCAAGGGGAGAGCCGACTGAAAGTTTGTAGTTAAGAGTTTGGGCCGACTGAAAGTTTGTAGTTAAGAGTCTGGGCCGACTGAAAGTTTGTAGTTAAGAGTCTGGCATCACAGAGCTTGAACTTGTCCTGAGTCACCTGGAATATTATCTTTATATCTGGAGGGGTGGCGCTCAGTTTCCATTATTATAAGACGGACACTATTGAATTTCTTTTATTCTAAGATCTACTGCAGGTGTCTGGGAGGAGTGGAGCCCAGATCAGCACTGCACAGGAGACTCTTACATATTACCAAGATGGCTGCCAGCTTTGCTTCCAGCTTGCCTCCTCTGCACAGCTTCTGTAAGCTGATCCTGAGGAAATAATCCCCAGAAGATTTTTGCCTCAGTGATGCTGGTTCCTAATTTTTTTCCTAAAAGCTAATTTTTTGCTTCCACCTAGCCAGCATCCCAATTATAGCAATAAAGTAGTGTTTTTCAATCTTCTTGACACTTTGACCCTTTAATACAATTCCTCATGTTGTGGGGACCTCCGACCATAAAGGTATTTCTGTTGCTACTTCATAGCTGTAATTTTGCTATGGCTATGAATTGTAATGCAAACATCGTGTTTTTCTCCTGGTCTTAGGCAAACCCTGTGAAAGGGTTTTGCTCGTCTTCCAGAAGGGTAGTGGCCCACAGGTTGAGAACCACTGCAATTATAAAGCACCATTTAACCACAGTGATGCCAGACTCTTGTTGATCATATCTGATTCTGCAGCCTCAGCTGAAAAGAAGCCACAGATTCTTAATTAAAATATATCACATAAACGGTCCTACTAGAGTCTTTGCTTTCCTCTGAAACTTCACAAGCCAAGCCCCCATCATCTGCATTTCTCTCAACACTGTTTATCTTCTAAGGTCCCAAAGAACGGCCCAGTAAGCTCTTCACACTAATGACTTTTCCAGCCCAAAGTTCCATACACTTCCACAATCCTCAGCAAAACATGGCCATGGCTGCCACAGTAAGAGCCCACTCTCTGGAACCGATTTCTGTCTAGTTTGCTTTCGGTTCTGTGATAAAACACCATGTCCAAAGAGCAATTTAGGGAGGAACAGATTTATGTGGCTTACAGGTTACAGCCCACATTATTAAGGGAAGCCAAGGCAGGAACCTGGAGGCAGGAACAGAAGCAGAAAGAAGACAGAAACTTGGCTTGCTAGCTGGCTTTCTAGGGCTTGCCCAGCTTGCTTTCTTATACAACTCAGGACCCCCTGCCTAAGGGTGGCTCAACCCACAGTGGGCTGGGCACTCTGCATCAATCATTAGCCAAGAAAATGCCCCACAGACTCACCCACAGGCCCACCTGAAGGAGACAACTCCTCAACTGACAATCCCTCTTCCCAGATGACTTTAGCTTGTGTCAAGTTGACACCCAACCCCCAAACTAAACCAAAACAAACCAAAAAACTAATCAGCACACATATATTCCATTATCTTCTCTTGTTTCCCCCTCTCCCTCTCTTCCTTGCCCTTTTTACTTTCAGGTTCTACACATAGCTGTTAGGTTTCAGGAAGTGCTTATGTCTTGAAATGAATTCTATAATCCAGCTGGATTATAGAAGGCTTTCAGGTGGTTAGTTAAAAGTCAGCATTCTCCAGGTACTTGTGAAATGGATTCTCATCTCTCCACGAAAAGGAGTCATTTCCCTCACCTCTGGCAAAAAACAGGACGTATAGCTCTCCTTTGAGATACCTGTGGTGGCTATGGGTACATCAAAGTCCACGCTAGCCTCTAGACTCCTATAGTTTCTATTCACAAACACCCGTTATGCAGTTCAGAGTCCACATTAGCATCCAGGTCCCTCTCATCTGTCTCTACCCTAAACTATCCAAACCTGTTTCAGCTCACAGGCTCCCCTCCTCCCAGAAACTGGCAAGGGTTTTCCCCCCTGCCTCACCATCCCCCTCTCTGCCATTCTACTTTCTCTCACAGATAGCCTTGTCCAGTCTGCTTCACTTTCGGTCTGCTCTGGACTCTTCCAGATGCCTCTGGATATTTTTTCCCATCTTATCCACAATAAACAAACAAACAAAACCTTTTCCCCTAACCATAGAGTGGCCATTTAAGTGATACCTTTACTGGGCCCTTCACAGACAGTATCTAGGAACAGCCACATGATCATATAACTTTAAATGTAGGTTCTGCCTATGAGAGAAAATATTGTATTTGTCTTCATGAATCTGGATTATTTCAGTTCTAGATCCCTGAGTATCTGTGGCATAGGATGTTGAGTCCTTTGGGCATAGACCAAGGATGTTATAGCTGTGCATATGGTAGATTTATTTTTAGCTTTTTGAGAATTCGCCACACTGATTTCCAGAGTGGCTTGCACAGGTTTTTCAGCCTCACCAACAGTGAACTGGAGTTCTCCTTTCTTCACATCCTATCCCTTCTTTTGTTGTTGTTGTTTTGTTGATAGCAGCCCCTCTAAAATCTCAAAGTTGTTTTGATTTGTATTCTCTTAATTGCTAAGGAGGAGGAACATTTTTTTCGAGCTATTTCTTAGCCATTTTTATTTCTTCCTTTGAGAACTTCCTGTTCAGCTCCACGGTCTACTTTTTAATTAGCTTCTTTGTTTTCTGAACTCCTTGTTTTCTGAGTTCTTTATATGGTCTGGATAGTAAGCCTCTGCCAGATGTATGGCTGACGGATGACAAAGATTCGCTCCTATTCAGTGGATTTCCTCTTGACTCGATTGTTTCCTTAGCTGTGCAGAAGCCTTTTAGTTTTTTGGAGTCCCACTTGTGACTCATTGGCACCAATTCCTGGGCAAATGGAGTCCTAGTCAGAACAGCCCTGCCTACCCCTGTGAAATGTGGAGTTCTGCCTGTGTTCTCTTCTGACAGTTTCAGGTCTCACACTGAGGTCTTTGGTCCATTTGGAATTAGTTATTGCGTAAGGTGATGGGGACAGGTCTGACTTCATTTTTAATACAATGACCTCAAGTTCTATCCATTTACCTGCAATTATCATAACACCTATTCATCTGTTGATAGACCTTGAGGCTAGTTCTAGTTCCATTATTCTTGGTTATGTCCAACAGTGCCTCAATAAGCATGGGTGTGCAAGTGCCTCTGCGGTACGCTGATTTACGCTGTCTTCCTGTACACAGGTGACGTGTGATAGTTCTAGTTCAGGATTTGAAGTACCACCATACTGATTTCTGTGATGACTTCATCAAGTTCCCATTCTTACCTGTGGTGTATGAGGGTTCTTCTCTTTCCATATCCTCAGTAGTATTTCTTGTGGCTGGTTTTCTTGATTGTCATTCTGACTCTGGTGAAATATAATCCCAGTGTTGGTTTAAGTTGCATTTCTTTGATGACAAAGGATACTGAGCTTTTTTTTTTTTTTCATTTTATTTCTTCCTTTGAGAACTGTCCATTCAACCCATTATCCCATTCATTACTAGATTTTCTTTTTCCTTTTTGGTGTTTAACTTTTGGAGGTTTTTTTCCTCCTTTAATTAAAATTTGCATTTCTTAAAAAAAGTATGTGTGTGTGTGTATGTTGGGGCTGGACAGATGGCTCAATGCTTAAGAGTACTTGTTGTTTCAGAGGACCCAAGTTCAGCTCCTAGTACCCATATCAAGCAGCTCACAACTTCAGGGGATTTGACATTGTCATATGGCTATTGTAGATACCAGAACTCAGGTGGCATATATTTACATAGACAAACACACATAGCTTAAAAAGTAAAAATTTCTGTGTGAGTATGGACATGAACTTGCCACAGCATGCTGAGGCATGTGTGGAGGTCAGAGCATAACTTCGAGAGTTGGTGCTTTCTTTCCAGTATGGAATCCAGGGTTGAGCTCACAGTCAATCCTGGTGACAAGGGCCTTTTCCCTTCGAGCTAGTATTCTGACCCCAGATGTTTATTTTATTTTATTTTCTTGTTGTTACAGATTCTAGATACCAATCTCCCATTCTACAGGCTGTCTCTTTACTTAGATTTTGTTTTCAATTTTTAAAAACAAAAATGCTATGTAGAAGCTTTTTGAGTATGTCTGTGGTATACACATGTGTGAGTGCCTGTGCTTGTGTGCTAGAGGCAGGTGTTGGGCATCTTCCCCAGTTTTTGACACCTCTGTCAAAGACTTGGTAGTGTAGGTGTGTGGTTTTCACTCTGGGTTCTCAGTGCTAGCCACAGCTCTACCTGTCTGGGTTTGTGCCAGCGGCACAAGGTTTTTGTTACTATGTCTACGTTACTTGAGAAAGAATGTCACTATGCAGCCTGGGTTGGCCTTATATTTAAGACCTCCTCCTCCTCCAAATACCACTTTTAAGGATCTTGCAACACAACGATGAAACACTGACACAATACATTATTGCATATGCTGATTAGCTGTCACAAATCATTAATTAAAAAGTATAACTGGCAATTCTCTTGGTAAAGTTACAATCTTTGAAGAGATTAGCCTGACCAGTTGATACATTTGAGAACAGAATATTTAACAGTGTGTAGTTTGTAGCTATCAAGAGGACCCACGTAGATCACTGAGATGTCGAATTCAATAATAATAAAACGAAATCAAGTTTCTAACGAAAGAAGAATCACATACAATGTGTGTTCTTTGAGAGGTTTCAGCGTTACGCAGGTACTTTCTAAACGTGCAGAAGCAATCGAGGTATAGCTGGAGGTTATGAAAAACAGCATGCATTTACTCTGTAATGTAGGCAAATGGCCAAAGGTTATATAGAACTTTAGATAGCAAAAGTGAGTGGGCTGAGGCCTGACCTTTGATTCACCTGTAAAGGAGACAGTAGTACAATTACACTACTGTGTAAGCAACACTTACTGGACTATTACTATGTGGCGCTGGGTCAACCGGACAAATCAGCGCTGTTATTTTTAAAGTGGGAAAGCTAGAAGATCACTCTAGAAGTTTGCCTCCAGGTTTTCACAGCTATTGGGTTAACACATCGCACCTATGCATTTTTACGGATACTTTAAAGGGTGATTTTAATATAAGTTAGCCATTATACCTTCTTTCAAGAAACACTCTCTGATTTTATAAGTTATAGGTAGCAGCAATTTCCAAATTATTAACCGGTGGAAACAATACGCGAAAGGTTAACAAAGGTGCCCCCACGCCTTTCCTTGGCCTCAGTTTCTCCAAACTGAAAGGCTTTTTCCAGTCCCTCCCTTGTTATAATTCCTGCTCCCAGACCTCTCTCTACAGATCGCTGCTTTAAAGAGCACATCTTCCTTTCAGACCCGAGGGCGGGGCGAACGAGGCTGGCCACGTGACTTCCTCCCTCCCCAGCGCGCCTGCGTGGCTGGCCTCCTAGCAACCCGTGCATCCCGCCTAACGACGCCGGGGCACCGCGGTTGGCTGTGGCAGCGGCCGTGCGCCTCCCGCGGGCGGTGCTGCCGGAAGCCCCTCCCGGGCCCGCGGCTCGGTGGCTGGCTGGCCGCGGCTGTCACTCCGGGGCGTTTTCCCCCAGCCGGCGCTCAGCTGGGGCGGAGGAAGAGGCGGCCAGGGCCTGCCGAGCCGTTGCAGTCTTCGCGGCTGCTATGCCCAGGGAGCGCAGCGCCCTCCGCAGCCCCGCGCAGCGCTAGAGGCGGCCGAGCGCCCGCCGACGCCGCCCGGATTCCCGGTGCCTCCGCTCCCCGAGTCCCGCAGCTCCCGCGGCTCCTCCGGCGCCGCCCGCGAGGCCAGGCGGAGGCAAGATGAAGATGACGGTGGATTTCGAGGAGTGTCTGAAGGACTCGCCCCGCTTCAGGTAACCGGCCGTGGCGCCCGGTGCCTCCCGGAGCCGCCTCTCTCGGCGGCGGGGCGTGGAGTGGCCGCTGACCCTGGGATCACTCGCTGGCCCCGGTAGCGCCGTCTCTCTGACCGGGGACACCCTCCAGCCCCCGGCAGCAGCCACCGAGCCCGGGTGCATCGTCGGCTCCCGGGCACACAGGCAGATCTAGTGTGCACCGCCGACCCCGGGAGCGCCGCGGGTCCGCAGTCCGCGCCTTCCGACGGGGCGGGCCGCAGCCTTTCGCCCGCAGTCCGAGGCGTGGCCGAGAGGGGACGTCGCCTCCACGGCCCTGGCTCGCAGCCGCGTCTGCCGGAGCCCAGGCACCGCCGCATCCCTCAAGTCGCGTCCCCTTCTGGCGCTCTTCCTCTCCCCTTCCTTCCGCTGCGCGTCGGCGCCCACCTCCCCACCCCCTCTGCGCGCGAGCTCTCTGGGCATCCTTGCGGGTCACTTAGTTCCTTTTCCCGCTCCTCCGCGGCCCCTGGCCCGGGAGGAGGGGGCAGAGGCCTCCGGGAAGCTCTGGAGGCAGATTCGGACGGAGTCGGGGCGGTGGGGCTTTGAACCATCTCTCCTAGCCACCCTTGACCACCACGATCCACACCTCTTTCCGTCGAAGCTTTTGGAAGAGGTGCCGGGCTGAGGGCTTAGGCGAGACAGCATTTCTGTTTTGAGAACGGAAGTAGGAGGGCCCCGAAGATTGCATTTGTGTTCCTCTTCCCGCGGCCTGGAGGGCCCTGGATCGCAGTCGGATGCTCCCAGTGGATCTGTCACAAAACTGATGTGGTGGCATTTGGATTCACATGGGCTGGCCTGCCTTCCACGTGAGAGGCGGCAGTGCTGAGGGGGTCCAGAATCCGTGCTCTTTCCGTTTCCAGCATTATAGGAAAACTCTTGGAATGTGGAGCCCTTTCCAGGCGGTTTCACAGTGTACCGACTGGATAGGGCTGGCCTGAGGCCTAAGAAAGAGCGTAAAACGTGTGTGCACACAGTGACATTTCCTGAAAGCTTCCTCTGAGCATTAGTGTGTGTGTGTCTGTGTCCGTGTGTGTCCACCGAGCTCACTGCCAGCCGAGCATTGTAAATTCATGCACCCTCCGGGAACTGTTTTCAGCCTTCTGACTGTTAATTTGGCATCCCGTTCTCCTCTCCAAGAAGAGGAAAGGGAAGAAGTGTCAAGGGAGGGAACTTAGAGGAAATTTAAGGACACGTTGGCTTTGCTCTTTTCGAGGTGTAAGTTTTATTTGAAGTTTGTACTTGAAAACAAAACACAACCCTGCACTTGATTTCGTTACTGTTGCCATTAGATTTTGACAGTTTTATGTTCTGGGTGGATTGAAGGGCCCCCAGTGACACAAATAGATTGTTTCTGGCGGCCTTGGAGGTTAGCTTTCCTGACCGGGCAGCAAATGAAGTAATTTTAAAATAATACCTTGGAGAGTTTTGCTTATGGTGAAATTTTTGCTTATGTGATTCAGCTGTGTGTGCGTGTGTGCATGTGTGTGTGCGCGCAGGCCAGAGGTAGTCATTTGGTGCCTTCCTCCGTTGCTTCCCGCCTTGTCTTGCTGAAGCCCAGGCTTGCTGATTTGGCTAGACTGGCTGGCCAGCAGGATCTAGGGCACCTCCCCTCCCTGTCTCCCCGGCGCTGGGATTATAGGTATAGTGATTTACCCGTTATTATTTTTTTTCTAAGCATATATTTTGGGGAATCAAACTAATTTCCTTAGGCTCGTGTGGCAAGCACTAACTACTGAGCTATCTCCCCAACTCTCAGCTGTCTGTCTTTAAGCCAAGTAACCACAGTATTTTTCTTTTCAAAGAATGTAGCTTTGTGTTCTCTTGGTTTTGGATAAATTTGATTTGGCAAAGAAAAGAAAAAGGCAAATTAAAGGAAGAGCTTTGGATTGGCTTCTAGCCTTTGATGTTCCTTACATGTCATGTGACACTTTCATTTAAAGTAGCCATTGAATATGAAATAAATTAGAGATTCTAGGTTGTATGGTGTGATATGGTAAACTCTTTTGTTCAACTTGGTTGTAATGTTTGCCATATTTTAAGTAGATAGAGATTTTTAGGATTTCTAGCTTCTGGCTAAAAAATTATTGTCAGCTACAAACTTCCCAAAGCTCCAAGAGCTCCAGCTTCTTGTATTCATTTTGGAGCAAAGACAGGATTTAATATAGAGAACAGGACCAAGAAATCGGCATCCGTTGGTCACATTCTTAATAATTGTGGTTTTTCTGTGACTCTACCGCTGTATAGATTTGTGTTGTACCTGAATAGGAAAGTTCATTAATATTTGTTCACATCATGTATATATTGAATGAAATTGATTTAAGAGTATATGTGAATTTTGAATGCTACATTGAAATTCCTATCAAATAGAAAAATCTTTGAGCTGTGGGAATGGGTGACTGATACCTATATGCCTATTTACTTCAGAGGGTGAGGCAGGAGGATTGTGATTTGGAGGGCTAATCTAGATAGCTCAGCAAAAGCGCTGTCACCTGTGCTGAGCTGGCTCAGTGGGTAAGAGACTGTGCAGCCACTGAGGATGAGAGTGTGGATTCCCAGTACACTTGTAAATGCTGGGCTGGCAATCACAGCACTTGGGAGGCAGAGGCGGGTCCTCTGGAGCAGGTTGGCTAGCTAGATTAACAAGCTGTCTAGTTAGACACTGAATCAGAGCGCTCTGGGATCAATGAGGGACCCTGCCTCAATGTTTATGGTGGAGAATAATGGAGGAACATCAGCCTCTGGCTTTTATATGCCCATACATGTATGTGCTTGGACACCCCTCCCTCATATAAATACAGATACACACATGCACACCACTCACATGTACACATGCCAACAAAACAAAACTCTGTTGTTTGCTATTACCAGGAAAAATAAGGAAAGAAGAAGAAATTGTGAGGACTGGTCTCAGACTTTAATTTCTTAACCCCCTTCCCCATTTACTTTGGGACTAGAGAGACAGCTCAGCTGTTAAAAGCACTGACTGCTCTTCCCATGGACTTGGGTTCGATTCCTGTCACCTACATGTCGGCCCAGAACTGTCTGTAATTTCAATTACAGGGAATCCAGTGCTTTCTTCTGGGCATGAGGCATTCATGTGGTGAATAGACATACATGCAGGCAAAACATCCATATACATAAAATGATTTAAAAACAATAATAAACAAATTAGAACAGAAGCTGTGGAGCCTCACATTACATTTTATACTTTCAGTATTGAATATATTTTATGTACTTATTTACCACCAAAGATGTGAATTTTAGCTGTATAGATGTTCATTGAGTTGTGTAGACTTTGGCCCTATTAATGGTGTGTGATGTTTTTATTTATTTGCAAGGTTTTAAATAATAAAGCTTATAAAATAAAAAAAATTCCTTCACTAGGTGAATCTTACGACATTTAAATATGGCATTTATGTGTAACTGCCTTGGACAATATAGACTTAATACAAAAGTCAGACCTTGCTGAAGAAAAGATTCATCACTATTCAAGGTTAGAACATTCATTTTCCTGTTAAATTGATGAGGAAATGGGAGAAGTTATGCTGAAGTATGGAGAAAAGGATACCACAGTTGAAACAGTAACTTCTGATAATCTGAATAAACTTGATGCTTTTTCTTGCATTTCACTCCTGTGTATTTTGATTTTTGCCAGTAGATTGGAGGGCACGTTTCATTGTGTAATTTTGGGTTCTATTTTTGGTTTTTAAAAATATCAGTTTAAAAGCTTAAAGGTCAAAATCTTGTTATAAAAATCTGCAAGAATGTAACTAAGTTTACGGTTTTTTTTTTGTTTTTTTTGTTTTTTTTTTTTTAAGAGGGAATGTTTGGGAATCAGAGACACATTAGTTAATATTTACTGAACATTGAATTTGGGCCCAAAATTTTAAGTAGTTTCTTGTTTGAATTTTCAGAACTTGTAATCCAAATTGTTTCTAGGCTGGGTGTGTTAGTTCATTACTACAATCCCAGTACTCAGGGTACCAGAGGCAGAAAGATTGTGAATTTGAGGCTAGTTAGGGTGATGTAGTGATACTTTTTTGGTTTTTCCAGACAGAGTTGCTCTGTGTAGTTCTGGCTGTGTTCTGTAGACTCACTCTGTAGACCACGCTGGCCTTGAACTCAGAGTATCTACCTGTTTCTGCCTCTTGAGTGCTAGAATTCAATGCATGTGCACCTCCACCTGGCATAGAGTAAATTTTTTAACAGGATGTTTTAGATGAGAAGTGTTAACCAATGAAACACATTGCAAGAAAGCACAGCTGCATATACCTTAGCTGTGTTTTGCCATTAAACTGGTCTCAACCCTGGCCGAGTTGCCATTTTATATCCCTTCTTTAAAACACAAACTTCTTGACAGCTGATAGTGTATACAGTAAAAATAGAGTGGGCAGAGGGATAATGGGAAATGTGCTTCTATCTCAGAAGTGGTAGAATGAAATTAACATTTTATATACCAAAGTCATGAACGCTGATGTTCCTTATTGCAGTTTGTAATTTTTCATTCAATTTAATCAACTTAAGTTGACACATATACATGCAAACTTTTTTGATATGACAGACCCCATTCTAGATCCTTTCACAGCTAAAATATTTCATGAAGTACAGTTATTACTATTATTTTTTTTTCTCAGGCAGAATTTCACTATGTAGCCAAGACTGAGATGTTCCATACTCTGCCTCCCATGTGTTGGGATTATAGAAGTGCACTCTCCTACCTGGCTAAAATTAGGAATCATTCCTTATGACAAAAAAAAAATTAAAAAATATTAACATTAGATATTAATGTTAAAATGCATTAAATATTAAAAGCTAGCTGAATATATTTACTTTGTTAATGGTGTAGACTTTTAAAATGATGGCTAATAAAAATAATATAAAAATTGACTCAGGGTTCAGTTATCTGGATGAATCTTGGTCTGAGAAGTACTAAATGGAGTCAGCTTGATGGCCCAGCAGTTAAAAGCGTGCGAGTGGCCGGAGTTAGATTCTTGGGACCCACGGAAAGGTGGAGGGAGAGAAGGGAACTCATAACGTTGGCTTCTGACTTCCACAAACATGCCACAGCACACAGCAGCCTCTCACTGTGTAAAGATAATACTACAAATAACAAAATCAAAAATACTAGATGGAAAAATCTAGAGAAGATGAACTAGAAATTTATGCTTAAAATTTCTTTTGCCTGTATATGTGCTGTATATATGTGTTCGCAGAGATGTCTTTGTGTATGCCTCCAAGACTGTGACGTGAGGTTGGAGGCTTCCTGGATTGCGCTTTACCTCATTATATTTTATTAGTATGTATTAATTATGTATAATAATGGGTTAATCCATTTCAGCACCACATACACGTACATCGTTACCCTGGCCCTGCTCCTCTGTTGTGGCCTCTCTGTAGCCCCTTCCACTCCCGCGGGCCCCCTTTCTTTCCACATGTGGCTCTTCTCTACTTTCGTGACGTGGGCTGTCTGCAGGAGCACCTTTCCAGCGACTCCACCGCTGAAGAAAACGTTTCTCCTTCCCATCAGCCATCAGCAGTGTACAAATCCTCAGGGAGTGGCGGTCCTCTTGGGCCCTCTGACAGGGTGTTGACAGGCCCGCTCTTGTGCCGGCATTCGAGAGTGCCGCAGCCACCAACAGCCACAGCATGCCTGGAAGTCAGCGTCCCATACTGTTCTCCTTCCCCTGACTCTTACACTCTTCCTGCTGCTTCTTCCTTGAGCCTTAGTGGGGAAGAAGATCCAGGTGCCTCATTTCTGCAGCACTTATGTATTTTCATCCCTTTGACCAATTATGAATCTCATCAGTTACCACTAACCTGCAAAAAAAAAAAAAAAAAAAAAAAACCCAACCAAAACTTTTTTTCTTCACCAAAGCTGATAGCAACACTAACTAGGCATCAACATGATTATTTAGATGATAATTTGATGGATGCATCATGTCTATTTAGCAGAGCAGCAGCAGTAGGTTCCCTCCTAGGACTCATGATCTACCGTGCCGGATGTGAATTCCCTCCCGTTTCCCAGGCCGCAAGTCCAATCAGAAAATGACAGACTTGCTGTTATTTCGCCAGTGGACACAGCTTGCGTGGCTGGTGGTCGACGTGTAGAGTGGTTCACAGCTGAGCAGGACTGCTGATGGCAGTTCTCCCTCAGCAGCCTGCATAGCATGTCCGGGTACGGAGAGAGCTGGCCAGTAAGAAGGCAGCTTCCAGTCCAGTTGGAGCTTGGTTTCTGCTTTGTGGCTGGGGTGCATTCCACCTTATTTTTTGAGGTGCCTCTCTCACTGAACCTGGAGCTCATGGATTTGGCTGAGTTGGCTGGCTGGTTGTAGGAGCTTGTCGGCATGCCCGCCTTTTACTGTAGCATCTATAGAACTCTGGTCCTGTGCTTACGCTGCCCGTGGTTTACCAACCGAGCCCTGTCCCCAGGCCTGAAAATTCAAGTTTTAAAGTTTGCCCTTCCAAGTAGTATGGTGAAAAATCTCATATTGTCGTGTCCAGCTGGGATGTAAATTCTTTTCCCAGTTTACTGTATATGCCACCAGCCCATTAATCACTTAACTGTCTCAATGGTCGGATGGACCGGGTATATTGTAGTGCTGTGTTCAAGCAGCGTTCATGTTACTTACTAGTCGGCCCAAAGTGTCTGAACGTGTGAGAGTAGTGGTGCTGGTGATTTCGAGATGACAAACCAACCAACCAACCAGCTGTAAAGTGCTTCATTTATGTGAAAAGGCAGGAATTCTCCATGAGGAAAAAAAAAGATCTTATTCTGAGATTGCTAAGAGCCGTATGTTACTGTGTGTGTGTGAGCTGTCCCACACAAGCTCATTCATGTGTTGAACGTTTGGTCCCCAGCCAGGAGTGCTGTTTTGTGAGGTTATGATACTTTGGGACTTGGGGCTGGTGGCAAGAAGTAGGTTCCTCAGGTTGTCCTTGTGAAAGACCTGGTTCTTCCTCTTAGCTCAGCTTCCTGCCTGCTTACCGCAAGGTGAATGTCTTCCACTGTGGCTTTCTGTCACTGGGATGTTCTGCCCATGAACATGGGGCTGAGCAACCGTGGATGAACCCTCTGAAACCATGAGCAGAAATAAATTCCTCATCTCTTACGTTGTTTATGTGACACTGACTGACAAAGAATATTGGTACTAGAAAAGTGGGGCCATTGCCGGGACTACCCTATGACGTGGTTCTGAAGCCTTTGGGAACTGGTAGGTGGGAGGGATGTGGAGAAGGCTGATGAAGTGAACTAGAGGGGCTGTGGAGTGCTATTAACAGTCAGTGGGTGGTTGTGGTGGGAGCTCAGAAGACCAGGAAGCTGAGGATACCGCAGACTCTGAAGCCAGGCTCACGAGGCTCCACTGAGGCTCCATTCTGCGTTTTGTTCATGTCCTGAGACTCGGCGGGAGGCTGAATTAAAGTGATGGACTAGTTGATGTGGCAGAGGGAATTTTTCGGCACTAATAGCATTCAGCTGTGGTGTAGTCTTACTGGCTGCTTTTAGCCCTAAGGGCTTCCCAGCAATTGACGGGGGCTCCAACCGTAGCAGGCTCAAGAGCATAAGCAAGTAAACTCATTAAGAAACTTCTAGTTGAGAAGAGACCATTGCCCAGGCACATGACTTGCAAAGTGCAGCCTAGGAAAGTGTTTTCCTGGGATTCATTTCACTGTACTCTGCTGGCTAGGAACTCAGAAGCCAGTGCAGCCATGATGGTAGCTGTTACAGACGACTGGTCAATATCCATGTGATCCTGGATGCAGGGTTATGGAGATTTCTAACCAGATTTCAGAGGGAAGGGTGGGAGGCCAGGTAGACAGTGTGTGGCAGACCGGGAGTCCACACAGGCAGATTGTGCATATTGGAGATAGCAGTGTTTTGCGTGTGTTCTTCTGAGCAATGCTGGAGCCATTATAACTCTCAGAAGTAGCTAAGTTCATTTAGCCCCGTGGAAGCCAGGGGTAAAAGGTTATGCTTTGAGCATGAAATGCCCTCCATAAGCCTTTGTGTTGAATGCTTGGTCCCTAGCTGGTGGTAGTGTTTTGGAGTCTGTGGAAACCTTGTCAGGTGGAGCCTGGGTGAAGGAAGTAGGTATGATTGGTATAATTTCCAAGGTTATACCTAATGTCCAGTTCTTTCCTCTCTGCTTTGCTTCCTGCCACCAGAGCTGCTTTGTCTGCTGTGGTGGGTGGGTAGACCTTAAATAAGTCCTTCCTCCTTCTGGTGGTTTCACTTAGGTCTTTGGTTACAGCAAAAAGAATGGTGTGAATGAGTCTTTTAACTCTAACTTACTTCATTTGCTGTAAACGTGCTTCATTTAAGTGAGAAGGCTCGAGAGTCGCCTGAAACTGTCTGCACTTGGGCCCAGCCTAAGTGGTCAGGACACGACTTCGGAGACTCAGTTCTCTCCTCTTCTGTGGGTTCCGGTTTGCACTTAGGTTGTCAGGCGTCAGGCAAGCATCGAATTTACCTGATGAGAAATCTTGGTGGCGCTTGCTTTGATTTTTGGCAGAGGGATTACAGATGTGAGCTACCACACCTGGTTAGAAAAATAAATTTTTGTGATTTTTGCTGTCACATCTGAACCAGCAAAAGTTACACATTGGGCTGGTGTGTTGGCTCAGCAGGTAAAAGCATTTGCCACCAGGCCTGACAACCTGCGTTTGATTCCTGAGAATCAAACTGGCTCTATTGAGTTCTCCTTGTGAGAACTCCATGTGAGTTCATACAAATACATATATAAACGTAATGTAATTAAAGCTACAGACGTAACATGTAATGAGCACTTAGTTCCGATGGGAGAAGTCTCGTGGGTGGAACTTGAACAGAGAATGTTTTCTGATAGATTGCAGCGTGCCAGTGTTTAGCACATACGATAAAGACTTCAGCAGTAAGCCCCTGTAGTGAGTAACATCAAGCCGACTGCAAATAAGGGACAGTGACACAGACTTAGGTATGTGTTTGGGCTGAAAACTGTGGAACTACCAGAGAGGCTGCATCTATCAATGAAGAAATCGCTGACACATTTTCAGTCAGTCCCATCCAAAGCAAGTCCAGGCTGTTCTGGAAGAACACAGTAGACACAAGTGTTGAGTTCTAAATTCTTCATATTCACTACCGATACCACTGGACACGCAATCCAGGATGTCCCGAAGTAGAGCACTAGCCTGATGTCACAGTGCCCTTTGTCTTACTCACGTTGGCATGCAGACATTGTATGATCTCACACATCCCGAGAAGCAGCGTGACCACAGTAGGGTGCTCTGAGAGATCACATTCACATAACTTGATTTTAAAGAGTTGTTTATCTTATGTATATGAGTGTTTGCCTGCTTGTATGCATGTGTACCCTGCTCGCCTGGGGCCCAAGGAGGCAGGAGACGACATCTGGTCACCTGGGGCAGGTGAGCTGCCATGTGGGTCCTCTGCAAGCTCAGCAAGTGCTTTAACTGCTGAGCCTTTTCTCTAGCCCTCACAGGACTTTCTATTATAGGGACTTGTTATGGTCTTTCCATTTTATTCTTGTTATGTTTCTTGTGTCCAATTTATAAACTAAACGTGTAAGTAGGTATGCATCATAGGAAAAAGGTAGTGTTTAGGGTTTGGTACTAGCTGCAGTTTTTGAGATCTCCCAGTGATTTTGTGCTTTCAGTGCTGAAGACTGTCTCTAGGACCTTACATGGGCTAGCAAGTGCTCAGCCATTGAGCCGTATCCTCAGCTCCAGCACCCAGCTGTAAATATCCATTTGGATGATAGAACAAAGCAGATTAATAAAATCCTACTTCAAGTTGTAGGAGAGCAGTAAAGGTCTTTAAAAAGGGGGTTATGTAAGCTGGGCACAGTTTCCTGTGCCTGTGGGCCCAGCTCCTGGGAGGGACAGTCTGAAAGCATCACAGAGAAGGAGGAGTAACTGTCAGGCATACATGTTTATTTGACACGTTTGACTGAAGAACAGTTTGACTGGAGGCAGGTGATGGAGAGAACACTGTGAGGAATAATAATGGAATTTGTGTATTTTACGAATTACTGGTTTATTTACTCACAGTGAACTAAACTTGACAGGACTAACCATCTTGATTTTTGTAGTGTTAGTCAGAAATAGGTGTAAGTAAACAAAACATTTCCCACTGACATTTCTTTGTTTCCTTTTGTTAATGGCTTTTAACTTATAGGTGTTTTGGGTTTACTGTAACTTAGCTTTCTGTCCCCTAAGAAACTTTAATAGTGAGGTTGAAATCCACCGAGTTTTGCTTTGAAGTGGTTAGTAATGCAAGGAGACTGCATTGAAGTCATTTTCATGCAGGTGTGTGTGAGAGGAAACCATCCCTTCCTGAATTTTTTTGCATCAGGGTCTTGCTATGGCTGTGATGAGGTCACAGGCATGCACCATCATATCTGGCCAACAACCAACCAACCAACCAACCCCCCCCTCCCCAAAGCCCCAAACCCCTTCTTTTGGCAGCGTTGGAAATGAACCTAAACCATGCACGCCCTACATGGCACTGCATAAACGCACCACATTCTTAGGACTTCTCCCTCATTGTTTTTTTTTTTAGAGATAGGGTTTCACCATGAGGCCCAGGATAACCTTGACCTCAGGGTCCTCCTGGATTATCATTCCCAGTGATATATATTTGTGGTGTGTGTGTGTATTTTTTCTTTTAAGAAGAATTCAAGTACTCTGGGCACAGTGGTGGTGCAGTCCCTGGATCCCAGCACTCAGGAGGCAGAGGCAGGTAGGTATCTGCCAGTTTGAAGATGGTCTGGTCTATATAGTTTCAAGCCAGTCAGGGCTACATAGGGAGGCCCTGTCTCAAACAAGAAACAAAACAAAACAAACAACAAAAGGAGAGCAATATGATAAAGGGGAGTAAATATCTCTTAGTTTTGCCTCCCGTTTTCCCACTGTCCGTCTACTGAAATTCCTAGATTGTGACTGCTCATTGTGTCTGAACTTAGGTGATGTGGTAGCTGTCACCTTTACTTTTTAAAGTTAAAATGGTTCATTTGGTCAATTGTAGATAGGTTCCCAGATACTAAATGATCATTCTGTGCTCGATTGTAGCAACTACTGTTCAGTGTCAGCAAAAATTAATAGAACTGACTTTTTACAGAATTCATTTATAATATAATCTGATATATAAACATTTGGCTTTTGCATAAGCCTACTGATGAGGACTATTTGTCTTTCTTTTTGTTTATATATTTAATGTCGTCAATTATTTAAAAATGTTTTCATAAGGTATACACGAGAAATTCTCAACAGCAGTGTGCACTGGAGAACCTAGCCACCTGTACCACAAGGAATCGTGTGCTGCCTTTTCTCCCAGGATGCAGAGCATCCTCTGGATTTACCAGAGCTGGCACAAAGTGTTTGAGCCTCACAGAATGATTAAGACTGCGTCTCTTTATTGTGCAGTTGGGGAGATCCTGGGTGTTCCTGTCAGAAACAGTTCTTGTGTATGGTGTTGGGTTTAGACTTAGAACACGTGACATGCTCCCACAGGCAGAGGGGTCACTGAGCACTCTTCCTGCCCAGGTTGCCAGGAGAAAATATGGCTAAACACATAATGATGTCTGAACATTCATTTCTTTGTCTGTAAAAAATATAATACTGTATTATAACCATTATTCATTGTATGTATAGTGTTACCTATAATTTGACTAGTAATAATTGCATGTATTTCTAGGTCACAGTGTCACATACACTCCTATACACACACTAAGATTTACGTTTATCATTTCATTGTGTGGGGAACAGTTAAAATCTTCCTGACTAGCAATTTTGAAACATTGTTTAATGCTGTCAGCTCTAGTTATCCTAAAGTGCTATCTGATGTTCCAGGTTACTCTGCCTACTCAACTGCATTCTTGTCTCTGTTAACCATCACTTCTCCATCTTCATACATTGTTGAGTTTCATTTAACGGTTTATGAAAGATGGAAGCTTTTCATCTATCATCCCTGACACACCTGAATCAGAATGAAGTGTTTGGAGCAAACATATCCGTACTTGAGTGTGGACTCATGCTTGCAATCTCTGAACCTGAAAGGCAGAGGCAAGTGGAGTGTCTTAAGTTTGAGGCTAGCTTGGGCGATATAGTGAGTACTGGGATAGCCTGGGCTATCTAGTAAGACCCTCTCTCAAAAGGGCTAATTCACCCCTGCCCCAAACACCCCCAATAATCTACAAATGAACACCCAATGCAACTTGGGTTCATAAGTAATTTTTGAAGACTTGGTGGTCTCAGTAACACACATTTGTAATCATAGCACTAGAGAGGCAAAGCCAGGAAGATTAGGATTAAAGTCTGATCTGAGCTACATAGGAAGTTCCTGGCCAGCTTTGTGCCATAGTTTGCTGTTCCCGAGGTGCTGCTTTTAGCAGTCCCTACATTGCTGGCATGGTGCTGTTGCAAGGTACCCTGTGAGATACATGTTGACTTGGGAGATATTTAATCTTAAAGATTACTATACACTTGAAATCATCATCTGTCTTATTGACGCTGGGTATAACAAATCAACTTAAAGTGAGTTCAAACAATCTTTTTATTTTGCTTATGATTCAGGAGTCAGAAGTTTGGAAACAGCCTGGCTGGCTGGTTCATCTCTGAGTCACTCCTAAGCCCTGCTGAAAGTGCTGAGGCTGGAAGGGGGTCTTCCCGCCTGGCTCCTTCATTTGGTGTGTCCGATGCTCTGGCATTCTTGGATCGCTCTGTTTTTTTCCATACAGCATCTCATTTGTCTCTTTCCATGCACCTTGGACTTCTTATCGCATGTTAGTGTTGTATGTTCAAAGCAGTTTACTTCTAAGCGCCAAGAAAGTTAAGCAGTTGATAGTTATGCCTGGACTAGCAATGTTAACTTTACCAGAGTCTCTGAAGGTGCCGCCCAGCTCAACGGGGTAGAGAAATGTGGTCACTGTGTGTAAGATGTTGGGGAGTGAAATTCTTGTCTCATGCATGCCAGGGAAGTGCTTTATTCCTGGGTTGTATTTCCAGGGTTCTGTTTTTATTTTTTATTTTGAAATAGGGTCTAATTTGCCCAGACAAGTCCGTAATTTTGCTGACTCATATCTCACAATTAAAAAATACATATATTTTGGGGCCTGGAAAGATGACTCAGTGGTTAAAGGTGACTGCCACCACGCCTGACAAACCTTAGTTTGATGCCTGAGCCGCACATGGTGGAACAAGAGAGCTTCCTCCTGCAGGCTGTCCTGACCACCACATATGTCCCTCTGACCTCATGAACATTCAGATTTAAACATGAGTAAAAATACAGATTTTTGATAATCACTTTGTAAAATCAAATAGGTATTGATCAAATAAGGACTGCCTTCTGAGCAATAATAGGGTTATTATAATAATAAACATGTGGCATGCACAGTTAATGTAAACAGGGATATTTATGAGAACATCATTTATCGGGGCAGAGGAAGAATTGTGCAAAATAATGTTGGTAAGGTAGAATACTATGCAGCTGTGAAGATAGAATTATAAGGGCTGGGGATATGGTCCAGTAGTAGGGTGCTTGCCTGGCATGTGCAAGGCCCTTGCTTTGATGCCAATACTGCAAAAAGCGAAAACGAAGAAAAGATGGTTAATATGCATGAAGTGTTTCATGTGCACCAGACCCATCCTAAGTCCACGTTTATTCCTCACAAGCGAGTGAGTGAGGTGTGTGGTTGTTAGCCCAATTTAGAGACATGAAACAAAGGAGCAGCTGTGACATAGGGGTATTAGTGAAATGGTAGGAAGAGATTTTGATTTCAGTTTGGCACTGATTCTGAGCAGGCTTAAGTCAGGGCTTGGCTGGCTGTGGCCTCTCTGCCTGATGGATGTGCAGACGTCACATGGGACTCCTTGCAGAAGAGCCTGTGCCCAACTTAATGCTCTTCTGTCCCTATTCTGAAATTCTGAATAATTTTTTTTTTTAGTTTCTTAAAATGTTTATTTTGTTTTAATTTGTACTTAACATATTTATGGGGCACAGTGTTGGCTGTTGTCTCTGATAAAAGAGTCACAGATGGCAGGAACAAAAGGTACCATCAAGATCAACGCACTGTTTGCTTTCATTTATATACATCGGAATAATTTTTAAACAATGAGGTCACACCTGTTTCTGTTTCCCTTTAGTATTATTTCTTGAAAATTATGTCACCCATAATTTCTACCCATGAGCTCAGTTTTTACATTTTAAAAAGTTAAAAAAAAAACTTA
>CM053753.1:51733582-51886202 GCA_028658305.1 Pachyuromys duprasi | reverse complement strand
CAGTCTTACTAACTTCCCTTACTTTTATTACATTATATTTATTTTTATTATATATAATATATATATTATATATATATTATTACATTATATTTATTATTACCCCTGCCAAGGGCTTAATTGTGAGTCTTAATATCTGCTTTGATACTTTGCTATACTGATTCTTTCATAGGTCCTCTTTGGTATGCTCCTGTCCTGTTGATTGTTTTCTCCTCCATTCAATGTCCATCCTATTAGTTCATCTAAATGAGCATTGATCATACCAACCTGGGTCCTCCTTCTTGTATATCTTCCCTAGGTGTGTATATTTCAGCATGGCCTTCCTATCCTATAGGTCTATATAAGTGAGTATATACCATATGTTTTTTTCTGCTTTTGGGATACCTCACTTAGGATGATCGTTTCCAGGTCCCACCATTTGCCTGCGAATTTCATGATTTCCTCCTTTTTAATTGCTGAGTAGTATTCCATTGTGTAAAAGTACCACAATTTCTGTATCCATTCCTCAACTGAGGGACATCTGGGTTGTTTCCAGGTTCTGTGCCTGCCTCTTTTTACGTCTGTGCCATGTGGTTCATTTTATGGTTCTGTAGTCCATAGAACTTATTTCTTAGTCACAGCTGTTCTTTATCCATAGAGCTTTCTTTTCTTTTCTAAACTCTTACTTGAGAGGATTGCTTTCTCCATTTTTTTTTTAAAGTGGGAGATTTGAAATACTTATTTTTGGGATGCCTCATAGCTTAGAGATTGTAGGAGTCTCAAAACGCCCCTGAGAGAAGTAGGATGGGTGACATTTGTAGTTACAGATGATAAGTAAGTCAGATGAAGTGGGTGGACCCATGTGACAGATTCATGGCAGAATCAGAACCCAGGCTGTGTTAATTCCATTCTGCTGTCTGGGCATAAGCTTTGCTTTCCTACTAAGGAATACCATTGACTTATTATTACCGGGGCAGGTAATTTCAGGAATGAACGTTAAATTTATTGAATCATATATTAGATATTTGTATATATATTTGCTTTATATCATGCAGTTGAGAGCTCTTAGTAGTAGTACATTGATCAGATTTGACCATGTACCATATTGTCAGTAAACTTATAAGAAGCCAGGCTAATAGGTTAATTATTTAATGTGTGTGTGTCCTTTTTTTTTGAGACAGTATCTCTCTATGTAGTCCTGACTGGCCTGAAACTCACTAGTATTATACCCAGGCTAACTTCAGACTCAGAGATCTACCAGCCTTTGCCTCCAGAGTGATGAAATTAAAGCTATGCACCACCACACCGGGTGCGTGTGTGTGTACTTAAATAATATACAGATGCAGAAATATGTCTTGAACAATGATATTTAAAAGGGAAGTTGCAGTAGTTTTTGTGCCTTTGCACTCCAGACAGTGCAGACTTTTCACACCTTAGTCTCAGGGAGGTCTGTATTGGAGGGTCACGTGTGTTCCAGGTTCCAGGTATTGTTTTGATTCGGAGTCCCTGAAAGAGTATCAAAGTGCCTTCAGAAGAGAAGCAACACAGCTGTCTCTTTTGTTCTCAGATTACCATTGTAACAAAAATCTGTCCAGATGGTTCATCACTGAATATACTTTCATATTGTTATATTCCATATTTTATGAGATAGATTTCATATTATATTCCATATTTTGTGATATTTCATATTATATTCCATATTTTGTGAGATTCCTCTTAAACAAGGCTGATGTACGCTAACTCATTTTATTTTTGAAATACAGTTGTTGGGAAAACATGCATGATGACTTGTAAGACAAACTGGGTGAGTGTGAGAGAAGGGAGTCATTTCCCTTTAACTGATCGGCAGCTCTCCTCCTCGGGGTTGGTGGCTGTGTGAATCAGTCTCCTGTCGTGTGGAAGCGGGTGCTGTGCTCTTGGGACATTGAGCTTGTGGGGTACAGTCAGACAGAGGCGTGTGCATATTCTGACTCTATTCCTGTGTACCTCTTTAAGCATGTGATAGTTAGGTCTGATTAGGTATAAGGTAGATATAATGAAAAGTAATGAAGCAATAAAAAAGATCTTTGAACATGTGTGTATATAGAATAAATGTAGTGACTTGACTATATATCAATAAGGGAGAAACCCCACTTAATAATGAAAGGTAGCAAATAAAGAGAAGTGAAATTAGCATATAAGAAATGACTTTCCAAAATGGCCCTAAAAGTTAATTTGTTGGTGGCCTAATTAGGCCACAGAGGAAGAAGATCCAGCCAGTCCTGATGAGACCTGATAGGCTAGGGTCAGATGGAAGGGGAGGAGGTCCTCCCCTATCAGTGGGCAAGGGGAGGGGCATAGGGGAGAAGAGGGAGGGAGGGTGGGATTGGGAGGAGATGAGGGAGGGGGCCACAGCTGGGATACAAAGTGAATAAATTGTAATAAATAATAATAAAAATAATAAAGAAAAATTTTTAAAAAGTTAATTTGTTGTTACAGGGGAGAGTATGAGGAAGGAATCATAATCTGTTACGTGTAGTATAAATTCTTTGTAAATTAATTTATAATAAGCATAATACCAGTACTCCAGCGTTTAGGTGAAAACCCAAATATGTGAGTGTAAGGTCCTAAAAATTAATAGCAGTGGACACAATGTCCCTAAACAGAATTAAAATGTATTGTTAAAATAATAGCAGTTAGCAGTGTCCTTAACCAGATTTTAAAACATGTTAAAATACAGAACTTGATCATAGAACAGATGAAAGGATTTAAAAAAAAAATCCAGAATAGACCAAAAATGTATATAGATTTAGAGAATGGTAAAAATAAAAGTAAAAAAGGGTTGTTACTTGGCAAATTGCGAGAGACGATGGAGTGGGACATGTGCATTTTTCCAGAACGGGTTTTAGATGTAACTGTGAAAGCGCTGCTGGGACATAAACGTGCGGATGCTTGTGTCCTTAGGACCGGGCAGTTCTGTCAAGCATCGTACCAAAGACAGCCTTGAAATAGACTTGGCTATGTGAAAATATTACCCTTTCCTTAGCAAATGAACCAGGGGAATTTGGATAATGTAAAAGGTTTTAAATTCTATATTTTAAAAGTATCTTTAAAAAGTCTTGTAAACCAGGAGTAGTGGCACACACCTTAATCCCAGCACTTGGGGGCGAGCGGAAGCAGACAGAGATGTCTGAGTTCTAGGTCAGTCTGGACTACAGGGTGAGTTCCAGGACAGCCAAGAGCTACATAATGAGACCCTGTCTCAAAACAAACAAACAAACACACCCACCAAACCCCAAACAAACAAATAAACACCTCCCCAGTCTTGTAATTCCAGTTAAATGTCTAGGAAAAGCCAAGCTACCAAGATAGAAAACCTAAGGTCTTGGGACAGAGGGAGGGGAGGAAATCGCTGATGGAGTTGGAGAGGGAGGGAGTCTTTTTAGGATTTTGAGAATGTCTTAAAATTAGATGGTGGTGGGTGACCAATTTTGTGAATATACTCAGAATCATTGAATTGTACACTTTAAATGAATGTGGTATTTGAATTATATCTCAACAAAACATTCCAGTTTTTTTAATTGGAAAAAATCTCAGTAGAAGATGGACTAATCTCATAAATAGACAGTTGAAAAGAGACAAATGTGAATGACCAGTAAACTTAAAAATGTTTCATTTTTTTTGGTAGGAAGTAAACAAATGCAAGTTAAGTCAATACTGACGTGCCATTATTAAAACCCTTGCTTTTGACAGTCATTGAGAAACTGCTGGGCGTGTGATGGTTTGTAATCCCAGCTAGCCGGGAGGCGGAGATGGAAAGTTTTAGGCCAGCCATGAGCAGTGTAGGGAGACTTCCTAAAGAGGACGACTGAGGTGTAGCTTCTTGGTAGGTGCAGCTCGTGCCTAGCATGTGTGGCTCTGGGTTCTTTCCCCAGCACTGATTAAAAAATGGCCAATTCTGAATATCAAAAGTTTAAGACCTTAGAGGTGTGTCTCCTATGCACATGAAGCAAGTGTGAAGGGAGGGACAGCTTGTCACTATGTAACAAAAACTTTACAGTATCTGCACTCAAAAAACACCTGTTTCAGCAGCTTCACAGTAAGACGGTGGCCAGGCTGTTATCACTTGGGTCTGCTGGCAGTTTCTCCAAACTATAGTGAAAGACATCATGGCTGCTTTGCTGTTTGGCACTTTGAACAAAGCTGCTAGAGCATCCACGTGTTGGCCTTTGATTGTGTAGACATGAGTTTTTAACTCCATGGAACACGATTGCAGGGTTGTGTGAATGTTCTTGATTTCATTAGAAACTGCTGACTGAATTTCTGAGTGTCGTCTCCTTTTGCCTTCTCATTGCTGTGAATGAGCTTTGTGCTGCTCTGCGACCCTGCCAGAATTGGATGCTGTAGATTTATGGAGATATATTCTGGTTTTGGTCATTCAGATAATGTGCAGGGACCTCTCCTGTGGTTACTGACATGATGCTATTGGTACTCTGTATACCTGCCATCTTAGTAGCTTCTTCAGTGAGATCCTCAGGTCTTTTGCTTACTTTAAAAGTGGACTTACTTTCTCATTCCTGAGTTTTACCTTTTTAAATTTTGGTTAGCATTGCTTTATTATTTTTTCCTCTTTTTGCTGTACTAGGGATTGATCACACGTGGCCTTGAGCACAGTGGGTGGTTGCTTTACCCATGAGCTATATTCCTAGATCAAACAGTTCTTTACCAAATAAGTGCTTTGTAAATATTTATTCTGACTGTAGTTTGTTTTCCTGTTCTCTTGAAAAAATATTTACTTTTAAATGAATGACAGGTATATTTATTTTGACCATAGTTTCTAATGAGTTGATGAATGTTTTTACATAAGGAATGAAGACTGTGGCTGGACATGGTAGTTCACACCTGCCTGTAAATCTAGTGTTTGGTATGAAGATGCAATGTTCGCTGCTTAGAAGCCAGCCTGTGTTGTAAGACCTTGACTGCAGGAATGTCATTCTCCCACCACCCAGCTACCCATTCATCACTCCCCATCTTCTTAGGACTGGTTTGACCAGTAAGATTTAGGCAGGCTAAGAGTCTCTAAAAGTGTTGATAGCAGTATGCATTTTCCTTGGTGAATTCTGTTAAACACAAAAATATCTTTTGGGTTACAACTGTTCTTAACCCTTCAGCAATATGGATAATGTGATTGCATGATATTGAGAAAATTTAAAAACAATATATTTTTATGTGTAGTTCAGTCTGGCCTCAAATTCATAATCCTCCAGCCTCAGAGTCCTGAGTGCTGGGATTATGCTCATATGCCACCACACCTGGTTTATTCTCATTTTACTTTCATGGCTTCCTATAGTGTAATCATTATTATGTTCCTGGAAACTTTATTGAAAAAATACTTAATCTCAGCTTAGAAGTACATTTTTTATTCATCAAAATATCAGGCCCAAAGTGTTTTCAGTATTGAAAGATTTTTCTTTTCTTTTCTTTTCTTTTCTTTGAGACAGGGTTTCTGTGTGCCCTGGCTGTCCTCCTCTGTAGACCAGGCTAGCTTTGAACTCAGAGATCCGCCTGCCTCTGCCTCCCAAGTGCTGGGATTAAAGACATTTTCACCATGCCCAGCAAAAGCTGTTTTTTTTTTTCCCTTTCCATCTATCATCTGTCTGTCTGTCTATCTGTCTGTCTGTCTATCTATCTGTCTGTCTATCTAATCAATCACATTATAGCCTGCATCCCCATTCCTCGGAACTCTCCTCCCAGACCCATTCTTATGCCTCCCTTCCCCCAAGGGGAGGCCCCCCCATGGGTACCAGCCCATCCTGACACATCAAGTGGAAGCCCTCTCCCAGCTAGGGGAAAGGGATCCAAAGGCAGGCAACAGTCAGAGACAGGTCCCGTTCCCATTGTTATGGGACCCACATGATGACTAAGCTGCACATATGTGTGTGGGCCTTCCATGAGACTGTCAATATGGTCACCTTAAAATCACATAGGATCTTTGCACATTCAGGACAAATGGAAGTGGGGGAAGGGAGTTTTTTAAATAAAGCTGAGGGACAGGAAGTATCTTGGTCAGTAAAGTGTTTACATGGTAAACACAGGGATCAAACACTGAGTTTGATCTCTAGTGTCATTAAAAAACAAACAAACAAACAAACAAACAAACACAAAAACTGAACACACCCAGGAGGCAGAGGCAAGTGAATCTCTGTGAGTTGTAGGACAGGGTTACAGACAGAGACACCCCTCAAAAAAACCCACACATACATACATACGTACTTACATACATTTATTCTTACATGCCAGCTGGATGCACTTGTAGTCAGGTGGAGTCAGGCAGATCGCTGGACTTATTGGCCAGCCAGCCTAGTCTTGGTGAGCTCCAGGCCAATGAGAGACCCTGTTTCAAAGAATAAGGTGGATGGCCTCTACATGCATGCACATACATGCAGCTGCGCATAAAGGAACACATGAACACACACACACTACAGTTGGGACGGGGATGTAATTAGTGGTAGATTCTTGCTAGTACGTCTAAGACCCTGTCTTCAATTCCCACTACTTCAACTAACTATAAAGTTAAAAAAAAAAAAAGATTAAGCATGATGGTACACACTTTTAAGCTCAGCATTTGGGAGGCTAAGGAGGAGACAAAGTTCAAGGCCAACATGAATTGTGTGATAAGGCTTTGTCTCTGAGAGATGAATGGTTGGCAGGCAGGTAGGCGGGCCGGTAGGCAGGCAGGTTAGGCAGGCAGGCAGGCAGGCAGGCAGGTTAGGCAGGCAGGCAGGCAGGCAGGGAGGCAGGCAGGTAAATAGAGTGTGGGGAATTGTGCCTGAGTCCTCTGCAAGAACAGTATATGATTTTAACCCCCGAGCCATCTCTTCACCCCTGTCACAAATTTTACTGTCTTCAGTTGTTCATAGTATGAAATTGCCTTTATACCTTGCTTGTTTATTACACTCTCAAAAATGTGTAAATTCTGTGTCCTTCTTACAAATTGTTTAAGATTGCAGGCTTCTAATAGGATGCAATACTGAGTAATATGCTTGTCTAAGCACAGCTACTTTATTTTCATTAAAAGGTTTTGTCATTCAGCAGTTTGCTAAGATTGATTCCAGCCCTTGATTTAGATATTAATTGAGCTTAGCTATGAATATGGGTATGCATTTGTCAGTGGAGGAACCTGCAAAAGTTGTAGGTGCGATTTTGCTTGTAGAGAGGCCTCTGCTGTGTTTGGAGAGAAACTCTGGAAAGGCTGAGTTTGCGGTTATCTTACCCGCCGTGATTTCCAGGATGTTCCGTGTGTCGTCAACCATTAACCCGAAAAGGACGTTTGGGAGCAACTGTGAAAGCAGGACCTGACATCAGGCTTGTCTTAGCCCCGCTCTCCAGTCCCCCTGCCTTGCTTCCCTCTCCTTGGAAGGCTGTTGTCCAGCTGCTTTCTCAGCCATCCGGTCGTCTTACGAGCCAGAGCATAGCATCCTTCCCACGTGGACATTCCTTCCTTGCCTTTCATAAACTATGATGTCCACAGTGCTCTTCTCTCCAGAGCCAGTGAGGAACACCCGCCCCAAGTAATAATGTAAGCACTGGATATTAGTTCTTGGGTAAATTTGATTTTTATCTCTTTATATGGTGCCCCAAACCTGGTAATTTTCCTGTCAATCCCCACAGCAGTTCTTGGGAGTAGAGTGACTTCGGAGAATGTTAACCTAAAAAGTTTCTTTTGAAAAAATGTGCCTGTGTGTGTGTGTGTGTATACCTGTGGTTTAAGACTAGAGTCTTTTGGCTTTTGTTTTCTGGGCTCAGGTGAAGGCAGTGTTATGTATCTATAAGGTTCTATGTTCCCCTTAACTCGATTTCCTCCTGTTAGAACAGCTTCCCTTCACCCTGTTTTCAAAACCTGCAGGGTGTAAAGGGCAGGTTATCAGCTGTCGATGCTGATTATCGATCCCAGCGTAACATGTGGGCTTATACCACTGTCTCCTGTGGCATGTTAACTCCCACGGTAATTATCCTGGCATCTCACCTGCTTGAATTCACTAACTCCCTGAACAAGAAATACAGGCTGCAAGGGGAGGAGGAGGACATGCAAATAGCTTTCTGAACTAGTATTGAGTGTTAGGAGGGGGAATAGCAATCTCACACCTGATTAAGGTGTTTTCTAGTGTTTCTTTAGGCTGCTGTCAATTGAGAATGTTTTCCACTGAGCGTGATAAACATTACTGGGCATAGCTGCTCTCTGCCATGCAGAGGACATGCCAGGTGTGGCTGGAGAAGTCGTGCCTATTTGGGAGAAGAATGGCGTGCAGCTGATAGGGGCAGACGCTTTGCTGTACAGAGCAGAAGAGGCTGGACAAGAAACACAAACTTAGCCTTTGCTGTCTGTTTATTTAGAGATGGTTTCTCTGTGTCCTGGTTGTCTTGGAACAGTGTAGACCAGGCTGGCCTCGAACTCAGAGATCCGCTTGACTCTCTCCCTCCCAAGTGCTGGGATTAAAGGTGTACACCACCACCGCCTGGCTACTTTAATTAATTTTAATTTTAATTTTTTGTGTGTGTGACCAGACTGACTGGTGTTTGTATACTGACTTGAGGAGGTGGTCTTGCTGGCCGTGTACTGCTTGTGCTCAGTCCCGAGCTCTGCTTGGTTGCATTTTTGGTGGCGTTCCCCCGTCCCTGTGGTTTTACTGTGGATGGTATTGACAGGGAGGGCGTGAGCGCTAAAGAACTATGCCTCTTAAGTGACAACCGCTTTCCCTTGAAAATTTATTTTCAGAGTATTTTGTAATCTATATGAAGTATATAACTTTTCCTTCTAAAATGTTGATAAAACAACTTTGAAAAATTCTGCCATTTCGTCTTTCTGTGTTCCCTGATGTACAGAGGATACTCTGAGGGAGAATGAGATTGTTAATACAGAAAAGTCTTAATAATTTATCCATCCATTTGTTCATTCATTCATTTTAAACTAATTCTCTTGAAAGCACAAACAAAAGCCTGAAGGAAATCTTGCTTGGGAAAAAGAGAATCAAACTTAGGTTTTGGACTTGTTAACTTGCTGTTGCAACAGAATGTTAGATTTTTTTAAAGTAATTCCACTTGTGGACTCTCTGGTCATTTCTTTTTATGGGTGACAGAATGGAGGCCCGAAGAGCTTCACATATTCTATGGGGACTCATTAATTGACAGAAAGTAAAATTTTGCTTCTCGCTTTTAGCTCATTTTTTTTCGTGTTCCCTCCTCATTTTAGAGTTTCTCATGGAGCCTGTAGGTTTGAGGAAATAAGAGTAACTATAACATTTCTAAGATAATCGGGGAAGGCAGACCCCAAATTCCATTCATTGGAACTTGAGAAAGTAGTTATCTGGCCTAGGTGGGAACTGGGAGGAGGGTGGGGACCCTGCTTATGTGCTCAGCACTGTAGTGTGGACGGCGCTATCAGGCGCCAAGTGTGTGATGCTGCAGTAAAGTTTCCAGTCTTCAAATCGGCCATGCTCTCCACGGGAGACCTTGTTTTCTGTATTTTGTAGACGAAATGGAAGTGTAATAATTTGCTCCTATAGCTAGTAAGATAGAAAGCCAGGATCATAAAAACTCCGTTTCCCTGCCTTTCAATATAAAGGCCTTACAGGGATCCAATGGAACAGATCTGGACTTTACCAGTAAGTGAGTGGCCATTCGTGATAGGAGAGATTTCTTTTAGGAAACGGCTTTCCAGGGTTTTTGCTTACCATCACAGGGAGCTACGGCTTGCTGTCGGGACTTTGTGTGACTCATTTTTTGCCATTAGTCACAGGGCTGCCTTTGGATCAGAGAGCTGTCCTCCATCTGGCCATTGTTCTTTCTTTGCAGAGAATAGTCCAGTATTGCTCAAGCTGGAAAAGGCTGTTGAGCTGAAAGAGGAAGTTGGCTAGGGGTGATATTTAACCACGACACGCACGAAGCAGTTCAAGTGTAAAATGCTCATTCTGTACTATGTACTTTCTTGGAATAAAGCTATTTTATAAAACAAGAACTACAAATGTTAGCATATGCATGCAGGTATGTGTGCATATGCAACTTTTTTAATGTGTAGCTCACAGTCATGAAGTACTTTACCAGTGAGCTTACATCCCAGCGCTTTGTGAGGCCTGAGAAGTCATTAGCAGTACTCAAGACTTGTCTAGTCGGCTTGAGATTGCTGGAGGACATTTGTGTGCTTATTAGTGATCTTGAATATCTTGTTCCTGCATTTCTATTGCATGATTCTGTGACCTAGTTTGGCTAATCCATTGTAAGGATATTGCTAAAGTTGGAGTGAAGGGTGGTGGTGTTGCCTAAAAAGAAAAAAAAAAAAAGACAGGTAGCCAGCCTGACCTTGAACTTGAAATCCCTTAGTTTCAGCCTCCTGAAATTATAGGTATGTCATCATGATCAGCTTTATGTGCACACATAAGCACATGTATATATGCACATATATACATACAGCATACAACACATACACATACCACACACACAGCACACTCAAATATCCCCCACAAACACACACATACATATATACACACATACATACAGCATACACACACACACTAAATTAACATGATAAAAAGGTAAAAACTGCTTTAGCTCCTTCGCTTTATGCAGTGGACTGTGGCCTGGCTTGGCTGACTGTTGTGATTTCCCCATTGTCTTTCTCCTCCTCTCCTTTTAATAGTCTAGAGGCTGAGACCAGCTCAGCGGTGAAATGCTTACCTGGCACGGACAGGGCCTTTAGTTCAACACCTGTGACACAGAGACCCCCAAACACAGCAACACGAAAATGAGAAGGCGGGGGAGAGCACCACCAATAGCCCTCATTACTTTCTTTTGCTCATTTTTATGCTTAGTCTTATATTTTCTTGCATTGTTAGGGTGAGTAGCCTTAAAAGTGTGCTTGCTTTATTTTTATTTTTTAAGCCTTCTGTGTTTGGGCTGAGACCCAGCGTTCTTACTTGGACTCCCTGGCAGGCAACACTCTACCCCTGAGCTACAGGCCGAGTGTGATTTGTTTTTTTTTTTTTTTTTTTAAAGTATGTGTGTATGGCTGGGCAGTGGTGGTACACACTTTTAATCCCAGCACTCAGGAGCCAGCGGGCTCCATCTCTGAGTTCAAGGCCAGCTGGTGGGTTCCAGGACAGCCAGGGCTACAAAGAGAAACTCTGTCTGGAAAAAAACAAACCAAAAGTGTGTGCGTGTGTGTGTGTGTGTGTGTGTATGAGAGAGAGAGAGAGCATGTGTGTATGTGCACACTTGTACATGTTTGTGGGAGCATGTGTATTTGATCATATGTGTAGGAACATGTGCATACGTGTGTGTTTGGTCATGTGTGCTTGTGTGTCTGTATGCAGATGTTTATTCATGTGTGTGTGCGTGCATGTGCATGCAGATATGTTGGTTCCTGTGTGCATGCGCATACATGTATTTTGTTCATGTGTGTGCATGCATGTTTGTTTATGTATGTGGGAGCGTATGTGTGTGTGTGTGTGTGTATGCGCTCGTGCGTGTGGAGGCCAGTGGTGGCTGTCATCCTCAGGAACGCTGTCCACCTCCTTGGAGACAGGCTTTCTCTGGCTGGCCAGTGAGTTCTTCACCTGTCCTCCCTACCCAGTGCTGGGATGCCTAGTGCATGCCACTGCTCCTGGTGTTGGTACTCCTGGCTTTTTATGGGCTCTGGGATCAGTGTTTATGATTACAAAGCAACTACTTTAGCAGCTGAGCCATACCTACAAACCCTGATTTTTGACCTTTTAAAGGACTTGTACTTAAAAAAGTTTTATGCTTAGTGATATCTGGGAGAGTTGGAAAGGAATGATCACTGTATGCAATATCTGAAGGAATATTATATTATTTCATCAAGTACATGACTCAGGATGGTTCTATCACATTAGGGAAGGCAAGTAAAAGCAGAATTCCCTGGAGAGCACAGGGTACCAGTGTTGGTCACACTGGCTGATGACAGTGACAATCTCTATTGATCAGCCCTTTTCCCCTCCCCCCTTCACATTTCATTTGTCTATATTTTATTTTAATGATCTTACTCTGTTACCAGCTGATATGAACTCCTGGGCTCTGGCTATTTCCTGCCTCACTCTTAGTAGCTGGGCCTACAGAGCACTCTACCCGCACCAGCCCTAACACATCCATACATCTTTATAGATGAAGGTGTAGGATTACACAGTGAAACAAGATTGAACACTGTATAAAGTCCTATCAGTCTGCAAGTATATGTCCAGTAGAGACCAGAGTTTTAATCGAATCTAATGCTGCTCATTTTAATAAATAATGATTGGAAACTGATAAGGTAAAGGTTAACAGTGAATGAAGGCCCTGAGAGTCAGAGTTAGTGTGCAAGCCCTTGAGTCAGCAGATCTTTGAGAGTCTGGCTTCGCTGTGAGCAGTTCAGACTGCCAGGAAAGTGGGCCGTGGTGGAGACATGTACTGCAAACCTCAGGGTTCAGGGCCGTTTGTCCGGCAGCCTGAGTGAGTGAGGGGACAAGTCTGTCTTACTGAAGACTTGTTTTCTGAATTCAGTGTACTGTTGCTGAAAATACTGAAGTCTCCAGGGCCTTAAATAGCTAGGATGCAAATTCATCTTTATACACCCTGTTCTCCAATCTTGGTTCTTCCGTGTTACCGTTCAGATTGGTAACTCTGCTTAGAGATAACTTTTTTTATGTGTCTACAGTTTTCCCCCCACATAAATTTGGGGCTACGTTATCCTCATTGTGTAATTTTCTTCTCCCTCTGTGTAATAATTTAATCTCATGTACATATTTCCCTGTCAGTAAGATGAACTTCATTTGTGTGTTCGTTTTGAGATGAGGGTGTTGCCCGGGTTGTCTTAGAACTCTCGGCGTCACGGATCCTCTGTGCTGAGTGCCTGGATTACAGGCTTGCACTGCAGTCTTGCTTAGACACTTGCTTCCTTGCCCGGGGAGAAGACGCCACCATATATCTGGATTGTTCTGGCTGTGGCACATCTTAGTTTTCAGTCAGTTGGAGTATCCTTGTGGAGTGAGTTTAAATGGTGTGTAAGTGAAGGGTGAGGATTATGTTTTCCAGCTGTGGGTCAGGAAGAAGGAGCCTGCCTCAGTGAAGCATGTTTGCTGCCTCCTGTGTCCCTGAAGTGTATGCAAGATCTCATTTATAATGGAACATACTTACTGAATAAGTTCCAGAGGCCTTTTTTTTTTCATTTACATGACCTTTACTTTTGCAGTATTTAGTAAGCTGAAAATGTCTTTTAATTGATAATGATGCTAATGTTCAAAGTTTCTATTTAATTAAAAGACAGATATAGAGGTCAGCAAGATGGCCCAGGATATAGATGCCAGCATCTTTTTTTTTCAATTTTCTTAAATTTTTATTTTTTATATTAATTACAGTGTATTCATTTTGTACCCCAGCTGTAGCCCCCTCTGTTCTTCCCTCCCAATCCTACCCTCCCTCCTTCGTCTCCTCCCATGTCCCTCTCCAAGTCCACTGATTGGGGAGGTCCTCTTCAGCTTCCATCTGACCCTAGCTTATCAGGTCTTATCAGGACTGGCTGCATTGTCTTCCTCTATGGCCTGGTAAGGCTGCACCCTTGTCAGAGGGAGGTGATCAAAGAGCCAGCCAGTGAGTTCATGTCGGAGACAGTCCCTGTTCCTCTTAGTAGGGAACCCATTTGGATACTGAGTTGTCATGGGCTACATCTGAGCAGGTGTTCTAGGTTATCTCCATGCCTGGTCCTTGGTTGGAGTATCAGTCTCAGAAAAGACCCCCGTGCCCAGATTTTTTGGTTCTGTTGCTCTCTTTGTGGAGCTCCTGTCCTCTCCAGGTCTTACTATCTCCCCCTTCTTTCATAAGATTCCCTGCACTCTGCCCAAAGTTTGGTTATGAATCTCAGCGTCTGCTTTGATACATTGCTGGGTAGAGTCTTTCAGAGGCCCTCTGTGGTAGGCCTCTGTCCTATTTCCTGTTTTTTTTTTTAATTTTTTTAATTGTAACATTTTTATTTTATATTAATCACAGGTTCTGTACTTTGTATCCCAGCCGTAGCCCCCTCCCGCATTCCCTCCTTCCCTATTTCCTGTTTTTTCCCTCTTTGAATGCCTATCCCATCGTTACAGAGATTTAAATTTTTTTTCTTTTTAAAGTTTGGAGATTTAAAAGCTTCTAAAATGTGTCTTCTCAGATGGAGCTGATAGAATATTTATTCAGAGTTCATCCAGGTAGTGGAAATAGGAAATAAGGTTTATATCCTGGCTGTCTTTGTTTATAGTCCATTGCTTGAGAATAGGAAGGTAGTCTTCCATTACTCTCTAATTAAAACAGATTTTGGTTTGTTCTTAAAATAACTATTGGAAAATTGCTAGGATATCCAGTAGGTATATGAAAACGGCATGCAGCTGTGATTGGAGCTCAGTGGGAGGATGCCTACTTGGCAAGACTGAGGGTTTGGATCCTGTTGCTAGTGTGCACAGAGCGCATATGTAACTTGAGATGTAACTTATATTTTGTCATACACTACCTTTAGTGTAAAAATCTTACCCTTAAACATTTTAATTGGCCAGGTGCAGTGGTGCACACCTGTAATCCCAGCAGTCAGGGAGACAGAGGCAGGCAGATCTCTGTGAGTTTGAGGCCAGCCTGGTTTAGGACAGACAAGGCTACGAAGAGAAACCCTGTCTTGAAAAAAAAAAAAAAAAGAGAAAAAAAAAGAAAAAGTTTTAATGGCACCTGTTTTGGAATGTGGCCTGTGGTGGCATGGGTTGCTTTTTCTTTGTCATTAAGAGTCTGGCTTACTGTTTATTGTCTTCTTTTATACGATCTAACCTTTGCTGATTTTTCGTATAAAATTATATTGACAGTAGAAAATTATCCTTATGAGTTATTTCTCATAGTATTTGCCTTTGATTACTAGTGCCTTGCTCTTTGGTATCATGTATTTTGTCAGCTACAAATCAGATTAAGTTAAGGCTCAACTATTAAGGTTTCTACTTTTTTTTTTTGGAAAATAGGCTTTTGGATGATTTTATTTGATTAGTGTCCTTTCTGTATTTTATGGCTCTTGCTTACACACTCTTAATCCACTTTTTAAAACACACAAAACCGTTATTAATTTGAATTGTTATTAGCAATTAATTTGAACTGTAATTATTAGCTAATACTTTGATAACTAATAACTAATACTTTGCAACATTAGTTATTAATTGTAATTATTATTTATTAATAATTATTAGTTATTAATTTGAATTGTATTAGTAATTAAGAGTAAGTTACCCTGGGGATGGAAGGATGGCTCGGTGGTAAGACCACTTGTGTTCTGGAGGACCTGGATTCTGTGTCCCATGTTGTGTCAGAGGTCCAGCTCCAGGGGATCCGATGCCTCTGGCTTCTGTGGGCACTCATGTAATCGTGCACATACCCACATACATATATGTAATTAGAAATAAATGTTAGAAAAGTAAGTTAGTCCAATGTAATCTCTTATTGGCTTCACCAACAATTCTGTTATCTGTCATATTGTGTGATCATTACATTTACATAGAAGCTAATTTTTAAGCACATCTATGTTTTCACTTAGAAAGAAAAGTTACTTTTCAAGAGTAAAATGTCCCCTTTCCCTTTAAGGAAATGAGCTAACTCTCTCTATTCAATGTTCCTAGGGCCGCATTGGAGGAAGTAGAGGGAGATGTGGCTGAGCTGGAACTGAAGCTGGACAAGGTAAACTTTACATTTCACTCCTGCTTTCCGTAGTGAGCAGTTAGTGCCCACAGTAGTAGCGGGTCTGTTTTGTCTGGGATCGCTATGAGAGTAGCTGCTGTCATCCTGATCGGACACAGGCGGAAATGAAGGCTAGAGGTGTTAAGGAGCTTGCCTGTTCAAAGATTAGTTCTCAGAGCAAGGATCTGTGTCCACACCTGACTTCAGAAACTCCCAGACCTTCCTTTATGTTGGTAGAAGTTTGTTCTGTCTTCTCCATTCAAAAGATCTGATTTTTCACTTTTGATACTTAATGAGTTTCATATATAACCTGATGATCCTTGTTGTAAACTTAGGTGTTGCTAGGTTCAAATACAAATAAAATGTAAAATGCTTGCTCCAATTTTAAGCTAATTCCAGAAATGTTTAAAATACTTAATTGTTACACAGTTATATTTTCCGTAAGGGTAGGTGCACCTTGATTCCCATCCTCTCTGTTGTTACTGACAGTGGTCTTTGGATGTGTGTCCATGAAGCATTGTCAGCTGTGTGTCAAGGAGAGCATTGGAATGAGAACTACATGGCTTTGAGCCATCTATTCAGACTCTCTTCTGTAACTGCTGTTCAATGACATCTCTCCAGGTCCCTAGAGACAGGCATGTGCATAGGTTTACAGTGCGTCTCCTGACAGCGATTTCCTGTTGTACACTTAAAGGATATTGCTGTGGAAAAGTCTTTCCAGACAGACCTTGCAGGACCAAAGAACCTTCCAATCTTAAATGATCAAAATACTGGAATTTTAGTGTCTTTCTTAACCAAAAGGGACTCAGAGCATGGAAGACTTAACAGCATTTAAAATATTGCTCTCTGACCCTTGCCTTTCTTTCTTCTTAAAGTTCTATAGCTGTTTTCTATGTTTCTCTGGGTTAAGATCTTGATTGCTTATAAAATAAATGCACCTGTTCAAAATCTTAAGCTCTTGTCTTTTTGCCTTGGAGCTGTGGGGTGTTAGGGAGTAGAGCATGCAGATCACGAGGGACGGGATTATGGACATAAGCAGGAAGGATGTATGGGGTGCTGCCTTCAGCTCACAGCACTGCGCACGGTACCATTGGAGAGTACAACCAGGGAGAAGCTAAGCTTGCTTGGTGACTAGTTCTTGTTCAGTTTGCATATATTGCATGCTCCCAGTGGTTGTGTTCTGTTTCGTGAAGAATGCCTTCTGAGCGGTATTGTTCACCAATCCCGTTATCCATTCTGCAAGGTGTTCTGGTGTTTTCAACAACACAGTGTCTCACAGTTGCTGTCCAGGTCTGATTGCTGTGCCTACTGCATCTTCTCTCCTGGTGTACTTGGTTTGTGTTACCTGTTTGTGTAGTTGATCTCTTTAAATATTGGCTCAATTTCGACCACACCTCTAGCTCTGCCCTTCTTCTTGTATTGCATCATTTCTTGAATGCACTTTCACTTAAACTACCACAGTGTTACAGTGTTGTTTTGTGGCAGAGCCTTGAGCTTGAGAGCAAAGGGCCTGAAGCCACCTAGTTTTGCAGGAGACTCTATCATGTAACAGTAATGACATAGTTTTGGGCAAACCTCCCCACATTTCTGGGCGTTGGTTTCTTACTTTTCAAACCAGGGAAAAATCAGGGCCTCTGCCTCTCTCACTGAGATGTTATAAGAATGACTTTAACTAATCTCTCAGGGAAAGTGCCTAGAGTGGTTCTCGGTGCATGGTGAATGCTGTTTATTTTTATTTTCTTTTCTTATTTGCATGGATGTTTTACCAACATGTATGTCTGTGTACCACTTGTATGCCTAGTGCCCATGGCAAGAAGAGGATGTTGAGTTACAGAAGGCTGCGAGCCACCACATGAGTACTAGGAATTGAACTCTGGTTCTCTGGAAGAGAATGCTCTTAACTGCCAAGCTCTCTCTAGCCCCAACATGGTAAATGCTAAATAAACAATATATAAATAATAGATGATAATGTTTTCAACAGACAGCTCCTTGGAGATTTGGACTGTCTTTACGTGACAAACTTGCTCCACAAACAAACAAAGGAAACTTTTTGCTCTTGCACTTACTGGGCATAAAGCCCGTGTTTACTCATTTCTGATCTTCACTACAGTGCTGCAAAGTTGGTATCATCCTCAGTTAGAAAATGGAAAAATGAGACGGGAGTGGGGGAGAGATAAGGAGGGAGAGAAAAAGGAAGGGAAGGAGGGAGAGAGAGAGTCTAGGCAATGAGTTATCTGTGTTCCTAACAACTGGCAAGTTCCTATGACAGGAACCTTGTAGCGCAAAATTGTTGGATGAATGAGTTAGGCTACCAGCCTGACATTTTAGACCAAGTTGATATTTATACTGAGGTAAAAACTCCTTTAGTTTTTCATTATTCAGTTATATTTTTATCCATTGCTGCCATTTAATAGGCAAAACCTCTGCCCTTCCTGCATTACCAAGCCAGCCTTTCCTCTTGGGCAGCAGCAGTATGTGGTTCTGCCTGTCAGTGTCCTCTCTCCGTGAAGGCAACTTGATGCTAATTCCATCACAGGTGTCTGTGACCCTAGTCTTGGCCGCATCTCTGAGCTCTGGGGTGCTATGTCCCGCTGTCTAACCATCAGCTCCAACTCTTCCAGTTCGCAGCCTTAGTACCTCACTGTTTTAGGTCCCCTGCACCTCCGCTCTTACATCCTGTTTATTTGTGATGGCTTAAATTCTTTTAATAAAATGAAAATACATGTTTTAAAGAGAAAATTCTTAGGACTCAAACTGGGATGTTAAAGTTGGCATTTTCTACAAGTATATATCCTAAAATAACCCACAGAATATAATCCAGTTGCGACATTTCAGTAGATTCCTAAGAAAATGGGTAAGAGAACAATTAGTACAACCAGATCTGAAACAAAGTTGATAATTGATTTTTGACTACAAAAAGCAGTCAGCTTCTCCAAAACAGTAAACAGCGGTGAAATAGAAACGTGATGTGAACATTTGGTCTGACAGCCTTTGCTATTGGTTAAATGTCTGGTGTTCCTCAAGGAGAAGTATTTAATCCAGTGCTCTCCCCCCCCCCCCCCAAATAAAAAAGTACAGCTGTCTCTTCCCTGGAATCATTAAGACCATCACTGCCGTTCACACACTTACAGGGTTTTAAATTATGTAAGAGGGCACATTGCATCGTCAGTGTGAGTAAATTGTATGGTGCAGACCATCCCCAAAGCTTGCGGGTCTAAACTATAGACATATCTGCAGACCCGTTTCTGTTTCTTGTCTTAATTTTGATATCAAAACAAACTAATTTTGGAATTAGTAAGATTTGTGATGTAGAAAATCTGTGGGAACCTTGTCTCTGAGGCTGAGAACCCTGTCTCCTCCCCTCATTCTGAGCCACCCCACAGATGCCAGCTGATGGGGAGTGGCAGCATTGCCCCGGAGAGGACTCTCAGGGCTCAGCCCCACTCCACCAGCATCTGGCTCCCGCTCACCTTTCGCCACAAGTGACCAGCAGTGTCCACGCATGGGGTGGGTTCAGGGCTGATCGCCACAATGAAGAACCATTTCAGCAAAGCAACCATCATTCATTCACAGAAACAGTGATGTAAAAAAGGAATAGCAGACCAGGTATAAAACTAACAGCATCCTGTGTCTCCAACCGAGTGCACTGTTCTTGGAAATCATTCACCAGCATCTTCTGTTTTAATATAAAATACTTTTATCCCATTATTAAAAATGCTGTTTTGACTGTAAGTCACATACATTGAGATGATTGGGAAGCCATCTTGTTCAGTTACTCTGTGCCAAATGCCCACAGGCTACCAAGCATAGAGGAGTTCGGAATAGAACAGAGATCAGTTGCTTTAAGTCAGACACAGAGCTTTCAAATGAAAACCGTAAGAAAGAAGTGCAGGGTCCCTGCTGGAGCCCTGATGGTACTGAAACTTGTTTGGTGAGACTTAGGGACAGAATTGCCCTGAGAAGGGTTTTTTTTTCCTTTTTAAAAAATTTTATATTATTTTATCCACCTTACATCCTGGGGGTACCCCCTCCCTTCTCTCTTCTTCCCCTCCTTTACCCCTCCCCTTGCCCTTTCCCCCAGTAAAGAGTAGCCCCGTTCCCCAACATATCAACCCTTGCCAGCACATCAAGTCACACCAGGACTGCACACATCTTCATCCCCTGAGGCCCGGCAAGGCAGCCCTGCCAGGGGGAAGTGTTCCAAAAACAGGCAATAGAATCCATGTTAGAAACAGCCCCCATCCACTTGCCAGGTGCCCCATATGAAGACCAAGCCTCCCATCAGATACATGTGTGCAGTGGGCCCAGGTCTAGATCTTGCTACATCAGACAGAGGGCTGATATCTAAAATATACAAAGAACTTAAGAAATTAAACACCAACAAATCAAATGATCCAGTTAAAAGTTGGGGTACAGAGCTAAAAGGAGAATTCATAACAGAAGAATATCAAATGGCTGAGAAGCTTTTAAAGAAGTGCTGGATGTCCTTAGCCATCAGAGAAATGCAAGTCCAAATGACTCTAAGATCCAATCTTACACCAGACAGAATGGCTAAGATCAAAAACTCAAGTGACAACACATTCTGGAGAGGATGTGGAGAAAGGGGAACCCTCCTCCATGGCTGGTAGGAATGTAAACTTGTACATCCTCTCTGGAAATCAATCTGGTGCTTTCTCAGAAAACTGGGGGAATAGTTCTACCTCAGGACCCAGCTATACCACTCCTGGGCATATACCAAAAAGATGCCCTACCATTCAGTAAGGACATTTGCTCAACTATGTTCATAGTGGCTTTATTCATAATAATCAGAAGCTGGAAACAACACAGAAGTCCCTCAGCCGAAGAATGGATACAGAAATTATGGTACATTTTCACAATGGACTACTACTCACCCGTTAAAAACAAAGCCCTGAGAAGTTTTAAGAACACCTGACGTGAGCACTGCCTCAGGTCCAGGTGGCACAGCACCCCATAAGCTGCCACAGAAGCGGTGATCTCTGGACAAGTTTTCCCGGTCTGACGCAGCCACAGGTGATGTCTCCAGCTGCTGCTGTGTCCCTGCCTGCAACCGTCACACTCGGTCTGGGTGGCACCAGTGGTGACCGGTTTTTTCTTTCTTTCTTTTTTTTTTTTTTTTTTTTTTTTTTTTTTACTGTGAATGTTCTTGTGCCTCTTGGCAAATGCCGTGGTGTGGCAGCCACCTACAAAGGGCTTTCCCTGTGTGTCTTCCTTCAAGGACTTTGAGCTGAGGTGTGCTGTTTGAAGGCTTTGTCATCCATGTGACATACACAGTCTTTCATCGCTGTGAACCCTTTTGTGTTCCTTTAAGTCAGGGACAGAAAAAGGTGACCTCACAGCTAGTCCAGGCCTTAGTCCAGGTGGGCCTGGGTGTGAAACCTTTTGTACACATTTCATAAAGAAATGGCCCATCTGCTGTGTGGAATTTTGCATACCCCCCATCTGCCTTGTTAGAAAATGTCTTACTGTGTGCCTGGAGGGTGGCTTGTTCCTGACAGTGACCATAAAACACACATTCAGAAGATGCCACAGGCATCTGTTGTCCAGCCTGGAGTCTGTTTGTCTTTCACCTCCCTCATTTCATCATTAAATGTTAAGGTTTGAAGCTTCTGGGACCCTAGATCTTTGGCTTCTGTGGTCTGCATGGATTCTCCTCGCTCCTTAGCTCTTTTAAAATTTCTTTTTTCACCCCGAGCATAGTGTTACTTGCTAATCTGACTTGGGGAGGGAGAGGTCTTTCCCCTGTCACTGGAAGGACTGTCATCTTAATCTCCATTTCTTCACCATTAGCATCCTGAGCATCTTCAATGGGGCAATTTAATTGGATCTCATACTTGGACCATTATTTTCATCTGGTCGTCATGACTCTGAGAACAGAGTTCATGTTAAAACTGGGTTCCAAGAATCTGGCCCTGTGATATCATCAACATCCTCCTTCAGGGAAATCTGCACTGTGTACACATAATTCTGGATCTCTTCAGATATATCAAAATGAAGGAAGCTGGTAGCTAACTGAAGAACTACCCACCTCAGAAACAGTGTTTTATGGTCATCGTTGTCAGAGTGTATACTTTCAGACATACTGATGAAAAACTCCAACAATCAGGCTACTTTTTAATGCCTTAAACACCAGGATCTTCAGCTCAGAAGATCCTAGATCACTGTGATCTAGGACAGGCCAGCTTTGCAGCCTGATTCAGCCACAGACACGGGCTGTGGGACCTGCATTCAGGCTCACACAGGCTGGGACAGAAAGGGCTTGGGACCAGGGTGGACGGCAGGGTTCTGGGTTTTTGTTTTTTGTGTTTTTAGTTTGGGACAGGGCAAGATGTGGGAATTGTGTACATCACTGATGGTAGCAGCTGTCCTCCTGCGTGAACACGAATGTCCGGTTAGCTGCAGATACCTTCACCACTGTCCTCCCAGGCTAAACCATTTTAAAGTTCATTTCATTGTCCTTTTTTTGGGTGTTGTGTGTAATTTTTTTTATTGAGATAAAATTCACATAATGTGAAGTATGTATTTTAAAATGACTTTTAGTATGGTTGTACTGTTAGATGTCATCACCTTGGTCTAATTCCAGGGTATTTCCCTGTTCCTCAAAGAAGCCTTCTGCCTGCTGCTGCTTCCAACTTTCCTTTGTCCTGTGTATCCTAAGCTCATTTCTTTCTCTGTGGATTGTCTCTTCTGAATCTTTTTCTTTCTTTCTTTCTTTCTTTCTTTTTTTCTTTCTCTCTCTCTCTCTCTCTCTCTCTCTCTCTCTCTCTCTCTCTCTTTCTTTCTTTCTTTCTTTCTTTCTTTCTTTCTTTCTTTCTTTTTTGGGTTTTAAAGACAGGTTTCTCTGTGCAGCCTTTGGCTGTCCTGGACTTGCTTTATAGACCAGGCTGGCTTCTAACTCACAGAGATCCACCCTGAGTGCTGGGATTACAGGTGTGCACCACTACGCCTGCTATATTTCTTTTTTTTTTTAAACCTTTTAAATTGTATTAATTCTTAAATGTAGGAGTGCTCTGCCTGCATGTACACCTGCACACCTGTAGAGGGCATCAGATCCCTCTTGAGCCACCATGTGGTTCCTGGGAATAGAACTCAGGACTTCTGGAAGAGCAGCCGGTGTTCCTAACTGCTGAGCTATCTCACCAGCCCCAGAATATTTCTTATAAATGAGATCATGAGTCATTTAGCCAATTAAAACTGGCTGTTTTCACTTGAAGTAATGCATGTTTTTGCTTTTTGAGACAGTCTCATTTTGTTGTCTAGGGTAGTTTTGAACCCCCATGCTAGTGATTCTCCTGCCTCAGCCTCTTAAAGCTAGTTTATAGGCCCTATCATGCCTAGTGGAATTCTCCTTGCATGGAGCTTAATGACATAATCTGCACCATATCTGGGCAATAAAGAAGTTACAGTGTGTTTGGTAAAGCTACAGATTCCTGAAATGCTAGACGCAGTTCATTTCCACTGGCTTGCAGGTCTCTTGTTGCCTCTGCAGTGGTCATGTGTGGCTGACTGCTTTCTAAGAGCAACACAGTGATCTTCATTCTGCTTGGTGGGAATGTTTTTATTTCTCTTTCCTAATCTAGAAACAACCTGTTCCTTTGCAGCAATAAAAGTATCTTTTTCTGTGCAAACCTTTTGCTGCTTCTCTATCTCCTTTTCCTTCTCTGCCACCTCTTTGCTTCTTACAAATTGAAACAGAAGCCAGTAGCAGTCAGAAAGCTCGCTGACAAGGAGGTAGCCTCTCTGCTGAGAAGTTCGCATGCACCTGTTGCTTTGCTGAGGTGTTTTGTGTGGTGTATCTTGATAGAAGCTTCTTGTAGGTTTATCCATTGTTATTACACAGACGAAGAAGTGCACGCTTGTTACGGTCACTGTCGCTCACACCCCTTAGATAGCATTAGGATTTGAATCTGAACAGATTGAGCTGAAAATCCTGTTTTAATCATGGTATACCAATAGCTTCTCCTTTTAGTTTAATTATTTTTGATATTTAATTTGTTGAGTAATGTTATCGACATGAAACAGAATTCAAAGGCAAAAGAGGTGTATCCAGTGACAGTTGCTCATTGCCCGATTCCTTTACTAAAGAGTACTCTGACCAAACTTCTTATGAGTTTTGCAGAAATTTTCTAAGCATGCAAAAGGATATACATATATTTTATTGCAATGTGTTATTTCCATTTCAATAAAAACATTAGTACTTTTAAAAATCTGATTTTTCCTTATATGTTTTGGATGCTACCATTCATTACCTATTGTATAGCTGTCTTTGTTTTTGGTGCTAGGGATTGAATTTGAGACTGTTGCATCCTAGGCAATGTCTGCGGCTAAGCTACACTGCTGGCTCTGTCCTGTTCTGTGTATTTTCTTCTATTGCATGTATGTATCACACTCATGCCATGTGGATGAATCACAGTGAAGACGTATGAGAGCCAGGAAAGGTTGGCGCATGCCTGGTTCTGAGGCTTTAATCAATGCCTAAAACAGGTGTTGGAGAAGAAACACTTTTTTTTTTTCTTGTGGTTTCCAGTCTGACAGCATGACATTGAACAGCATGACTAACCTATGGTTCCAGTTTCTGCCCCTTTACTCCAGCCCACTGCAGCGTCTACATTTAGTTACATTTTCATCTCACTGCTGCCCGCTTGCCCCTCTCTCTCCTCAGGAGCATAGTTTTTTTTTTTTTTTTTTTTTTTCGTTTCTCTTGTGCCAGGAACTGAACTCAGGGCTTTTCACATGGTAAGGCTCTACCACTGAGCTCTCTCCTGGCCCCTCTTCTCGGAGATGTAATGAATGCTTAATGAGCTTAAAATATGGATCTGAATTTGACTTGATAAAAAGGTGGTACATTGTTATCACACAGCCTCTAGGTCCTAAAAGGTCAACCTTTTGACATAACTCTTCCTGTGAGTTTACTATGTAAGGCAAAGGAAAATTTCTTTCAGTAATTTCTGTCTAGCAGGCTAACCCATGTACCAAGCGCTTATGCTTGTTTCAACTAAGACACAAAACCATTCCCTTCTCATCTCATCTGTTTTCTTTTTCAGCTTGTAAAACTTTGTATCGCCATGATTGATACTGGCAAAGCCTTTTGTCTTGCAAATAAACAGTTCATGAATGGGATTCGAGACCTGGCCCAGTATTCCAGCAATGATGCTGTAGTTGAGGTTGGTATCACTGAAATGACAGGTAAAGTGAGGAGTGCAGCAGCGCATCATGCGGTTATGCATTAATTGACTGTACTAATGGCCATAGCAAACTTAAAACCAGGGTAGGGGAGCTGCCAGCCCTGGGAGCCAGGGTCTGCAATTTCGTTTTGTTTTTTGGTTTGTTTTGAGACAGAGTTTCTCTGTGTAGCCCTGGCTGTCCTGCAACTTGCTTTGTAGATCAGGCTGGCCTTAAACTCAAAGAGATCTGCCTGCCTCTGCCTTCTGAGTGCTGGGGTTACAGGCGTGCACCTCCGCTGCCTAGCCCGCACTTCTGCTTTTTCTGGTGGTTGCACATTGCAGTTTGATGTGTAGTGTGCACAGTTAGCATCACTGCCCTAACCTTGCTTTACAGTCTTCTAGTTTGCATTCGGATGGTGAGCTGACGTAGCTGCCAGTGGCCACCAGCAGCTGAGTGTGTGGGAGCAGAGTATTAGGATGCAAAGAACAGGACCCAACTCTATGTGTGGGAACTGAAGAGCTTCCGGTTAGCTTGTCCTGGACTAGCTGGGATCTCTTTCTATGTTCTGTAGTGTTGCTGATATTTCTTTCGTGCTGAGAACTAGAAAGTGAAGAAACAATTTGATCCATAGCTGCTCACAGGGCCGCATTATTGACACTGTTAAACTTTTAGCATTATACACACTGTGGCTGGGATAGTACTGATTCTTAGAGTTTTTCTAGGCCTCCAGACTTGTATAGCCATGACCTCTGCAGAGCATGTCCAGTGAGCCTTTAAGATTATCCTTGCAAGGAAATGTTATTGTTTATGGAATAATATGATTTTTTTTTTCTGTCAGAAATGCTAAAGTGATATTAGTAGCTGTTAAGTGACCTGACTTTTGTTTTTTTTTTTTTCCTTACAGACTAGTTTGACCAAGTTTTCTGATAGTCTTCAAGAAATGATAAATTTTCATACAGTAAGTATTAGTAAAGAGGTGGTGCTATGACTCTTGATGCTCTTGAGCATTGGTCTTTTATGAGATGGCTAATTTGATGACTTGATTGGTTTTTATATTGGGTTAATATAAAATGCACCACGTGTATATGGTGGGGAAGAAGGAAAGTTAATTTGCTTTATTTCCAATTCTAGTGTAATAAACCTTTTCTCCATTGAGTTTAATTAGCATTGCTTGTATGAGCCATGGGTAAAGGCTTATTTACTAGTTTATCTTATGGACGGTTTACCAGCGGCTACACCACGGAATAAAATGATACCCTATCTCTATAATAAACTTAATATCACAAAATAATACCCATTAAAGTTTTTTTCCACCTGGAGTTTGTGCATTTTGGTTTTGTTTTGTTTTGGCCCGGGGATGGAGTGGAGTGGGGTGGGGTTGGATTGGTCATATTATGGCCGAAGTTATATACTAATTTTTATTTTAGCTGTAGTTGGCTATTTAAAAAACTGGCATGTGCAGTCCTCTCCTTAAAAAAAGATGTATTTATTTTTATGTGTATTTCATGTGTACAAGTGTTTTGCCTACATGTGTGTGCCTGCTACCTATGGATGTCAGAAGAAGGCATCAGATCCCCCTGGAACTGCAGTTGCAGATGGTTATAAACCCTTGTGTGGGGCTGGGAATCCAACCTGGGTCCAGTGCTCTTAACCACTGAGCCATCTCTCTAGCCCCAGAAAACATCCTCACACAATAGCCTCATTTCCTAGTATAATTTCTGTAGACCTAAGAGTTATTTTGGCTTTAGCTTGTAGTTGGTGATCATGTAAGTGGTTGCTTGTTCTGATGTGTCCAGGCTCATGGAAGGAGGTTGTTCTTATGTTACAGAAGGTTAGAACATACATATCTTTATATGTGTCTATTTACATATATGTCCTTTGATATGAAATAGTCAGTTGGAGTTGAAGTACTGTTTGAATTGTTGTTACCATTGATTTACTTAAGCATTTTCTGAGATAAAAAGATTTAGGTTGAGGGAGATTATTTGTCTTTTGGGTGTAGTGTGGTTCAGAATCAGCGGTGAAATAGATCTGGTTTAGAGTGTGGAAATAGTGTTTGTGTGATGTACATACCTTGTTAATGATATTTTAAATAAATTTTATTGATATATAAAACTAATTATTTAGTAAATAAAACAAAATATTAGCTCACTTTAGTCAGTCTAGCATTACTTGCATGGATGATTAGAAAGAAAGTAGATTTTTCAAAAAAGATTTTGAGACTCTGTAGACATATTCTTCATAAAAAGATTTAATATGTGCATTTAGTTTCATTTGCTTTCATAACTTTTTCAATAAGTAAAAATAAAGAATGGAGGTTTCAGAAGTAACTGACATAAAGATCAGTTTACTGTAATCGAATTATCTAGCACAGGGTACCGATGCTGAGGAACCAGCTGTGTACAACTTTCATTGTTAGAAAAAGTGTGAGAAGCTGGGCGTGGTGGCACACGTATGTAAGGCAGCCCTCAGGGAGGCAGAGGCAGGCGGGTTTCTGTGAGTTCGAGGCCAGCTTGGTCTTCAAAGGGAGTCCAGAACAGCCAAGGCTACACAGAGAAACCCTGAGCTCATTTTGTATTGTCCTCAACTGCTGGCCATTGGGCCTGCTCAACAGTGTGGTCTGGATACCCAGTGAGACTCCGCTGGAGAAAACTAATTTTTTTCTTTGCAAGTGGTTGTCAGTTGAAGCTAGCTTCTTTATTACCAGTGGTAGCTCATGTCCACCTCCCCCTCTAAGCGCTGGAACCCCATCTGTCCTGGACCTGTGCAGGCCCTGTGCATGCTGCCATACACGTCTCTGTGAGTTCGTGTGAATGCCAGAGATCCTGATTCTTAAACAGTGGTCCCTGGTGCAGCAGCATCAGTATCTCCTGTGCGCCTCGGCCCCATTTCCAGACCTGCGTCATCAGGCAAGCCAGCAGCCGGTTTGAACACCACTCTTAGATGCTGCTTTGGCTCACAGGCCAGATTCAGTCCCTTGCTTTTATTGTCAGATTTTCATTGGAACACAGCTTTAGTCATTTCTTTGAGCATTGTATTCGTGACGAGGTTGAGTAATTGTGATCGTCAGGGCATATCTCGGGATTAACACACTCACTAATGTTATAGCCCTTTAAGAGGAAGTGTGCTGACTTCTGCTCTCGTAGGCCTCTTAATTTTTGCCTGTTTCTAGGGCCATGAAACCCTCCAAAGAGGCTACTTTCTGTGTTAGTGGACATCGGTCAGTAATTTAGCTGCCTTTGGTAAATTCTCAGTGAAGTCATTTATGAGCCAGGTTGCAAACCAGCCTAATTAAGGTCAGACAGACTCTTTGGTAGTAAGGACTTACGAATCTAGAAATGTGTGGCCTGTTAGTTGGTTGGTCGGTCGGTCTGTCTGTTGTTTTTGTAAAGTCCCTCAGACTATCCTAATCTGCAATTCAGTGTGAGTATAGTAGCAAACTACTGAAGCCTTTAGAAAATGTAGATTTTGATCCTTTCTCCTGTTTACCTTTCCCTTCCCTCTTCTCCCAGCTCCTCCTCCCTTCTCCCCTCCCCTTCCCTTGCCTTTCCTTTGTCCTCTTTCCTTTCCCCTCTAATTTCCCTTTCCCATCCCTTCTTTCCCAACAGGGTCTCAGATAGCCCAGGCTGGCTCAGAGTTCACTGTGCACCCAGGCTGTCTTTTGTTTGTGGTCCTTGAGCTTCTGCTTCCTGTTCACTGTTGGCTCATGGATGCACTCTTACATGCCAGGCAGTGATTCTGTGTTTCTAATAAGGCCATGATGGTGGTGTGCTCTCAGGCAGATCAGGCTGGCCTAGAACTTGTGGCCTTTCAGTCTCAGCTTCTCAGATGCTGGGATCTCAGGTGTATGCCATCATGCCTAGCCCTCTGCAAACAATTCAGTTTTAATGCCCACTCCAGTAGAAGAGAGAAGGTCTGTAAACACAGATTAGCATGGGCAGAAAATGTAGAAAAAGTGGAACAAAGAAAAACATTTACTTACCTACCTATTGGAACTTGTAATAGTCTTCATTGCCCGACGATGTCGAGCCCCCGAGGAGGAGCTGGGCGTCTGTAAAGGCGTTTCTAGATTGAGCGGCAAAAGGAGAACATACCCTGAATGCAGCCTCGACTGTTCCGGGCTGGGTAGAGAGGCACGAGCAAACTGAGCACCAGCATTCGACCTTCTGTGCTTTCTGATCACAAATGTACCTCACCGCGCTGGCCCCAGTGAGAGCCACTCTCATTGCCAGGGCTTGCCTCCCGCCATGAGCAGAGCGTAAACCCATCCTTCCTCAGTCACCTTAGTCAGTGTTGCTGTGATGAATCTGGTTGTGTGGTTGGTAGGTTTTAGAAGTGTTTGCAGAAAGGGGGATGGGAACATTTGGAACTTCAGGCTAGAGAAGCCCTTACAAGCAGAACCTAATGCGCCATTCAGAACACTGCTAGGAATGTGGACGTTGAAGGCAGCTCGTAAGGGTATCAAGGACTCTTGGGAATTGAGCTAGAAGCCATTACATTCAGGGAAGCAATCCTGTTATACTCTGCCCTTGTCCTGAGAACTAAGTCCTTGGAGAAGGATATTTCAAGACAACAAAGCATTCAGGTTACTGCATCTTGGCTACGACTCATTGTTCTCATCTAAGTTTACAGTGAGAGAGGGCACAGATAGAATGGAAGAGTAAGAAGAACATGTAGTTTGGTGAGGAATGTTGAAAATTTAAAGTCCTGGACAACCAGGGTGTGGAGAAAGCCCCGTGATTGTCACAGAGATTTAGCTCAGTTCAGGGTGTCCTGACATCTCATACGGGGACAATAGATGAAAGCCTTAAGGACCAGACTCCTCCCCCGAAGACCCCATACAGCATGGAGAAGGAGAAAGACAGCTGAGACCGCCTGTGAAGGCTTCTCTGCTTGAAAACAACCTTGTCAGGAAGTGTTTATTTCCCGAGGTTCAACCACCAAGGTTTGTATGCAGAGAGAGGTGCAGCTTTGGCAGGAGGGGGCCTGACTCCGCCTTGAGCTGGAAGCAGAGTCTGCCAGCATTGTCCATCTGGTGCTGGCCTTGCTAGCGTGTACCAATAGAAGAATATGGGGTCACGGGGTCTCGAAAGGGTCTAGAAACTGTTGAAGTAAGGTGGGATCCCATGAAAGGAAGTCCTTTTGTGAGTGAACCCTATGTTACAGATGAGGCCCCAGGACGTTGGAGGTGCCAGGACCCTGATGGATCAGTAGGAAGAAAGTTTCAGGGACCAAGTGGAGTTGATCAGAGAGAGGACTGGAGGAGGAGGGCTGCTCAAGGCCATTAGAGCCCAAAAGATGCCAAGAGCCCATGCCAAGAGCCCTAAATGTTGTATGCAGAGCTGTAGAATTTTATGCTTCCCTAACTGAATTTTGGTGGGATCCTTCCTTGCTAGGTCTGCATTTTTTCATTCTAGAGTGAGAATGCTTACTGTGTCATTACATATTGGAAGTAGTTAACTTCTTTATTAATTTTATGATGCCTCAGCGTTAAGACATGCTTTGAGTCTTATGAGAGACACTGGGCTTTTGGACAGTGTTGGAACTGTCAAGTCTGAGGGGACTCTGGAAGTTAGATGACTGCATTTTGCGTGATGAGCTGGCCATGAGCCTTTGGTGGAATGTGTTGGTCGCGGTTGCTCCTTGTGATCGGTGTGACAGGATCTAGAGTCCCGTAGGAGTCACTCCTTTGGGCATGCCTGTGAGGGCGGGTTTATTCAGGAGTGAAGATCCACTTTGAATGTGGATAGCACCGTACCATGGACTGGGTGGGACCCACGAGCGAGATAAAAGGAAAAGGAGAAACTGAGCCGAGCACTATGATTTATCTTTTTCTGTTCCCAGACCAAAGATACAGCGTGACCAACTGTCTCGTGCTCCTGCTGTCACGGCCACGTGCTCTCCTACCACCGTGACTTTCCTGCCACGGTGGAGTTGAAATAAACCCTCTTTAAGTTGGCTCTGTCAGTTATTTGGTCACAATAACTGGAACAAAACTACTGAAGACTACAAGGAAGAGTCTTGTTGCTGTATTGTAGCTCCTTCCATTACAGGCCTAATGAGACTGCTCAAAAGAGTCAGTGAACCTACAGGGTCAAAAGCCATTACCCTGCCCCTCACTGTGGATTCTCGAAGGGGCAATAATGATATTGTGTCCAGTACAATCTTCAGGTAGGAGTGGTGTGGTCCCTGGATAATAGGAATCATAAAGGTTTTGTTTTTTTTTTCCCCCTGCTGCCTTTCTGAAGTGATTGTCTGATGTCTGTGACATGCATCCCAGCTTTCATCTTTTCTTGAGCACAGCAGAGAGAAGCTGCTTCAATGGGAAAATAGCTTGAGGGAGAGCACTGATTTCTAAGTCCTGTCTTCTGTGGTTTAGTGGGATTATTCCATAATTAGTAGAAAACATGACATTTTGTTGGTTATTTGTCATACACGATCGCTTACAGCGATAGTGTTAAAATCTAGAAATGGAAGTGAGCCTTAGTTTCTCTTGGTGACTGTGGTAGCTGTTTACTCCTAGCATATGAAAAGCAATGTATACCTTAGCAAGGTGTACATTAGTGCCTCGACATCGGCAAATAGCAGACAGCTTTTATTCAGTTGCCCATGCGTTAGCAGCCTGGTCTTCACCGTAAAGGACGAGATACAAATACCTCCACTAGGTCGTGCAGTGGCGCATGCTTGTAACACCAGCACTTGGGAGTTTGAGGGAGCAAACCTGCATGTCTGAAGGCAGCCTAGGCAATGTAATGGATTTCCAACTAGCCTGGAGTACACAGTGAGGTCACGTTACAGAAAGACACAAAAAATGTGAGATGAAGAGGTTTCTTATGATAGTGCTCTTGCCAATCACATGCGTATACATTTTTATTTTGGGGATGAAGTATTTTAGAAAGTATGGATGATTTGTTATAATTTCGAAGTATTTTTTTCCCTTTGGAGTACTTTCACTTTTTACAGTGAATAGTATACATATTGCATAATTAAGAATTTTGTTCCCCCACACATATTTTCTTTTGCTTCTTTGTAATTCATTCTCTCTTCCTCAGTTCTTCTCATTCCTAGTAAGTTACTGATCTGCAGTTTTATAATTGATTAATTTGTTTTGGGGTATTCTAGCTCTTAGTCTTAGTTATTTTGACACTCAGTCATATTGTGTGTATGCTAGGTTTTTTTAATTGCTCAGTGACATTGCATTGTATGAATATATCACTATTTGTATAATCACTCATTTGTTGATGAATGTATTATTTATTGCTGTATTATAATTAACCCTGAGCTTAGGGGCATAAGATAACTAACATCCATTAACTCACAGTTTTCTGAGTTCGGAGTTTGGGAGAGGCTCAGTTGGGTAGCTCTGGCTTGATGTCTTTCATGAGATGCTGCTAGAGTATTAGAGCGGGGTCCTCGTCATTTAAGGCACTCATGCTGCGAGGATCCAATTTTAAGGTGCTTTAGTCAGATGCCTCTTAGCCAGAGGCCCAAGTTCTTTACCAATGACCCCTACCCCTTAGTTTTTTGAGACAGGGTTTCTCTTTGTAGCTTGGCTGTTGTAGACTCACTTTGTAGACCAGGCTGGCCTCAAACTCACTGAGTTCTGAGATTAAAGGTGTGACAGAGTCTGTTACTCTACAGATGTGACCCCAAAGCAAGGGCAAAGGAAATGTTAGTGCCTTTTATGATCTAGTCCAAGAAGTCACATTGTTGCTTCTTTTATTCGGAAGAAGCCAGTTAGAGCTCCCAAGTCACTGCTTAGGGTTTGCTTTTGAATCAAAAAAGTTACACCTGTCTCCATCAACAGTGTGTGAGCTGCAGTCGTGTTTATTCCTCAGTGTGTTTATTCTTTAAAGTTGCTGGGTCAGGGGCATCACTCCTTGGCCTTTTGGCTAAGATCAGGTATAAATGCAATGGTTTTAACTTGTTTTTCCTTCATTTCTTTTTTGGTGAAATATTATCTTTGGTACTTTAAAGAACTCTTATCAAATGGTATGAAGGTATACTGTGTCCATGTATGTTTTTTTTTTTAATTTACATGTATGAAAATTGATTTCTTGGGGCATATAGCTTTCGAGGTTTTGACAGTGTGGTGTTTGTGTCTTGACACTCAATCAAGGTAACAAGGCCAGTGTGTCAGCCTCCAGCCCCCGCAGAGCACCCTTCTGTTGTCCTTCCTCACTCATGTCAGCTTGGCCTTTCTCTTCTCCACTGGAAACTGCTGATTTGTTTTCTATTCCTGTAGCTTGCCTTTTCCTAAATGCCATATAAATCATAGCCTGTGAGGTGTTGGGAATAGGATTTATTTATTTAGCCAAGTGCGCTGAGATTCATCTGTTTGCATGCACTATGAAGTGTTTCCTTTTATTACTGTCTTACTGTCTTTCCATTTCATGGTGAAGGGCATTTAAGCTATTTCCATTTTAGGTGGTTGTGAATACAGCTGCTGTAGAAGCTCACCTCTCGGTGTTTCTGTGGGCCTAAGTCTTTCTCTAGGATAACTAGGAAGGAGCTTGACCTAACAGGAAATAGGGGTTTTTTAAATCACAAGTTTTGTTTCTTAAATCTGCTAGTTATTGATTCCTCTTAGTGAGCTTTGGTAGATTTTGTGTTAAAAAAGTGCTTCCTTTTCTGTTGAGATTATTGGCTTATAATTGGTTCCTGACCACATGCATTATCCTTTTAACATCTACTTGTGGTAAGATCGTAGCCTGTCTCCTAAATATCCAATAACGTGTTCATATATAGGTATTCCCCCTTTAGACAGTAGAAAAGGACATTTATGGAGCCTGCCTTAAGAACATCATGGACATGGCATTGAAATGTAAGCTGTCTCAAGAGAGTGGGCTGTTTAGAGCCATTCTTCAGAGCTCCCACCTTGCAGTTTCCGGGTGCAGTCCCTTCCCTGTAAAGGGGGGCAGCCAGGACTGGCTGTGTTTGGTTCGCAGCAGAGCCTGGGTTCACAGGGCAGCAGCTACTAGGCAGATAATTGCATCCAGTTGCTCTGCGACATCCCACTTGCAGTTACTTGTGCTTTCTCGTGAGGGGTCTGTCCTTCCTTCCTTCCTTCCTTCCTTCCTTCCTTCCTTCCTTCCTTCCTTCCTTCCTTCCTTCCTTCCTTCCTTCCTTCCTTCCTCCCGGCTACTTTATTTATTTTTCCATTCTGTTGTTTTGTTTTTCAAGACAGGGTTTCTCTGTGTAGATCAGGCTAGCCTGGAACTCAGAGGTCCACTTGCTTCTGCCTGGCAAGTGCTCGGATTAAAGGCGTGGGCCACTGCCCACCCAGGGATACTTTCTTGAACCGTTTTCTGAAAATTCCCCAGCGGGGCCGTTCATGTTCTCTTTTCTTGTCACCGCCTCTGCCGTGCATTCACCAATTGATAATCTCAAAGAACCATGCTTTGGTTTTATTGATTTTTTTCTTTATCAATTTTCTATTTAGCTCCATTTTGATTTCTATAGTTTCCTTTCTTTTACTTACATTGGGCGTAACAGGATAAAGGAAAAAATAAAGATTATTTTCTGGAAGTAAAATTTAAATTGTAATGATTCACAAAGATTTCTTGCGTCTGTTTTGATTTTTGCCATTGTTGATCCCCCCACTCTGCTTTAAACTTTAAATATGAGGTCATTCTGAAAATGATGAAGGTGCTAGGAGGGCCCTGGAACACCTGGACAGAGTGTTGCTCTGAGGACCGAGGTTTTGTTCTCTCTGCTCACAGCTGCCCTTTGACCCGCAGGGCTGTGTAGTGCTCACGGGGAAGCAGTACATCCATTGCTCATGTTCCCAAGTCTTCCCCACTGGAAACAGCAGCGCTACTTTTGTTTTTTGCCGGTGTGGAGAAAGAGAAGCTTGCGTTACTGTTGGGTTGTCTTCCAAAACCTGAACTGGAATGGAGGAAATTGGTTTCTTTTCTGTAGAGAAAAGAAGCAAGTTATTTTCAAGACTGGTAGAACTGGCTTAAAACTGCCTTCAATTTCTTTCATAACTTTGTTTCACAGTGTTCAATAAGAAATAAGATGTTACGAGAATTGGGTCTTGGTGAGGTGATGTAGTATTTGTTTCCATTTTCCTTCTAACGTCGTTATTTTTATCTTCTAGATCTTGTTTGACCAAACTCAGAGATCAATTAAGGCGCAGCTTCAGAACTTTGTCAAAGAGTAAGTCAGTTGTGGGGATGAGGGTGAAAATAACCAGCCACTGTCTGCGGGGGCGTGACGTGGGAGTGGCTAAATTAGGGTCCTCAAATTCTGAAAATACTGGCTTGTTTGCTTTGTGAACTGTGTTTCATTTATTGAGTTTGTAAGGGAATCAGCTTCATCTTGACCATGTGTTAAATACATAGTTTTTCTGGTTAGAATCCAGAAAGCGTTTTAAATGCAGATAAAAAAAAGTGATTTAAAAGTCTGAAGGGTGGTTGAAGTACTTACTGTATTTGAAGGTAGGTTGTCTAGTCTTAATGTAATGTTTTCATCGAAGGGAAGATAATGTAATAGATGAAAATGGACCACAGAGGTGAATATGTTGTTACCTATGACCGTTTGGAGGAGATTTATCATGTTCACATATAAAATAAAATCGAACTAGAAGTTAAAAAAAAAAAGTTTGGGGACTGGAGAGCTGGCTCAGAGGTTAAGAGCACTGGCTGCTCTTCCAGAGGTCCTGAGTTCAATTCCCAGCAACCACCTGATAGCTCACAACCATCTATAATGAGATCTGTGTATATCATAAATAAATAAATCTTAAAAAAATGTTTAAAAAATTTGAAACTTTCCAAGGTTAGGAAAACATTTTTTTCCTACATTAGTAATCTGGCTTTCCTCCTATAATTTCCAGCTGAGAGTTTATGAAGTATCAGGTTAACTCTGGTGCAGTATTAAAGGGACATAGTACAGGAGGAGTGTGAAATGTCATTGCTATGAGTAGTCAGGTTGGGGCTTGGGGTTTTTCAGATGGTGCTGTGGGCGACCCCCACCTCCCGCCTTACCTGCTAGGCAAGAGCTTTGCTGCTGATCTACAGTCCTAGTCCGTAGTCTATCTCGAAGATGTCACAGCTCTGTTTTTCACAGATTACCTCGTAATGCTTTAACTGTTTGAAAGTCTTCTTAGATACACACACAGAAATCTGTGGATTGTTTCAAATCAACGATATAGTCTTTCTTAGATGTATTTGTCATAATTAAAACCCATTTGTCTTTAGCTTATTTCGTCAGCCCCCTAGTAGGAGTAGTGGAAAAGAGGCAGGCTACGGCTGCAGACTCCAAGAACCAGGGGCTTCATCTTTCCAGACTGTGTCAAGGCGTGTCGTCAGCCTTTCCTGAGTCCAGCTGCTTACAAATTTGTGTACATGTGTGTTTAAAGACTTTTTATTTTTATCAGTTATGTGTTTTGACCTAGTAATTCTATCTAACAAGAAATAGATTTTCTGCCCCCACCCCCTTGTGTTTTGGTGTTTTCTGACAAAAATCCAGGTTGGCCTGGAGTCAACAACCTTCTCTCTGAGCATCCCTAGAGTTGTGATGCAAGAGTGTTGCCCTTGAGGTGGGCTTCTGAGAGTGTTTCTTAAAGTCAAAAGTGTCTTAAAATACCTTCCAGGTCCCTACAATTTTATCTGGAAGGTAAATGACTGTTAAGCTTTGGGAAAGGCCATTCAAATCTGCATTTCTAGATACGTTCTCTGTCGTAAGTCCTATATACACTGCTGTTTATAAAACAGTATCAAGGTGCATGCTCTGAATTTATCTTTAGAAAAATTATCTCTCTGTTTCATTAATTTTATCATTACTTCCATTTTGCATTATACAGATTTAAATAATGAAGCACTAGCTCACTTTATGAGGATCTGTTTTCACAGAGTGATAAGTACCCATAAGCCAAAATTAGAAATCTAAAATGTATTGGCTATACACCTTTAATCCTCGCACTTGGGAGGCAGAGGCAGGTGGATCTCTTCGAGTTCTAGAACAGCCTGGTCTACATAGTGAGTTCCAGTACAGCCAGGGCTACATGGAGAAACTCTGTCTCAAAAAAACCCACCTCCCTCCCCCAAATCTGAAATGGTCCAAATCTGAAACTTTTTGAGTTCTTATCTTTGGGTTTTGGATTAAGTCAGTATAAGTATTCCCAAGTTACAAAAGCCTAGGCTTCTTGGGTAGCTGACAACCAGGACCTGGGAAAGGATGCATGTTTCAGTTGAATTCACCGGTGATTGGCACAGTCTAATGGAGCACATAAGGGAAGCAACAATAGTTAAAGTCTAAGGGTTTTTATTTTTTTCTATAATTTTGAAGAAAGTTTCACTAAATTTTTATTCTTTTAGAGATCTTAGGAAATTCAAAGATGCCAAGAAACAATTTGAAAAAGTCAGTGAAGAAAAGGAAAATGCGCTAGTGAAAAACGCCCAAGTTCAAAGAAACAAACAACACGAGGTTGAAGAGGCCACAAACATCCTCACAGCCACCCGGAAGTGCTTCCGGCACATAGCCCTTGACTACGTCCTTCAGGTACCGCGTCTCCTCGGTCCAGCAGCCCCTTTATGTGACAGGCTCCTTTGCGGGCCTATACTAGAAAGAATAAAGGATACTTTCTTTTTGAACTTACAGTTAAATCACCATTTAACATTTTTGTAATTCAGTGTCTTTTTTGAGGTAGGTTAGGCTGGCCTCCACTTGATGTCTGTCTTCCTGCCTCAGTCTTTACAGCACTGGGCTATAGATACACATTGTTCCCTCCAGGGGGAAACATGGCATTGTATGAAAAACTTTGACCTGTCTATGTATGTTTCTGTGTACACGTGTACGCACACATATGTGTGTGTGTGGATGTTTCTCCTTTTTATTTGTTTATAATATCCTGCAAATATTTCATTCTGTAATATTCCTACTTCAGTTTAATTGATATTTGACTACCAGGCTCAGGCTTAAATAGTATTAGTGTTTACTGGCAACAGTGAGAATGCCTATCCTTTTTTTTTCCCCAGTTTTTCAGTGCTTTTATTACTGCTTCTAAATGTACACCCCAAACACCGGCTTCTCGGGAAGCTCACTGTGAGAAACCCTTTTCCTGGCGAGACACCGCTCCTCTTTGCCTCCGTATGTTTTCAGCGGTGCCAGCTTCACCAGCTTGCCAAAGGTTTCTGGACTTCATTGGCTGCTCTGGAAGATGAAGCCCAGAGTCCTTTTGAGGGGTGCCTCCATTTGGAGGGCAGCACAGTGGCGGGGCTGCACTGGGTCCAGCGGCACCGCCGGGAGAGAGGCGTTTGAGATTGCCATCCTAGGGCCCAGGGCCGCATTCGGGTGCAGATGCAGGGCTGTGAGCAGGTAGGCAGCATTCTGCCAACTGAGCCTCAACCCTACTCCCGAAAAACCTAGACATTTTTGGCCTTTCAATAAGTGCTTAAATCCATAACTTCAACATATATTCATGAGTGCTTGCTGTTTCCTGCCTGGGAACTCAGAATAAGATCCAGATCTCCTGGAGCTTATACTTTAACTAGGGAATAGACCGGGAAAGAAAACACAAAGTAAACCCTGGGGAGGGCAGAAGCAGGCAGATCTCTGTGAGTTCGAGGCCAGTCTGGTTTATGTAGTGAATTCCAGGACAGCCAGGGCTACATGGTAAAACTGTGTCTAAACAAACAAACACAAATAAAAGTGTTCTTGAATGTTTAGGTCAGTAGGATTGATTTACTAGAAAGCAAGACAGGTGTTGGCTTAGACCTGTGAACGAAGGTGGTGGTTGGAAACTCAGTTACTGAGGAATGGTTCTAAGTCATGAGGGCAGAACATCCTGCTGTGGAGGGGACCAGGCATCTGTGCGACAGTGATGGGTGCTGGTGGGAGCTCAGGGTAACGGGAGACGAGGCTCCAGAGGGTGGCCAGGCCTCAGCATAGGGGGCCTTTGTGGGCATAGTAGGAGGTTGCCAGATTTGAAACTAGAAAATACCTGATTTATATTTGAAAATCACTCTGGTACCTGTGTGAAGAAGAGATTATTGGGAGCCAGGAAGGGAAACAGAACCAGTCCAGAAAAGATAGGCAATGGTAAATGGTGATAATTCGTGCTGAGGCTGTGGTTGAACCTTGATGGTCAGGTAGCTGAAGAGGGTAGAGGAAGATGGACGTGGCACAAGCTCAGGTTATCAAAACAGTTCCATAACAACGGTACTGAAATCTTGAGAACCAGTGTTTTCATTGAGCCTGAATGTGGTTGAGTATTCATGAGTAGGCTTGTCATAGCTCTTTCAGCCAGAAGAGGGTAGGAAGATGAAAAATTCAAGCTTTGCTTTCCTTTTGTTTTGGGATCGTGAGGACAAGCATGTTTAGAATCTTGTATTCTGAATTAGTGTTCAAAGTAATTCATGAATGACTAACCAAGTGTATCTTCCCTCAGATTAATGTGCTTCAATCAAAAAGGAGATCAGAAATCCTGAAATCAGTAAGATATTAATGAAATGCTCTTCACTGAGACTGTCTGTGTTTGTAGCCCTGTCGTATGGCACTCTATCCCGCGCTCTTGGCTCTTCTAGCTCCCATTTCTATTTGCGGTGTCATCTGCTTCAAGGTACAGCTGTTTGTGTGTCTTTTGCTGCCATGTGGCCTGGCTCACAAAGACAGACCCACTGTGTGCTCTCCACTCTCTGCTGTTCTAATGTAGTATTTTACGTGGTCTAGTTATGGAATACTTTCTGAAAGTAGTCGCAAGTGGTGGCTGGAACTGGTGAGGATATTTCAGAATGATCTTGAAATTTATCAGATATGATTATCACCTTGAATTTTCTCTTTATTTTTACTTGCTTTTAGAGAGTTTCTATTTTAAAGATTTATTTATCTGTGTATTTTGTGTATATGGGTACTTTGTCTACACATACATCTGCACACCAGCAGATTGCATCAGTAAGCTGCCATGTGGGTGCTGGGAATTGAACTTAAGGCCTTCCAAAGAGCAGTGATGCTCTTAGCCACTGAGCCGTCCCATCTCTCTAGCTTCAATTTTCTTCTTAAAAATATTTTTTAGATTTATTTAGTTTATATGTATGAGTGTTTTGTACCACAGAGATCAGAAGAGGGCATCAGATCCTCCTGGAACTGGAGTTACAGACAGTTGTGGGCTCCCATGTATGTGCTAGGAATTGAACCCAGGTCCTCTGCAAGTTGACCGTGACTGCTGAGCCATCTCTCCAGCCCTTGCTTTTAGACATTGTCTACATAGTATCTTTCATGCTTTCTATGGTTGGATGTGGTGTCTAGGCATTAAAAATGTCTGAGCTTACCAGACTGATGATGGGGCCTTTTTTTTTTTTTTTTGGCCTGATCCTTGTTTGCAGCCACAGAACTGATGGATTAAAATGTATAGATTGCTGGTTCTTTTCTTTCTTCTTTGGGCTTTTTGATCTGTGGTGACAGTGAGACTTTATTTGCTCTTTGACAAAGGAGGAGGATGCATTGTGACATTGTGCATTTTCTCATTTGAGAACCCTCAGAATAATTTCTCTTAGTTTATTTGCAGAAGTTTTATTTGCAGAAGTTTTATTCCCAGTTGCTGCTCTTGAGTTGCTTAGCCCTTTGTCTCCCCCTTTTCCTTTCCTAAAGCTTTGAGGTGTCTTACCAGGTAACTGTACTGTGCTTGTTTTATATAAGGTGGCCTTCCTCCCCCATTCCATGTTTTACTGATGGCCATCAGTATGGCGACAGTAATATCTTACCATGGCCTCTGTGGGCAGCTGGAACAATGCCCCTGAATATACTAGAAATAAAGGGCTGGCCAATATACGTGTGGTTTGCAGCCCTGTGGTCTGCAAATTGCTCACCCGTGTCCTTGTAATGAGGACCCATGGATAAGTGCATAATTGGGCATGGCTGTGTTCAGTAAAACTTTATATATGAACACAGATGTTTGAATTTCATATAATTTTCACATACATTTTATATGTTTCAAAATTTTTATTTCAGTCATTTAAAAGGTTAAAAACAATTGTTGGCTCATAAGCCATCTAAAAACAGATGTATAATTTGTAGGTCCAAACTAGTCAGCCTTGAATATACTACTGATGATCATCCTTAATGGATATCTAAACAGTTTTTCATTGTTTTGACATTAAAAAACATTTCCTTGTAGTGATCAGCCTAATAAAAAATCTGATTATTGCTTTATTTGCATTTATAGACAAAGGGTTACTTGTCTGTAGACCCCCCCATGGTGGACATGTGGGGGTCAGAGGACAGCTTGTGGGAGTAGCTTCTCTTTTTCCACTGTGGGAGTAGGGCCAGGGGCTCGAACTCAGGGTGTTGGGATCAGGAGTCATCTTTACTAGGCTGTCTTGCTATTTGTAGTTGAAGTTTTCAAATGTGAAAAAGGATTTTTAAAATACTACCAAAGTTTGAGGCTTATAAACTATTTTCACCAATGGTGTGTAAGAAAAGCCATTTCTTTACTTGATATTGTCAACAGTGAACATTGTAGCTCTATCTTTTCACCTTGGCCCAGCGGTGTGATAAGCAAAAAATAAAAATAAAAAAAATATATTAAGACTTCATTATTGAGTTTACATTTTGTTAGTACAGGGTTTGATCATTTTTTCCATATGTTTTTTTTGGCTACTTATGAGGCATAGATATGTCCTTTTCCCCTTATTCTGCAGAAGCCTTCTTTTTTTTTTTTTTTTTTTTTTTTTACTGATTTGTGGCATCTATTACAGATTCAGATTATGGAGTCTTCATTATGTTTTGCTGACTTATCTCTTCCCTCTCTCCTTCCCTCCTTCCTTCCCTCCCCCCGTCCCTTCCTTCCTTCCTTTCTACCTTCCTCTTCAAGACAGGGTCTCTCTGTGTAGCCCTGGCGGTCCTGGAACTCACTCTGTAGACCAGGCTGGCCTGGAATTCGCAGTGATCCTCCTGCCTCTGCCTCCCATTTGCTGGGATTACAGGCGTGGCCCACCACCGCCCTGCTAGCATTGTTTTTAAAATATACTTAATATGCATTTTGATATATAGCTATATTTTACATTTTTATATAACTGATTCCTCATATCTATAATTCAGTGGTTTTAAGAAATGTTTTCACACAGTTGTATACTTTTTACCATTTTCAAACACTATAGTGATTTTTATATTTGTGTAAGTTTTTATCATTAATCTTTGAATTTTATTTAACAAGTTTTTATTTTGAAAACATATTTTTAGAGGGTTTTTTAGTATTAACAACCTTATGTCCTACTTTGGTTTTCAGGATATTAAACAGATGTCTGTCTTGCTTTTAAAAAAAACAGGTCTTAGGAGATTCTGTGTAAACATTTAAATATATAATCCCTTCACATGTAAAAACCTAACTAATAAAAACAAGGGTTCTATTTGTGTGTGTGTGTGTGTGTGTGTGTGTGTGTGTGTGTGGATTAATTAAATACAGCAAAAGCTGGGGACCTCTCCCTGATCCTTAATGTCAATTTTGGATCTTTGGAATAATGAATATAAAGAAATTTCCAAAGCTAGTGAGGTGGCTCAGCAGATAGATACTTGGTGCCACACCTGGTGACCTGAGTTCAGTTGCCAGATGGAGAATTGACTCTTGCAAGTTGTCCTCTGACCACACTCCCCCAGACATATGTGAACATGCACACACATACACAGCACATAAACAAACAAGTAAATAAATTGAGTTTTGTTTTGTTGTTGTTGTTGTTTTTTTCTTTAAGAGAATTCTGTGTTGATCTCGCTTGTGTATACTCTCTGGGGAAAAGAACAGCTGAGAGTTGCTGCACCTCGTTGGGACCCGGAGGGCTGGTTTTGCTGTTTTGAGGACTTTGTGTTTTGTTTTGTTTTGTCTTGTTTCGTCTTCTCTTTTCATTTCTTTTTTGCTTACGGAGTATACTTCGAGGACCACATCTCATAATGTACTTAAGTAATTCTAGTAAGACAATGAAGCTCTTGAGAACATTAGTATTTAAATCACCTCTGTAAGTTTTATTTGTGTCTAACCGACTACGGTTGTTAAAATGTCAGACCACTGTGTATTTCTTTTAGAGACATTTTATTCTCTTTGTATTTGCAAATATTTTTGAAGCACTCAGGGAAAAAAAAGTTTTAAGTAGGTTTGATGCCTTGGGTTCTTGGGGAGTGGTCTTGAAAATGGTGAGGACTCAAGCCTTCTGATTCTAGCAGTGGGTCTGAAGCCCGTCTCTCCCTATCAGATGCTGTCCTTCATGTACGCACATCTGGCCTTCTTCCATCAAGGGTACGACCTGTTCAGTGAGCTCGGACCCTACATGAAGGATCTTGGAGCACAGGTAATCTTTTGAACTGGATTTCTTGATTCTGTACTGTTTGTTGACATTTATGTTTTCATAGATATTTATCATATTGGGAAATCTGGCTTCTTATTTCCTTAATAAGGAGTTTGACACTGCAGCACATTCACATGTAGGTTGAATGTTGAACCAAAAGAATGAACCTTAAAGGTAACAATGCCTATCTTAAGTATTGAACACAGGGTCCTGAAAACCAAGACTTAAGATAACTCTCCTGTGAGGTGTCATCCTAGCCCTCAGGGGCTGAGGCATGAGATTTGTATGTGTCTGTTCTGTAGAACAAGTAGCGGGGTTTAGTACTTCTTAAACTTAAACTTGAATAATCTAGTCACTGTCCTAATTTGCTTTTACTTAAGATATTGCTCTTTTTTATTTTAAAAACATTATATTGTCTACTTGGGTAATGGAAATCTAATATCTTAGGATCCTAAAGCTCCCAAGACCGTTTATTTATTATTTCACAAAGAACGTGAATTTTACTGCTGTCTTGGCCCGAGTCCCTTTCAGGCAGTGCCTTTTATTGAGCAGGTTAGGTGTGGGGCCTGCTCTCCTGACAGTTGTGACCAGTGAGGGACATGGCCTGTTCTCCCACTCCCATGACCCTGGTGACAGCTCTCTTGCCTGCCATAGATGGTGAGAGACGAGGGAGGGGATGGGGGTGTCTCTCACTCATCTGTGCAGCCACCCAGCAGACGAGACAGGGCTCGCTCTCCCACACACATGCCCCTGGGGCAGCCTGCAACCCCCAAATCCAGGGCCAGCTCTACTGTGCTGTGTGGGCAAGGCACAGGGACTGCTCTCCTGAGTGCAGGTGAGGGGCAGGGTAGCTCTCCTGCTCTCACGACCTCAAGACAAGGCCTCCTGCTTGGGGAAGCCTTCTCCACTAAGATGTTGGCGTTCTCAAAAAGAATTTAATACTAGAAAAGTGTGACCTTCTACTTGAATGTTTAGCCAAAAATGCATTTTTAGGTTAACTCTAAACAAGTGATTTTTATTTATCTGTAAAATGGCTTGGAATATGGTTTAAATTTTTTTCTTTGTTTCTTTGAATTTTAAGTCTATAATTTTCTTTGCTTTAGTTGGACCGACTGGTTGTGGATGCTGCAAAGGAGAAAAGGGAGATGGAACAGAAACATTCTACTATCCAACAGAAGGTACACAGGGCGGTTAGACTGATTTCTGCTCACGGGAATGTTAGTGCATGCAAGCTCTCCTAGTTACATATAGCTCTTCAGCTTCTTCTTACTGGAAATCCTTATTTTTGTGAAAAGTAAATTTTTTTTATTATTTCTTCAGATGAAAATATTTGTAAGCTATGTTTTTGAACCAGTTTATAAATGCTATCAGGAGCTTAACTAAAGGTTGCACCTTGTTACAATTTTAAATATTATTTATGGCTTTATTTAGGATACTGACAACCTCCTGCCTAAGCATTTGTGCATGTAAGTGCACATGTGTGCAAGAGAGGGGAGAGAGAGAGAGCGAATGAATGTGTGCACATTCCCCTTTCTCTCTTTTCTGTCTGTCAGTGTTAGCGACTTTGAAGTCGCTACTCCAGGGCAGCTCAGCACTGCCCTTCTGAACCCTCATTACTTGTTGAATTGCCAAAGCCCAGCTAAACTAGTTTTTGAAAATGAGAATTCAATAGTAAATTTTTATTTATTTCTTCATGCAGATATTGAGTGTGCCATTCTGAAGCCTGGCCTACTAGTACTTTATCATAAACAATCTGTGATGTATTTATGCAGTGATCGAGCATAAAAGGAAATTAGGGATTGAATACAGTTATATGAATTCCTTCTGCATGCTGTAGGAAATCTGTCCTCTTGATAATGAGGAATCCAGTTATCTTTGATTACAGATTCTTAGATTAGATCTGATATAGAAGATGTGAATGGGAGAAAATGAAAGCAAAATCAGTAGCAAGTGTAAGAAAAATAATTAATGGATTATTCATGCTGAAAGAGAAATAGCATTTAGAAAAAAAAAGAGTTTTCTCTTAGGCCATCTTTAAATCAGTTGCTTTTAGTTATTATAGGATGAAGGTAACTCCATTTTGTTTGTTTTGTTTAAAGATGTGATTTTTTTAAGCCATTGGTGGTGGCACATGCTTCTAATCTCAGCACTTGGGAAGCAGAGGCAGGTGGATTCTGTGAGTTTGAGGCCAGCCTGGTACACAGAGTGAGTTCTAGGACAGCCAGGGCTACACAGAGAAACCCAGTTTCTAGACAAACAAACAAAGAGATGATCTTTTTGTATTTCCCAGCCTAGTGTCAAGTTCATAGCCCTTCCACTTCTGCCTCCTAAGCATTGGGATCGCAGGCATGCACTGCTTTACCTGTCTCTTCTTTGTGTTTCGCGTATACAACATGACAATTTGATGATTAGCTTTTCTTTTTAATGGCATTACTGTCAAGTGATTGCTGAAAGTAGAATCAGTTTTTTTAGTAAGATGACAAATTATGTTTATAGAAATATGTGATTGTTGATATATTTATATAAGTTGATATATATGTTAAGTTGATATATATATATATTGAATCTTTCATTATTATATACATAGTTCAGTATTATACTGAAGGCTTCAAACTGGTAAATATTAAATCTGAGATTATTTGACTTTAAACAATACAGTTTTCTTTTAAGAAAATAATGTTTTTACTCATTGTGAATACTTTCTCTGCCCCTGAATGCTGACACAGGCTGCATTACAGGTAAAGGAAAAAATATTCAGTTAACTAAAATTTAAGGGAAAGCATTTCTGATAAACTTTTTAAAAGGTGTTTTAACAATTACATTGATCAGTATGAGAAACAGTGCTATTGTGAGTGGCCCATATGTCTTGTCCGTGCCTTTGCACACCTTTGGATAGGTGTACACACTGATGGCGTAGAGCTGTCATAGCAGGCAGTGTGCGTGTGCCCAGTGTGGTGAGGGCATCAGCGGGCAGCACTGAGCGTTCCCGCTGTCCTCATCACTATACCAGGGACTGTGGTTTTAATTTATCCACTATTCGCAACTAGTGAATTGTGTCTATTGGTTGTGTTCCCAGCTTGTGAAATACCTGTTCCCCCTTTTCTCTTTTTACGGTCAGGCTTCCTGACTACCTGATGGTCAGGTTCTTTATGTGTGTTAGATTTTCCTGGCTCTCAGCCCTGTGTCAGGTGCTTTGGTTACTTGTTCTGCTGTTCCCATCACAAGATCACGAGCACCTCTCCCCCGTAGGTTTGCTTTTTGTGTTTACCTCTTTGCTTTATTGTTCATGTTTTTGTAGTGGTGCTGGGGATTGAGCTCAGGCCTCATGTGTGACAGGCCGGTGCTTTGCCCCAGAGCTGTATTCCCAGCCCTTGCATGTAGCTATTCAATTCATGTGCAACTGGATTCTTGTGTGTAGCCGGTAGAGATCTGCTTTCCTTTTGCCAATAGCCTGTTGATCTGGGCAAGTTGCAACAGCGTCTTCCTCTAACATTCTGCGACACAGCATGTGTCACAGCCCATGCCTCTTCCATCCCAGGCTTCTGGGCTGTGTTTTCCACCCCCTTGTCATTTTGTCTTAGTTGTCCCAACCCATTGTTGTCTTAGCTGCCATCAGCTTTACAGTAAAGCTTTAGAGCTCTGCATGTCTGAGAAAGCAAAGTTTCCACCTTCTCTTTTTACAGACTGAGTTTGTCTACATACAACCTCAGGAGCAAGTTTGTTCTATAACAGGAGTTTTTTGGGGGGAAGGGCTGGTTAGGTGACACAGGCTGTTTGCTTTAGTCTGTGGAACAAAATTGTTCCCTGAAGAAGATGAGTGCTGTGGCAGTTGTTAGTCTTTCCCTAGTATACACACAATAGTGAATTTTTTTTTTCTGGGCGATGGTAGCTCATGCCTTTAATCCTAGCAGTTGGGAGGCAGGGGCAGCTGGATCTCTGAGTTTGAGGCCAGCCTGGTCCTCAAAGTGTGTTCCTGGACAGCCAAGGCTAAACACAGTGAAATTCCATCTCAACAACCAAGTAAATAAATAAATACATAAATATATAAAATAAATTAATTAAATTTTGATTGCAGTTCTGTTGGATCTGTGAGAAGCAGGTGTACTTGTTTTATAATGCCTACATCACAGTCTTACCCTACCTGCTGTTTAAATTTTCTTTAATGATTAGCATAGGGTTTTGTGATTTCTTTTTTCATACCTTTTGTTAGATTTGTTCCCAGGCACAAATGTATTGCAATGTTCCCATAAATGCTGCCTTTAGAAAGTCACTGTCTCTGTTCCATTAGGTTTAGATTGATTTTATACCTCACAATCTCGCTAATGCTCTTGACGCTGATTTCTCTCTGAAATTTCTTTTGAATGCTCTGTGTACAAGACTCCTTTTCATAAATACTGACAGGGCAGAGGGCTTCTTTCTTTCTAGCCCTTTACCTTTTTAGATTATCTGGTGGATAACGGGCTTGAATGGTGGTGGTGACCATGGTCCTTCTGGTGTCACTTGCAGTTCTAGTGGGGAGACTTCCTAGCTCCTAACTATCAGATTGTGAACATGCTCGCAGAGGTTCCAGCAACGATGCCGCAGCCAGTCTTTCCAGCTGCGTTCTTAGGGAACCTACTGCAATGTGCCACATCTGAGTACTTATTAAGGGACATTAGTAATGCTCAGATGGAAGACTCATCTATCTCAAGAAGTAGTTGAAAACAGACACTTGGAGTCATCGCCCATTCAAGGAAAGCTTATTTTTTATTATTGTTTTCATATTGGCAAGCATACTACCATTGAGCTGTACCCCTAGCCCTATTATTTATGCTCTGAGTATCATAATGATTACTAAGAGCCTACAGATGCTACAAAACAAAAACAAAAACCATGTAGTCCTCCCAAGAAACCAAAACTATCATGTGGTGGCCGCTGTCCCACTACACTTGGGCCTGCACCTGAGGTGTGCAAAGGAAGCACACTGCACAGACGCTTGCACACTCGTGTTAAATGCTGCTATTCACAGTGGCCAAGGTGTGGAGTTGCCCGGTGTCTGTCACCAGACATGGTTAAGGAAAATACACGCATGTGTGCACAGTTTTCATTAGCCTTAAAGAAGAATAAAATTATGTCATCTGTAGGAAGATGGGTAGAAGCAGTAAACAGAATAGGCAAGAATCAGAAGGATAAATAGTAAATTTTTTCCTTATGTGGAAGCTAGATAAATCTATTAATACTAAGTACATGGAATATACACACATGAATACATCATAATGAAACCCATTATATTCTATGCTAATTTAAAGTATAAAAATGAAAACTAAAACTGAAAGCACATAACCTTTAAAGATGTTATTGAAGTCAGGGCTGCGGGCGGATTCCCAGTAACCCTGTAAAAAGCTGTGAGCAGTGGCCTGTGTCTGTGGTACTAGTGTTAGGGGAATGGAGCCAGGCGGACCCCCGGAGCTTGCCTGACAGCTAGCTAGTCCTGCCGAACTGGTGAGCTCCAGGAGTAGTGAAAGAACTTGTCTCAAAAAGTAAGGTAAGGTAGAATGCAACAGAGGAAGATACTTGATGTCAACCCTGGCTTCACATGCACACACACATGCACAATACATACATGTATGTGTGTGTATATATATATATATGTATATATATATATATATGCAATGTGTGTGTATATATCACACACACACATACACACACACATTGCAAAAATCAGTTAGGTCTACTACTGACATAATGCACTCTGCTGTGGAAGATGGCGCAGGTACAGTGTTTGGGGCAGAGCCTTGTCTGTTGTATTTGAAGTACTGAGTTCAGCTCCATACATTTGTGTACACATGAATGCACACATGTACACAAGCATACACACAGGGTATTGGGAATTTATGAAAATAGATGTCCATACAGACTTAAAGTTTTAATGAAGGAACTAATGTTTTCTTTCTCTCTTCCCCCCACCCCCAAAGAAAAAGTAGGCAGAAATATGATTCTTGGCTTTTTATGCTTACAACCTAAATATACCAGGAATTAAAATAATCTTAATTCAACCTATTTCCTCTGCACATTTTTAGCACATTCATGTTAGGAAGCCCTGGGGAGGCTCTTGTGCTGCGTCCCCTCTGATGCCGGTTCTCACAGCTGTGTGTCATCCAGTCTCTGCCCCAAAGAATGTCAAGCTAGGCTGGGCTGGGCGGTACCTGACTGCTCAGAGCTGTTCTTGCAGAGAACCAGAGCTTGTCCTCAGCACTCGTGTTGGCAGGTCACAGCCACCTGCAGTTCTGGCCCAACACATACAGACAGACAAACGGGTATTTAAACATATGAGCAGATATTCACACACATATACAATAAAATAAGTGTTAAGTTTAAAAAATTCTGACTTTAGTCATTGTTGCAGAAGTGAGAGAATTCTGACTTACTCATTGGTGCTGGAGAAACTTTGAAAGCTCCGAAGCTCATTTTTACCATTTTAAATGTGCAGATACCAGCTATTTTGTTGTTTTGTTCAAAATACTTTGGAATATTTTAAGGATTGGACTCCTGATTCTTTTTTTTAGAATTCTTTTATTTTTTATTTATACAGTATTCTGCCCAGCAGAGGGCACCAGATCTCAATATAGATGGTTGTGAGCTACCACGTGGTTGCTGGAAATTGAACTCAGGTCCTCTGGAAGAACAGCCAATGCTCTTAACCTCTGAGCCAGCTCTCCAGCCCATTGACTCGTGATTTAAACTTTGGGAAACTGGAGAAAAGCTGGAAATTTGAATTGCACTGAGCATATGCTTACATGACTGGAAAGAAAACCAACTGTGATCCTGTAGTCTTTACAGAAAAGTGACTCTATCATGTCTACTTCAGACTTGCCTCTTTAAGCACTTGCCCTTTGCAAATGAAATTATACTTTGTGGAAATATTCAATAGTGTTTTATCCCATCTCTGAACTTACATTTAAGGCATGCTATGGTAGTGATATATTTAGGAAATGAAGGCAGATTCAGACAGTTTCAGTGAACTGTATTCACATGTGTTTAAAATGAACATGTATGGCCATAGAATTTTGGCCACACAGAATGGCTTTAGACATAATGCTTGTATAATGCTTAGTTATTTTCTTTGCATCTTTGTTTGTATTTTATTTTGACTTTTCTCACAGTATCTCTTCTGCAGTGTATTTTATATAGTTGTGTTTTCCATCATCATCTTAACTGTTCTACCATATTGCCCTGAATTGTTAATCTGTTGAAGCACATCTCAATTATCATGCCCCCCCCCCTTCTACCATAAGTCTTACTCTAAACTTTTTTAAAAGCTCTTTTTCCTGAATATATTTTTCTGGGAACACAGTCATGGGAACTTGTGTGTGTTGTTTTGCCTAGGATTTCTCCAGTGATGATTCCAAGCTAGAGTATAATGTAGACGCTGCGAATGGCATTGTCATGGAAGGGTATCTGTTCAAACGAGCCAGCAACGCCTTCAAAACGTGGAACAGGTAATGGACTTCAGACATTAGTCTTGATACTAATGTGTTTGCCATTTCTGCCTTTCCCTGTAATTGGCAACTCATTTTCCCCAGAACGATCTGAATTCTATAGATTTCCTTAGTAACTTTCTTTAATCCAGCCCACCAGAGGAAAGATGCATCTTAGGGGTCAGGCAAAAAGTGAAAAATACAAGGTGTTTAGATTTGAAACTTAAGGCTTAAATTTAAGGAGAAACCTAGTAGAATTTTGTAATGCTTGGTTTATAATGACTAAATTCTCATATATATATATATATATATATATATATTTTTTTTTTTTAAGAATTTACTTGTGGTCAGGTGGCAGCGGTGGCCGCAGGTGGCAGCCATGCATGCCTTTAATTTCAGCCATCTTAATCCCAGCACTTGGAAGGCAGAGGCAGGCAGATCTTTGTGATCCAGGCCAGCCTGGTCTATAGATCGAGTTCTAGGACAGCAAGGGCTACACAGAGAAACCCTATCTTGAAACAAACAAACAAACAACAACCCCCCAAAAAACCAAAACCAAAAAAACAACAAAACAAAATTTACTTACGGGTCTAAAACACAGGTGATCCTTATCTTTTGCCCTTTGTGATAACACTTAAGTAGGATATGGGAAGTCATGGTAGCCATTATTTCTTTATTATAAATGTGATGGCTATCGCTAATTTTTAATTTTTGCTGAATTAATTTTTATAAAATATAAAACTATTGAATGTCTTACTAGAATTATAGCCAGACGGCATGGGAACACCTGTAATCTCCTGTCAGGAAGTAAGGCACGAGAAATTTGAGTTCCTGGCCAGCCTGGGTTGCATCAAAAATTGCAAAAGAAAACAAAAAAGAATATGTAAAATTTTTTACCGTATTAATATGATAAGTGAAATAAATTTCTGCTAGGTAGCATTGAAAGGCTCAGTGTCTTCCTTCTGGATGTTAGTGACTGGTCTAGTCAAGGCTGCCTATTTTCTTTTTGTTTAAATAAAAAAGGACAAGTTTGCAGTAATGGAGAGTAGGGTATGTATTCTAGGTACCTGACTTGCTATTGCAGGGTTGGTTGACTTGTCTTCTCCTGTGTTAGGAGAGGTCAGGCACTCACCAGTGATGGAGATGGCTGCGCCTTAAGATGAATAATACCAAAATAAGGAGGGTCATCTCAGTATGTTCATTTGGTGTCCATTTTGTTAACTTAAATGGGACTCTCAATGCTGTGTTGAAATGGGTTCTGATTGTTCTTATTTAGATATTTTGGTACTGAAGCTCAAAAACATTCAGTGACATTTATAAATGTCTGGTTTATTGAGCACTTCTCTAGTATTTAATTATGTAGAAAATCTAAATGGGATGTGGTTTTATTTGAAGTATTTTTCTTCATCCGAGAGTGAGTGTAAACTGGAAAGAATAGCGATATTTACTGTTAAGCCTCTGAGTTATGTAGAACTTTCAAATAAGATGTAGGTACTGGAGAGCCAGCGGTGGTGATTTGGTTATCAATGATGCTTCTAGTTATTATATTGTGGAAATGAAAAATTAAAATTGTTTCATGAGCTAAAACGTAAAACAACAGTCCTTCTAAGTCCTTCTTGACAATTCTATAGTTAGTATAGGAAACTAGAAACAATTGGTATGTAGTAAATTTTATAATAATATTATTCAGGCAATATAGGTGTATAGTGTAATGTTAGAATTGAAATTTAACCTTTAGACTTACAAATTACTTCCTTAAAGCTTAAGGAAGTGAAAAAACAAAACAATAAATCCCTAGAAATAGAACATTATGTTAAAGTGAATTTCCTCGGACAACTTCAGTGAGAAATTCAACCTCAGACTCCACCCTGTAACCAGGGAGTCTTAGGGGAGAATTTTATGGCTGTTCATCTATTATCAGTAGAATAAAATCAGTAGCAGATCAGATGTGGACCTTACCATTTTTCTATCATCTGTTTTAGGAATCATATTAGCTGCATTGATACTAAAACAAAAACAAGATCAGGTCGGAGCATCTGCAAATTCCCTGTTGTAAATGTGCTAGGGTCTGCAGGGTGAAAGGTATTCCTTCAGCTGTTTAAAGGGGCGGGCTGTCTGTGACCCTCAGAATCATAGGCTGTAGGTCAGTTTAACTTTTAGTAAGGAAATAGAGATTTATTGAGATGATTGAAACGATTTACTTCAGGAGACTGCCACAGATCCCTTGCTCAGGCAGTGCCCTCAATGATGTACTGGTGCCACGCTGTGAGCCAGATCAGCACAAAACCTCTGGGGACCGAGCATATGCACAATATAGCTGAAAGGAGTTATATAAATGGGAGAAGGAGCAGGAATCCTTGGAGTATCACTGAGAGCTTTCCTCTGGTAGTATTAATATTAAAAATTGCAAATGCATTTACATTTCTTAAATTAGGCTTTTCAAAAATCTAATCGCAGGAAATGGAAATCATTTTCTTTTATCCATGTTTGGTTTAGTGTCTTCCCTAGTTTTTCATCTAATTTATTGTAATACATTCTACTACCTCTGAGTAAGACTATCCATTCCTTAACATTAAAAGTCTCAGAATCTGCATCTTCAGAGATTATGCTTTTCTACTCACTGCTTAAGTATTTTTTAGAAAATATTGTTTGATTAGTTTCAAGGAAAGTTTTTCTTTTTTGTAACTACCATGGGGCACCAATCAATCACAATGATGCATTTGACTTTGTCTATAATTTGATGAAGTTATGTCATGGTTCCAGCAGCAGCTATTACAGTCTCCATCCTGAGGGACATGTTCAGTGATTATTAATTCCCCAATAGTTAAAACAATCTCCCTCATGCTTCGTAAATTACAATTTTACCTTAAAAGTACTGTCGTATTATATAGGGTAGCATAAAAATTGGGTTTTGTGTATGAGAGCAGATGGCATAAGAATGAAAAGTTCGTGACCTCTATGCATTGCCAGTCTCATCCTTCTCAATGTCTGTGGCGTCTCAGCATACAGATGGATCACAGTGTTAGCCCTCTGCGTGATCTCACGCTGTGGACTTGCCCAACTGGAAACCAACAATTGTGGGGAAAAAAACAAATCTCTGTACTTACAGAAACTTTTGTCTTTTAATTATTATTTAAACAATACAATTATGCTACTTAATTAGCATTTACATTATAATAGCAATTGTAAGTAAATCTAGGAGTGATTAGCTGGAAAGAGGCGTATTGTCTCAGTTAATTCAAGAGGCTCAGGTGGGAAAATCAACTGACCACAGAAGAGGGCAGCATGGCAAGACTCTTTCTGTTTTACAAATACACATATTCATATACTTCTACACACACACACACTTACATGTACACACACATGTCCACATACACTTACACACTTATACACATACGTACACCCAGGCAAACACTCACTCATATACATACACACTCACATACACACTTATACACCCCCCACATACACAGTCTCTCCTCTTCTCCCTCTTCCTCTCATTTGTCTTTCCCTCACAAACTCCTACTCTCACATGTTATGATTCTGTGCCAATATGCATTTTATCCTAACGAACTTGAGCACTCACAGACTTAGATATGTGTGATTGGGTCCTAGAGCCAGGCACTATACTTCGGTCTGCTACAATGAGCTTTCTTTTTCATTTTTTTCTTTCTTCTTTTTGTTGGGGGTGGGGTGGGGTGGGAGCTGTTGGAAACAGGATTTCTGTCTAGCCCTGGCTGTCCTGAAAGTTGCTCTGTAGACCAGGCTGGCTTTGAACTCAAAGATTTGCCTGTCCTTAACTTTCAGAGCACTGGGCCTAAAGGCGTGCGCCACCACAATGAGCTTTCTTATTAAGTCATCTTCTTAGTCTGGCAGTTTTAGTTCAGGCTTTAAACAAACACTGGAACCTATGTTTCTCTTTTGCTTTTTATAGTGAGTTTGCAAAAGAGGAACAACAAAATAATTGTTAACATAATTTAATAGTAAGTTGGAAAGGCTAATAAAAAAAAAGCAGACTCCTTTCTTGGATCAGAAAATATAACCCAGTGCGTAAAATGTATTATACGAAGTTTTTCTATACAGATAAAAATGTTTTTGTTGGCTTTTTGTTTTAAAGTAAGAAGAATGTACAGACTAAAGATGAGGATGCTGGGTAGAGTGTACATACCTATAGGTCTGGCCCCTGGGAGCCGGAGGCAAGAGGATTAGGATGCCAGGTTAGCCTGGACTGCACAGCTCAGCCTGTCTCCACCTTCCTCTCCCCCAAAAAACCAATCAAAGAACTGTTTATGTGTGGCCTTGGAGTCCCTGTTATCAGCTGATGAGGATGGGTGTGGACAGATGGAAGGCTGATTCAGTCAGCATGTTATGGACTAACCCCTCTTTCCTTCCAAGAAGTTTTTATATCTTAAGGCCTCTGTAGATAAACATGTAGTGATTTCCCACTTACTTTCCAGGCACATCTTATTAATGGGTGGCCCCATACTAGCTATATTTTCTAGTTATGACCATAGAGGCAGAAAATCATAATAGATCTTTAAGGTAACAGTAATATCATAATTCAGATATTTTTCAAGGTATTTCATTTTCCTAAGAATTGAAATCCTATAAAATGCATTTATTTATAATACATAAATAAAACACACATTCTTTCTGACTACAGTATTAGGTATTAGCTTAAGCTTGTTTCTTTAATTTTTTGTTTTGTTTTTGTGTCATCCTTTGCTTATTTGCGCATTTGCATTTTCTTTCTTTTACACCTTTCCCTTTTGTTTTAACCCTGCCCCATTTTTTCACATGACAGGAAAAAGCCCGATCATATCAGGTACCAAATAGCTTCCCGCCCTTCCTCTTCTTACCCAGTTTCCTCTGTAGCACGAGAAAGCACCTAATTAACCTGCTTTCAGTTGGATTACTTGCAATGGATACAAAAAACAAAAAACCCCAATCTCTTCATGCTCTAAATTGGAAAGAAAATAGAAGCATTTATTTGAAGAAGAGTATTATATCTTTTAATTGCCCATGTCCTCAGTTGAATTGAAATGGGAAGGGACAGTTGCCATGTTTAAAATTAGCCACAGCAGATGCAGGCTGAGTGCTAGGAATACCCTATGGCTTGTGTGTGAGTGTGTGTGTGTGTGTGTGTGTGTGTGTTTTAATGAGGGACATTAAGTAGCAAACTGTTTTCGAGATGGAGCAGAGCTGGGCTGAGTCCCTGCGATGAGCTGATTATGTTGAAAGAATTTGTGGTCAGCTCATAGGTTTTCTCTGTTTTACTACTTTATACCCATGAAAACAACAAATTGAATTGAAAAAAAAATCAGTGCATTGGGTTTTTAAGTTGTATTAAATATTTATTTAGCTCCTGAATATATATATGAATATATATGAACCTATAACTTATATAGTTTTAGTTATAAAGCTTCATCAGATTTAGAACTGTGACTTTTACCGATATTTTTTATATTAAGAGCAAACATGGGAAAATATATTTGATTTTTATAAATATCTTTTTTTTTCTTTTGACCCTAATTTTGTCATCTGGAAGTTCTCCTTGGTATGTAGTAGTAATTTATTTATTTATTTATTTTTAAATAATGTAATATGCTGCTCTGAATGACTTCTATTTGAGGTAAACGTGGAAATTAGAAGCTGTCTTATGCTTTGTGCTCCATATTTTAGTCTTGTAGACTGTGTACTGGGTCAGCATGGTCTTTCCCAATCTTGTCTCTTGGATCTAGTTGTAGTTTTTGAAGTACTTTAAAATTTCCTGTACCAAGTGCTTCAAATACTGCGTATTTGTGTGTGTGTGTATGTGTGTGTGTAATTCATAGGCTGCCCTTTCTTGGAAATATTAATAGTCACTAGGATTACTTTCCAGAACAATTAAAAACTCTATTCAGTCTACAGTAAAGTGCTTGTCTCGCAAATATGCCGGCTGGAGTTTGAGCTATAAACTGCATACAAAGGCCAGGTGTGTGGCATGTGCTTATGCCCCCAGGACTGAAGAGGAGACAAGTAGATCTCCAGGGCTTCATGGCAGTCTGGCCAGCCCACTCTGGGTAAGAGACCTGTCCAAAGGGGTTAGATAGTTTCCTAAGGGTATTATTATATATATTACATCAGCTCTCTTCCCTTACCTGGTTAACGTTGTAGTTGATGTTAAATGTGTGTTTTTAGGGGTAGCAGAAGGAAGAGCGTGGCAGGCAAACATCTCTGTAATTCATTTTCCTCTACCTATGATATATTATTAAGTTTTCTTTAAGGAGACGGAAAATGAGGAAAAATTTGTATTGCCTTTTCTAAATATTTTATAAAACCCAGTGATATCAGAGTGTCACCCGGAAACACATAAATGTCAGGGAAACTGAGCTTCTTACATATGCTCCGTAAGGTTAAATAGCAAAGGGAATGGTCCCCAATAGAACAGAGGCATTTCTATCTAGATGATGATAATGATGATGATGATGATAATGATAATGATGACTTGTAGGGAATACTGCCCTAAGATGGGCCAGGTCAAAAGAAAAAATAATTTTGAGGACCTCAGAAGCATGAAAAGTTTGCGTTGTCATATGGATGTCTTCCTAGTGTTCAGTAAAACTGTAGTTTCTCCCAAACTATGTAAGATAACTACTGTGACGTTCAGTCTATACAGTTTTATTAATAGAGTTCACCCTCTTCAAATGAGTTTTAAAGCAACACTTTATCAGGTCCAGAGGCTGTTTCCATTGCATGTCATCCATCAGGCAGGGGCACCGTTTGTCTGTGTGCAGGAGTCTCCTCTAACATCTCTAACAGCCATCTGCCCTGCACAAGAACCTGGAAGTTCTTCCTTTTCTGGTCTGTTGATTTGCACTCAGCGGCGCCCACCTTGTTTTATTTAGACGCTTATTTAACAAAACTCTTGTTCATTGAAAAAGGTGATACGTCTTTAAGTGCCGAGAAAGCCTATACACCCAGTAAAAGGCCTAAGAAATGCTGAGGCTTCTTCTGGACGCTTTCTCAGCTTTTGAGTAATAACTAAAATTTTAAAAATAGACGTTCAAGACACCTAAGTACAATCTCTAGTAATTTGTATTAGTATCAATGAAAAGGTAGAATCTCTATCTGCTAATAGATTAATAACTAATTGAAAAAAAATCATCTCATTTGAAACTAATTTAAGAATAACAGCTCAAATACTGTTCACTTTTTGTGCTTGGTGAGAAGTTTGGCTTCCTTTATGAATGGCTTTTGACTGTGATTTTTATTATTCTTTGTATGTCTTTGTTCTTTTTATTACTTTAATAGATTAGAATCGGTGCACATGGCTTGCATTCCCTAGCCTCTCTTCTAAAGGATATTGTGAGCAAATTGTTCTCCTCATCAGTTAACAGTGACGAGGAGAGCCGATTTACGCATTTGGCGGAATCCTATGTGGTAACATTATTTTCCCAAGAAGTGTTTTACATAAAATAAAGTTTGTGATCACCTCCTCTATGGTACAGTTCAAAGTTATTAGTCTTTATTTGCCGATCAGATCAAACATTTGCTGAATTAAGCTTCTGAAGGGTCAAAAATAAGTTACCATTTATCTTAATATTTTAGTTTCATAAGTGGACATTTTATTCACAGTGTTAAGATTTCTATATCATAAATGTAGGTATTTGAGAGAAAGATTTTAATTATTTTGAGCACCTCAAAAAAAAACCCTGTAAGTTTGTACTTTAAAAAAAATAATTATTATATGGTCTTAGCAGGAAAAATAAAAGCGTTTTTAAAGATATAATATGACATAAAATAAAATAAAACCAAACAGTAGACCTATCTCCTAACCTGTGATTCTCTTAAAGATGCTTATTCTTAGTTTTCAGTAGTTATCTCAGATGACTCAGTTTTGAAAGCAGAGCAATGCGCTTCTCTAAACATCACTCTAAACAGGTTTCTAGTTCACTCCCACCTTCATAGTAACCACGTGTGTGCGATCTTTAATTTATCTCCTTTCTGTCTAGACGCTGGTTCTCCATACAGAACAATCAGTTGGTTTACCAGAAAAAGTTTAAGGTAGGTGTTCTGTAATGCAATAAAGTGAAAAGTGATGCGTTCTGGTTTTAGTTCTTGTCTCTTTGTCTCAGTGAATACTGAATTCCATAAATACCACATGCAGATTTTTAGAAACGACTGCTTTTTCATCTTATGTTTGGTACGTAGAACATGTGGAGTGGGGCCTGGGAACCCTTGATCCTTAAAGGGAGGGATTTGAATCTGATTTCTTTTTTGAAAAGCAAAGGTTCTTTTCATTTGTGTGTACATGTGTGTCTGAGTACAAGTTTGTGCATGTGACTGCAGTGCCCCCAGAGGCACCAATTATTATTTTAAGGCATAGTCTCCCCATGCAGCCCTAGCCGACCTGGAACTCACTGTGCAAGCCTGGCTGGTCTCAAACTCACAGAGATTTGGTAGGGTCTGTCACCTGAGTGATAGGATTAAAGGCTTGTGTCACTATGTCCTGCACTACTTTCTTAATTGTGTGTGTGAATGCATCTTTGTGCATGTGAGTGCAGGGGCTCACAGAGACCAGCACTGTCTGAGCCCCTGGAGTGGGAGTCAAGCTGTGATCCCTTGAGCGACAAGCACCTTTAAAGGCTGAGCCGTTTCTTTAGTGCTCCCATTACGAAATCTTTTGAATACTTTTTTTTTCTTTGAATGTATATGGATATTTTGCCCTTATGTATATTTCTGTACTGTGTATACAAGGCCCACAAAGGCCAGAACAGGGCCTCAGATCCCCTGGAACTGGAGTTACAGATGGGACTCGAACCTGGGTCCTCTGGAAGAACAGCCAGTGCTCCTAACTGCTGAGACATCTCCACCTTTTTTCATTAGGATTTTGTTTTTTATTCACAGTTGCATTAATAATGTATGTCTTGAGTGTGGATTTGTACACTTGGGTGTGGTGCCTGTGATGGTCAGAAGATGGCACCAGATCCCTGGAATTGTAGTTAGGAGGCAGTTGTAAGCTGCCTGAACCAAACGCCATCTGTTGCAAGAGCAGCATGCACTCAGAACCACCGAGCTCTCTCCAGCTCCAGTTCTGATGTTTTGTGTAGCAAGATTATTATCTTTATTTTATTAAATCCTTTGGGTAGTTGTGTGGCAGGAGTAAGCCCGCAGTGCCATAGTACTATTTTGAGGTTGCTGACAGTCTTTAGTAAGCATTATCTTAGGACCAGTATATAGGATGCTTTAAAATGACATAAATCAAAATGCACACTGCTGATAATGTAAGTAGGAAGGCTGTGCTTTTGTGACTCCTGTGTTGTGTATTTGTTTTCTTATTTCAAAGTAAGGGGTTTCATGTATTGGAAAGCTATATTGGGGTGGCTGGGGAGAATACTAGCCATTGGAAATAAAGACCCATTTATTAGTTAATTGATAGCTTGCTTTCCACATAGTCACCTTTGAGTGATAGTCTGTAAACCAGAAATGTTAGGTACCCACTACTTGTGAGATGGCTGTAGGCTTTTGTGAACTTTGTAGTTAATCTATTGGTGCTTCCTTCTGATTTTTGTATTTGCATTTTAATTAAGAAAAGGATAAAATCTTTTATCTCCCTTGTAAGAATTTTAAGAAGAATTTACCAATTTCTTGTTTCTTCTTGGGCTGTTTTTAAACATGACTCACTAAAGGTTTCTCTTTGGGGAGAAAATCATTTTCTGTATGTGAGTGGGACCCTAAAGAGTAATGGACATGAGCGGTATGGAAGGGACCAACAAGGAGGCAATTGTTTTGAATGCTTATTAAATGCCAGGTGTGGGCCAGTTTTTTCTACAAATGAGTGCACATAATGTACCGATAGTAGTTTGATGTGACAGATTAAATGCACACTGTAGGCCACCTTCATTAGTCGTACGTCTTCATAACTCCTGTTTATAGCAACAGTATGATAAAATAGAGATCTTTTAAACGAAGCCATTTTCTGGAGTCTGTCTGATGTTTACGGTTGCTGGTGGTGCCGACAGCCGAGGTAATAACCCCAAGTCTGCCTCCTCGCTGCAGGACAGCCCCACCGTGGTGGTGGAAGACCTCAGGCTCTGCACGGTGAAGCACTGTGAGGACATAGAACGGCGCTTCTGCTTTGAGGTGGTCTCTCCAACAAAGTAAGATGCCTGCAGGGGTTTGAGAATCGTTGAAATGTTTCTGTAGTTTGCCTCAAGGATTTTTCCAGAGTTGAGAACTCTGATGAGTTTTAGTGTACAAGAATAATTAATGTTTTGAAAATAAATTCCAGTAGCAAATATAGATGTTATATCTAAGTATTTATGTAGCTTCTCTCCATGTAGCATAGAGATGGTGTGAAATCTGTAGAGATTATTACTCAGTTGGTCGTGAGCAGATGAGGCAAGCACTTATGACTGAGCTCTACCGCTCCAGAAAACGCCATTTATGTGCCCTTGTAAAACCCTGGTAGATTTTTGTTTGTTTTTATCTTGGTGATCATAGGACTTGAACTCAGGGCCCTGAACTTGTCATTCTCTTGTCTCAATCTCTTGAGTAGCTGGGATTACAAGCCTGTGGCACCATGCCTAGTCCATGTGAAAACTTAAAAAAAAATTTTATTTATTACGTTGAATTGAAAGTGTATGACAGAAGAAATATGTACTCAAACTTTAAAAGAAAGGAATATTTTATTTACACAGTGGGGAGAGAGGGGGAAGAGGGAGGGAGAAAGGGTATGAGAAGAACACGCACGCACACACACTTTGAGAGAATTTCCTTCTGAGGTCCAGCCTGACCCCATACCAGGAGCTCAGGCAGACCAGGAGCTCAACATTCCCAGGTCCCAAGGGAGGGCATATGCCACTGTATTTGGATCATTTGTATTTTTTAGGTTTTGGGATAGGTAATTTGTTTTTAAGAGATAGTTTTTTTCATTTGTAGTTAGATTTTGTCACAACCATACTTTGCCCAAAAGATAGATAAAACTAAAATTATTTTCAGCTAAAAATCATTACCTTTTTGCTATACATTTTTACTGGGTAGCTAGAGAGATGGCTCCTTGGTTAAGAGCACTAGCTGTTCTTCCAAAGGACCAGGGCTCACTTCCCAGAACACGCATTGGCGGCACTCGGCTGGCCATGAGTGCAGCCTGGGGTTCTCCTGCTCTTTTCTGGTCTTCCAGGACATGGCGCACAGCGCCGCACAGGTAAAACACTAGTACACATACATAGTCTTAAAATTGTGCTGAATAGAATAGTTAGAAAAAATAAAGTGTGTGGGCTTTTCTCCCTTCTGATTTATCGTTTGACAAAATGATATTGTTTCCCTTTAGAAGTTGTATGCTCCAGGCAGATTCCGAAAAGCTTCGCCAGGCCTGGATTAAGGCTGTTCAGACCAGTATTGCAACTGCTTATAGGGAGAAGGGCGATGAATCAGAGGTTAGTAGAGGTGTCGCAAGTATCGTGGCATATATGGCTGGTTTAAATTTCAGTTGTCATATGGCTATATCATCCTTTTATGGACCTTGATTTTATAATTAAAATGTTGTAAAATTTTAGGTTCGGGTTTTTTTTGTTGTTGTTGACCTTTTTGTATGTTCTTCCTTTCCCCCTTTCCCTCCTTCGTCTACCCACTTTTTTTTTTTTAATTTCTTATATCCTCTCTTTTATTCTTCCTTTCTTGACAGCTCATGTAGCCCAGGCTGGCTCGGGACCCACTATGTAGCTGAAGGTGACCTTGAACTCGTAACCCTCCTGCTTTTATCTCCTCTGGGCTGGGATCACAGGCATTTGCTACCACATCTGATTTTAGGCTGTTTGTGGGATCAAGCTTGGGACTTTGTGCATGTTAGACAAGCACTCTTCTAGCTGAACTATAACTTCAGCACTCGCCTACCGTTTTCTTTTGGTATCTAAACATATCTTCATTTTAATGTTTGAATGTATATCCCAGACTGAACTAAAGTATTCTCATGCTAATGATTTTTCTCCTAATTATTTTTGATATTTTTGTTAAAAATAAATACTTTGTGAGTGTGAAATTTTATTTAGGTTTAAATTAAGACTAAGTAAAAAAGCAAAAAACGGAAAGCACATGTTGTCCCTTACTCAAAAGCCTCCCAGAGAATCACAGATTCTTTGGACAGGCCATGAATGAAGCTTTGAGAAATGGAACCATTCTTGGGTTGTTAGGTTTGGGCTGAGGCATAGGCTTAGTGATAGATAGCTAAAAGGAATGTTTCCTAAGTTGTATTTCAAAGGTTATCACGAGCAATTCCAGGGCTCCCAGCAGTAGATCAAACTAGAAGCTTCCTAAGCAGGCGTTGAGGGAACACTTTGCTCTAAGCCAGTGGTCCCCCACCTTCCTAATGCTGCGGCCCTTTAGTACAGTTCCTCATGTTGTGGTGACCCCAACCAGAAAATTATTTTCATTGCTACTTCATAACTGTAATTTTGCTACTGTTATGAATCATAAAGCAAATATCTGTGTTTTCTGATGGTCTTAGTCCATCCTTCTGAAAGGCTCATTCTACCCACAAAGGGGTCAACCCATAGGTTGCACTATTCTAATCAGTCACAGAGAAGGGATTTTTTTCAGTCTACGGTTTGCCTGGATATTGTTGAATACAGATGATGAGAACACTGGCAAAAAGGCATGTTGGCTCTCGATATTTTATATTCCCTGACTCATCTTTCTATGACTTAGGGTCTGGGTCAGATTCCCTTAAACTTTTAGTGTAGTATAGCTATTAACCTGGAATTTTCCTTTCCTTTTTTTTTTTTTTTTTTTTGTTTTTTCAAGACAGGGTTTCTCTGTGTAGCCCTGGATGTCTTGAGATTGCTTTGTTGACCAGGCTGGCCTTGAACTCACAGCGATCCACCTGCCTCTGCCTCCCGAGTGCTTCAATCACTCTCAACTTAACCTGGGATTTTCTTACAGAGTCATTTTTTTAATGTTCCTTTCTTTCTGTTGACCCATATATTTCTCCTTCAGTATTTTCCAGAAAAAAAAGGCATTTGTGATTTCATGTTTTCATGTTGTTTTTTGTTTTTTGTTTTTAGATTTCTTTATTAAGTATACAATATTTTGTCTGCATGTACAACTTCACACCAGAAGAGGGCAGAAATTTCATTATAGATGGTTGTGAGCCACCATGTGGTTGCTGGGAATTGAACTCAGGACCTCTGGAAGAGCAGCCAGTGCTCTTACCCCCTGAGCCATCTCTCCAGCCTGATATCATGTTTTCTTAAGTGGCGTTTTATTTTGTCTTTATATTTGTTTGGTAGTGTGGCTAGGTATAGAAGTTTTAGGATGGAAACAATTATTCTTAAGAAAACAGCATTATGGGCAGGTGGTGTTGGTGCAAGCCTTTAATCCCAGACAGAGGCAAGGGATCTCTGTGAGTTCAGGGCTAGCCTGGTCTACAGAGAAAGTTTCAGGACAGCCTGCTGTACATGGAGAAACCTCATCTTGGGGCGGGGCTGGACAGGGGGAGAAATAGCATTATGTTGTTTTTTCTGCCCTTTTCCTCTTTAGTTCTCAGGGTTGCTTTTCTTATCACTGATCTTTCCTAGTTCTTCTGTCTAATTCTCTCTCTGGAATTTCTGAACTAGCATTATTTTCTTGAATATTTCTAATCTGCTAGAATCTATTTAATTTTCAGTAATTCATTTCTGTTCATTGTTCATTGAATCTGTTATTATGTCATGATACAGTACTAGAACTGTAATTATTAACCTTCACTTCTTGGGAAAAAAAAAAATCTCATTCGCCAAGTTCCATCCCTAGACATTTAAATGGTGTTGAGAACCAGGTATTGGTATTTTTATTTATTGTGTTGTTTAAAATAATCTTTTATTCTTTAGAAATTCTGTATCTTGGCCATATTCACCCGCCACTACTTCCCTCCATGGTGCCCCACCCCATCTTTCTCTTCTGTTTTTATATTTTTGGCTGTTAGTAACTCTCTGAGTTCATTTGGTGCTGCCACATGTATAGGGGTATGTGGTTAACTCCTGAGGTACGAACTACATACCCCGAGACCCATCTCCACAGAAGAGTAAATCTTGTGCCTTCAGCAGCCATCAGCGCCAGTAGGTCCTCTGGTAGGGGCGTGTCCTCATGGTCTCATCTGTCATCCATGTGAGGATTTGGATTGGCTTGACTTTGTACACGTCTTCTGCAAGTAACCATGTCATGAGTTGATGCATTCAGTGACCCTGCCATGTCCAAGTCCTCCATGTCTGCCAGCTACTATATTATTTCTGACCTTTCTTCTTCCCTGAGCCTTGGACGGTGGGAACTTGAAACAAGTGAACCATCCACAGTTTAGCACTCAAAGTTGTTTGTATTCAGCACTTTGATCAGTTACGAGTCTCTGCATTAACCACTACTCACTTATCTAACCATGTTGAGGGTAGCACAAAACATTAGTAGAAACATAAATATTTAGAGTACAGTTTCACAATATGACTGTTTAGTAGAACAGTGAGGATAGGTTCCCTATGGCCTGTGATTCCCCCTGTTAAGAGCTTTGACAAGGTATACAGTAAGATGCATGAAATGCCTTCTATGAAGCAGGCCTCGGGCTCATACAGCAGTTGGTTGACCCCTAACCATTCTGCCAGTATTGCACCGCTGGGTGCATCTCTCTGCCAGGTTGGTGTTAGCGTTCAGGGGCCAGTGTTGGGTGAGGCTGTCGATGTCTCTTCTCTCCTCAGCAGCTTCTGGCATGTGTAAGGCAGCCTGCAAGGAGAGAGTTTCCTGATCAGTTTGAGGTTGACCTTTCTGTGTCCTGCATCCAAAGTGAGTGGTGTCTTCAGCAGTAGGCTCTCACCCTCTAGTGACTGCGGGCAAACAAGAGTGGTGGCCTGTGATATTTGGGTGCCTCTGGGCCTCTCCGACTTCGGGAGGTATCCTGAGTCATCAATTAAAAGCATTTCCGTAGGTATTCCTAAACAGCTGGATTAAGAATTGTTTTGTATAAGGCACAAGGAGTAGGCAGGGGAACAGTAGGTGCTGAGGAGTTGCCTTCCCTCCATCTCCCCATCTAGAGACTCTCCTTTACACCTTTAGAGGAAGAGTTTCATTCATTTTATTCAGGTGTGGAGATAGTCTCTTACTGGTCTGGGGTTGGAGAGGGAACCCTGGGATATAACTGCTTCCTGACCAATCACGTTTTTATTAGTCCTTAGCCTCTTTTTGTTCTCAAAAACATTAGCATATCAAAAAATGGGAATGAACCAATAAAATTTCTGCCTTACATAGTGATACCTTTTCTGTTTGTTAACCTCCCATTTCAAACGTCTTCTGGTAAACCAGGTGTATTTTTAACATTTTTGAAATCTCAGAAGTCCATAGAATTTCTGCATACCATGCAAGTTACTACTTTTCCTTGACCTGCCTGAGAGAGAGCTGTCATCAGGAGCTGCCTCGCCTCCAACTCCTGTTTTAGTAAGTGCTTTCCCCTTGCCTAGGACGAGATCTCTGGCGTAATCATGGTACAGACATTAAAAAGAAGACTTGATCCTTGATATATTACTACCATTTAATCCCCAAATGCATTCACATTTAAAAATTCTCCCAGTAATATTCTTTACAGCAGAAATTTGCAGTTAGGTGTTGCGTCTCCCCAGTTGGGAGTAGTTAGTTCTTCAGGGTTAATGTGACCTTTTGACCTTGAAGGTTTTGAAAATTACTGTCTAGTTATTTAGCTGGGTTTTACACATTTGGCAAGAACATTGTGTATAAATACTGTGTTCTCAGGCCATCCTTTGAAGTGGCACACAGTTTTATCTGCCCCAAGTTTCCAGTGTGAGGTGCTCTTATAGCCTGTGGGGAGTATATGCTGTGGAGGGTACTTTGGAGTTGTGAATATTCTGTTTCTCGCACAGGGGAATTTTAATTCATGATAATTTTTAGCTGTGTTTCAGTGTGCTTTTATTTTACTCAATATGTCATAATTTACTATTGTTATTGTTTGTTTCTGTGCCTGGAATTGGCTCCCATTTGTCACACTTGGGCATCCTTGTGACCCTGTGTAGGACCCAGCGGCCTGCACGAGGCTGTGTTCTCTAAGTGGACACCAGCTTTGCTGTCCTCAGACACCTGGAATTCCATGTCCCAGTAATTGTCTTGCTTGCTCAGTCCTTCCTAGTGCTGCACTGTTTTCAGAACAGACAATCAAATGCTGTTTTCTGTGCTGGCAACTGGCTTGTGTAGGGTGGGAGGGTCTTAAGCATGAAGACTTTAGACTGCATCTTTAGTTGTTTAAAATCAAGAGCCACATCTTGGAATTTGCCTATTTTTGCGTGTAGCCGAGTGCTTAATAAATTGTTTTTATTATTGGTTTGACTGTGCATTTATAAAAATTAGCTTTTTGCATATTAAGTTTTGGTTTTGGTTCACTATGAAGATGATATATTTTCTAGCATTTCATTGTGTCATAGCGTAGTTTTTCTGATTATTAACTGTAGTAATTAAAATAACTTTCTTATAGTTAACACTTTGGGGGAATGGGGCATAAAATACTCTATTCTTTGTGTTTGTTTTCTTCTTTCAAGAGGGCCTTCCTGTGTAACACAGGCTGTCACTGAGCTAGTGAGCCTCCTGCTGCAGCCTCCCAAGTGCCAGGATTTCATCTTATTCTATATGAGTCTTAATGATACCATGTTTCCCACTCCATTCTTCCCTTCCCCTCTGCCCTTATCTCTTGTTCAGTGTCAGTTATCACAGAATTGTGGATGTGTACATTTCCCCTTCACTGATGAGGCCTGTTCATAAAAACCTGCAGTCTTTTCGTTCTTCAGTCTCCAGTGCCTAGAGTGATGCCCGTCCAAGTAGATGTTTACTTTATGGGTTGGACACTTTTGTTTGTAGTATATAACATGTGGCACATTCTTACAGTTCTTTACAAAAAAGCATTATAATACTAAATAGTGCTTAATTCTTTTAGAAACTGGATAAGAAATCATCTCCATCAACAGGAAGCCTGGATTCTGGAAATGAATCAAAAGAGAAATTATTGAAAGGAGAAAGCGCGCTGCAGCGTGTCCAGTGCATCCCCGGCAACAGCAGCTGCTGTGACTGTGGGCTAGCAGACCCACGGTGGGCCAGCATCAACTTGGGCATTACCTTGTGTATTGAGTGCTCTGGGATTCACCGGTGGGTACGCTCACCCGGAGCGAGCGGGGGACTTCCTTCGGGTCAACAGCATGTTGCAAATTATCCTGGTTTCTCCCCCCTCCCTTTTTTTTTTGGCCAGTGAGTCTTTTTCCCAGTTCCCTGATTTAATTACCGGTTTATATTATAAAGTGGATAATTTTTTTTGTAAAGCATTTTTTGAAGCCTTTGTTCATCAGTGATAACCAGAGAATCCACACATATTTGTTTGTGGGAGCCATTTGTGTGTGTGTGTATAAATATGCAAATAGTAACTTGATAATTTTGTATTAAGAATAATGTGATCTTTTTCCCCCCATGTAGGAGTCTTGGGGTTCATTTTTCGAAAGTACGATCCTTAACTTTAGACACATGGGAGCCAGAGCTTCTAAAGGTGAGATAAATATTTGTATGAAAATTTTAACAGGTGATTGTAGGTCTCATCTAGCTGAGATGGGCTGGCAGCATTTGACAAGGGGCTAGTTGTCCGGTGACAGAGCCAGTTCATAAGTTATTTCAGTAAACTCTATGTTGGATGAGTTCGAATGTTTCTATAAAGTGGGAGTGAGGATGTTGTCATTTAAAAATATGCCCAATTTAAATTCACTATCCTTGAATTGTCCAGTACTTGCTGTACCTAACTGCATGTGCTACTTTATTGTCAAAATTCTTGCCCAACCATAGACATAGGCACAGTCAGTAATCATGATGTGTACACATATAGTCATGTGGTAAATATGGCCTTCACTTAGAGGTTTGTTGTTATTATTTTTAATTATATGTGCGTGCTTGAGCCTGTGTGTGAATGTGTGCACTAAGCGCAGAGGTCAGAGGGCTCAGGTCCTTTGCAGCTGATGTGAGTGCTGAGAACGGAGCCTGGGTCTTTGTAGGCACTGAAGCCATCTGTCTGGTCCTGACTTGTTTTTCGAGACAGGGTTTCTCTGTGTAACAGATCCCTGGCTGTCCTGGACTCAGTCTGGAGAGCAGGCTGGCCTTTAGTTCATCGAGTGCCACCTGCCTCTCTCTGGAGCGCTGGGACTAAAAGCGGGCTCAGTCCTGATTTCTAAACACAGATCTGTATTTAAATCTGCATGGTGGATGGATGGATGGTCTGTATTTAAAACTGCATGGTGGGTGGGTGGATGGGTGGGTGGGTGGATGGATGGATGGATGGATGGATGGATGGATGGATGGATGGATGGATGATGGTATTTCTTAGCACCTGTTATAGGAGTGATAATATTCTCATAAAGAATGGTAAATGGATAATATTCTCAGCCTTTGGCTCATTTTAACTTTAAAATTTCTTTGTGGAATATACAGTTGTAGTCTGTAAAGATGAATTACTTAATCGTACCCACTTAAAGGACTTTTTAAAGTTTATCTTATTTTTAGGACTTTTAATTCTTAGCTTACATTTTTATTTTCCTGCCAAATAGCTTATGTGTGAATTGGGAAATGATGTTATAAATCGTGTTTATGAAGCTAAACTGGATAAAATGGGAATAAAGAAACCACAGCCAGGACAAAGGTATGATTATCTTAATGTGCTACTTTCCTCCCTAATCAGAAATACAGCTGTGACTTTATTTTACTGCTGTTGACATAAAACATTGTGATGGAGTGTTTAGAAGTCATTGCTATTACTTTTGTTTAAATGTGACTGTGTCTTATCTTCAGTGTATTCCTTAAATCTATACACTGAATTGTAGGTGTACTATTAGAGCTATACACCGTACTGGAAAGTCCATTATTTGTAGTCTTTAGGTGACAAGAATCATTAAAAAAAAAGATTATTTTTTCCTACATAGGAATGTAAAAGCTCTTTGCCATTAAAGTGGTCCAAAGTTCTGGTGGGCATTAGTTTGGTTCCTTAGCACCTGTGTTATAGCGAGGTGTGGCGGTGCTTGTCTGTGATCCCGTTGCTGGGGAGGCAGAGATGTGGAATCCCTGGGGCTTGCCGGCCAGCTAATCTCAACAGATTAGTAAATTCCAGTTCAGTGAAGGAAATACGTCTCAAAAAATACGGTAGGGAGTGATTGAAGAAGACACATGCTGTTGACCTCTGGAATATACAATTGTCGTTGACCTCTGAGAGTTCCATGTGCCTGTGTGCATACCAGCACACACAAGTGTATATACAAACATGCACACATAACTCCCCCACCCCCCCACCAACTGATCTGTTCATTAATGTCTCAAAGATCTACTGCTTACTGTGAATCATTATGCATGAGCTGACTTATTCAGCAAGTGTTCATCACACACTTGATGGGCAGCTCTGTGAGGCTTCTGGATCAAAAACAGAAAAGATAGCGTGACTGTGAAATCAGATGTCTAGTTCTGCATATAGAAGTCTGCTGGGGGAAGCTGCTGTGCTCGAATCAGGGCCTTCGGAACACTTAATCTTTGTGGTTGACACTATGTTTAGTCCGTAGGATTCTTTACTTTTAGCAATAGAATTGTATTTGCCATAATCCTACGTTGACATTTGAACTAAGCCAATGTAATTTAAACTACTTTTAATATTTGCTATAGGACAGATTTATTAAACCTTAGGCTCTCCTATTTTAGCCAGAGACCTAAACATTTTAAAATAAAATAAGAAACAATACAGAAGAGGCATATTTGTGTATATGTGTATGTACTATATATGTGTGTTGGGTTTTGTTTGTCTGTTTTCAAGACAAGGTGTCTCTGTGTATGCTGTCCTGGAACTCACTCTGTAGACCAGGCTGGCCTTAAACTCCTAGAGATTCTCGTGCTTCTGCCTCCCAAGTGGTGAGTGTGTGTCACTACTGCCTGGCTAGAACAGGCATATTTTATGGTTATATGATAAGAAGAGAAAAATGACATTTTCCCCACTCTAAATCTGGAACACTGTTTTATTAGATGGAAAATTTTGGTCACCAGTAGTGATTACTCAGGTTATTAGTAATTCATCTGATTGAAATTAGCTTGTATTTGGAAGGAAAGCACGTTGTATAATGTTAGTATGTTAGCTGTTACAGATTCACTTAAGAAAGTTTTTAGAAGAGGCTGTCAGAGACCCTGCAGTTACAGGTGGTTGGGATGTGAGCGGGAACCAAGCTCAGGTCCTCTGGGAGAGCAGCAGGCACTGTAAACTACTGAGGTAGCTCGCTAGCATTCTCTGCCCCCCCCCCTTCACTTTTAACTACTGTTAGATTCAGTATCGAGTGGCACCCATTCAGTGTTCACCATGCTAAGGCGCTAAATAGAATGTCATGGCATTTTCTTGTTTCCCAGACAGGAGAAAGAGGCATATATCAGAGCGAAGTATGTGGAGAGGAAATTTGTGGATAAGGACTCTACGTTGTCCTCCCCTTCTGAGCAGGAGAAAAGAATCATCTCCAAAAGCTGTGAAGAGCAGAGGCTGAGCCACAGCAGATTATCTGTCCACACCTCAGGTATTTTACCTCAGATATTTTCATGAGCTGAAGCCACCTTTTTAATCTCACAATTATGGCCACTGTAGGTTGTTTTTTTTTTTTTTTTTTAATGTTAGAAGTCTGTTTCCTTCTACACATTCTAAGAGAAAACTGGATTTCTGTGTCTTTAAGACTGTTAACCTGAGACTGTCCAATGGTTGACATTCCTGGGCACAGTCTGTACTTTTCGGAGTACAACTGCTTAATAGCAAGGGGAGATGGGGTTATAAATCGATTATGCTGAAAACCCTGGGTATCTGGGTAACCACCAATCTCCTTCCTATGTTCTCCCTACACTTCCCCAGTAACGGTTTTTCCTGCCCCCACTTCTTACGGCCTGCTTTGTGCTTTGCTAACTTGCATGTCCCCAGTGGCTGCTGTAAATAGCGACGAGGCCAGGCGGGAGTCTCTGTTCTGTCCTGATGAGCTAGATTCACTCTTCTCCTACTTTGATACCTCTTCAAAACTGCGTAGTAGTAAGTACTGTTGTGGAGCATTCCCAGTCTGTGCCAGTGGTCATTGTGTGGTGTGGCCATTTCTCTGGATGTTGCCCATTGTCTCCGGGTTACACATCACCACAGTCATGCAGTAAATTAAGCTCTTCACACCTCCCAGCACTTGTGGGGTAATGAGATAGGTCAGAACTCCGAAAATAAGTATATTTTCTGGCTTTGTGATTGATTCCTGTTCCCAGAAGCTGAATTACAAAAGGCTTAAGATGGCATAAGTGTGTTATGCTGGTGGTGGCCAAGTTCATGTTTCCATGTACCAGCTCATTTTATAACTTGTTGATTGTGGGGGACTGTTTTCTCAGTGACGTGAATGTTAATCACTAGCCTTTTTTTTTTTTTTTCCTTTAACACAGTCAAAAGTAATGACAGTGGGATCCAGCAAGGCTCTGATGATGGCCGAGAATCTTTACCTTCCACCGTGTCAGCCAATAGCTTATACGAGCCTGGTATGTTCTGATGGAGTCCCTGTTGACCGTTATAGTTTATTGAGAAATGCGTTTGGCAAATGTCAGTTCTCTCGTGGGCATATTTGCACATGTGTGCTCACATAAGGGCTAGAGGTTAATGTCTGGTGTCTTTCCCAGTTTCTCCCCACCTTCCTGTTGGGGAGGGGAAGGAGTTTAATTGAAGCATTAGAACATGACACATGAGCACACACTGTCTGTGTGTGTGTCCATGGAAGTGCTGGTGTTTCCATTACCATAGTTCCTTGCCTCTGTAACTGGCCTCTTCTGTCCCATTACAGTCTCAGTCCCTAAGCACCATTCTGCTTTTTGTCATGATAGCAGAAGATGGCATCTTTCTAGTTTAGAGAAATGGGATCATTCAGAACATATTTTTTTTCTTTTGTTTAGTATACTTATTCCAAAAATAACTCTGCCATTATACTTACCATTTGTTCATTTCTCTTGTATTTTTAATAGTCTTTTCCCAAACTTTTACTAGAAGATTTAAATTTACTTAATGAGAATTACTGAACCGTTAGTGGCATCAGGGGCAACATGAGAATGAAACTCAGTGGAAGTAGTTAAATGTGTAGAAGTGTCAAAACCCAGAATACTACATTTTCTGCAACATTACTAATTATAAGAGGAAATACATCTGAAATTATACTTTCCAGCAGTTCCTAATAGAACAAAGCGGGGACTAAGAGTTTCTCAAATACTTAAAAATGTGCTGGTGAGACGCCTCAGCAGGCAAAGGCACCCGCTGCCAACCTTTACCATGTGCGCTCAAGCCGGAGACCTCTGTGGTAGAAGGAGAGAACTGACTCCCAAAAGCTGTCCAATGACCTCTATCCTCTCGTCCACCCACACCCAAAATAAAAAAACTTAAATGTAGTGAAATTTCTCATACGTGTGCAGTTTCAAGTCTAATCAATTGTGACTTTAGATTCTAAATAGAATATAACATTTCCCTTTATTTAATTATAGAGCAGTTTTACTGCCGAGAGTGTCTGTCTGTTTTCCCCTGTCCTAGACCACTCTTGGATTTCCTGGCATCTTCTCAGGCTCGTCTAGATGCTCCTTCACGAACAGTTAGGGGCTGAGCTCTGCCTATAGCAGAGAAGGCGGGGCATGTGCCTTTCCAAGTCTAGGTTTTCTCCCTTAATATATTTTCTAAGTCCACGTGTTCTCTTCCTCTGTCTGTGGGACAGGCTCTCTCACCGAACCTGGAGCTCAGTGATGGCAGTGAGCTCAATGTATCATCTGTCTTTGCCTCCCCAGCTTGACGCTGCAGGTGCTAGCCTCTGTGCTGGCTTCTTCCCCAGGTTCTGGGGACCTGGGCTCAGCTCCTTACGCTTGTCCGGCAGGGGCTGCCTCTCCGCTGCTCTGAATGTTAATTCATGATTGGACTGTTTCTCAAGTTGCTGGCTAATCTTGTTAGAAGGTTCTCAGAGGAGAGCAATACTGTTTAAGGAGAAAGCGGTTGTTTCTCTTGGTTTTCGGAGTCCTTCCTCTAGTTAGACATTCATGTGAGCCTCGTGCTGAGAACTTTAGTCATGTCCGCCTAGTCCCTGTCTCCTCCTGTGGCTGCTTTTGTACCAGTGGCTCTCTCTTTGGGTTTGTCTCTCACCAGTAGTTCCTTTATGCTTCCTTTCGGGAGTTCAGTGTGTTTAGTCTTGGAGAAGTCTCTGGGGAATAAGCGTTCTTCAGAGTATTTGAGTCAGTTAAAAATGGGTAAATTGTGATGGTATTACCTCACCCTAGGAACCAAGTTAAGATTTGAACTTACATGGTTGTAATTCGTTTAGGAGCCCAGGCTTTTTGTTGGAACATAGTCAGTTTTAACCATAACTAACATTCCCTGGATACTAGCAGACCACAGAAGCCTAGAATACCTGTTGATGCCATTCCATGAGCAGGCAAAGTGTTTGGGGGATGATGAATCTCTAAGAAATAATGACATCTGTGTAGAATCTCTCATACGCTCATTGGGATAGATGAATGGTTTTATGTCACAGTGCTTACATTGTGAGTTTAAGAGTTCTCTTTGGAAACTGAGGTAAAATATGTACTCTGAAGGTGTCCCAGCCATTTACTTGCCCTGAGTTATCTCTCCTAACCATTTCTGAGTTTACAGCTTACTAGCTTGTCTTCACATGGCTGTTCCACTGTTGCTGTCATGTACCCAACAGAACTCTTTCTTCTTGCAAACCCTTTCTGTACTTGTTAAATAATTTGCCTTCTGTGCTCAGGGCACATTCTTATTAAATGTGTTTGTGCTTTGCTTTCCAGAAGGAGAAAGGCAAGAATCTTCTGTGTTTCTTGACTCTAAACATCTTAATCCGGGACTTCAGCTTTATAGGGCTTCATATGAAAAAAACCTTCCCAAAATGGCTGAGGCTTTGGCTCATGGTGCAGATGTGAATTGGGCTAATTCAGACGAACACCAAGCAACACCACTCATTCAGGCTGTATTAGGGGTATGAATTAATGCATCCAAGTTGTGCTGGGGGGTGTGACTTAATGCATTCGGGCTATCTTAGGGGCGTGACTTAATGAATCCAGACTGTATTAGGGGTGTGACTTAATGCATTCAGGCTGTATTAGGGGTTCGAATAAATGCATTGAGGTTTTCATGGATCTGGTAAACTATAAAATATCACAAAATTAAAAAAAAAGCATTATTACTGTCACTATTCTAAGTGGGGTTAGAAAGTAATTTCTGATTTGGGGAAGGGGCAGCTGGAAGAGAATTCTGATAATGCAAGGGGAATGGTGTGTTTTGCTGGACTTCAAACTGTAAGCAAATTCATGTTAGTTCTTGGAAGAAACATATAACTTATTTGTCTGTACATACAGATGTGCTCTTTCTCCTTTGCATTTATGCATTGCCATCTTCTTCTCTTTAAGGGCTCTTTGGTGACATGTGAGTTCCTCTTACAGAATGGTGCTAATGTGAACCAAAGAGATGTCCAAGGGCGGGGACCATTGCACCACGCCACCGTCTTAGGACACACAGGGTGAGTAACAGTGCTTAAGTATGTAGGTAGCTTTTATCTTGAGAAGCTACTTAGAAATCCTGTTTTCATTATTTTCTCAGGTTAAGGTGGTTATATAGAATTTCTAAAAATAATACATTTTTGCATCATAATGGAACCTGGAAGTCAAAGGTTCTCATCCAGAAGAAAGACTATGATCAGTGTTCTAGCTGGCTTTCTGTTGTTGTGGCAAACAGCATGATCACAAGTAATGTTGGCTTGTACTTCCATGTCATGGAGGGAAATCAGGGAAGGAACTGAAGCAGAGACCACAGAGGAATGCGGCTTACTGGCCCAATCAGTTTGCTTTAAAAATGTTTATTGTAAAGATTTTTATTTTTTAAGTTGTGTGTGTATGTCTGTGTGGGGGTATGTACATGAGTGCAATGTCTGAGGAAGCCAAAGGTGTCAGGTCCCCTGAAGCTGGAGTTACAGGTGGATGCAAGCTGCCCAATGAGGGAGGTGCTGGGAATTGAACTCAGGTCCTGTGCAAGAACAACATGTGCTCCTAGTTGATAAGCTACGCATCTTCAGCTCTCATGCCGCCCAGGCCTGCCTGCCTGTGGATAGTGTTACTTTGGGCTAGGTCCTTCCGCATCAGCCAACAATCAAGGCAGTTCCCCATACACTTGCCAATATGACCGAGACAACTTTTCAATGAGGGTTTCCTCTTTCCAGGAGACTGTAGTTTGTGTCAAGTTGACAATAATAACTAACTAGTATAGTTAGTGTAAAAATATAACTAACCAGCACAGCTATTATACAGATAACCAGTATAGTTAACCAGTAACTAACCAGTATAACTAGTGCACTGATATAACTAACCAGTATATTTGGGGCTTGTAAAGATCTCAGTCAACTTTTATTGTTGAAGTCTGTTCATTGACTGTTGTAGGATACATTAAGAATTTTCTAATACAGTGTCATTTAGGTTAGGTAGAACTTTGTATTTTTGAAGGTGAAGTGGATGGGTGTTTTGTTTTGTTTTGTTTTGTTTTTGTCTTCATTCTGTCTGAGAAATGCTGTTCTTTTAAACAGGCAGGTATGTTTATTCCTAAAGCGAGGTGCCAATCAACACGCCACTGATGAAGAGGGGAAGGACCCTTTGAGTATAGCTGTGGAAGCAGCCAATGCAGACATAGTAACCCTGTAAGTGTCTCCTTTGTACTTAATTTCCGTAGTACACACTGCTTGTACAAATAGCCATGGCTGTCCTGGAGCTCCCCATAAGGACTAGGTTGGCCTTGATATCCTCCTGCCTCTGCCTCTCAAGTGTTGGGATTAAAGGCATTCACCATCACATCAAGCTTATTGGGAGCTTTAAACTCAGCCTCTTGTCTGTGTCATTCCTGTAGGCACACGGGATGTGGCAAGCACTTTAAAATGAATGGGTTCACCTGTTCCTCACAATAGCTCCAAGAGGAGGTTATTCTTACTATCCTCACTTTAAGGAAGCTAAAATCCAGATAATTTGAGGAATTCTTAAGTGTTAGAGCTAGGACTTCACACTGAGAATTTCTGTTCTGATGTCTGGACTTGTGGCCACTGACTGCCAGAGCAATAGAAACCAGAGCTGTGATCACCCCCAGACACTGCCTTTTCTTCTTTGGAACAGTCTGAGACTGCGCTGGGCTGGGGGGAAACAACGGGTAAGTTGATTCTACGGTTTTGAAAATTAGGGGCTTATCAAGCTAGAGGGACAGCAGACTTTAAAAGAATTGTTCGCATGAACACTGATTATTTTTAATACAAAATACATGGTTTTGAATGTTTGAGTTCTGTTTACTGTGTTGTAATAAAGAGTCTGCAGGTTTTTAGTTGGTTTGCATGTCAGATCAAAGTAGTATGCTACACTTAGAACCTAGAAATGTGATATTGACAACTGTACTTCATTTCTGGATGCTAATGGAAGCAGGTTTTAAGTGATGTCATCATTCTGGGCTAAAGGAAGTTGAGACCTGATGATCCTTCTCTTCTTGAGTAGAAACATGCCTGTTGGTGATGCTCTTAGTTCAGAGACACTCTGTGGCTGCTTTAAGCCCCTGAACTTCCACTGAGAAATTTTGACTTGCATTGTTCCATCCCTCCCCCTCTATCCAGGAAGACCATGGAGGAGTTACTGTTACTGTGAAGGGTCATTGCTTCCTACATCAATTAGCAACCAAGAGAGTGCCCTACAAACAGGCCCACAGGCCAGTCAGTTCCAGATACTCTGAATTTGAGATTCCCCCAGATAACTCTGGCCCACATCAAGTTGACAGCTAAACTCAACTAGGAGATAATCCTTTCAGACTCTACATAGCAAAGGAATGCTTAGGAGCCATCCTTAATTTACATGTTAATAGGGAGGTTTATATTGCCAGAGCTCTCTGAAGACAGAGCAGGAGCTCTGGGAAGGCTGCAAACAGTGCCTAGACGTATAAGCAGGCTTACTTTTTGTTTTTAGCAAAAGAAGAAGTACTTGTTTTCTTTTTTAATCTAATGTTACCTGTCTTCAATTGACAGGATAAGTAACCCCAAAGAGTGTGTGACCAGTATGGTAAACCTGGAGAAATTTTGGCAAACCTTAGTCATTTACCACAGCGCTTGTTTATCAAAATATGTTTTCTGTTATTTAGAAGGAACATGTTGGTTGTGTGTTGAGAACTGTCTCACTCGGAGTAAGCCAATGGGCTATGACCGGCTACTGCTTCCCTACCATAGAAGCAATAATTCTATCAGGTTGCTGTAGGAGCTGGGAATTCTCTGAAGCCTGGAGGAAGCAACCTGAAAGTGTTGTAAACATCCTGCTTTAATAAGAAATCATTCACTCTTTGCTTGTGAGGGTCATGTGAATGGAAGTGAGATACAGTTATTTGGTACTACACATTGCCGGTCTTATAAACTGTCTTTTACTTAACAGACACTGGTATAGAACCGATTCTACCCACGGATGCCGTAACTGTTTATGTGGCTCATTTGTGTGTGAGTGCTTCCATTATGTCCTCTAAGACCTCTTCTTCTTTAATTTTAGGTTACGCTTAGCAAGAATGAACGAAGAAATGCGGGAATCAGAAGGACTTTATGGACAGCCAGGTCAATATTCTACTAATAATCATACTGAAATGCAGTATAAAAAATGCATTCAGGAATTTATCAGTTTACAATTGGAAGATTCATAGTTCCTTAGCTGACTGATTAGATATTACAGAGACTTTATAATGTCCTTGTAAATTGTGAGCTTCTGTACTGTACTTCCTGAATTCTTGGGTGGCCAATCCTGGGCCGCTGCACACTCAGACCTATTTCTATTTCAGTACACTCGTATTTAGAGTATTCAATCAGCTCTGGCTGCTGACACCCTTGTCTGCTGTACAGATGTCTTCCATGTGCATTCCAGGGTGAGTGCACTGACGAACACTAGTGTGCTGCAGCAACAGGGAGCAGCTTCAAAAGGAGTCTCGTTAGCTGTCCAGTGAATAGAACAAAATGCTTTTCTTTTGGTTATTCAGGGAATTTCTATACATTGTGTTCAGGGAACAAAAATCACCATGTGTTTTGTATATAAAAAAGTTAGTATGGAAAAATATCGAGAAAAAGTTTATTGATAATAAGTTTTGTATTCTGAGTTGAAGATTTAAAGTAAAAAATTGCCAGTAAGTTGAAAGTACACAGTGGGTGTAGAGTTAGTTTCAGAGGCTGAAATTTATCGTTAGCTTTGCCCCAGGCAAATGTACACTATTTGCTGGGGTGAGTAGATGTAGTTAGAGCAGTGTTTTGTGAACCTGATGGCGAAGTAGACTTCTTAGAAAAATCTCAACTCATGATCACTTCAGTCTTTACCTTGACTGATCCTCACCTGTGAGTCATGCTGTGAAGAAAGGAAGAGAGACTGGTCAAGCTCTTTTGTTTGATGGACACATGCTGGTTAGCCATCTTCACAAGGAAGGACATCACATCCTAGTTCATGAGTCTTGAGTGTATGAGCTACTAATCTGCTTTAAATTCATATACACATATTATGCGCCACTTCAGGAATTCACAACTAAATTACTTACAGACAGACTTTCATTTTGCAATGAGAAGATGTGTTTTATAAAAAATGAATATTTATATTATTATTTTTAAAGTGGCCTGGTGATATCATCTCGTTGAAGTATATTTTGAAAATTTTGTGCTTTATGTTCCCTTCAGCCACGTTTTAAATTTTGTCTACAATGTGAGGTTGTTTTTTTTTCTCAGAGGACTGTATTGACTACTTGTTTTTGGCCTGATGTAAGAAGGATGAAGAAAGAACCCAGCTCAGATGGGTACTCCTAACCTAGGGTGTGTCGCTTTAATCCTGTGGTGCATGCGCACTGCCAGACCCGTTCTGAGACCGGTGAGACTGAGCACTGGCTCTGGCTTTCACCTGTTTGTCTCAGAGTTGGACTTAGCTCTCAAATAAGTTCTAATTTTGTAACAGATCTCTTTAAATGATAGTATTACAGGGCCACTGCTGAGGCCTTTGTGTTTATGCACTTTAAATAGAAATTGATCAAAGAATATGAGCTGACACTTGTGAGGTAGCAGTGAACTTCAAGGCTGTAAGTTGTTACATTTGTAGTTTCCTGAAATGGTAAAGGCAAAAATGTTGAGCCAGCTGCACCTTCCTTAAGGTGCCTGCCGTGATGCCTGCCCAGCTGCTGAGTTAGAGGTCAGCGGTCAGCAGTCCTCTTGCTGTGTGGCTGGGAATTTGCAAGGGTAGGGCCTTTCTGTTTGCTCCACTTCTGGCCCTGCTTGAATTTCTTCTGTCATCCAGGCCTGTGGAGATGCCCCCTTCACTGTTGTGTGTGCAGGTTTGTATGTGGGTATAGGAACTTACAGGTATCAATAAGAAAATTTTTTTTTTCTCAATTTTAATGAAAACAGGCCTCACTTTAACATTTCTTTGAACCATCTTCAAATTTTAGTTTAGAAGTTAAAATTTAGAAATCTGCCAGCGATGCCAGGTTTAAATTAAGATGAAAACAAAACGTATTTGAATACTTTGAAAATAACTAGATTTTCATTTCCGTTTGGGGGCCCAGTGTGGAAAGGGGGTTCTCTGTGCGTGTCAGGCAGTGTGGTGAGGCGGCACACTCTGTGGCTCATCTTTCCCCTCCTGAGTCTTGGCTCCCAGAGCAGCTCTTCCTTGTTCCTCTGCATCTCACTGCATTTTCCTGGCAGTCTGTGCTTGACTGCTTCATTGGCGTCCTAGCCATAGAAGAGAAGCATCAGAACTCTGGGCAGTTTGTAGATACAGAAATTGTCAGTCTTTTGATAGTGACAGGCCTACCATTTAAAGGACCCCGTTATAAGGCTTGGCAATCACATACTTATTTCTAGGAAACCCCATTTCTAAACCACACGGGCTCCCATTTGTCTTGCAAGGCAGTATTAAGAGCACACAGCTTCTAAAAGGAAGGTGGGTTCTCTTTCTGCAGCCTTAGACTTCTTAGGTGGCCTGGCTGGGTGGGGGTAGCACACCTTGCTCTCAGTGGTGGGGAGCCAGTTAGGTGATTCCCATTGCTGGTTCTGGGTCTCTGGAGGGTCGGCAGGGTCTCAGGCAGTGGGAAGTCACTGCGTTAAGGAGCCACTTCTGGTCATGTGAGCATGTAGCTTCTGGGACCTACCCCATCATTTGTCGAAGGAAATATTCCCAGCTAGAAGGGGCAGATGATGCCTGCTGTCACAGCGGGTGGTTATCACATCCTTTTGAGAACATTCATATCAATAATGAGGTCATTGACCTATCTTAGCCACGGTAACTGTGTTGTGATGAATATTCTGAATACCAAAAACTAAAAGTGAATTTAAGCTGTCAGCGGAAACCTAGAAGTATATATTTTAACCATTCAGAGTTGTTCAGGTGCATAAAAAACTTGAACTTTCTGAATGGGGGAAAAACTTGGTTAAGGAATTTAAAGACTATGTTTAGCTGTTTTTTGTAGTAAGGTGTTCATGTATTAATAGGAAAATTCCAGGACAGTGTATCCCGGAATCTTGTTTATGTGTTGTAGTTCAGACAAATTAGATTTGCCTTGGGAAAATCTTCAAGTGATTAAAATTCTTAAAGTTTAGGTAATGAAGTTCACTTTGTGTTGGCTATTTAAGTAAATCACTGTTGTTGCTTTTGACAAAACATTTTGAGGTCTAAGGAAGGTAGCATACTAATAGTGCATTATTAATTTAAAAAACTGAATTTAATGAGTTTTGTGTGTGGAGCTAGACACTTCCTTTTGTATTGTATGAATTCTTAAATGTTTGCAGTCCGTGAAACCAATGATAATTACAGCACCAACCCTCTCTTCAAGGACGCGTTTAATTCAGTGAATGAAAGGTCTTATAATTAGTTTTGCATGGTACAATGGTTTTTACTAAAAAAATGTGTAATATGTACTAGGTGATTTAAAATCAAACACTAGAAAATCATAAAGAAAAACAGCTTGTTATACAGAATATGCATTGCTGAATGTAGAAGCCATATATTGCCATTGTACTGTTGTAATACTTGAGAACGCTCATCTGGTGCTATTTGTGAATGACTTGGCATTAGCGTCTGCTAGATCCTTCTCCTCTTTCTTCCTGAATATATAATGTGTGCCTTTTACGTTACTTCTGGTGTTGAATGGTAAAATCAATGTGGTATTTTTGTATTATAATCTGCACTTTACACTTTCTTGGAAAGTAAAATTCTAGACTATCTGAATAGTATTTTAAAAATATTTATAATGTTTACAATAAATATTTTACATATTTTAATTCAACATCTAAAAAGAAAAAGAAAAAATTAAAATCTTTTGTATGGTTTGCTAATTGTTATTTAATGTTGCACCCCTCTCAGTTTACTTTACATGCCGTGGGATGGCCAAGCACAGGAATAGGTTTAGTTTGCCGTGCATCTCATCGGACAGTTTGACCAGTTTTCTGGGTTAGCCTTTAGTCTGTTTCAGTCCTACCGGGCCGGGTCAGCGCTGACCTGCAGCCAGCCTGTTAGAGTCTATTCTCACTGTACTTCCCTTCTAAAGTAGGTTGGTTAGGGTCAGCTGACCATTTCATGTCATCACCAAATGTCCAGCATTTTAACAAATTGCTTTTCACATAAGCTAAATATTAAGAGTACTAAAATCTTTTTATGAAAAATCTTGCATTATGTTTTTAGGTCTTTTTACTAGATTTTTATCTGGCCCCCTCAATGTTTTTTCTGATGCTCTAGCCAATGAGTTTAGCAAACAGTGGATCAGATACATTATTTCCAAAGCGCAAAGTGTGCGTGAACTACTTTTGACAAACAGCTGTTTCAGTGTAAAGTGCTCCTAGTTCATGGTAGCGTAGTAGGAGGTTTTTCTGCCTGATGGCCAGCTCAGCACCTTCTTAACATGTGTCCATCAGAACCTTCACTAGTATCTGGCTTCAGTAATTTCTTTTAGCTTTTATCAAGGAAAGTATTTTCTTATAAAATGTGCTGTTTAATTCATTTAAAAAACCCTTTCTTTCCTGTGCTAATGAACGTGTTTCTTCACACGCTTTCAAACGCTTGCATCTCGCTCCTCTCTAACCCTGAGCTTCCCTCCGCGGTGCATCTGAGCCCCTCTCAGGTATAGCTTCTCTTTCTTATGTACTCTTCTGGCATTATTTTTGTCTGGTCTTTTTCCTTCCAAAATGCTATTAGAACAAAATTTTGTAATGTCATGAATCCTAATGTAGTATGAATAAAAATGAATGTTGTTTTATTTATACCTGAAGCGTATAAAGTTTAAGTGTCTTTATTTTACTTTCATGCAGGTGATGAGACTTACCAGGACATTTTTCGTGATTTTTCTCAAATGGCATCCAATAATCCAGAGAAACTCAATCGTTTCCAACAAGATTCACAGAAGTTCTGAGCCTTTAAAAAAGGGGGAAACTATGAAATTTGGTGAATTTCCAGTGTGTACAACCAAAAACTCCTGTCTTTTTTTACTGCTTTAATTCTACTTAATTTTGGTTGACATTGAATTATTTGGAAAAAATGGTACCCATTCATTAGTATTTTTGTAAATGAAAACAGATCCCTCATATTTGGGAAATCCACTATAGTTCCTCTTTTATTTAAGAAAAAAAAGTCTTTTTAATGGGTTGTGCTTTTCTATAAAGTCGTATCCAGATCTAAGCCATCTCTAAGTTCTGGGATGCTCCACTGTTAGACCCCTGTGTACTTTGTCATGGGTGGTATACTGGTCCTCCGAGAACATCTCAGAGGAGTTTCAGTGCCTGTCTGCATCATGTGGAGCCAGTTATCTTACCTGGTTGGAGGGTGTGTCTTTTCTATGACTGCCCTGATAATTGTTGGTGGTTCAGAAATACGTGTGTGTGTTTTCTGGTAGCTCGGCTATGGTACCCAGAACATACGATGCAATCGCTGGGACCGATAAGGATGCCCTCATTCTCTCAGAACTGCCATTGCACTTCTGTACTTTAGCAGACACTGTTGACATATGGGTATACCACACTTCAGTCTTCAGATGTATTTCATCTTATGGTGCAAAGACGCTCTTTTTCTTTCTTCAATCACCAGAAGAATCCTAGTTCAGTTGTTATTGTTGGGCTGATTTCCTAAAACCTTAAAAGATCATCAGTGTAACACAACTGGGTTTTAGAAGTTGAATATTGTAAAATTGGGCTTTCATGAAAACAGTGATTTCAAAGATAATATAGGGCATTTTTATATTTGGAACTTGTCCATTTTAAGATATGTATTTTTTACTGTTACTCCTGGTGAAAGAAAAATCTCCATGAAAGGAAGAGAAAACAATTTTTTTCTGTTTATACTAAAATTTACCAGCAATAAAGTCATTTTATTTTTTCTACATTTATCTTGTGTACTATACAACAGTATACATTCTTTTAAATTGTATCTTGTATATAGCTTTAGAATTAAGTAAAATGTCATTGACCTTTGAGTTCCAAAATTATGAACATGTGATACAGTTCGGTCCGATTTCACCTCTGACTGATGTGTCTTGTCAAAGCATGGCATGAACGAGTAATTGCCTTTTAGTTCATGTCTAGCACCATTGATTACATTAATTCTTTTAGAAATTATTTGTAAGTAGCATTGATACTCAGCTTCACAGAAACATTTTAAAATGTATATAAAGTTATAGTTTATTAAATAAAAATTTTAACATTTTCCCTACAGTATGTAGAGCCTTAGTTTGATTAAATATAAAACCAGAGTCTAAGGAGAAATTATATTGGAATAAATTGGCCACACAGATAAGGTTCTGTAGTTTGGCTAGGTTGCAAGCTTGTAATGCATATTTAGTAGGTCACCACACATTAAGTAGATAAGGAGATACGGATCTACTGTGATCTGAGGGAGCACACCTCCACAGGTCCAAAGGATTTTGTCTTTCCTGTCTCACTTCAGACTTGCAGATCATCTGGACTTACAGGTATTTTGTTAAAGGCAAAAGTCTAATTCGTAATATTTTAATTGGTATTTTGAAACTTATTATCCTAAAATATGTTCAAGGAAGAGAAATAGGCTAAAGAAGGGAAGATGGGGAAGGGAGCCCACCTTTCCCCCTCATCGCTCGCTCTTGGCCACGCCTGGAGCCCTGCCTTGTCTGTGACGGTGCAGATGGGACTCCCTTTGGTTCAGCTGCTTGGGGCAGTTCTTCCAGACCTGCTTGCCTCCCCGGTTCATGTCAGAAGTTCTTGGTATGGCAGGCCATAGTGTCTGCTGCCCTTTAATGGCTAGAACATTTTTTTTTAAAGCCTTAAAGATTCAAGTGTATTTGAAATGCCTTAAAGATTATTGTGGTTCTGAATATCTTTAAAAAAAAAAAAGCTACATCTTTTAGCATTGCATGGAGGCTAGCAATACAAGACTATATTTCTGTAACTTAATTTTCTTAATGGGCTGACAAATTGAATTGCAGAAAGGAGTGGAGTATAGCAAGGCTTTAAGTTAGTAGTTGTAAAGCAGGTTGGCTCTTCCATGAGTTCTGCTGTGTTCACAAATCGCTTTCTGTGGCATGTTGTGAAGTATTCCATGCACTAGGAGAGATGAGCATATGCAGTGTTCTGATTGCTCTGTTTTCTCTCCAGGACACACATGCTGATAATAGTTTGATTCTTTGTTATTAGTCTGTTAGCTCTTTTTCATGCTCTCATTAATGTAAAAATTGGATTATTGCCAAAATAAGAATAGAGGTGCTGTGAGCGATTCATGAAATGCAGCTATAATTCGGACATAGACAAAGGTGACCAAGCAGCCGTTCCCCAGGCTTCACGCGACACATGTTTAAGATTCCCAAGATTTCAAATTTATTTTAGTACAGCCCTTGGAAATTAAAAAGTTTTCAGCATGACAATGTGCCTAATTAATTGACACTGGTGTTTGCTGTAGTTTAATGAACTTTGGTATTTACTTCGCCCATAGTAGTCCAGCGTGCAACTTCTACTTTAGTATGTCAAAGCATTTTAGGAAAAAAAAATTACACACACATTTTACAGAATTTAAGTTTGTGATCATGTTAGCAGTATTTAAAAATAAAATTTTCTGTGTATTAGATATGATCATAAGCCAAGTTGTGTTTAAAACTAAAATAGTTATCCACTTTGAATAATTAGACATTCCCAGATCACTCATTCTCAAATTAACTTTTTGTGTGGTTGCATTTTGAACATTAGCATGGGCTAGAAAATGTGGGGTTTTTTTGTTTTGTTTTGTTTGTTTTGTTTTAAACAAGATCCTATGTCCATAATAACTTCAGTTCATATCCTTCTTGGACCCGGGGCTACTCACAAAGTGAATGGGTGAAACAAAGGAAAACCATGAATCCTCCCTTTGTATGCTCTATGGTGTATAGTTTACTTGCATGTGACCTTTGCCCTCCTAATGTTACAGGAGGACTTCTGAGACCTTAGTCCATCCATGAGTGACAGCCATGGCTGTTTTCACCCGAGCCTGCTCCTCTTGCTTTACAGAGACGGTCACTTGGTTTATTAGTTGGAGGCAGAGCTAACCTGTGAGCCATGCCTGACAAGTGCTTCAAAAGCATATGTCATGAAAGGGTGTGCAATCACTGTAAAATGGCAGCTTTCCCTGTGTTCGAGAAGAGACTCCAGATACTCTGGAGAACCTCATACATCGGCATTTGAAAGCATCGCATTGTGGAGAAGTCTACATTTTTTACAATAGCAAACATTAATAAAAACAAAATATTATAAAGTTAAACTCATCTGTTAGCTTCTCAATGTTTTCTAACGAAACGTAACTATAGGAAGGGCTTGGATTCAGTTTGGCTGAGTCCTACCACCTAGAAGGATGATTTTTGTGGGTGTTTTTTTCTGTTTACATAGAGGGGGATCATGTGGACAAAGAAAGATTTAATTACACTCTTTCTTGGCATTGGTCTTCTCACTGTCTTATTCTGTAGATCTTTCTCATCTCCCAACCTTATTTTGGGTATTATTTTTAACAGGGAAAGCTTGCTTGTTATCAAGGTCATTAGCACCATTTTACACGAAGGCAAAAGGTTAACTTTTGGAACTGACAAGCTCCTTTTTATGTGTATGTTTACTTGTGCTTTGTGATATTTCTGGATCATTCCGGTCATCAAGGCTGATCACATGTACTATTTCTTGCTACCTGTGAAAAGGATTTTAAGAATGTATAACCAACACTCCATTACTTTTTATTAGTATGTAGAGGATTTGTATCTAATTCATGAATGTAGTTTTACTGTAGTTTGTCATTGTAAATGAAGCAAAGTACATTATCTTTATAGTTATTCTAAAATGTACATTATGTAAGAATTGTAAATATACTTGATTACTTTGTATGCTGAAAATTTACAATAATAAGTCAATAAAAAAATCTCACTTCTGGCACAGTTACTGTAAATGCTCGGATTTCTTTTGAACTTTGTTGTAGTCAGTCTAACATCTGTTCTAGTTAAGGTCCAGCTTGGTTTTCTGACCCAAATAATGAAGGTCCGTGCTGATCCTACTCGCTGATTACTTCAGTTCAGAAAACCCTTTTGATTCTTTAAATATTTTCTTCTCTTTAATTCCAGAGATGTTGCAGCCCCTGCTTTCTGTACTAAAGACTGCAGACTTTTGTGAACTCTTCCTCTGGCTCTCTTGTTATAGTTGATATGTGTGTGTTGGAGTTCCTAATCTTGGCAACACATCCACACTCCAAAACCCTGCTTCTGTGTGGATGGGGCTGAAGGATTGGAGAGCTAAAAAACAGAACCAGAAGCGAAGCTTGGTTTTGCTTTCCCCTTAAAGGTTAAATCAAAGCTGATGCTGATCGAGGGATCTGCCTTATGACCCTGCATTTCATTTTCAGAGCAGTCTCTAAAGAAAACCAACAGGCAAGTGTTTTAAATGAAAGTAAGCATCCTGTTTTCTTTTTTTTTCTTTGTTTTATTTTGCAAAAACAGTACATCTTCTGCAGAAATAAGTAAGTCACTGGAAAGGGCTAGGTATAATGGCGTGTGCTTTTAATCTCAGCATGCCAGGAGTCGGAGGCAGGGCAGCTTGAGGTAACACAAGCCTGCTGCAAAGAAACAGACCACCAGAAACATCACCTAGAAAACAAGACTCAAGTACAAAGAAAATCATCTGTAATTACATCACCTACCTGTGCTATCCAAAATGGAGTCCACTAGCTACAAGTAGCTTCTTGTTTATTTTGTGTGCATGTGTGTGCATGTTTATGTGTTTGTGTGTGCACGTATATGCAGGTACTAATGAGCACCTAGGTGCACATGGAGGAGAAGAGTGCATCCTCGGGTGTCATTCTTCCTCAGGCACAGTTTACATTGTTTATTTGAGGGAAGGCCTCTTGCTGGCTTGACACTTGTCAGCTAGACTAGGCCATCTGGCCAGTGAGCCCCAGGTGCCCAAGCTCTCCTCCCCAGAGGCAGTGCTGGGGGTACAAGCATGCGCCACCCTGCCAGACTTTTTGACTTAGGTCCTGGTGAGCAAACTCAGATCCTTCTGGTGCTGAGTAGCAGGCGCTGTATTGCTTGAGCTGTTGCCACAATCCTCACAAGTCCCTGTTAATCAGAGTTAGGCAGTGGCGAGGTCAGTTTTCAGCCATAGTGCTATATCTTCAGGGCTCAGTAGCCACAAGTGCTGAGTGACTGTTCTGGACAGGGTGGATTACAGATTAAGTTCTTTTTTATTAATGCTAATGAGGAAGCTACACCTTGCTATAGAAGCCCTTCTAGACTTTTGGGTCTTAATGCACTGATAGTGCAGAAGGTATTTGCTTTATGACCTTTTCCTTAGATGGGGAGTATTTAAAAAACTTGGTGAAAAATTTTTGATGTACCAAAGTAATTTTAGTAGTCATAGGCTCATGGCAACATTGCTTTAAATTTCAACTCACATTGATATTTCTCCTTTCCTAGACCCAAGTTCCAGACAGTTCCCTGGCAGCTCATTCAGTGTGAAAAAACTCAGGCATTTCATTAATGATACTCAATAATAATCTTTTTGCTATTACAAATCTAGCTCTTAGAGCTAATATTTTATCTTGAGGAAGCAGGGCCTCCATTATGCAGGACCATGACCTTACAAGGTATCCTGAAGCCTAATAAGCTAGCCATGAACTCACAGGCATTGTGCTGCCTTAGCCTTCCAACTTGCTGGATTGCAGGGTTCCACGTCTAGCCTCTTGTGGCTAAATATTCTAGTATACTGTTACTTCCTTAGGATAAAGGCCTAGAAGTGAAAATGCTGTTTGATGGGTAAGTATTCCTAAGGCTTGTTCAGCATATTGGATGCTGTATGCCGTAGTGGAAATATTTTGATTAAAAAATAGACAGTATCTATTGTTCTCTTGGAGTCTATTCAACAAAGAAAGGTAAGTGGACTAGGCAGTATATAGGTGGCTGTCATAGACTCACTAAGGATGGTTCAAAACCACACACTAGCCAGGAAGGAGTTGAGAGACTGTAAGTCATGGTCTGAAGTAGTTATGGAAAGTAAACTACAGGAAAAACAGCTGTCTAATATATGGTTAGAAATTATACACCTTGGTCAAGGTTAAACTTAATTCTAGAGTTAACTGCATATCAGGATTTTTGTCTACACAGCCATGTTTTGATACATCCAAGCACATGCATTTTAAGCTGAGAAAAAGGCACATACCATCACCTGATTTTTTCACTTGCTGTTATCCCTGCTAGAATGCATATTGTTTGAGGGCAGGGGTTTTCTTTCTTCCTTGCTGGATCCTCGCTGTGCTTGTGTTTGGGACCAGCAGGCACTCTATATTAGCTTAGTAACTCAGTGCCACTCATGAACCCACTGTTGGAGTTTTTGACAGTGCCATAGTGAAGCCACAATATTAAATTTTCCTTAATTTAATAAGGTAAACTACAGCTTGGAGAGAAGACATTTTATTAGCACAGTATTAATTTCTTAGGGTGAAGTTCCTGAAATGAAAATGCTGGCTTGGTAAGTTGAGGTTCATTCAGTGTATCAGACATCAGGCAGTAGAAATTTTGTGTAGAGTATTTGAATATTTTCCCGACTTTTTAGGTAAAATCTAAGTCACTTTATTTCGTTTGCATGAGTTAAAGGACTACATGTCTGAAAATAAAGGATTAGTTAGAAAAATTGAAGAGTAAGTGTCGGAGGGAAAGACCACATGCTTGATTGTATGGGTGAGGACTAAAAAACACAAGTTGCAGAATTATGCTATTTAGAGACCCAATATCAGAGTTTTGGGGTAGTATTTATAAACACCCCAGGAAAGTTACAGTTACTAAATTTTTTGTACCTATTGGATATTTACACTTACAAGTTTGATGTCTCTGGGACATCCTTTCTTCAGCGTCACGCACTTTAATGTATTGTGTTTCATCTCTGTGATGGTGGCTTCATTTTGTATCTGGGCATAATTTTTCAGAGTAGCCGGGTAACTGCTGAGTGTGTACTAGTTTGCAGTGACAGGGCTGGCCTGTGTTTCCCGTTCCATGTCTCCTAACCTTGGAGGTTTTGGAAAACACAACTCAGAATGACTCACTGGGTTTGAGTTGTGCTTGGGAAATCCAGTGGTTTGGTCCACCACAGATCCCTGCACAGCATGGTGTAGTGGGGATCAGGTGACTGCCAGCTGCGGTCTCTCTGCAGTTTGGGGTCCCCTGCCCATGGGGTACTGAACCTGTCAAGCCTGTTTCAAGGTGTGGATGCTTTTCAGAAGTGGCAGAGGAGAGAGTTGGGAAAGATTGCAATGCTGAGGCAGGTGAGCGCTACCCACGGAAAGGATAGTGTGTATTTTACATGGATTTGTTCCTGCATTTTCACCTCTACCTCTCTGAAGCAGGCAGACCAGTTTACTTCAGAACTCTTGTTCTATCACTAAGTCTTAGAGGTGTGAAGTTAAGGAATTTTTGTCTGTCTGGCCTTGTCTGACCGACGAGGATTAAAATGGCCACAGGCCAGTGCTTGGTTAAATCACTTTCAGTATGCCCGAGTTAAAATTTTTCAAAACCTTCTGAGACCTATCAGGCTCTCCGTTCAGTGTTGAAAACTGTTAAGCAATTTTGACGCTCCTCAGGGGCTCTCTGCAGGGACTAAGATGTTTTGGGCAGTGAAGTCCCTCAGCTGGCCACACAACCTCTGGGTTATCCCAGAGGTGTGAAGTGGGATGAGGAAGCCACAAAAAAAACAAAACGTGGAGAGAGAAAAGAGAGCTTTTTTGATTATATATATATATATATATATATATATATATATATCCTATACTGGGACGTTTGTTATTTCAAGGCCCAGTTTCCCTCCCGCTTAGCCCTTCGAAGCAAGCGCAGCTGGCCGATGTTGTCCAGGCTCTGGCGTCAGCCCGCTCCTCTCAAGCCTGGCAGCCAAAATACAAACCGGCCACCTGGGAGTCTAACCCCTCGGACTCTAGGACCTAGCGGTGCGGGGCCCGCGGTAGCCCCGCCTTTCAGGCACCCACGCTCACGATTGGCTCCCGGCAGCGCGGCCCCGCCCCCGCCATGGCCGCCGCCGGCTACCGGGCCGGGGTCCCTGGGATGCTGGTCTGAGCGGGCCCGGCTGCTGGGCCGCCGGCTCCGGCGCATGGGCCTCCTCCGACGCGGGGTCGCGTGCGCTCGGGCCATGGCGCGCCTGGGCGCCGTGCGCTCGCACTACTGCGCGCTGCTGCTGGCCGCGGCGCTGGCGGTGTGCGCCTTCTACTACCTGGGCTCGGGCCGGGAGACCTTCTCCAGCGCCACCAAGAGGCTGAAGGAGGCCCGCGCCGGGGCCGCCGCGCCCACGCCGCCCGCGCTCGAGCTGGCCCGGGGCTCGGCGGCGCCGGCGTCGGGCCCCAAGGCCAAGGGCCTGGAGGGCGGCGTGGCGGCGCCGGTGGACTACCACCTGCTGATGATGTTCACCAAGGCGGAGCACAACGCGGCGCTGCAGGCCAAGGCCCGAGTGGCGCTGCGCTCGCTGCTGCGCCTCGCCAAGTTCGAGGCGCACGAGGTGCTCAATCTCCACTTCGTGAGCGAGGAGGCCAGCCGCGAGGTGGCCAAGGCCCTGCTGCGGGAGCTCCTGCCGCCCGCCGCCGGCTTCAAGTGCAAGGTGAGCGGTGGGTGGCCTGTGGCTGTGCTCTGAGCAGTCGTTGGCGGCTCCAGTGAGTGCTGTCCGATCCCTGTGCCCATAGCATTTCTAATTTCCTGCGCCCTGTCCTGCACATGCATGCCCAGCATGCTGGAGGTCTGGTCTGGGGGTGTGTCCTAGAGTCAGGCTAGCAGAACTGGATCTGCAGTGTTAACTAGTCCCTCTCCCGCTTCATTCAGCAGCTTCCTGGTTTGGGAGCTTCTCAGAGTTCGTAAGAAGTGCCTTCACAGTCCACACTCCTAATATTTCTTTGATGAAGGCAGCAGTCGTCATAATGCTGAGCCAAGTCTTTTGGACAGGGTCTTGGGGCGGCCTCTGGAAGCATCGGGGTTGGGCTGGAATTTCTCAGTAGTTATTCAGGGTACTGCAGTCATTTTGTTTCTCGGTGGAAACCATCTCGTGTCCTCTCTGTGTCCTTTCCTCTCTTGCCCTTAAGACATGAGCCAGTTAGGTGAGCCGCAGGTTCCTCCTCGAGAGGAAGAGAAAGCGCTAAGAGATACAGGCACAACCCGACCAGCTAGCTTGCCTTACTAGCAGCCTCCGCCTCTTCCATCTTCTGCTTGCCCAGGACTGGGCTCTTGACCTAGTGTGCTCGCTACCCTCATCAACCTACTTGCTCAGTTTTGGCCCAGTTGGTTGTATAGAGGGGGTCCAGAGAACGATTATTGGGTAAGAGGCATAGGTGGTGTTAAAGGATGGAACCGGATGTTTGTGGAAGGGCAGTGAGGCAAAGAGCAGCATTCTCTGCGCCTAGCTTGGTGACAATCGGGAGCTGCTTTTCCCGGGGTCCAAGGCAGTTTTGTCCTGATTGCTTGGTGAGGCTCTGTTGTGAGCTTTGGTTTTCTTCCTTGACTCTCATTGCTAATGCATGTGGCTATGTCCCCTCTCTCTGTGTCTGTCTTGTTATCCAAACCAGACCAGTCTAGCTTTGAACTTAGTCTTCCTGCCTTTGTCTCCTGAGTGCTGGATTACAGGTGTGCATAACCCTGGCTGGTCACCTTATGTCCCAACTGCACTGATTTTTTTTTTTTTTAAAGGATCACTCTGTAGTCTAAACTGACCTGTGTAGCTCACTGTGTAGCTCAGGCTGGCCTCACTCTTGTACCAGTACTCCGGAGTGCTCCATTATTTGTGTGTCACCACACCTGGCTTCCTAACTGTATTGAAGATGTCCTTGCAGAAGCTATCTTCTCTGCCCAGAGTGTCACTTGCTTCTGTCTTCCAGAACCTTCCAAGCTCAAGCTTTCCATTCCTGCTTGTCATAGCATCAAAGATGTGTTTTCTGCTTGGGACAGATAAGTCTATCAGGACAAACTGCTATGGTCAGGAAAAGGCACCTGGACTGGGATTTCATCCTGTAGGAGGCCTAGGAGCACCTGGATGGAGGACCCTCATTTCCCACTTTGACCAGGGGTTTTGTTCCAGAGCCTATCCTGCCTTACTTATCTGAAATCTCAAGGGAACTCGGCCTGTTCCTGTTTGATCCCCAGGATCCTAACATTGGAGAAACTTTGCTATCTCAGGGAGTAGGCCATACGGCCAGTCTAGGTCTTGCTTTTACCAGGTCACCTTGAAGACCAGCGCTATGGCCCCCTGCTGTGGCCCCAGCCCTGCCGAGGTCACACATGCCCTGCCTTCCTGCCTATGTGCCTAAGCTCCTGTCAGTCCAGGTGTTGGGGTACTGTCTCCATCCCAAGTGTTGCCCCCCTTCCAGTGCCATCAGCTCCTTGGAGGTGTGCAAGGAGCCTATAGCTGGAGAGTGCACCTTCGTCTTTCTCCTGTTGGTCCTCTCCTGCTGTTGTGCTTTGTCATGTCATATCGCCTGCCCTGGGGTTGGCCTGGAGATCAGGCTCCTGTCTTGGAGTATGTGTTTCCTGTTCCTCGGAGCCCATCCCTGACAGTTGTACGCCATCACAGAAAGCTTGGAGACAGTTGCAAATGACCTGGAGGGACAGTCACCTTTTCCTGTTGAAGTGTTGGGTGTGTTCTAACTCACAACCCAGTGAAAGGTTGACTGACCCTTTTGCAGGGCTCACCCAAGACCATCAGGAAATATAGATATTTACATTACAACTCATAACAGTAGCAACATTACAGGTATGACCTAGCAACAAAAATAATTTTATGGTTGGGGGTCACCACAACATGAGAAACTGTATTAAAGGGTCACAGCCCTAGGAAGGTTGAGAACCATTGTTCTAACCAGATAGCAGCAGCCGGGGTTATTGATCTTGGCGTCCCATTGCTCCCATTGCTTACAAATTTGTATTTTGTGAATCTGTTTCTAGTCACATTTTGTGCTCCCTTCCCTCCAGAAGACAACTACAGGGAACAGTACCACCAGAGGTGTGCTTTTGAGGGCTGGTCACTGTGCTTATTTTATGAAGAAGCCAGCAGAGGAGGTCCACATTGTAAAGCTAGATCCAAAACCAAAGCCACGGAAACACTGGGCAGAACACAAAGCAACAAAGACTTGCCGGTTCCAGCTTCAGCAGCCGTCCTGGACCATGAAGAGAAGGGCCCTGGGGAGCATGAAATAGTGATGTAGAAAGAACCTCCTAGCTGCCTGGGGCTCTCCTGCCAGCCAGAAATGCCTCCCTCCAGACTATGAGAAAGCAGCCGAAGTGTGTGTAAGCCAGCTTCTTGTCAAACTATCCTGGTATACCCTGTTGAATCTGGTACTGCAAGGAAAGCTGATAGAAGAGCTAAGTCTCAGCTAAGCATGAGGGTCCATGTTAATTTTCTTGTGTGGGATGTGGCTTTTGCCAGCTGGTAGTGGCACAGAGAGGGACGTGGTCTAGGGCTCAGAGTATATAAATTGAGGGCCCAGGAAGACAAGGTGTGGCGTGCGGTGTTGATGTGTGGTGTTAGCAGTTTGGAGAGACCAGAGAGATGGATGGTGTGGTGATTTGGAGCAGACAGATTGAGAGAAATATTTTGGGTTGCAGTGGATTGAAGGAGACTTCTGCCTGCAACTGCTGTTGATGGAGATTAGATAGAGCCCTAAAGAACCCATTGACCCTAAACAACCGGGAGAAGTTAAAGGGCCCTCTCGTCTCACTGACCTTCTCTCTCCTATATAGGGTTGGGAGATTGAAGCCCAAACACCCCAAATAAAAATATAACTCAAAAATGAGCACTTACAGCCACTAACCTCCCTCCATGGATGGGCAGGCAGAAGGAGGCAGGGCCAGGGCAAGTGTGCCTTCCAGGCATATGTGAGCTAAGTCTCTCCTCTTCTCTGCAGTAGGAGTTGGTGAGTGTGATGGAAAAAGGGGTGAGGTGGGGAGCAAGAGGCCCTGTGGTACTGTCTGGAACATTGTTCTCTGACACATTTATGTCCTTATCAGCCCAGTTCCCTGCATATTCCAGCCTCCTGCTAAATGGACCAAATCCAAGACTTCCTGAAGGGATTGCAGTGATTTCTCCCCAGAGCTCAGCCTGTCCTCGGCAGCTGTGAAGTCACCAGGAATGATCAGGGTGATGTGTTTGTGTGGTGATGTACTCCTGGAGCTGCTTTTATTGTAAGAGCAGAGCTGAGTGACTTGGGCTGAGGGATGCAGCTCTTGGCCTAGGCAGGATCCCAGCTTCAGTCCCCAACACTAAAAACTAGTGAAACCCCCTCAAAAATGAGTGGCTTGAAAACAGCCCGTGCTTGGACTTTGAGAGAAGCCTGTGTTGATGATCCTGAAGTTGGCAGTCTCACTGATAAAACTCATATCAGACAGGTGATGGTGGGTCTGCTGCTGCCTCCCCAGTTTGTCATAGCAGCAGGCCCCTGACACCTGAGTGAAGCCCTTGACTGTAATGACAGTTTGGGAAACAAGTAGTCAGAGAAGTGTGCTCTGAGAGGAGCGGGCATTTAGAGAACTGTGCTCAGATGATTAGGGGGGACACTCTAAATTTGTAACATACTTGTGGAAGTACCCAGAGTAGTATGTGTCCAAGGTGTATATCTCCGTGGTAGATTTTATAATCGTGGGAGTAATATAGGGAGTAATTTTGTATAGTGTTGCCTGTGCGTAGGAGTTAACATTGATTGCCAACTTGGGGTTTAGAATCACCATGGAAACACTCATCTGGGTATGTCTCTGAGGGCGTTTCCAGGAAGGTTTAACTGTGCGGGTAAGTCCTACCCATCTCCTGAGCTGTGGAGGGTGAGCTAAGCAGCATCCATCCCTTTCTGCTTCCTGCCTGCAGTTGTGGTGACCAGCTGTCTCACACACCTGCCTTCATGCATTCCCTGCCATGACGCCCTGGACTCTCAAACTGTGAGCCAAAATAAGCCCTCCCTCCCTTAAGTTGGTTTTGTCAAGTATTTATGGTAGCAACACATAAAATGATACATAGTGCAATAAACTATGTGACTGTCAAGTTGTGCTGAAATCCTAATGCAAAGCTCATACAGATGTTTCCTCACAACTTCCTTAGTATTACTTGCTAAGCCATTTCGTGAAAGGAGACCCTACATATGCACACACACACACACACACACACACACACACACACGGCCAAGCATGAGCTTTTGAAACTTAAAAGCCCACCCCTAGCAACACATTTTCTTTGTCAAGGCTAAACTATTCCAACAAGGCCTCCATATGTGGGTTTGGCGGCGGGGCTGGGGTGGGGTGGTAGACTGGTGGTGGCTTTCACTTAGCATAACTTTAAAAATCAAACGTTGTTATTGATCCTTTGTGAATTTCATATCATGCACTCCAATCCCACTCATCTCTCCATCCCTCCATATCCTCCCTCTACCACTGCAACTTCTCCCAAAAAGAAAACAAACCAAAAGAACCAAACGATCGCTGTGGAAGCTGCAGTGTGTCACAAGTATGCCCTTTTGCCCAAATAGCTTTTCTCACAAATGTTCGTTGCAATAAGTCATTGGTCTGGTTTGAGGCCTCTGACTTTTGCTACACTGTCAATACTAGATCCTCACCTGGACTCCTCTGAGATATCTCGTTGTTGCCCTGTGTCATGGAGATCCTGCAGCTTTGGGTCTGGAGAACCAGGCCCTGCTCATGCTCCAGCAGTTCATAGATGGGGTAGATGTTAGGATGGGCCCACTCAGAGCCCTGGATCTGGGCCTGGGTGGTAGCTAAGCTGGTCAGCCATCCAGCTCTCCATGATCACACCGCTGGGACCAGCAATCCAGCACTGCCCAGGTGAGAGGCAGGGCCGTCTCTCACCTTTTCACTCCTTCAGAGGGAGCAGCTACCGAGCTGCTCAGGCGAGGTGCAGGACCCGCTCTCCCAAGTGCTACAGTTAGTGGAGGGTAAGGGCAGCTCACCTGCTCTCATGCCCTTGGGGCCAGCTTACCCATGCCACTGCCACCCGGGCTGGCTCTACTGTGTTGCCCAGGTGAGGGTTGGGGTCAGCTCTGTACAGCCCTCAGACAGCAACATAGCAGCAGGAACAGCCCAGACCAGGGATGTCTGCATGATGGCCTTTGGCAGTGACATGGGCCACAGGCATTGACACAGACTCCTGCTGCGCGGCAGGAGGCATCGCAGGCTGCTCTGGTCAGGCTGTTCCTCGCTACAGCTCTCCAGTTCTGCCTCTCTCCATTGTACTCACACTGTTCTGCTCATCTTAGTGGTACCTGGGGCCTCTGGGTGTCTTCCACGTGGCACTGGATGAGAAGGATGAGCATGACATCTGAGGGTCCACATTGTAACACTCCAGTGCTTTGTCCCTTTTTATAGTTGGTTAATATTCCATGGTATGGTTAGTCTACATTAGAGTTACCAGTTGACAAATTATTTTGGTTTCCACTTTGGGGCTGTTATGAATAAGCTTTCTGTAAACACTTGTAAGTTTGTGGGTGGACATACTTTTAGATCTCTTGGCTATAACCTAGGAGTAGAACACCAGATCTTCAAAACTGCCAGGTTGTGTTGGCCGTCTCATTGCTCTCTGCTGCAGCAGTAGGCCTTCTAATTCTCTGCACTCTCACCTGCACTTGTGTGTGTTTGGGTCCCGGTCTTTTGGTGGGTTTGATTTGGTCCTGACTTGTATTTTCTTAACAACTTTTGACTCACTATGAGATAATCATGTGCCGATAAGGGCAGTTGTATAAATGTATTTGGCAATGTTACACACTCACTGCGCTAGTTAGTTTTCCATTGTGGCAAAATATCTGAGGCAGGGAGAGGAAGAATGGTGGGTGGGGGGTGGGCGAGCTTTGTTTTGGCTCATGGTTACAGGGATTTCAGCCCATGGTTGTTTGGCCTTATTGCTGTGGGCTTATGGAGAGGCAGAACTTTATGGAGGTAGAACTTTATGGTATGGTTTATAGTGTGTTGTAGTTGGGAAGGAAGAAGGGGACTACAGGGAATGGAGAAGAAGAGAGAGACAGGCAGACAGAGACAGAAACAGTGAAAGACAGACAGAGGAGACTTATCAAGGGCAGGTCCCTAGGCACCTACTTCCAGCTAGGCCCCACCTCCTCCTTTCCCGTACCTACCAATAGTGCCATCGATTTATGGATTATCCCATTGGTTAGGTCAGAACCCTGACACTTCCCTGAAGCCATGCCACCCATCTGTAGTCCGTTGTAGTGGGATATTTCTTTCCCCCTCATTTCCTCCCCCTTCCTCCGCCTCTTCCCACTGCTCCTTTCATTTTTCCTTTCTCATGTAGACCAGGCTGCCCTCAAACCTGCTGTGTAGTCAGGATGGCCTTGAACTGATTCATTTGCCTTTACTACTTGGGTTCAGAATTATAAGACTTGTACTTACTCCCACCCCCAACTCTTACAGGATGCAGTTCATATCCAAACCCCAACATTCCATTCATAGCCTCCAAACACTCCTGGGTTCATACTGCTAGATGAATGCATTTGGTCCATTACCAAGAGTCTGCATAGGCTCAGCAGTTCCATTATTGCTAAGGAAAAAAAGGGACGGGTGGGTCAAGGTGCCCTCTGACATTCAAGACAAACTCTTAGCTATGAGCCCCTGTAAAGTTAAAAAACAAGTTATATACTTCCAACATATGATGGAATAGGGTAAACATTCACATTCTGAAAGGAGACACAGGTGGGGTGGGGAGAGGCGTGGAGAGGAGGGTTGGGATCACAGTGAGTACTGCAGGGTGATGCTTAATCTCTCAGGCCCATCTCAGGCTGAAGTGAGTGCTGAGAAGCCCTTTCCCTAACAACCCTCCAGGCTACATGACCCCTCTCCCGGCCTCCCCGAGCTTGCTATATCTATGGCTTTTTCTGGGAGATGGTCCATATTCTTGGGCCTCTAACTTCTAGAGCAGCAGTTCTCAACCAATGGGTTGGAATCCGTTTGGGGGTCAGATATCAGATTTCCCGCCTATCGGATATTTATGTTATGAGTCATAATAGCAAAATTACAGTTGTGAAGTAGCAACAAAATAATTTTACAGTTAGGGTCACCACAACATGAACTATATTAAAGGGTCTTAGAATTAGGATTGTTGAGAACCACTGTCCTTGCGTCTCTATTGGAGTATACAGTTTCATGTGTGACCGCTGAAATGCTGTCAGAGTAGATAAGGGATCTACCTTATCTAGTTCACAGAGGCTGCTTGCTCCCAAATTCATACTTGCACATTTTGTGTGTACACAAAACCAGTGTCACTTAGAGCATGCCAACATCTGTCTTCATCTGACACTGCTGCAGAGGCTTCTGAGAATTTGGATGGCTGAACATGGGGAAACACTTGAGTATACAATCCTTCGTGAACAGGCGACGGGAAAGTCTCTTCTCCTTCTCTAGCCCAGTGGATAGGGGCTGGCCATGAAATGCCCACAAGCCAGCTTTCCTGTTGTCCTAATGCAAAGTACTTAATTAGCTTCTTTAAAAACACAATTTAAAGTCAGGCGGTGGTGACACCCACCTTTAATCCCAGCACTGGGGAGGCAGCAGCAGGTAGATCTCTGAGAGTTTGAGGCTAGCCTGGTCTACAAAGTGAGTCCAGGACAGCCAGGACTACACAGTGAAACCCTGTATGGAAAAACCAACAACAAACCCCAACCAAACAAAAAACACAGTTTAAAAACTCATTTAATGCATGTGGGGGTGGTCAGTCTGGGTGTGTACACACCATAGCAGCCTGTGTGAAAGTCAGAGGACAGCTGAGGGAGGACCATTCTCTTCACCATGTGGATCCCAGGGGTCAGACCCAGGCATGAAAGCAAGTTTCTTTAGCTGCGGAACCATCTTGCTGCATTCTTCTTTTTTTTAATGATGCTTAAGCTACTACACCTTTAACCTATTACTGGAATGTAACTTTAAAAAGAGCAAGCCTACGTTTTGTTCCAGTTGGTACTGTAAAATATAGCAGAAAACCCTGCTTTGATGTTTCATTTACCAGATTAACTATTACGTGATTTCAAAGCTCTCCTTCACTCAAAGTCTCTAGGCATGGATAAAACATAGGCAAATTCTTTTTTAGTGTACTGTGAATGGCCTAAAGGTTAAGGGACAGAGCCTCTGATTCATGAGTAGGGCCCTGTCTCTCTCTCAGCCTCCAGACATAACCAGGAGCTTGCTGTCAGCATCTGTTCTAAGACCACAGGATCACCTGTAATCTGTGCTCACAACTTCCCAGGGCTTCTTGCAGACATTCTCAAGTTTCTCCAAACCACCTCCAAAGACCTGTGCAGAGGCAGTGGCAACAACCGCCGCTTTTCAGTGCCCATTTCCTTTAGCCACATTTTGTCACGGTGGCAAAACACACAAGAAAAGCAAAGGCGGCATGTATTTAATTGCTCTCAAATTCAGGGGGTTCAGTTCCACCATTTGGGGTCTGAGGAGAGGTAGAACATTATTACAGGAGGGTATATGTCAAGGCAAAAAATACATAAAGTACAGCTAGAATACCCTGCTTTGATGGTTCATTCACTAGATTATTAGGCTGTTTTCAAGCTCGGCTTCACTCAGAATCTCTGGGCATGAACAAATATAGGCAAATTCTTTCCTAGAGTGTACTGTGAATGGTCTACCGGTAAGGAACAGAGTCTGACTCATGAGTTGGGCCCTCAGCCATGTCTGAAGGGATCTTGAGAGCAAAGGGACACATCCTAGTGACCTACTTCCAATTATGCCCCTGCTGTAGTCCACCGCCTCCCGCATGACACCAGATTATTAGTCCTTCAAAAGGTTAATCCAGTGTTCAGACCTTCTCAGACATGATCACTCCCTAAAAGCCCTGCCTCAGAATGCTGCTTTGCCCATTGAGCATTCAACAAATGAGTAGTGAATTTCATTTGTTGAATGTCAGGGACATTTCATATCCAAACCATAACAACCCAAATACATTTTACAAACACAACAACCTCCCAACTATTTTAACCCTCCTCTCCCTACCTTTGGAACATCTTTGGAAACCTGTATAATTTGAAGAACATGGTTGCTGGACCTCACAATCCCGCTTCTGGCTTCCCTGTATCATACTCTCTGGAGAGGGAAGGCCTGGGCTGGCATTCCAGCTGATATGTGCCTGGGTTAGTGTATGCCTCCCCAGTGTATAATGGGTGGTCCACGACTTTGTCTTCTGCTTCGAGATGTGCTTTGGAAGATCTCTGTAGGACCAAGGAGTCTACAGTTTTCTTGGGAAAACTGTGCCAGGCCTGTGTGAAGAGGAGCCCAGGCACACCTTATAAGCTCCTGGAAAGCCTGGACAGTGGAGGGCCACTGTCTGTAGTTGGCCGCTGGAGGGCACTGCGGCACCATGGTGGTGCGCTCCAGGTCTGGCCTTTGAGACTCCGGTGGGTGCAAGCTTACACTGGCCCTGCTCCCGGGGCTTTAGAAAGGGGGACTAAAGAAAGGTCACCAGTGGCGACTGTGAGGGGTCTTTTCCTTCCTGTCCATTGTAAACTGGGTTGATGAGGCTGATTGAATGTGGTTAATGGGTCTCTAGGGCAGCTGGGTCTGGTGCTCTGGTGGAGGGCATACTGAGAGGGAGGAAGGTCCAGCTTTCTTTGGTCCTGGCTCTGGGGCTTTGGTGCCGCCTAGCTGGCCTTTCTGTGTTCCTGGGCATGCCCTTTTCTTGTCACTGGCAACTGGATCCTGCTTCAGATTTGAGAACTGTATCTATGGAGACAGATGCTGGGCCTTCCTGGTGCTCGCCCTGGCAGGTCTAGTAGCTTAGCAGCAGGAGCTTCAGGTTGTTGGCTGTCTGTGTGTTGGAATCCCCACCTCTTGGATCCACCCCAATCTCCTACCTGGTGAAGGAAGGAGGACTCCTGCTGTCCTGAAGGCTGGGGCCTCCTCCCCCGACCCTCAGGCCTCCTGCACCCACATGCTGCCTAGACACCCCAGGACTGAGCTAGCCATCCCAGCTGCTTTCCTCATACCCTTTCTGTTCGGAACTTCGTTTGTGGGAATGGAGGACCTATCAGAGGGCCAGGCCTTCATCTTCCACCATCTTCCCGGGCTGCAGACCCTTAACCAGGATGGCCTCACCCCCAAGGAAGCAGTGCTACCTGTTTTGCATAGCAGAGCCAGGCTATGTCAGCAGGTGCCATGTCATGCTTGCTGTTAACTTAATGTGCTCTAAATTAAAGTCATTTGTTTCATTTACTGGGGGTGATTGCTGTTAAAAAGCCCCAATTAAGCAGTCCTCTCCAGTGGAATGAAGTGCTGCAGAGTCTGTCTTCTGTTACCTGCCCAGGGAGGCCTCAGGCTGTGGAGGGGAGGGAGGTGCTCTCATCTGTCTCCTCCCTCCCTTCTGGTCTTCTCTGGGCCTGTAGCTGGGGAACACTTTCTCTCACGCGTGCTCACTGCTCTTCCCGCCTCTAACAGTCTATTCTGGGTCCTCCAGGGAAATGCCTCAGAGCAAGAATGTGTAGCTTGCAGCCTAGGACCTGGGTCCATGTCCAGCCTGACATTTGAGAGCAGCTGCCCTGGCTGTAACACTTCTGATTCTCCACTGCTGACTCCCTCTCCCTCTGGATCCCTGCCCCTCTACAGTTCCCTAAACGCCAGTGTTCCTTCTGCCGTTTCTTGTTCTGCTTCCTACCCCCACTCCAGAGCATTGCTGGCTTGTCCTGGAGCAGGAACTGGGTATGTCACTGGATACTTTGTTGTATCTATACCTTCTATAAGCGCTAGTGAGGCCCGTGGTGAGATCAGAGAAATGGGGGCAGAGAGGGCATAGATTGTATCCATGCTGTAGACATGTGTCTTCACTGCGAAGGAAGGGCTCTGATCTTCACTGTATCTTCAATTGTACCTGCTGTATCCAGGCTCTGATCTTCACTATATCTTCAATTGTACCTGCTGTATCCGTGAATGTCAATTAGCGTCTAGGAGGCTCCACCCACGTTCTTTCAGAGTGACCCAACATAGGTGATAGGTGATGTCCGCTTTACCTCTTCTCAGTGTCCTGGGTTGTTTTCTCGTTCTGATTGCAAACCCCAGTTATTCATGACATATTGGAGGGTTGGTTAAGCTGTCAGCGCCACCAGGAAGCGTGGCACTCCCCATACATCCCCACACACCTGCAGGCATGCTCATATTCCCAGCCCCTGACTACCTCAGGTGGCCTTAGATGTCACACTCTGTGGCTCTCTCAGTACTGGATGCATGAGACAAGGGCCAAATTGTCATGGCAGTCTGGTGTGTATGTGCATGTGTGTTTGTGTCTGTGTGTACGTGTGTGTGTGCACAAGAGAGCGCTTGCAGGTGGGTGTAGGGGTTTCTATGAGACTTGCCCGAATGGTCAGGTCTGGGCTCCTGGCCAAGATGCAGTTCTGGAAGAGATTCACTGGGACACCTGCACAGGATCAGGCATAGTGCTAATTTGGCTTTGGTGTCCCAGGCCTGCCGTTGTCTGAGGGACCACAGGACAAGGCAGGGGCTTCCTGTAAGGATGCAGAGCCTGCCTGAGGGGGCAAGGGCCTTTGAGGATGTCGTTCGTGGCAAATCAGCAGGAAGGGCCATGTTCCCTGTGCCTGGCAGAGGGGAGCAGGCAGGGTAGATTAGCCTGGGCTGGCAAATCACCCATCAGGAGGGGGTGCTGGAACAGGGAGAGAGAGCTGCAGAGACTGCCCAAGTGTGCCTGGCTCGCGTGCAGGTCTGCCTGCTTCTGGAGTGATCACTTCACACCCCTAGTGCTTGGCTCAGGGGCTTCTCCTGGAAACTGTCCATCCCTTTGCTCTCTGTAGTCGTATACTCTCCAAGATGTGCTTTTTTATTGTGTTATTAGTGTGGGGTTGCACCCACCTCTGACACCCCATATCCACCCCATCCCACCCCCTGGTGCTGAATCTGGTCTCTGCCAGCTGCTGGGGCTGGATCTTCTGTCTGTCTCCATATAGAATGTGAAGATGGATGGGGTGCAGCCTGAGACTCAGTGCAGGCGGAATGGGCTGCAGGCAGGTGGGCAGTGAGGGTGAGCAGCAGCCTGGGGTTTCAAGGAGTGCAGGAGCCACAGGATGTGAGGGGACTGCTGGGTGGTACATCTCAGATGTTCCAGGAGCACTGTTCTTAGGCATGTGGGATCATGCTAATCAGAACGGGCTCCCAATCGACATCAGCTGTCCGATAGAGGTTCCCTACCTGAGCCCAGCCAGGATGGCCACCGTGTTTTAGAGACTCTTTTTTCTAGGGCCTTGCTGCTGCTCCTTGTGTCATTATGAAAAAATCCTGATGCTGTTTGGAGGGTCTCCAATTGTTTCTCTTACTATAGGGAGCTAGGGAGGTTTCTGATCTGCCCAGAGCTCCTGCTGACATGTCCCTACCCAGCCCCTGCCCTTGCCCCAGACATATGCTCATCCTGAGTCAGGTTCTTCTGGCTTTCAGGAATGGGCTTTCCAGTGTCTCACCTGTAAGTGATGCATTAGGTACTTTTCTATTACAGTAACAAATGAGCAGATATTCAGTCTATAAAGAGAAGTTTGTTTATTTGCACTGGAATTGAAGCTAGGGCCTTTTGCATATTAGGCATGTGCTCTTCCATCAAGCTATTCTTAGTCCATCAAGGATTATTTTAGGTCGCAGGTTTAACCTTTCAGTCCAAAACCTTTTTTTTTTAATAGGACTTCTGTAGGGTGTCACATGGCACCAGCATGGACACACAGTTCACTTGGTGGGCATTGAAAAAAGGAAGAAGAAAGGACAGGTCTCCAAGTATTCCCTTCAAGGGCACACCTCCAATTTCTTAAGAACTCCCCCTGTGGACAAGGCGATGGCTCACTGGGTAAAGTGTTTGCTGGGCAAGCATGAAGACCTATTCCACATCCCCAGCACTCACATAAAAACCAAGGTATGGTGGCCCTTGTCTTTAATCCTCGTGCTGGGAGGTAGAGACAGGAGTACCCCTCCAGCTTGCCAGGCTGGCTGAGGAGAGGAACTTCAGGAGCTGATCTGGCCCCTGCTACTGTACACTATCTCCGCCCTCCCCCACCCCCCTACAACTCCCACTGAGTCTCAGCTCTTCAAAGTTCCATCATTTTCCCGTAGCGTCACAGGCTGATCAGAAAGTTCTCCATGTGGGCCTCTGGGAGTCCTTCATGCAGATGGTGGCAGAAGGATGGGGACTTTCCAGCCCTGAGTCACAAGTGCGGCTCTCTTACTGGGTCTAAAATGGGTACCAGGAAGTTGCAAGCATGTGTTGTAGAATTTGTTCTGAACAGAGGCTAGGAGAAGAGGGGAAGAGGCCATTGTTCAACTCTTCCTGCAGTGGTTCCTGGAATGACCTGCAGTGGGTCTTCTTTGCTGGGAGATTTTGGTTCACTTCCTGGCCTCACTCCTGAGATGAGGGGCACAGACTCTCCCCAGCTCTCTCTGATGCTTATCATCACTGCAAGGGTCACAGCAGTTGTCATGGTTGAATGAGCTCCTGGGGAGCAGGCATCATGCTGGAGCCTACTTTGCTTTTGCCCTTGGTCCCCAGAATGCTTGTCCTGGTGTGGAGGTGTTCTCTCTTCAAAAGAAGTTGCACAGTTGCCCTTGACTCGGGGCAGATAGATGGCTTGCCCAGAGCCAGATGGCGGTGAGCAGCTGAGCTGGGTTGGACTCTGACCTTCTGACATTTGAGTACTGTATCCTTTCTTAAAAGGCTGTTGGTTTTGGGGGGTCTCTTCTTACCCTTCTGAAGTAGGGGATCTATGAGATCTGGGCCCCCAGGGGAATGGTGGCAGAAACAGCTGAGAGCTCAAATCTTGATCAGCAAATAGGAGGTAGGGATTGGGGGTTACGTTGGGAATCACGTTGGTCTTTTGAACCGTCAAAGCCTGTTCCCAGTGATGTACTCCTTCAGAAAGCCTACCCCTCTTAATTCTTCCCAAACAGTTCCACCAGCTGAGGACCAAGCATTCAAATGTGAGCCAGAGGGGGCCATTGTTATTCTAATCACAGTAATCACTAGCTGGACCAGGGAGTCTGGGACTCCATGGATTACCTGTCTCCCTGGCCCTCCTCTCCTTGGTTTGTTCCCAGAGCAGTTCCAGATGTTACTTTTCTCTGCTTGTTCCTGGTGGGATGTATTTGTTTAAACTCATGCACCTGTGGTCATTCTGCAGTCACTTGTGTTCCGTGTGCATGGAAGGTTGTGACTTGTGGCAGCCTGTAGATTGAAACTTCCGGGCCTGCCTACTCTGATCTCTACTACTTTTTGCCTGGCACTGGGCCTGGACCTGAGCTGGAGAGTGGGGTAGGGGATAGCTACATGGAACAGGAATCCCCTTGCTACCTTCTGCCTAGTTTGGCATATCAGCTGCAGTCCGGTAGTGGCCTGTTTCAAGTCTCTGGGCTTGGTGAGCTGATCCACATGACACCCAGAAGCTGTTCTAGATGCTTCCTTCTCTGATGGTTCCATTGTCAGTTTAAGACAGTCTGGGTAGGGAGCCTCGGTGAGGGCTTGTCTAATGGGACTGGCCTGTGTGTGTGACCGTGGGGTAGTCCTGATTACATTAGCTGATATGGGAAGCAGCAGCTCCCTGTGGGTAGCTCTACCACCTGGTTCTAGTCTGAACTGTATTAAAATGGAGAAGGTCGGGCTGGACAGATGACTCAGCAGGTAAGAGTGCTTGTTGCTCTTTCAGAAGACCCGGGTTCAGTCCCCAGCACCCACATCAGTGGCTCACAATCACCTCAAAATCACCTGTAATTCTAGCTCTGACACCTTCTTCCAGCCTCCATGGGCACCTAACACATAGCATGCATTCACCCAGGTACATAAGAGCTTTAAAAAACCTGAGTAGGAAGCATGAATGCGTCCGTTTTTCTGCTCTGGACTAGATGCGATGTGACTAGCTGTGTGAGGCTCTCGTAATCCTGACTTCCTGCTGTGATGCTCTGTAACCTGCAATTGTGAGCTAAAGCAAACACCTTCCTCCCTTGAGTTAGAGTCTGGGTGTTTTATCACAGTGACAGACTTGATCCAGTACAGAAATTGGTCCTGAGGAGTAGTGAACCTGACCATGAGGCATTAAATTTGGGTCAGGGCGGGGTTGGGCACGGGGATGAACCACCTGCTACATTGGGCTAGACAAGCCCCTGGAGGCTGGAAGCAGAGCTTAATGAGCCATTCTAGTGGCTGATGATAGAAACATAGACAGTGGAGGCCCAGCTTGTGAGGTTTCGGAGAGGAACAAGGACACTGTTGAGAACAGGGCTAGGGGCCATTTGTATGCTGTTTTGGCCAGGAACCTGTCTTCATTTTGCTCATGTCCTGAGAATCTGAGGGAAGTTAAGTTTAAAGATAATAGACTGATTTGTTTGGCTGAAAAAATTTCAAGGCGGATGGTGTTTAGGCTGGCCCTGAAGAAGCAGCTATCATTGATGGAGAGCTCAGTGCCACTGTAAAGGAAGCCTTCCACACTGCTGGTAGAGAGTGTTTCCTCAGAAACTGACAGCTGTGGCCACAGAGGCTACTCCAACCCTCAAGCTGCATGCAGAACTTGGCAACGTCCTGTTACTCACAATATACTGGTTTTAAAGTCATGAAAGACACAAGGTTGAGGGGCTCATGGATAGCAGCCAAGGCTAGGAACCATGGGGCAGGCTTGGTGTTCCTGCGGGGCAGCCCTCAGAAGCCGTTTTGTAAAGCTGAGGAGATGAGCCTTAGTTGTGGTGGAGACCCCAGGAGATGGAGATGTGCTCCGGGACATCTGCGAAAGAGAGCTGCAGGTCCGGAGCGGCACCTATTAAGCCTAGGAAACTGTGCTGGTAGCAGAGCTGCAGGCGTGGGGTGCCCAAGACCTTTGGAGTAACCAGTTAAGTTACAAGCCCCAGGTGCTGGATGGGGAACGGCAGGATTTGCTATTGCAGTGCCCCCGAAATGCATTCATTCTCTCTGCTCTTGCCTGTGGCTGTGATGTTAGCTCCTTGATGGTCCTGCCTTCTGCTCACCTGCTGTAACGGACTGTAACCTGGAACCATGAGCTAAAATAAACCCTCCCTCCCCCAAAGCCGTTTTTTCAGGTTATTTGATCAGAGCATCAGGAATAAAGCTAGGGTAGCTGGCTTACTATCCAGTTCAGGCACCTGCCTGGAGCAACGCACTGCCCTCCTGAGTGCCTGTACCTCTATGGTTATTCTGATGCGGTTACCCTGCTCTGTGTGCCACACTGGTGAGATGGCCAGATGGGGAGACCGTGGGGTGGAAATCATGTTTGTTTTTCTCTCTCCCTCCTCTGTAGCCTCATGTAGGAGTAGGCATGGATTTGTTGGATGACTTTAGTATTGGTTTCTGACTGTCCCTCATCCATCAGGAGGCCATAAGTAGTTATTTTGCTTCTATGAGTGACTTCCTCGGTCACACTGGGGACACATTGATCAAGTGAATGAGTGTGTGAAAAGGACCTGTCCATGACCAGCTTCCGGTAGATGTTTGGTGGGGCCCATAGGCTGCCCTGTCTCCTGAGAGGTCTCTCAGGTCCTGTCCTGTTCTGGGATAGTGGTGCTTGTCTCTGGCATGCTGTCACATGGCCTTCCTGTCCAGGTTACTGCTTGTTTATCCTCGTGAGCTGAGACCTTGTAGCTGGTACCATGCCTGAACCTGGCTGTGTAGGTTGCCTGAATGGATACTCAGGCTGGTGTCATATGCATAGAAAGCCCGAGCCACATCCTTTACCGTGTTCAGTTGGTGTCCTTGCTGAATAAGGATGACACAGTGCCTGAGCCCAGGGACCATTTGAGTAGTGTCAGGTTGGTTGGTAGGGGGAAAGGAACAAACTTGAAGGTGTAGGATACAGCTCCAGAGCAGTTTAGGAAGACTCTAAGGGAGGTGAGATGCTAGTTATTTCAGGAGATGGATGGCTCCTTGTTGTAAGATATACTTAACAGATGGCAGTGTGCCGTGGGCTTTGCTCCCTAGTCATTGGTGGGGCTGCTCATTGCGCCATGTGTGCCATGGCCAGAGTCAGGGGTCCCCGTCTACTAGGGCATGCCTGTGGGTGTACTTGTTGGGAGCTCATATAGGGAGGCCTCTGAGTAATGTACCACATGGTCCAGCCTGGGCACTGTCTGCCCTGTGGCCTGACAGTGCTAATGGTGTTTCCTGGGTAGAGCTTGTCCTTGGAATCTCTGGGACATCTTAGAGAACACCATTTCCCTCCACTTGTCACAACTAAGAACTCAACCTGGCTGGCACCTTTGGGTCCCAGCAAAGTGTAAACAGCCAAATGGTGAGTTAAGTTTGGCGAGCAGTCATTGCCAAGGACCTAACACTGCTTGGAGGTTGGTTCTGTCTCCTTTTTGGTCCTCCAGGAGAATCTCTGCCGTGACCAGAAGCATCAGAAGCCATTCACTCTCAGGGCTGTCTCAGAGCTGGAAGACAACTTAGAGTAAACACAAAACAAAATGGTTTCCTTTGCCGAGGAAAGCAAGCTTCCAGAGCTCTGCCTTGAGCATTGGGAATGAAATCTGACCTTGCTGTTTAACCTGATTTCTACAATTGTTGGCTTCTAGACCTCTTTGTGACACATGCAACATCTGGACTTGATTTACAAACCTCTCGAGGGATTTGGTATAGCCCGGAAGTATGAGAGAGCAGTTCACTGGCCCATGAGAATGCTCTGCTCTGAGGACGTGGCCTCAGACCCCAGGGTGAGGGAGGGTTGTGAGAATATATGAGAAGGTGCATAGAGAGAGATGGGTAATGGACCCTGGAGAGCCTTCCTGACCTGTCTCTCCAGAGGGTATGAAGCTAAAGGTCATGTTCTCATAAACCATTTTCACTTTCCCATGTCCCCCTTCAGCCTTTGTCACTCTCGGGTGTAATTTTGGTGGAGAAATTTAATCCCTGCTCATTTCACTTACAAGACCTATATGTTTTGATGTAGGGTCATGGTGTTTATGCTCTTGTCCTATTTCATTCTTATTGTTCATGTAGTGTGTTGTTACCTTTACTTTATAAGCTGTTCTGTGAGTTTCTGACTTTTTGATCTAGGATCTCAATATGTATTAGGCTTTGAATGAGAATGCCTCCCATAGGCCCAAACCATATAGGTATTCACGGCTCATGTTTGATCATTTACTCATCACTGAGGTTGGAAGCCCCAGCCAGGCAGAGCTCAACAGGGAGGTGAGAAAATGATGCTCTGGAACATGTTCCTAGATGCTGAGGACAGTCCTGCTGTAGGTGCTCACATTTGCTGTGTATGACTCAGATTGTTCTATTTGTTCAGAAGTAACATGCAGCTGTAGCTGAATCTCACCCTTGTATCTTCCAGCCTGCTTCTTTAGGGTAGTCCTTGTCCCAGATGAGGAAGAAGTGGGTGTTTTGTACATTTTGTTTATTTTTACTTTCACTTTCATTTCACATATACATATATCTTACACACTTATTATGTGTGCTCCTCAGTTTTGTTTTGTTTTGTTTTGTTTTGTCAACTTGACACAAGCTCAGTTTTCTGGGAAGAGGGGATTTCAGTTGTGATAATGCCTTTATCTGGTTGGCGTATAGATGAATTTGTGGGGGCATTTTCTTGGTTAGCATTGATGTGGAAGCGCCTGGCCCGTTGTTGGTGGGGCCAGTCCTAGGTGCTTGGTTCCGGGCTGTATAAGAAACTTAGCTGAGCCAGCCAGTCAGTAATCATCACTCCTCTGTGGTCTCTGCTTCCGTTCCTGCCGCCAGGTTCCTGGCTTGATTTCCTGCCTGTCTTCCTTTGATGATGGACTGTGATGAAATGGCAGTGAAATAATCCCTTTTTGTCCCAGGTTGCTTTTGGTCATGGTATTTATCACTACAATAGAGAGTAAAGTAGGACATTGTGTTTTGTGTTATTAAGCATAGAAATGTTCTTTTATGTCATTTTGATACTTACGATTTCCCTCAACATGATGGTGTTGAGATTTCCTGCTGCAGTGGATAGATGTGGGTCCCATTGGTTGTTTCAGTGGCTGTTCAGTGTTCTATTATGGGCAGACCTCATTTTACCCACTTCCCTCTGGAAGGTGGCCAGTTGCCTCTCACTTTGTCACCTCAAATCTTACTTCAGCCCAGTGTAGGAGGCAGCTGTTGATGATGGCTGGCAGGCTTTGGGTAGAAACTTTGGGGAATTTTCTCCACTTTTCAGTGTCTGGGAGAAGGGTAGTGAGAGGGGTCCCCACTCTTAGTGGGAATATTCTTTTACTTGGGCCTTATCTGTTCACTTCCCAGAGCTAGAAGAAAAGGCCCTGGGCCTGATTTGGGCTCCTCCTGTGACTTGCCTTGCAGCCTGTACCCCTTGCCAACCTCACTGGGCCCAGTTTACTGTCTGATCAAGAGGACTGAATTGGTGATGATAGAATGAGGGTCTCTCTTTTAAGGTGGTCCTTTAAAGATGCTAGTTAAGCATGAAGAAATCAGGCCATGCCCCTGTGTTGTCAGCTTGACAAGCTGGAAAGAGGGAATGTCAGTTGAGGAATTATCTCCATCAGATTGACCTGTAGGCAACTCTGTGGGGCATCTTCTTGATTAATGGTTGATGTGGGAGGGCCCAGCCCACTGTGGGAGGTGCTACCCCTGGGCAGATGGTCCTGAGTTATTTTAAAAGGCTAGCTGAGCAAGCCATGGGGAGCGAACCAATAACCATCGCTGCTCTATAGCCTCTGCTTCAGTTCCTGCCTCAAGTTCCTGCCCTGGCTTCCTTCATGATGGACTGTAAGTTGTAAGATGAAATAAACCCTTTCTTCCCCTAATTGCTGTGGGTCATTGTGTTTATCACGGGCACGGGAGAGCACTCTAGTCCAGGCCCCTGCAGTTTCCGTCTGGACAGAGTCATGGAGCTGTTTGTGTTTTGGCTTCATGGCTGCCAATTGATGGTCCAAACCAGTTCCTGGCTCTTCTGTGTTCCGTGGAGTTGAACTTCTTGCCTCCCTGGGAACTATATAAAAGTCAGATATTTCCTTTGTTTGGAGAATTTCTCTGAAGATTCTTCTCCAGGTCTCCCTGTGCCATCCTGTTTAACATGATTTGTCACATGATTGCTATCCTTCTTAATAAAGGTCCCTTTTAGGTCTTAAAGAGAATTTATTCCCCCTTTTAAGGTCTCATCATATTGTCTCTGATATAGTGACTGTCTTTTTTTTTTTTTTTTTTTAATACTTTTCCATCTCAAGGCCCGATGATGGCTTCCCTGGTCACAAGGCTTTCTCTCCCAGTGAAGCTCATTTCTGAAGGGTAACATCATGCCACATCCCTTCCTGAGCTGACCACTGAACTCTGGCTGGCGAGGCAGGCTGTATACACGTTGTCCCTTTGATCTTGCCATTACATTTAGTCTCCAGCTGCTAGGAACGAGCCTTCAGAGGCTAGCTGGTCTTAGGGGGACCTGGCTTGACAGAGGCAGTGATCTAGGGCTCCTCATGACCTGCTGTCTCCTTGCTAAGCCATAAAGCACCAGTGCTTAGCTAAATGGTCTGCTTTCCTGTAGCTTAAGAGATGTGCTCAGAGTCCAGGGGCTTTAGGTGGATGCAGATTTATAACGATAGAGGGAAGACGGGGGCTACAGCCCTAGAGACAAGGAATGCTGTTCTCCTTGATCACTGTGCAAGGATGTCCGATTTTTCTGCTCTCTAAAACCTAACAGCCAGCATCTGCTGTAGGCTCTATGTGTGCTGGTACTGTCAAGGAGCTTGGGTTTCCCAGTGAAGAGAAGAGGTCCATAGACAAAGAAAGTGTCCTGGCCTAGTGGAACTTACATTCTGTGAGGAAGCAGATTAAGTGTGCTACTGAAAGCTCCACACTGTTGCCCAAGAGAAGAAGGGCCTGCATAGGGTTAAGTTATATGAAAAGCAGATGAATGAGCTATACAGTGCATGGGCAGGTCAAGAAGTGATGCGGGAGGTTAGCAGAGGTAGGAAGGGTCAGGAATGTGGAGCCCTTACGAGGGCTAACCTGGCAGACAGAAGAGCCTCCCTGAGAGGTAGTGGTGGGCAGAGGGCATGATCTGACCTCACAGCTAGGTGTAGGACACTAGCACTGGTCAGAAACCTGTACCTGCTCCTCACACGAAATTCTTTCTGGACCCCTTTGCAACCTTGGTCATTGACTCTGGGTGCTCCAGCATTTGCCAGTTCCCTTCTTGCAGGGTGATTTCTAGTGCTGAGTTTGTCTGCGCATGACTCCAACATGAAAGGCTCAGCTGCCACTTCCTTCTTAAGGTGACTAGGGTCCCCATACTAGAATTGTGTGGAGTGCTTTAAAGTGAATACATGTAGCCTCATCCCAGATCCTGACTCTGACTCTGGATCAGCACACACAGTTTATAAGCCAGGCCCCCTTGTGAAAGCCTGTGGCTGCCAAAGCTGGGGATTCCTGGGGCAGCAGTTAAGGCTGGTAGGCTTGTTGGAGGCATATGTCCCTTGATGGTGGTTTTGCCTTCAGTTACTCACCCTCCAGAGACTTGTCTCAATTGGGTTGTACTTCTTGCCTCTGTCAAAAAAAAAAAAAAAAAAAAGGAGGGGGAGGGGTTCTGAGTGTGAGGATAAAACCTGAATGGTGATAAAAACTAAAATGTAGGGAATCTCACTGGAAATGGCTGATGGTACAGAAGTGTGAGTGGAAAGCGGTGGAGGGTCCTGACTGGACCAGGGACCAGGGCTCTCACTTTTTAACTATGAGTTGAGCAGGTCATGAGAACGGCTCTTTGAAATGTCTCTAGGAATTAGCTGAGTAGGCTTTGATTCTCTCCGGCTGCTTGCACTTCTGTCAGGCTGAGTTACATTCATGAAGGACATCTTGCAGAAGTGGGAAAAGTCACATGGGGGTTGGGTGCTCCCAATGTGCTACATTTCTTTTCTGGTAAGATGTACCCATTTTTACCTTTTCCATTTGAAACTAACGGAGGCAGGCCTTTGTTCCCTGATTGCAGGGGGCCTTTGTTCCCAGAGCTAAAGCCAGAGGTTGGTGCCCTGTGTCTCCCCAGTCACTTCACTTTCTTTTTAGATAGTCTTTCTCACTGAACCATGCTTACTGATTTGACTAGACTGATGCCTCCTTTCCTCGGCAACCTGGCTGTGGGCTGCGCCTGGCTAAGGTAAGTGGCTGAGCATGCAGGATGGGATCTGTAACTTCTTTTAGTCTAGACAGGACACTGGAAGGCCAGGTGGCTCTGGTCCCTGCCACACTGTCGCGGGTCTGATATCTAGAGCTAGCTCATGACTGGAGGTTCTTGCATGGAAAAGCATTCCAGCTCTACTGAAAGTGGCAGATACTGTCTCTCCCTGTCAAGCACCACTGTGTGCCTTCCAGGGGTGGGTGAAAGTTGCTGTGACTCCTATTCTGCCGACATGTTAGGGTGTTGGGGTATTTTGCTAGGGTAGCCAGGTGCCTAGGGCATCTTGCTATTGAAGCCAGGACTGTGTTTTACTAATGACAGCTCTGTCTCTTGAGTCTCTGGAGGCATTGACCCCACACCACTGGTGGGATTCCAGTCTAAACGTGGTGCCTGTGACATGGTTAGTTTTTTATCAGCTTACCACGAACCCATTCACACTTGGTAAGTTGCCATCATCCGATTGGCTGGTGGGTATGTCTATTGATATAGAAGGGCCTAGCCCATTGTGGAAGGTACTATCCTAAGCGCATGTGGGCCTGGGCTATATAAGAGATGTGGCTGAGCAGTCCATGGCCAGCAGCCAGAGCGGAGCTTTCCTTTGTGGTTGCTGTTTCAAGCTCTCAGCTTGAGTTTCTGCCTTGGCTTCCCTTGATGATGGGCTATAACCTGCAAGATGAAATAAACCCTCTCCTCCCCACGTTGTTTTTAATCATGTGTTTCTCACAGCAACAAGAAGCGAACTAGGACGGGGATGTTTGCTTGCCCCTCACTGGCAGACGGTTCTGGTGGTGGTGGGCTTGTTGGCGGTGTCTAGGTGTCACTACAGCGTTGCTGGGGATGAACCCCTTGGACAGTGGAGACATCCGTGTCGTTCCTGTGGAGGGGTGCTGTGTTTGCAGCAGAGATGGAGTGGTGTCACCGTGCGGTTGGGGGAAGCTCCTCCCCACCTCTGGCTGACTGGCTCTGCTGCCCGCAGCTACAAGAGTTGCTGCTCTTCTGGCAGCCGCAGGGATTCCTGGAAACCACGTCTCCCTGTGCTCAGGGCCAGCTCGTTACCTGCTTCTTTGGTTTTGGGAGTGTGGCCATGTCTGGCTCCCAGTGGGCTTGTCATTCGATAAATGAATTTTCTTCACTTTGGGGATGGGGAGTGCTTTTGGTCCTCAGGGAGTGTTTCCAGGATCTGTGGCCTGGCTCCTGTGGCATCTCTGTGCCAGTGAGATTGTCTGCTCCTGCCTGGCACAGGGTCTTCTGTGGCTGATTGTACCAGCTCCTGAGGCTGGAAGAATATGCATGGAAGAATAAGGCCAGAGGACCGCCCCCTCCAAAAACCATCCTTCTGAGTTGTCTTCCTAGAGCCTCTTATGGTTTCCTCCATACCTACTTTATTTTGAACAAACTCTTTGAGGACACTTAGTCTAAGAATACTTCGTTTTTACTGAATTTATGTTTTTTAACATTTATTAAAAATAAAAGGAGGCAAAGGGGCTTAACATAGACTTAGTTAATATTCTTGATAGATAGAGAATTGTGTAATTATTGGTGTGAAATATTGTTATGAACAAATCCTTTAAGGATCACTGATAGGAAATTAGTGAGTGGTTACAAATGTGGTTATAAGCTCATTAAAAAACCAGCTAGCTGCCTTGATGCTATGCCGTTGGAAAGTCCTGAGGCAGGGGCACTTCCAGTAGCTTCTTTCTGAGCTCTGAGTGGGCTCCATCCTGCATATGAGAGGTGGCAAATGCCTGTGGTGCAGTCAGTGTAAAGGGTTTGAGAAGAAGCTTTTACACCGAGTGTGGGCAATACCTTGTAAGTAGTGGGATTTGAAGTTTCAAGATACGTAAATACAGTGATACGAGTTACAAGTGGAGACCTCGTGTCAGTCTGCATCCCTGTAAGTCACAAGCTTGCACTGGTGGAAGCTTTGCACTGACCCTCTTACTGGCTATAACCAGTCACTTTGCACCCTTGGTTTCCTAGGTCCTGTGGCAGTTCTTCCTGTAGGAGGTGGGACTCTGCAGCCCTCAGCCAGCCCTGGAGCCCACGCTGGACTGGGGCTCCCATGGTGTCCAGGCTTGACGCTATCTCACATCAGTCTGCAGACCTGCTTCCTGCCTGGGAAACTGGGCGATTCACACTCGGTGTCTTGGCTTGCTTCCTGCTGTATGAGTATATCCTTGGAATATATTCATTTTTCTTTAAGTAGATTCATTACCTGAAATATTCATTGGAGCACACTAAACAGTACTGCTCAAGGAACAAATGTACCGAGTCCAGTTTGTCCTCATAAATCTATTAATGCTGACGGGATACAGTTGTTGCGGGGGAAGCTTGAGTGATGGGAGGCTGCTAGGGGAGGAAGCTGGCTGGGGCAGCACTTTGCTTCTCTAGGCAGGCCCTGGCCACATGCATATCCCTCCCCCCCCCCCCATGAATGTGCCTGTTCCCTTTTTTAAATGAATATGGAGATTTCTGGTTCTTGAGAGCCCTCTTGTGCTTTCAGCGTCTTGTCTAATTCCAGCCACTAGTGATGGTTTGGTGGTGTGATGAGGGTGTGCTGGGGAAGCTGTCACATGAGTGATATCTGATCTCTGAGGAGAGAGGCCAGGAGCTGGGACACAGGCAGGGACAGGATGGGAGGCTAAGAGAGCAGCTTAGCAGCCCCTGAGCTGAGTGCTTGTCCCCAGTCACCCTCGTGGCCACCACAAGGGTAAGTTGTGCCTTTCTGTGTCACCCACAAGGCTCTTGTGCAAAGTGTTGTTCCATCAAATCACAAACGTGTGTCAACAGCCTGGCATGAGTGTAGTCAGCTGTTACAGGGCAGGAAACAGTCATAGCCAGTGAGTCCTGTGTAAAATGGGGTACAGGAAGGGCCTGGAGGATCATTATGTGGTGTGAAAGCTGGAAGGAAGGCTAGGAGAGGGGGTTCACACAGGGGAAGAGCCAGTGGAGGTTTATGAGGAGGACACGGGTCACCAAGAGGGGCTGATGGGGTGGGATAAGGGTTCAGTTCTGTCAGTCATGAGGGCAGGAGGGGAGGCAGCTGAGAGTCACCATTTCAGGCCTTGCAGGGGGATCTGGACCTGAGGGCAGTAAACTGAGGTTTTGAAGCTAAGAAGAGAGATACAAATCTGTGTTTGGAAAATGACAGTGAGGTATAACAGGATATTTTGGAGGGGATGAGGTTAACTGTGAGGGAAACCACAGGGCAGGGCCAGAGGCTACATGAGCTGTGAGAGACAGATGTAATTTGGGGTTATAGTTAGGAAATAGCAAGAATTGGCCTACCTGAGACTCTACGGAAAGAAAAGGCCAGAGGCGGGAAATGGCCAGAAAGGGGGGAAGGAAAACAGCACCTTGGAAGCAAAATGTCAAGAAATCTTAACAAAGCTTTAATAGGCAGATGCAGGCTTTACAATTGCGCAAAGCCGACTTTAGAGAACGACGGGAACTGAAGTGATAAATGAAACTGGTTTGCTTGCTGTTTTGGGACAGGGTTCTGTTCTGCAACTGGCCTGACCTGGCACCCACTGTGCGGTTCAGGCTGGCCTGGAACTTACAGTAATCCTTCTGCCTCAGCCCCTAGAGTGCTGGAACTCATAGGAGTGAGCCACTCCCGGTTACACTAAGCTCAGTAGTATTCTAGAAATTGAAGGAGACCAAGGACAGAAGTAAACATGAACTAAAAGAAATAGTTTGGAGAGAAACAAGAAATATTAGAAATCTACAGCAAAAGTGGAAAAGCAGAAGCCGCTGGACTGGGAACCAATGCTGTAGGGCTGGGCATGATGACCAAAGGCTCTGGAGGTCCAGAGAGTGTGGCAGAGTCCTGGGCCGGGGAGAAGGTAGATGGAGTGGAGCTCACCCGTTTGAGAAGGTCTTACACAGCCCGCACACCGGGCTTTTCTTCTGCTAGCGTGGCCACTGTCGACACAAAGGGAGCCAGCTAGAAAACAGCTCGGGAGCTGGGCCCACTCCTTGTCTTTCCTTCTGCAAGCCCACTGTCCTTTCCCTAACAGTGTTCTTGTCAGTCTGGCCAGCCCACGCACTGCCTGGGCTGTGCTCCTTATTGCCCTTCCCTACTTCCTTTGCCCTCAGTCCTCTTAGCTCCTCGACTCTGCCCTGTCTGTCTCTGCCTCCTGTGCTGTCTGACGGTTGGCTGACTGTTGGGCTTTTCCTGCTCCCACTCTAGGTCATCTTCCATGATGTTGCTGTGTTGACAGACAAGCTTTTCCCCATCGTGGAGGCCATGCAGAAGCACTTCAGTGCCGGCTCAGGGACCTACTACAGCGACTCCATCTTCTTCCTCTCAGTTGCCATGCACCAGATCATGCCCAAAGGTAACCAGGAGGGTCAGGAGCAATGGCCTTGGGGTGTCATGCACTCCTGGGCTTAGTATAGCTTGTGCCCTGTTTCTGGGGAGGCAGGGTCTCAGGGGCCTCCATAGAGGCAGGTACTGCTTTGTCTGCTTGCTTGATCTCCTAGTCCTGTGAATGACATGTGAACTGAGACTGTCATCTGCCGAGTGGCAAATTTGGAATTTGAAGTCATGCCTATTTGATTTAGAATCTTGCCTCTCCAGGTAGCTTTCTGTCCCTTCAGGTGACCCAGATGAAAGCTCTCTGGGAATACCTAGTACACGTGTGGCTCCTGTTGCCTTAGAGTCCAGGGTCAGGTGCTGGTCCCTGCTCTGCCACCACCTGTGCACATGGCTCTGGCTCAGGTCTGTGTCTCTAGGTCTGTCTCTACCTGTGAAATGCGGAGCTGAACCAGTCAGTGAGCTGCTGCAGATGCAGGGCCTGTAGGGACGCTCTACTGTTAGAGTAATCCTGGACACGTTAGGACACGTTCTTTCTCCATCTTGCCTCTTGACTGTGACCCTACTGTACTCGCAGACACTGTCTCCCACTGCTCTCCCCATCTGCCACGTGTTAGCTTTGCAGTAGGATTCTATATTATCACAGGGCTCCTCGGCTAAACAAGTGTGCATCACCCAACTAGATGGGCCAGCAGTGCCTGGCCCATCTGCCATGCTGCATCTGTGACTGGCTGTGACACCAAAGGACAGCGCGGGTCAGGGAGAAGCATGCTGGCCTTGCTGAGTTCCCCTCCCTCCATCCACCAGCAGGTTGCTGGGCTCTGTGTCTGTTTGTGTTTTGGGGTATCCAGTACAGGGCAAAATGCAGCTCCTCTGGTTTGCAGGGAAGGAAGATGCCCTTTACTCCTGCTCTCCAGCTGTTCAGGAAGTGGGGCAGTGAATCCCAGAAGACTCTAGATGACACTAGATGCTGCTGGGATCCTCTCCTCTAGCTTAGCAAATGGAGACAGGCCTTATGGGAAGGCTGTTCTGCCCCGCAGAGATCTGGTATTGCCATGGGGCCATGTCTGCTGAGGAAGGCTTCTGCGAGGGCTTTGCTAGAAACCCAGTGTGGTTCATAGGCCACCCAGGCACTCCATGGCTGGTCAGGGCCTTCAGGGACCTACAGGATGTGGAAGGAGCTCTTTCAGCTCAATTACACCCTGCTCTCCTGGGTTCTTTAGCAAACGTTAATGTGCTTCCAGAGATTTACGCTTGCGTATGCTCAGGATCTCCTTACTAAGAAGAGTCTAAGAGTTACTAAATCTCTGTAGTCATAAAGTGAGTAAGCAGGGCTTACTTCCTCCATGTCTGGGCTGTGTTCTGCTAGGAAGTATGGCCATGTTGCCACAGTCCGGTCCAACTAAGCAGGCAGTTTGGAATCCCTGCAGTTTCCGGAGGGACGCTTTGTATTCAGACATCATGAATGCCATCCTGAGTTGGTTCTTTATTGCTGTTCTTTGTGTTTATGTGTTCATCATGACATTATGTTTGTGCTTTGGTTGATGGCTTTGTTCCTGTTTAACTGCCGTGCTCTTGCTATTTTGGATATTTAGTTTGTATCCTGGGATTCTTTTTTCTTTTATTCCTTCAGGAAAACGAGAATGGGGTACATGGGGCCTGGGAGGCAGGGTTAAGCCTATTTCCAGAGTCATGTATATGAACTTGGTGACCAGAGTTCCAGAGATGCCAGTTAAGCCTCTATGATGTCCTCCTTTCTTTCTGTTTGTAAAGGACACCCCATGTACCTAAAGAACTTTAAAAATGTTTTTATTTTCTTGTACTGGGGACCTTACCAGCTCCTTGTATGTGCTCCACAAGTGTTCTACCACTTGAGTTACACCCTTCTCTAACTTTTATTTTGAAAGACTCATGTATAAAATATATGCGAACAGTAATAAAAGAGAAAAAGTTATGCTTTCATACCACATTCTCTCAGCATCGCTAATCCCTGCTGTCTGCTAGTAGTCCCCCAACTCATAGCATCTTAAAGATCTGGGCAAGGTAGGAGTTACACTTTGCATTCAGATCCATCTGACTCTTCTTATATGTCAAGATATGAAACTGATTTCAACACAGAAAATGAAAGTGATGATATCAGCCAAGCTGTTAATGCCAGGCCTCCCTATGCTGTGTGCAATTACAGTCTTTTGAGGTTTCCCAAGTGGTCCATTAACTAGATGAAGCTTGGCTCACGTTACTGTTTGTTCCCCTGTCCTAGACTGGCTCAGTGCTTCCTTTTGACTTTTTAATATTGTGAATTGTACTATGGCGGATATCCACATGCAGAAAGATTATCTTCTTTCCTTAGGATTGTTCCCACATGATGTCTTTCAAAGGGTGGAATTACCAAGCCATAGGTGATCCTTACAAAGCCAGGTGCATCAGCCCCCTGTGCCCGAAGCTAGGGTCTGTGCTGTCTTCTAGGCCCAGGGTTTCTGAGCTCTTGTGGGGCTCAGCTTGGTGCTGACTTTCAGTCAGCTGCTCTCCTACTTGACCGGAGGAGATCTGCCGAGCCTTGGGTGAGCTGGACCTCTCCTTTGCTTCTATTCTGATGTCCAGACCTAAGTTCCACCTTATCTACCTGTCTAGTCCCTTCTGGATTCTGATCTCCACCGCTCTCCCCTGTTCTAATCCTCCAAAATGGCCTGGCTGGGATGGGGTGGGGAAAGCTGCCTGTGCTCTGTGCACCAACTGTCCCCTTGAAGCAGCATTGCAAAAGCCACATCTGCAGTGCCCCAGGAGGAACAGGCCGGTGTGCATGCTGGTTTCATTCTTCTCAGCCCTTGTTTATCTTTTGCTTGCTCCAGCGGTCACATGTAGCTAGCTAGCCCATCCTGATGTTCACACTTGCTGTCCCTCCACGTACCTGTGACCACTCTCTGCTCCTCACTCATCCTCAGGGCTTTTCTCTCTTTCTGTCCATGTGTTAGTTTTGTCACCATTGAAAACATCTTATGCAATAGCAACTGAAACGTGTGCCTGACTGGAGCTGCAGGGAGCTCAGCTCAGCTCCTCTGTGCTCTCCAGTGTTTCTGTCCCGTGTGGCTCTGAGGAGCCGTCAGCTCTGGGTGAGTGACATGCCAGGGAAAGCAGCTCTTGCTGGCTGATGTTGGACGCATGATTGTAGTGTGGCAAGGTTGCCTTAGTGGGGCAGGCAGATATCAGACAGCCTTCATGTAGTCAGAGGCCCCAGGAACCTTTCCCGGTCCAATACATACCCCTGGGAGGCACTCCTGCCCTGGGTCAGTCGGTGTCATTAGCCTTTGCCAATGGTTTGCTGTTTTCTACGTCAAGGTCCTGTCACTCTACTGCCTTAGGGAGGCCTGCCAGACTGCTGCTTCAAAAGCTCAGGTTGAGTGGGGCAAGTGGTGTGCTCTAGCAACCGTGGCGGATGGTGTGCAGGTCTGCCAGTTCCGAGGGTTTCAGAAGAGAGACGTTTTGTGGGCAAGTTTCACGGAGGAGGTGATATTGAGGATGGTAAAGTTTTACCTCATGGTAGCGATCGTGAGTGGGTTAGGCAGACATGGCAGTCAGGAAGGCTGCAGGTTGTTTTGGAAACGAGCATACTGCTTATGTTTGAAGAAAGCATCAGGACCCTTGCTGGACAGTAGTGAAGGGGGAAGAAACCTGTTGAGGGTGAGAGAAGATTGGCTACCTGTTAGGGGGGTTGGCCCTGGATGCAGGAGACAGCCTTTAGGGCCTTCTTGATAAGGATGGATCTGACTGGCTTTGTGCATTAGGAAAGCCGACATTCTTCAAGGGACAGATGCTGGGATCTAGCTGTGTCTGTGTCTGGGCCCTGTGGGGACTGGTGAGACCCATGGGGCCTGCCTGGTGTCAGCAGCAGACCACCTAGAGGGGGTGTGCATATGAGTGCATGGCTTCTTTCTGAGTACCTGTGCAGTCGTGGATAATGACAAAAGCACCCGGAGACCTGGCAGCTCCCATTGTATGTTCTCTATTGCCCCAGCTCTTAGGCCTGGAGGGCTTTTGCACTGCCTGCCTAGGAAACATTTTTTTAAATATATTTCCTTTATTTGGGGGGGGCATTTTTTAATAAATTTTTTAATACAATTTATTCGCTTTGTATCCCAGCTGTAGCCCTACCCTCGTTCCCTCCCAATTCTGCCTCCCTCCCTCATCTCCCATGTCCCTTCCCCAGTCCACTGATAGGGGAGCACCTCCTCCCCTTCCATCTGACCCTAGCCTATCAGGTTTCATCAGGACTGTCTTTCATAGTCTTCCTCTGTGACCTAGTAAGGCTGCTCCCCACTCAGGTGGTGATCAAAGAGCCAGCCAGCAGCATTATTTGTAATAGCCAGAAGCTGGAAACAACCCAGATATCCCTCAATTGAGGAATGGATATGGAAATTGTGGTACATTTACACAATGGAATACTACTCAGCAATTAAAAACAAGGAAATCATGAAATTTGTAGGCAAATGGTGGGAACTAGAAAAGATCATCCTGAGTGAGGTATCCCAGAAGCATGAAGATACACATGGTATATACTCACTTATAGGTGGATAATAGACATATAGTATAGGATAATCACACTAAAATCTGTACACCTAAAGAAGCTAAGCAAGGAGGAGGACCCTGGATAAGAGGATCAATCCTCATTCAGAAAGGCAAATGGGATGGACATCAGAAGAAGCTGAAAACAAGGAACAAGACAGGAGCCTACCACAGAGGGCCTCTGAAATACTCTACCCAGCAGGGTTTAAAGTGGATGCGGAGACTCATAGCCAAACTTTGGGCAGAGTGCAGGGAATCTTATGAAAGAAGGGGGAGATAGAAAGAGCTGGAAGGGTCTGGAGCTCCACAAGGAGAGCAGCAGAACCAAAAAATCTGAGCCCAGGGGTCTTTTCTGAGACTGAAAACATTAACTTTTTTTTTCCAGACAAGATCTTACTGTCTGTTCTTAAATTCACAGAGATGTGTTTGCCTCTGCTTCCCAAGTGCTGGGATTAAAGGCATGTGCCAACACATCTGGCCTTACTTGTAGTTTTTAAGTGCTCTGTATTAGTCAGGGTTCCCTGGAGGAACAGAACTTATAGGATACATATAAAGGAGATTTATCAGAATGGCTTTTAGGTTGTGGTCCAGCTAGTCCAACAATGGCTGCCTGTCAATGAAAGGTTCAAGAATTCAGTTGTTCAGTCTACGAGGCTGGATGTCTCCGCTGTAAGGCTCTAATGCTGGTGGAGGAATGGACTCACCAGTGAGTGTGACAGCAAGCAGGCAATGGAAGCAAGCCTCCTCCTTCCATGTCCTTTAGATAAGCTGTCAGCACAGGTGCGACCCAGATTAAAGGTGCATTTTCCCACCTCAAAGGGCCAGATTAGAAGTGGGTCTTTTCATTTCAAATGCTTTAAGAAAAAAAATCCCTCACAGGTGTGCCCGGCCATTTGGGTTTTAGCTAATTTCAGATGTTGTCAAGTTGACAGCCAAGAACAGCCATCATTTGTTCTGTAGCTTCACATGTGGGACAGTTATGAGAGGGGGCAGAGCAGACTTTCTTTCACTCATCTCAGTTAGGGATATAGACTCTTGTACAACCAGGCAAATATTTTTGCCATGGAACCATGTGCCCATCAGTCCTTTGTATTTTTGTGTGAACTAGTACCATCGGATTGTTTTTTCTGTGTACAGAATTAGGGTAGATGCCCCATGGGAATGTGTTTATTGGATAAACAAATGATGCTGAAGGAGTTTGGGGAGGGCCTTGCTGAGACAGGCCCAGGGTTATCCTGATGAACTCCCAAAACCTCGTTTGGCAGTGGGAAGCGGGAAGGGAGAAGAGGATGCCAAAGCCAGATCCTGACTATGATGAAGTGGCTTGCCCACCTGGGTGCTTTCTTCCTGTATGTTCTACGTCTTGCCCCTGACCCCAGCCCTGTCTAGTGTCCAGCTCCACTGCATGTGGGGCTACACCAGTGATTCTCAACCTGTGGGTCTTGACTCCTTCAGATGGGGTCAAATAGCCTTTTCACAGGGGTTGTCTAAGACCATCAGAAATCACGGATATTTACATTTTATTTATATGTACATATTTATTTATATGTACATATTTTATTTACATATGTTATTTATTCATAACAGTAGCAAAGTTACAGTTATGAAGTAGCAAAGAAAAATGTAATGGTTGGTGGTCACCACAGCATGAAGAACTGTATCAAAGGGTTGCAGCATTAAGAAGGTTGAGAACAACCACTGTTCTACAGGCTTGGCTCTGTGTGCTTGCATGAGAACTTGATTCGTTTTTGTTTTTGCCTTTGTTCCTGTTGTGCAGAGGGGATTAAAATTCCGACTATGGCAAAAGCAGCTGGTCAGGAGTCCCTCAGCCCCACCCACTCTGAACTGACAGAGGACTTAAAAAGCTACAAGTGAGCTCCTAACTGTTTCCATGGTAGCCAACCAGCTAGTACCTCTAGCCAAGGCCTCCAACTGCGGCCTCTGTGGAAACAACCTGCAATCCAGGGGCCTGCAGGCCTCAGGGATGCTTGCCTCACTTGCTGCATCTTCACGGCCATGCAGCTGCATGCACGCTGCCTGGTAATTGGGAGTTGTGCTGCTGAGAAGGGAAATCACCGTGTGCATGTCTTGTTAATGAATGGTGATAGACATGTGTCCTCTGCCTGGCTCCTCCCGTGCATCCTACTGGTATGTGTGTGGCTCTGACTTCCACCAGCTGTGGGAGTAGACGCCCAGAGACTTGAGGACTGTGTACATTTCTGGATGGTGTGTCCCTATGGATTGAAACCACGAATGTGTCTGGATTCTCTTGTTTTCTAGGTCCCACGTTTGTGAGGAGGACTGAGCTAGGCAGGTCTGAGTGGCTAGAAAGGGCGCTCATGTGTCTCAGAGTGTAGCTCAGGCTCTGAATCTGGCAGAGCTGGCTGCAAATCATAGCCTAGCTTTGAGACCTTGGGGAGTCACTAAGGGAAGCCATATGGGATAATGGTCTCCCTGGACAGTGCCCCGGATTTCTGTTCTCCTGGCTTGTCTTGTGTTGGCTGCCATGTCCCTTAGGGTCAATGGGCTGTGATCTGTGGGCCTGTAACCTTTTCTACTTCTTGAGGTACCTACCATGGAACCACACTAGACACCCCAGCTTTTCTGTTTCCTCTATTGTGATCTCTCTCTCTTTCCATGAGTGTGTATGTGTGTCTCTGTCTGTCTTGTCTCCTGACCTATTTTGCCTCATCGGTAGTGTATTAAAGTGCTCATCCCTGGGGTGAACGCTTCTGCCTGGCTGTTCTGTGCCTCTTGGCAGAAATCTGTGTGGAATGTGTCTTGCTCTATTTTCCTTTGTTTTGGATCTTCTGGCTCCCCTATCCAATGTAAGCTCCACAAGGGCTAAACTTGAGTATATTCCCAGTGTTGAGGACAGTCCAGACACAGACATCTAGTAGCTATTTGCCAATTAAGTTAAACAAATAAACTCACTCATTAGCTATACATTGAGAATTACTTTGTTATGAGGCCAATCAATTGTCTCGACTGTCTCCTGAGCCATTGTAGATGCATCTGGATATGCTAGCAGCCATTGCAGATTCTGGATGGCCCTCGCAGGTGGGGCACAGCCAGAGTGTCCACTAGAAACAGCCATTCCACTTCCACTAGCGAAAACATTCTGGACTCAGGGTTCTGGTGGAGCTGGGGAGTCCCCAGCTGCCAATGTTGAACATGGCATGAGGAAGGACATTCTCACATAGTAGAGGGCAAAGGAAAAACAGACACTGGGCACTAGCCTGAGTGAAACCATCTGTAAATCACAACAAAGGTTGTGAACATGTGTCCACAAATGAAGGCTGTTTTCTGGCAGCATCGGAGGCGTTTGGTGCCTCTTACTCTGATAGGGAACAGCTGAGCAGATTTTTCATACATGCTAAAAATAGTCATGTGGTACTGAACTTTTCTGTTAATTTAAGGTTGGACGCTGATTCTCAGCTAATGGAAACCGAAGCCATGTTGGTTGAAGAGTGACTTCTTGCCTTTAGCTTCCACTTTTTAACTTTTCAAGGCCCTTGCTAGCTTTTATTATTTTGTCTTAAGGTTAACCCTGCTGGCATTGTATGCAGGGTGCAGAGGCCAGTGCTGCTAACTGCCCTTGGGGTTGGGAGAGAACTGGACTTTGGAGGAAGCTGTGGGAGAACAGACCAGACACTGTTAAGTCTTTGGGCTTTGAGCGGGGGGGGGGAGCCGGAAGCTGTCAGACTGGAAGGCTGGGGCCAGGGCCAAGGCTGAGGGAACCTAGAGCAGGCCTTCAAGGGCATGGTGCTGGATGGGCAGCCTGGGCTTCCCCCCAAGTGGCATCTGGTACCTCGTGAGAAATACCAAATAGGAATCTTTTTCTGTTAAATACTATAAAATGTGTCTACAACAAGGAATTAAGTTATTTTTCTCTCTCTACCTTGTAAGACCTGGAAATGCCCTAATTCTCTCCACCCAGGAGGACCGTTGTTTACTCAAAGGCCTACTGCTCTCTCCCAGGAATTCAGTGGCTAGGAGTGACCCTTTCCCATTCCTGCTTCATTTCCTACATGCTGGTTCTTTTCAGACTACCCAACTGATGAAGATTGTGAGGGTAAACCCTAGCCAATGGGGGAAAGGTAGACACCACCTTCCTTGGAATGAAAACCAAGTGCACTTCCTGTCTCCATGTGTGTGCTCTTCAAGCCTACCCTCTTGGTCAAGAGTAAAGTCTGCTTTGTCCAGACACTTTAGCTGGAGTGGTAGTCTCTTTATTTGTAACCCCAAACTTATTTGTAACAAGATGGTATTGAGCTCCAATCTGTTTGGTGTGGTCACCACACACCTCTGGAATTAGCTGTGTATATTCTCTTTGTCTCCGTGCAGTTTTGATACCTGATTCACCAAAGGGAGAGTATTGCAGCTTCTCTTGTCTGGCCCTTTCTCTTTCATCTTTGTTTCTCCTTGCCCTCTCACATTTGGTGTGGTTTCTGTGCTCAAAGTAGCTTCTTAAGACAAAGTCATTGGTACACTTTGCTGTCCTGCTTTCCAGGCTGACTCATCTTTTTCTTTTGGCCTGGTCCCTTCTTTCTGTTGTGCCACACCAAGGTACTGCCTGCTTAGAAGCTTCTGGAACAGAGCTCCCCGTGAGGCACATTAGCCCTGAGAGATAAAGGGGAGTTAAGTAAATCCTGATTGTAAGCAAGGGTGCAATGAAACCACCAAACCGGATCCCGCCATGGGTAGAAACAGTAGTTTATTGGGGATCAAACCAAGGTTATCTCTTGGGTAAAATAGTAAAGAATAGTAAAATAGCAGAAAAGCAAGTAGATTTTATACGACTCAGAAGGGTGGGGTCTTTTGAGCTGATATAGGCTGTTTGGATTGAGACCCAGGAACTGGATGTCCTTGCCTAGGTAGTTGACTTCTTTGGGGTGACCCCTTGAGTCGAATTTGTGCTGCTCACATTAGTAATGGGTATGAGGCCATGTCCTTAAAAACAAACAAAAAACCAAAAACAAACAAAAACCAAAAACAAAACGAACAAACAAATGACTCTGCCTCTCCCCAGAAGCCACTGAGTGTCACTGCTCCTCACCTAGGGGTTGCGGCTGTGAAATCCCAGCTCCATGCTAGAATGTTGATTGGCTTGATCTTGTACAGGTCTTGTCCAGGCAACTAGAGCTGCTGTGAGAGCAGTGGTTCTGTCCTGTTCAGAAGACTGTTTTGCTCTGGTTCTCTCTGACCTCCGGCTTTCTCAGTCTTTCTGTCCCTACTTCCACAGTGTTCTCTGAGCGTTGGGGAAGGGGATTTGGGACAGATGTTTCATTCGTGGCTGAGCACTCTATAGTCATTTATTCTCTGTACTTTGGCCAATTGTAAATTTGTGCTTCAACTACCATGCACAGAGAAACTTCTATGAGGAGGTCCGGAGAGCTGCACTAATCTATTGGTAGAAGATAGGAATTTAGAAGGCAGTTTAATACTTTGTCTGTTTAACAAAGTAATAGCAGTAGGTTCACATCTAGGGCCTATGAGCTCTCCAACCATTGGTTCTTGGCCATATTTGCCTTGCCAGGTGTGTTTCATTCTATGGAGCGGGCCTTAAAGTCAATTAGAAAGCAGTTGGTTACTCCTGTAATTTCTGTGCCATGATTGCTCTCATGGAAATATCTTGCCATGCCAATCATTATTGCAGACTAGAGAGTTCATACCTGGGAAGACTTTGATCACTTTTCTCCATAACAGCCTTTGTAGTATCTTTTGGTACTTTGAAAGCTACTTTCCTGGCTTTTTACATGAAAATCAAATTCAGGTCCCCATACTCATATGACAAGCACTTCACTGACTGAGCTATCCTCCTAGCCTCTGGCTGAGTGAGTGAGTGAGTGACTGACTGACTGACTGACTGACTGACTGACTGAGGCAGGGTCTCACTGTGTAGTCCTGGTTGGCCTGGAACTTGCTTTATATACTAGGCTGGCCTTGAATTCACAGATATACACCTGCCTCTGCTTTTGGAGTGCTGGGATTAAAGTCACAAGTCATCTTACCCAGCTGATTGCCCGATTTAAAACAAAATAAAACATTTTATTTATGTGGTAACATTTGTCTCTTATAGGCTTTAGTCACAGGCCTTTGAAACTTAGGGCATCAACAGTGCCTGTGATGAGTATGAACTTTTCACTGAGCTGATTTGGTGTTAACTTGAAGTAAATGTCCTCTCATGTCTTCTGTCAAGGTATCCAGGCACTCTTCTGATGTCTGGAGAATTTCAAAGTCACTAAGAAAGAGAGGATTGTTACAGGAGGGCTGCTACCAGAGCACAGGGCTTCTCTGGGGACCTGACTGGGTGGGTGGGCCCCCACCCCCATAGCATTATTATTTCTATCCAGAACTTTCTATTTTTACTTTCTGCTTAAATTCTTTTCTGCTCTTGTGAAACGGAAGTGGAGTGGGGGTTTTGGTTTCTTGTGCCCTTTCCTTAACAAGCATACTTTTTGGTATTTCCATTTCAGGTCTTACTAAAGAACCATTTGGCCACCCTATTTAAGTTCCAGAGTGCTGATTTATTTTTAATGATCATGTTTTGTTGGTCCAGCCAGCTGGGAGAGAGCAGGTGGGACCATGTGGTCCAAACCTGTCCATCTGGGTCTGCTTCTACAGCAAGAATGTGGAGAGTGACTACCACTCACACACTTACAACAGCCGTTGGGACTGGATGCCATACTAGGCATGGAGGCAAAAGATATGGACCAGAAGTGGGCTTTGCCATCATGACTGTCATTACTAGTGGGAGCATTAGATGTTTATATAGATATACAGATAGCTAAAATATAAGGCACATGGAGGAAGAAAGGGAAGGAGGGAGGAAGAAAGATAGGAAGGAGGGAAGGAAGGAAAGGCTTCCATAGAAGTACTGTCCTTGAGGGATGTTGTGGGCAGCCTCTGAGATGGCCCCTGTGATTCTTATCCCTGTATTTGGCCCCTGGTGGCATCCCTTTGCTTTGTGTTGAGCTGGGGTTTGACTCTGATGAATAGAATATGACAAGAGTAACAGCATATCACCTCTGAGGTTACTGTAGAAGACTGTAGCTTCCATCCTGGGCACTTTTTCTCTGTCTTGGAGCACTTGACTTTGGAGGACCCAGAGGCTGTATACTGAAAGGCTCTGCGGAGGGTCCTAAGGGACTGATGTTTCCAGCCAATCTCCAGAGAGCATTCGAGGACAGCAATTGACAGGTATGAGCTTGAGTCCTCATGTAGTCATGGCTGAGACTGATGATAGTCTCAGAGGCATGTAGTCTCAGCTGGGCCAGAGGCATCCAGCTGAGGTAGTTCTAAACTGAGGCTCTTCAGTCTTACTCTGTTCAGATAATTATACATTAATATGTAGTTTTAAGAAGGAATACAGAGGCCTTCTGCTCATTTTGCCCTAGTGGTCACATCTTGCAAGACTACAATAAATATGACAAGCAGGATACAGACATTGGTGCCATCAAGCACAGGACATTTCCCTTACTATGAGGGAATCCCTTGTATTCCCCTGGGTAATCCTCAACCCATGGTATTCACTATCCCACCAACTGTTACTAGGCTCTTGTCATTGCCAGAGTGCTATACAGGCCGAATAATGTGGCATCTTTGTGGAGTGGCCCTTTTTTTTTACTCAACATAATATACAGGAATTCACTCAAGTTATTGCCAATAATCCATGCTTAGTAGTATATCCCAATGTGGATATAGCTCAGTGTGCTTGACTATTCATTCATCAAAGAATAAAGGCTGTCTTGAGCTTTGAGTGATGATGATTAAAACTGCACAGGCATCTGTGCCAGGTCTTTGCGTGAACCAGTTTTTAGTTCTATGGTACAAATGATGAGAACTGCATTTGCTGGCCTCTGTGGTACTTACATGTTTTATAAGATGTCATCAATTGTCTCCAGGGTTGCTTACCATTTTATACCCCTTTACCTCATGGTGTATCTTTTACTCCATGGTTCTTCCACTGCTTCTATTTCTGACCCATCCACTGGGGATAGGACTGTGTTCTCTTGATTGTCTCTCATGAGTGACATGACTTGTGTGAGACTGTTTAGTAAACCACCAGGGAGTGTCTGTATGTCCTTTCTGTGGGTGTATTTGAAGATGACATTGCCGAATCTTAGAGGAAAGTACTGCAGGCACTTGACAACTATCCGCCCCACCTTCCCTAGCTTGGCTGAGTTCTTCAGGGCAGCAGGCCATGAGCACTGCCACAGGCCAGGCATATCCAGTTTGGCTTTTGTTTGTTTGTTTTTGTTTGAGCCAGGCTCTCTCATGGCACAAATTGGCCCTGAACTCCCTATCCTCCTGCCTGTACTTTCCAAGTGCTGGAATTACAGGTGTGAGTCACACCACACACATAGCCCATTTGGCTTTAAAAACAAATCTTATGTGTAGGTTTGTGCACCTGAGTGCAGGTGTCCACAGAGGCTGGAGAAGACCCTTCAGGAGCTGCAGTTGGAGGCAGTTGTGAGTCACCTGACATGGTTGCTGGGAATCACACTTGAGTCCTCTGGTAGAACGGTACATGCTCTTGACCATTGAGCTATCCATCTCTCTAGGCCGGGATTTACTTTTAAAGGATGATGAGAGTGGTAACGGGTGAGAAACTCACATTGGCTGAGCAATCTGTAGACGATGGTTCCTGCCCATGGTCGGGCACACCAGCATGGTCAGTCTGGATGCTAGGAATGGTGTTCCGGCTACCTTGTCATGTTAGCTGGTAGTTCTGTTTGGGATACTGCCACTGCAGAGTGTTGGAGGATGTTTTTGTGCACTGTGTATACAAATGCTGGTTTCTGTACTGAGATCTGGTTACAGTTAAGATGATGGCATTGTCATTATTATGACAGTGTCTTGGTATGTTGTAAACTTTGTGCTTCATCACCTCTGATTTGTCAAATAAATAGCTGAACAGCCAGTAGCTGGACCAGAGAGTTAAGGCAGGACTTGTGATCCTAGAGAGGGGGCTCTCAGATGGGAACCAGAGAGGAAGAGGGAGTCACCATCAGAACACGGCTGAAGAGGCAGATGCCAGAGCAAGACTAAGATGGCATGTACCAGGCCATGTGGTGGGAAGTGCGCAGATCCAGCCTGGAGAGTCAGCTGGGAGCACTAGGAAGTAGCCCAGCCCACAGGAAAGCCCCATGGGATAAGCCCCATGGATAAGAGGAAGAATCCAGACCAAGCAAGAAGTCTGCTTCCCAAGCCACTGCCTCAGGAGTCTCATTATTACTGGAGAAGGAGGAATGGGGATTCTACAGAAAGTCCTCACACCTCCACATAAAATTAAAATTAATAATTACCAACAAATCCTTTTGCCACCCTTGTAAAATCTGGCAGAATTTATCCCCACATCTCCTCCCCACCTGGAATGCTGGTGTGCTCTCAAAGATGGCTATCCTGAAGGACCTCAGGCTGAAGAGATTCCCCAGCCTTGCACTAGACCCCTGCTAGGCCTTAGCCCCAGACATTTCCTGCATCAAGAGTGTTCACCAACAATGACTGAAAGCATTAGTAATACTTAGGAACATGAAACTCATGATGGTGCTTTCTGAACTGGTCTATGAGGTCTCTCTCTCTCCCTTACTCTCTCTCTCTCACACAGCGAGTAAGCAAGAGAGACAGAGACAGAGCAAACCCTTAGAGCCTTTGTGCTTGCTAACCTGTGTGGTTGCCCGCAGAAGGTTTCAGCTGTGTCACCGTGTCTTTGGAATATCCAGGAGTTCCGTCCCTGAGAGGAGCAACAGGTGAGAACAGGAGCTGTGAATAGCATGCAGAGCAGCCTCAAGGACACGTGGTGCTGGAGCTCTCTCAGCCTCCGCCTGCACATTTTCAGGAACCTACACACCTGGGACTTCAACAGCCCATTCTTTAGCTGATGGCTTCACCCACTCCCATCTCCTGCAGAGCTCTTTGGCCTCCATGTTTCCTTCAAGAGAGCAGCAGACACAACCCTATCCCCAAGCCAAGGTGTGGCATACCCACACTGGATAAAACTAAAGATGTGAGCCTAACAAAATGAAAATCCCCCTTCCACGCTCTCTCCTGTGGTGGAGCAGTCTTTAATCCCAGCATTTGGGAGGCAGAGGCAGGTGGATCTCTGTGAGTTCAAGGTCAGCCTGGTCTACACAGTTCCAGAAAAGTCAGTGCTATGTAGAAAAACCCTGTCTCAAAAAGCCAAACAAACAGACAAAAGCCCTGCTCTTTAAAACACGTTAAGGTACTGAGATCTGGTACCCACTGAGGCTGCTGAGTGGGGGACAGCAGGCCGGCAGGTCCTTCCCTCCACTGTGTGGCCATCCCTCTAGCATTTGTTTCTTCAAGGGCTTCTCCATGAGCCTCCTCCTTATAGCCCCTCTCCATGAATCCTGGGACTGGCATCCTTCAGGCTAAAGGGGCAATAAGGCAGGGTGCTAGCTATATCTGACTATGCCTCTCCTCTGAGAGGTCACCAAGCAACCTGGGTACATAGAGATCACATTAAGCCCCAAAACAAGGACTCTAAGGTAAGAACACATCAATCAGCATTTCACCGAGGGAGAGGAAAGAGCGACAAACAAATGAGAAAACCACACGCAGTACAAGGGACAGGCATGGAGAGTGCTTTTTAAAGGCCCAGCCCTTTGTTCCTTTCTAATAGAGCCCAGTTTGGTGCTCCAGAAAACTGTGATTATGTCAAGCAGATCCAGTGTGGAGATACCTCTCCCTCTCACACCCTCTTCACTGCTCTCCCTCCCTCTCTGCTGTAAAATGCAAGGTGTTTTCTATACCCACCCTAGCTCCTGAATGATGACATGGAGACCTTTATACTTATTAAAAACCTCAGGAACTATATAGCTGGGCAGATACTCAGCTATTCTAACCCTGGCATGGCCTACTTCCCTCAGCCCTTCATTGCTCACAGAATAATTTCAGTCCCTGCTAATGCAGCAGGAAGAATTCATTTCTAAGCAGTCAGTCTGTATCATTTGGTTCTGATAGAGGTTGTTTTTTTCTCGTGTATTGGGCAAAATGCCGACAATATTTACTTCCTAACTTGAGGTTTTGTTGTTTTGTTTTTAATCTCGGCACCCGAAGACTCTAGATTTTGTCTGTGTTTTCTGTAGGAAGCAATGGTCTTAGTGGTGAGGGAGGGGTCATTTTGCTTCCTGTGATGAAAGATTCTGTACCTGGATTAGCTACAAGGAGCTGTTGATGTAGTGTCCTTGTGAACAACATGGAACTATACTCTGGTGACAGGAGTGTATGTGTTTAAAGAGTCTGTTATGTGTTGCACAGTGATTGAGAGCAGAGGAGCAACAAGCCTGGATTGTCATGTAGCAACTTAAAACAGCTTAATTTGGGAAGACTAATTGAGAGGGGGGAGGGGCTGTCTGTCTATATGTCAGTCAGTGAGTATTGTGAGCCTGTCTGTCTGTGAGTGTGTGTTTGTTTGTCTATGAATATGTGTCTGTCTATGAGTATGTATATATCTAGTCTGTGTGTGCCTATGTATGTGCCTGTCTATGATGTGTGTCTGTATTTCTACAAGTGTATGTCTATCTATGAGTATGTATATGTCTTGTCTGTGAGCTTGTGTGTTTGTGTCAGTGTGTGTATGGTGTATGTCTGTCTGCCTGCCTGTATGTATGTATGTGTGCCCATTTGTGAATGTGTGTGTGTCTCTTTGTGAGTCTGGGTGTCTGCCTGCCTGTCTGGATGTATGTGTGTGTGCTTGCCTGTCTGTGAGTGTGTGTGTCTACCTGCCTGCTTGTCTATATGTGTGTGTGCCCATCGGTGAGTGTGTATGGTTTGGTGAATCCTGACACATAAGTGTTTGATACTGTATAAGTGTTTGATTGTATTGCTCTTGCTAATGTGGTTCAGTTGGAACTTTCCTATATCCAATGTCCTTTCTCCAGACACCTACTAACCCCATCCCACCTGAGTATAGGGTGCCTGCAATGGCTTCTTGTGCCCTTGGCCTTTCCAGCCTGGGCAACGTGTTGAACACCGGGGAGGAGAATGGCAAGAGTGCTATTTGAATCTACCCCCTACTTCTAGACACTAGCCTCTTTGTGAGTCTCATGTGCAAGGCCCAGCCTCCTGAGTTTGCCTCCTTCCCTTCCTAATGTTCTTCTAGAGTGTTTTCATCAGCAATTTCTCCACATGAAGGAAATGCAGACAGATCTGGGCAAACCTGAAACACATCATCTTCCCAAACCTCAGCTGAGTAGTTATTGGATTGTCCCCTGTTGTGAACTAGTCATCCCTCTGCTGCTCTGATTGTGTGGAAAGGGGAGGTACAGAGCGAAGCCTGTGACTAGTCTATAATTAGCTCCTCTCTCCATTCTGTGTAGAAAATAGTGGGTGGATCCAGCATGGAGTTCCCTCCTCCCAGCATGGTTTTTGTAGGTCCAGTGGGGGAGATCTCCGAATTTGTTTTCTTCATTTGTTATTAACACATGGTAACTGTACTTACTTATGGGATAGATGTGTTGATTTGTTCCATGGCTTTATTAGGTAGTGATCTCATCAGTCATTAGCACACCCATTATTTCATACAGTTATTGTTTCTTTCTAGAAAAGGGTTTAAAAAAATCTAGATTTTATAGAATATTAAAGAACTGCTACAGTTAAAGTATGCCCTGTCACCAGGCATGGTGGTGCACACTTTTAATCCCAGCACTTGGGAGGCAGAGGCAGGTGGATCTTTGTGAGGTTGAGGCCAGTCTGCTCTGCAAAGTGAGTTCCAGGACAGCCAGGGCCAAGCAGAGAGAAGTCTTGTCTCGAAAAACAAAAACAAATGTGTGTGTATGTGTGCTCTTTCTCCCTGTCTTATGTGTTATTGTTGTGAAGAGACACCATGACCACCACAACTGGGGTAGGAAGCATGACAACTCGTAGGCAGACATGGTGCTAACTAAGGAGCTACAGACTCCTTCTAGACATACAGGCAGTGTGGAGAGAGAAAGCTACTGGGCCTGACTTAGGTTTCTGAAACTGCAAAGCCCACCCCCAGTGACACACTTCCAACAAGGCCACACCCCTAATCCTTTCAAACAGTGCCACTCTCCAAGCATTTAAATATGTGAACCTATGGGGGCCATTCTTATTCAAACCACCATACTCCCTAAACTAATACAGGAGATCAATATCCAACGTTTTAGGCTAATGATATTAAAAAGACAGAAACTCAATCCAGCTATAGTGTTTAGAGGAATGAGATATTTGTAAATGATCAGAATCAGTCATGGTAATGTGACTGTGATGGAATACTAGTGATTTTAATAAGGAGAGGGAGAGACACTAGAGAGGGAAATTCCATACATGAACCCGCTATGATCTGAGAGGGAAAGAGGTGGGCTGGAAGTGATTCACAAGCATCCATAATATGCTATTTCAATAATCAGCCTCTAAAACTCTGAGTCAAGTAAACCGTATTATTCTATACAATTAGTCTGCTTCTGATATTTTGTTATAGTGATGGAAAGCTAATAGAGGAGGTGAAAGATATCTGTGATGAAAGACTATAAGATAATAATGAGATATATAAATAAATGGAAATATATCTCATGTTCATGGATTGGAGGAGTTGCTATTGTTAAAATGTCCATATTATTCGAGTAATTGAAAATTATAATGCTATACACATCAAAACATCTCTAAACAAAGGCTTGGTCTGAGCCTTGCATGATGGAAGCCTGTTAGTCAAGAGACGAGGTGTTGGAAGATAGAGAACTGTATTAAGGACTTTCTTTTTTCTGTTTTTCTATTTTTGTGTTTGTTTGTTTTGAGACAGTCTCTCTATAGCCTTGGCTGTCCTAGAACTCCCTTTGTAGACTAGGCTGGCCTTAAACTCTCAGAGATCTGCTTGTCCCCTGAGTGCTGGGACATAAGGCGTGTACCACGGCCCAGCTACTTTCCAATGTTTTTAAAGGGTATGCCTGCTGATCAGAGGATGTCAGACTATCACCCTGCAGAATTATCTTCCCAGGAAACTAACCTAGGAGTGGTTTTTACAGGAAGGTTGAACAAAGGCTGGTGGGTGCCTTCTTTTACAGGTTTGGGGGCTGGTGGTCAGGTAAGGAACAGATTATCTTAGTCACAAAATGCTTTTCAGTTCTGCATATCTCAAAAATACAAGGATTAAATGATTGCTGCTTGTTTCCTCAGGCTGTTCGTGTAGGTCCTGACACAGTACACAATAGCTTGACTATGGGGCTAGGAGAAATACAGGGAGCAGGAGAACTTATATAAGCTGAAGGATGCCAGTGACATTGTCTCCCTAGAAACAAGTATAATGCTCAAATTTGTGTGTAACTTCAAAAGACTTACAAGTAGCCAAATTAATCTTGAGCAAAAAGCCCTAAAACCAACCAACCAACCAAACAAATGAAAACCACAGAGCAGGAGGAATTGTACTACATGACTACATGTACACATACTACAAACTAGTAGTTTAGCCTGAAAAGAGTGGCACTGGCCTAGGGCCACACACAGACCAGAGGGACAGGAGAGAGCCCAGAATGGGGTCAGTCATTGGCATCTAAGTGTTCAGTGAAGACAGTTATTCAGTTAATGGTGCTGCCAGGCTGTTTACACTCACACTGCAGACAACCTAGAGCCGCCCTCATCACTTGTAAAAATCAACTCAGAATGGACTGAGGACTTAAATGTAAGACCCCACACTCTGAAGCCAGAGCAGAATCCAGGTTTATTTGTCTGCAGCCTCTTGGTTTGGGCTGAAGAGAGCCATAGGCATGTTATTGCTGATCCTGGGTAAGCAGGATGAGAGCTGGACTTGGCAAGTGGAGGAGATGGCCTTGACATGGACCCATGGCTTCCCTGGAGGGTCAAGGATTCGTGTTGCAGTGCTGGGTGCTAGTGGCCTTGGCTGCCCAGCTGAGTGCTATTTTCCTTTGAAGATTCCCTCAAACAGTCTGAAACAACATTGTACATTTGTTGTAAATAAGTATCCCAACAGAAAATGGAAGTTAGCTGCTATTGTTTCAAGTTAAAAGCTAGTTGGATGGTGAAAGCAGATTGCCAGTTCCATGCCAAGATGTCGCGGAAATAATTGCTGTGCTGCTTAATGATTTCCTCACTCGGGTGGTTACTCTGTGAGATGATTGACCGGCACTGGCCTTAAACAGGGACGTAGCAGTCCCTACACCAAAGATTTTCCGTGTGCTAACTCTGTCCTCAATCATGCTCCTTCTTTTAAAAAAAAATTCATAAAGTGGCAGTTAATGACTTGTTTAGCTAGCAATTATAGAGTGTTTAGTCTCGTCTCACCCAATATTCCTCATTACTTTGGCATTTTAGTTTCTGCAAAGCACATTTTAATAATCCTCATTTTCTTGTCTGATGTGTCTATTTAATTTAAAATTTTTGTACACAGTTCGGCTCTAACTTTTAATGTAATGATAAAAATCATAAAAGAAATTCCACACAGAGTCACAAATTGAAGGCAAAGGCCTCATTCGTCCTCACGTTTTCACAGAACTTGCTTCATGTCTGTGGTTTCTGTCTGCCCTGCCCTGTTGTGCCCCACTAAAAGCTGCTGCTATTACATGAGGGAAGAGCCCTCAGAGGGGTCTCTGTGTATAAGGGATGCTGATCTAGGGCAGGACTGGAGGATGGAGAGGAAGCTGGGGCCCTTGTAAGTTAGCCATGGGACCAGTGAGTGGCCTGTGGCTGCTGAGTACTTGCCCTGCTGTGCTCAGCACCTGAAGGAACTGCCAGTTTACTCACTAGCCAGAGCAGAATTCAGGGTTATTGGTGTCTATCCAATAAGGTGGCAATTTATATTCACTTAACCAAGAGCAAAGGAAATAAATCTGTTTCCTCATTATACATACTGTACTTGAAATGCTTGGGCCATACATGACTAGTGGCTGCTGCCTTGGATGGTGCAGATGCCGGGCAGTGCTAGTGGAAGGCGCTGCTCAAAAGGCCGTGGTGCCTTCCTGGATGGTGTCAGATGCTACCGCCTAGGTGACCCTCATGGCATTTCCACACAGACCATTTTACAGTAAATGGGGTTTGGCTTCCCAAAGACAGGAAGGGAGGAAGGCAAACAGGCTGTATCCCTGGACAGCCTTGAGGAAACGTCAGTGACAGGCAAAGACATGGACAGATTTTAGACACATTCTAGAATAGCCTGGGGAAGAAAGAAGACACTGTGGCTTGGAGGTCCTGTCAAGTGTGCCAGTGAGTTGTCAAGTAGACACAGAACAGAGTCACGTGGGAAGAAGGAATGTTAGATGACACAATGCCTCCATCAGATTGGGCAAGTCTATGGGCATGTTCTTGACTAGTATTTGACATGGGAGGCCTCAGCCCTCTGTGGGCAGTGCCATCTCTCCCCGGGCAGGAGATCCTGGGTTGTGCAAGAAAACAACTGAACAAACCATTGAGGGCAAGCCAGTAAGCCATGTCCCTTCAGGGTCTCTGCCCCAGTTCCTGTCTCAGTTTCCCCTGTTAATAGACCTTAACCTGCAAGCTGAAATAAGCCTCTTCCTTCCTGAGTTGCTTCTGTTCATGGGGCTTAGGATCCCTAAGCCCCAGGCTCCTAGATGCTCCCAGGATGCATTGTGAACATCAGGACTGAGCCTGGGCCTGCGTTACCCTGGCTGCATGGCTGCTCTGGAGAACTCTGTAGGTGACTGGGAAAGGTTGGCAGCAGGAGGCTCATTCAGGAAGACCAGGACACAAAAGCTTTTGTGAATCCCTTTTATTGCCACACAAAATGGCCCTTCCAGGGGATCTGGACTTTTAAAAAAACAAAAACAAAAGGAATAAATAAGAAAAAGATGGGTTTTCATGTTTAGAAGCTATAAGAGGCACTATCCTGGGGAAGAAATTCGGCCATGTCTCGGTGGGATTCCTAGCAGAAACAATTGTAGCTACCTGAGAGATTCTAGCTTTGGGAGGAAGCCACAATGGCTACCTCCTGAGGGTGGGAACCAGGACATCTTCACAGAAAACTTCAAAGCATGAATGCCTCGGTAGGATGGGACATTGAATACAGTAGTAATAATGGCTGATGGAGTGTTTGCTAGGGTCCAAGCGCTGTTCTGGGTGCTTCATATAATATTAATTCAGTGAGCACTCAGGAGAAATGCCACGTATTTATTATTGGAAGATTCACCATGACAAAACATGGGACCATCGTCATAGCAGGAGCTATATTTTTTACTTAAAAATATTTCTCTGATTGGGAGATAGCTCAGTTGGTAAATTACTTGCTGCATAAATATGAGGATCAGAGTTCAGTCCCTAGTATTACTGTTAAAACCAAACCAAACCAAACCAGCAGCGGTATGTGCCTTATAATCTCGGCACTGGTAGGCTGCCTGAGGCTTGCTGGCTAGTCTTGCTAAACTGGAGACCTGTGTTCAGTGAGAGACCCTGTCTTAAAGAACAAGGTGAAGGGCAGCAGAGAAAGACACCTGACATCAACCTCTGTGTTCTCATGCATGCACGCACATGTGCACAGACGTGAGGGTTCTGTAACATTTACGTATTGAGGGTGTGGGCTATAGGATATTTGTTATTGGCCCCGAGATCATCACGGCAGTAGTCTTACTCGCTATCACAAATAATGAGACACAGGCACCTGTTAGATTTATAATTGCCTTATTTACCTTGGGCCAGCAGATATTTCTACGTCACCATTCACCTCTCAGCCTCCATCCGATGCCATCTATCTTAATCATCCTTGTCTGAACTATCTTCTATCCACAATCTTATAAATACTCGCTTGTATTCTTCATCTGGGTGTTTTCTCCATCCACACCATCCTCAGAATTCTTCCTCCTCGCCCACATGTTTTTTTTTGTTTGTTTGTTTGTTTTTCCTCACTAACCCATCATGGCGTCCTCCTTCCTCTTCTCTTCCTGTCTCTTTCCTGTGATTCTCTCTTGAACCCAAAAGGCTGAGAACCTTAGCCATGCCAACCTAATTCTGCCCTGCCCAGGTATAGGCTGTTTAATCAACCAGTCAGATATAATGAATTAGGCAGGTTTATACAAGGATAAGTTTACACAACAAAGATAGGTTTAACCAGATCTTGTGGGCTAGCATCAGAACAACCCCCAACAGGTTCCAAAAGACTTTAAACATAATTTATGTTTTAAAAAAGTATTTATTGGAGTACAGTTGATATACTATAACATTTTCCCTTTGTAAATGTACAACTCAATGACTTCAGATAAAATTTACACAATTACACAACTGAATCACAACCCAGTTTTAGACCCTTTCCATCATGCCGAGAATTCACTTTGTGCTTCTCTGTGGTTAATCCCAGTTCCTACCTCACATATCCTGACATATTTCCTGGCTCTATAAATTTGCTTTTGTTGGTAATTTCATGTAAATGAGCCTGTATATATATATATGTGTGTGTGTGTGTGTATAACATATATATGTATATAATTTTTTCTATCTAGATTCTCAACCATCCATTTTTGGAGATTCATTCATGGTGTGGCATGTATTGGTTGTATTTTTTTTTCAAGCTGTTGCACAGCATTCCATTGTACAGATGGTCTACATTTTGCTCATGTATTCATTATCAGGTGGTCACTTTGTGGCCATTTTGAATACTGCTATTATGAATATTCATGTGTGTGTCTACATGACATCAGTTTCACTTCATTTTTCTTTTTCTAGTTGCTGTGGAGAAAAATAACTATATGGGGAACTGATGTTTAACTGCGTGTTTGTTATGTGCCCATTCATTTTCAAAGCTTATTCTGGGGATTGGATTGGAAAGATGGCTCAGCAGTTAAGGGTATGTACTACTCTTGGAGTGAAGCTGCACGCACACGGCAGCTCACCCACCTGTAACTGGAGTCTAGGGAATCCAGTGCCCTCTTCTGGCTTCTGCACACATGAGATGCACGTACAGTCACACAATCATACAAATCAATACATAAACACTGCACATAAGGGCTTTGCTAGATATATGATTTACAAGTGTTTTTCACCAATTTATAGTTTTTCCTAAGTTCTTAATGTTTCGTTTTAAAAGACAATTTCTTGAAACATTAAAGTCTAGTTATTATCTAGCTATTATCTTTTATAGCTAGAGCCGTTATGTATGCTATTATCTGAGAATGCTTTGCTAAGCCATGGTCAAAAAGATTTTCTTCTACTTTCCTTTTTATTTTTTTTCTAGAAGTTTTATACTTTCATCTGTTGGTTGATGCGTCTGTGATTTATGTTGAGTTCATGTTTGTACAAGATATGAAACCAAAGTCTAAATATCCCCCTCTCTCTTCCTTGTATGCTTATACCTAGGCAGGTTTTGTGACTAAAATTGTGATGAGTGTGAGTGATCTGAAGTGTGTTGACTGGAGTGGAAGAGTGTCCCAGGTCTGTCCCGACGCCCTATAGGTCTGTCACTGTGTCACTATACCTGTCTAGATTGCCGTGACTTTGCATATTTCCTAACCTTTCAAAGTTATGCTGGTTGTACTGTGTCTCTTGTATTTCCAGATACATTTAGAATCAAGTTCTCATTTTCTAACAGAAAGTCTGATGGCATTTTTGATAGGAGTGCACTGAATTTGTCAGTCAGTCTAAGAAGTTCCCATGCTGGCGGTTTAGTGGTTTCCAGTTCATGCATATGAGCCATCTCTCCATTTGTTTAGATATTCGTCAGTTTCTTTCTGCAGCGCTTTGTCATTTTCAGTATGCACCTCATTTATCTGTGTGTGTACATGCTTGTGTGCATGTGTGCATATGTGTGATCCGAACATTCTATAGCAAGTATGTGGAGGTTAAAGTACAGTTCTGGGAAGTCAGTTCTCTACACACCATATGAGTCCGAGGACTGAACTCAGGTCATTAGCAGCGCACACCTGTGCCCACCGAATCAGCTGGCTGGCCTTAGAATGCAAGTCTGAAGCTCCTTTCAAGAATGATTTTTTCCCCTAATGCTATTGATCTACAAAGTCTTGTCTGTAGTGTGTGGACACCTATGCTTTTGCTCAATACTTGTTTTAATTTTGTTTTGCATTCTCAGCTGGTCTCAGAGCAGTTGCCCAGCATCTGTGGAGCTTAGTAGTCATGTCATAGAAGTCCTTTATCTAGGTGTTCTCATATAAAATGAGAATGATAAAAGGTTTTGAGGGATTGAATAAGCTGATCAGTATGAGCCACTAAATGTAGTGACCTATACGTGCTCAGTGATTTGGCATCATTAATTGGGTTGTGTGAGAAGGTAAGGCTCCAAACCACTATTTCAGCATTGCCAGCCTATGCTACTCTACAAGGCTTACCTACGGGTTCTGACATGCCGCTGCCAAGTTAACTCATGGAATGATGGCAAGAGAGCTTCATGGTGTACATGCTCCATTGTGGGGCAAACGAAGCATTGTATTGGGCATTGGAAGAACCTGTGTCTGTCGAAGCCCAAGCCTGTGATTCAGAGATCACATGCAGTGCACAGAGCTCTGTGAGCTTTTCAGCCCTGAGCTGGAAAGGCCCTTGTGATAACTGGACTGCCAGTTCCTGGGGATGTAACTAAGGAGGCCATGTGCAGCCAGCAGGCATCCTGGCTCTTGATCTGAAAAGTGCCTGGAGTCCTCTTGGAAGTGCCTTGTGTGAAAGTGATGCTTAAATGTTTCCTGACATCCATCTGTTTGAAGATGCAACTTTTGTTATGTCCAAGTATGCCCTTAGTTCCAGCTCCTTCTGGATTGGTAAGAGCGTGCTCACTGCACGGTAGCCTGCATCAGGAGTTTCTGGCTATAGATGAAAAGTTTCAGGCAACAGGAGCTCCACCTCAGTGTGTGACTAAAGCTGCTAAAAGCAGAGGAGCTTGGAGAAAGAATCCCCAGGGCCGGAGCCAGTGTTCTCTCCTGTGTGTTTCGGCTCAGGAGTTATGTCACAGCGGGAAACCCAGCACAGACTATTAGGAGATCGTCTCTGTGGCTGCGTGCACGCTCTGCTTCCCTATAACACTGGATGGATATATTGAAATCTCCTGAAATAGTTAACTGAGCCATGGAGGAGTCGGAAACAGCAGCAGCTGCTGTTGCCACTGAGAGGACTCAGCTACATGAAGAGTCTTCAGTGCTTCACTCAATCATGCTCGCTCTCTCTCATTCACTCACTCACTCTTATTCATTTTGTCACTCACTCTCACTCATTCTCTCTTACTCAGTCATTCTGTCTCCCTTTCATTCACTCACTTTCTCCCTCTCTCAATCACTCATTTACTCTCTCACTCATACTCACTCTGTCACACTCTCACTTTTTCTCACTCTCATTTACTCACACTCACTCACTCGCAAGTGTTGCTCAGCTCCAACATCGAGCTAAATTCTGCTGAGGTGCTAGGGACACCTGGGTTGGAAAGACAGATGGCCCTCATTGTGCAACAGTGATGGCCTTCACCTAGGTACGGCAGTGGTGGTGCATGGTTACAACTAGGGGAGAGCAGTGAAGGAGAAGTGCAGGGTGCTGCGGGGTGGGAGGCGGGTGTGTATAGTGGGCGGAAGTTCTAGGGAGAGGCGGTGATGCTGAAGGTGTAGCTGATGGACGAGATTGGGCTGGGAGGCAGTGGAAGGCAGAGTGTACAGGCTGGAACTAAGGGATCCTAGATGCTTTTGGGTTGGAGAGAGTGAGCTCTGTTCCAAGAACTGAGGCCTGAGCAGTATGACCAGAGCATGAGGAGCTACAGACTAGAGCTTCAGGGCCGGGAGCTGTGTGGGGTGCACAGTAGGCTATGCAAGGCTTGGAGGGTCAGGCTAAGGACTGGGGACAGTGCAGGTTGAACCTTTTGATGGATTCGGACCCAAGAGAGTAAGTGGTTTGTATTTCTAGCAGGGCTTGGTGCTTTTCATACATCCTTGTGTGGAGTGAAATTGGAGGAATGTTCAGTGCTCTGTCTGTGAGGATCCCCAAGGCTTATGTCAAAGCTCAGTAGGTTCTATTTGTGGGGTAGTGGTTGGCAAGGGCTTGCAGAAAAGAATTGTGGGTAGTCTGAGAGCAGCTTGTGGTAACTTTACATTCTGGAAAACTTGGCAGAAGACAGCAAGGTAGCCTGGTAAGGCACAGACTATGAATCCTCCCACTTGGGAGGGAGGCTGAGATTGGGGAGTGAGCAAGTGATTGCTCTGAGCAGGACAATGGAAAAGAAGGGCTCCTAGGCTTGGAGTAGAAGAGTCCCAAGTTGAGTACAGGAACTCTTCTTAGGGAAGCAAGAGTTAGAAAATGGCAGTGGTGAGGAAAGAAGATACTTTCCCTTTGCCTCCCTCAGTATCTGGAGCCTGGGTGGCCCAGCTCCTGTCCACAGGACCTGACAGAAGACCTTCAGCTCCAAGGGCATCAGAAGTCAGAAGCTTATTTTTTCAGTCAGCATAAATTAGCTCATTACCATGGCCACTTAGTGTCCTCAGATACAAAGGGAAAAAGCAGAGCTCAAGCTCCATAGAAATACCCAGAAATCCCAGAGGCTTGTCTTGTGCTGTGGCCGCGTCCTCCCTCGTTTTGTTGCCTTTGGCCATGCCCCTGCAGCATCCGCTCATTCCCCCATTGCACTGCAGATGTGTGTAGAGTTTCTCAGGGGAACATTCCCCAAGTGGGCTGTTTCCCCCCATTCTTCACTCTTCTAAGTTCAAAGACACTGGGCATGCCAAACCCTGACCACTCTTCTGTTTCTCCTCTGCATTATTCCTTATGCCCTTCTTCGCCACCCCTTTTACAGTACTGGAGATCGAGCCCACTGCCCCACGGGCGCCAGGCAAGGCCTCTAACACTGAGTGTGCACCCCACCTCTTGTATTACTCGTATGGAAAGGTTCCGAGTCACCCAGGCTGCCTTTAAATCCACTCCGAAGCCCACACAGGCCCTGGACTTGTGAGGCTACCGTGCCAGCCCCAGAGTATGCAGAGTCTCAGGCCTGCTCCCCCAGGCACAGCTGCCCTGCCCTCTTCCTCTTCGTTTCCTATCGATGAAGGGTCATTTGAGGAGCTATCTCTGCAAAGGGGAGCTGCTCACAGTGCTGCCTGATCTGCTGTCCAGGGGAAAGTACTATAAACATAGAGCCCTGCCACTCAGGAATACCATGAAGGTAGCTTCACCACTGACTGACTGTATGCCATCATATAGTTGTTCTGCCCAAGTTCTAGTTTCTTTGTTTGTAAGATGAGGAGAATATGTACTTTACAAAAACAATATAAGAACTTCGTTGAGGTTTATAGAGTACATGGAAATCTGGTGTCATAGATATAGCAACATTTTTTTAATTAATTTATTTATTTTTGTATCAATCACAGGTTAGGTACTTTGCATCCCAAGCGTAGCCCCCTCCCTCATTCCCTCCCACCTTTCCCCTCCCTCCCTCATCTCCTCCCCGCCCCCTCCAAGTCCACCCACGGGGGAGGACCTCCTCCCCTTCCACCCAACCCCAGCTCATCCTGTCTCCTCAGGGCTGGCTGCAATGTCCTCCCCTGGGATCTAGCCAGTGATATAGCAACATTTTATATCACAACATAATTGCTTTTTTCTACTTCCCTGCAGAGTTTGGAGCCCTCCTGTTCCGGGAACACAGGGCCAGTCTAGCCAGCTCCAGGAGCTCTCACTTCTGCCCTTTTTTGGAGAGGCCGTTGTCAAAAATCGTTCTTTTGTCTAAAAAATATGTTTAACATAAAAGGATGCGAAATGTAAGTTCCTTTAGTGTTCTTTTGTTTACATTTCCTTCCTGACTTTGGGGATTGCTGTCTTCACAGGCCTGATGGAGGAAGCAGACCTTGGCTCCTCGCTGGCCTCCGGAGGCAGGAAGCAACTTCCTCCCCTGCAGGACTAATGGAAACCCTGTGCTCACCTAGAGTCTGGCTTTGTGGTGTCTAGGCTTGTATGCTTCATTGATTGATTGATTTGCCCAATTAATTGGTTAATTGATTTCTTTAGAGACTGACCTGAGACTTAGAACTTTCAGAATGGAAGTGCTGCAGGCCAGCACCTTGGCAGTGAGCAAGTTGCCATCAGTGACGGTCAATCCCAGCCTCCTGAAGGTTGGCACTGACTGAGCAGTTATTAGTTGCTAGCATTGCTCTGTGTTTTCTAGTGAGCACAGCCACCAGTTAAGGTGGGAGGTCAGGGCTCAGGGCTCTCCCATCTGGAAGTCGACAAAAGCAGCACAAAGAGGTTAAGTGACTTGCCCTGTGCACACCTGGCTGAGTGGAAAGATGATGACTAGGTATTGAGAACACTAATTAGTTAGCTAATTAATGTGCTAGTCACAGTTCCTGACATAAGGCATGGGGCAGCGCTTGAAATGGAATGAAAGTATTTTTTCACAGTATTTTATGGGTACTCTTGGGGGAACCAGGGCTCTGAGGACAAACCCTAAAAACCTTTAGGATCTAACCTCAGCCTAGTGCCTGTGAGTTAATTAGATGCTTTGTGCATAGTCCTCTCTGGTGCCATGTATGCTACAGTACCTAGGGGGACTAGACTGTGGGGGGGTCACCACTGGTTCAAACCTGTGGTGCTTACCCCACTGGGCCCCAGCCTCCTCCCAGAGGAATGAGGCCAATCTCAAGGTCGTCATGATCACCAAGTGAGCTTGTGTTTCAAGAAAGCATCAGACACATTGGTGACCCATGGCAAATAGTCCAACAGTGTTCCCAGATACACTGTCATTATTTATTTCATCGTCTATTTTTCATCCTTAATCCCGAGTTGTTCACTAGAATAGCACAAAGTTGACGAAACCAACCAGCAAGCAGAGACTGGTTCAGATAGAAGTAAGAAACTAGGCCTCACAGAAAAAGACACTAGGGTACCCACACTTGTGAAGGATGCTCTTTGGCTTTTGTCTTAGGGTTTTATTGCCGTAAGTAGACACCATGACCACATCAACTTTTTAAAAATAGTTTTTATAATTTATTTAATTTTACTTTATGTGTATTGGTTGGTGTGAGGGTATCAGATCTTGTGGAACTAGAGTTACAGACAGTTGTGAACTACCATATGGGTGCTGGGAATCAAACCCAGGTCCTTTGGAAGAACAGACAATGCTCTAAACCAATGGGCCACTGTTCTACCCCAACCACGGCCATTCTTATAAAGAAAAACATTTAATTGGGGCTGGCTTACAGTTTCAGAGATTTAGTCCATTATCATCATGGTAGGAAACATGGCGGCATGCAGGAAGACATGGTGATATAGAGGTAGCTGAGAATTGTACATCGTGATCCACAGGTAACAGGAGACTGTGTTCCACACTGGGCAGAGCTTGAGTATAGGAGACCACAAAGCCCACCCCCACAGTGACACACTTTCTCTAACAAGGCCACAGCTCCTAGTAGTGCCATTCCCTGTGGGCCAAACATTCAAACACATAAGTCTGTGGGATCGTTCGCATTCACAACCACATCTGAGAACCATTGTCATCACTTAGTAGCCATCATTAGCAGAGAAAGGAAGCAGTGCTCAGGAGGAGCAATGCTTCCCAAAATGTATTTACCTCTAGAATAAAACGTGCCCTAGATCCAAAGCTCTGGCCCACGGATGACACATCATGTGCTGGGCATACACTAGGCATACACTGGGTACACCTCTGCTATCTTCCTCCTGTCTTGGACCCCGAGTTCCACCCTTAAGAGTCTTGTCCCAAGCAGTCTTTTTTGAAATAACTTGGCATCTTATGTTTCTGTGTGTGGGATGCCTTCAGTTTCAGGTAGGAATGAACCATAGCATTTCTTTTTTAATAGCCGAAGATCTTTGATGCCTTTGCCTTTGAAAATCGTTTCAGAGCAAAATCCTGTAATGTGGTAGGACTGTTAGAGTTTCCTTGAAGAGTTTCCTGGCTAAGGGGGCTATGCGTGCCTGTCTAATTGACTTCTGGAGGGGAGCTATGATGTGGCTCATGAGCCTGATCATGCTTGCAACGCTGGGTACCAGTGATGATGGCTGGGTGCTCTTGGCCAGACTGGACGTATCTCAGAGGCCGGCCCTTATCTGTTTGCTTCCTTATCTTCAGGCCTGCAGAACCTGGAAAAGTGCACCCCTAAGAGAAAGAAAAAGGAACAGGAAATGGTTCAAAAGGGACTGATGAAATGAGAAAAGCAGCAGGAAATAGCTCTGGAATGGGGGGGGAGGGTAGGCTGCAGCCACGGAAGTGTCCTGAGAGCCAGGCTGGCCGAAGGGCAGTTCATCCCCTGAACCTTTGTGACAGTTCTCCTTCTGGTCTTCTGGAAGCCAGGCCATGGTCCCCCCCCACTCCCACCCACCCCCCACCCCCCGTCACTGAGAGACTGTGGGTGACCTCCTGCCCCTGGCTTCTTGAAGGTTGTGGAGTTAGAAAGGAAGCCATGTGAATCAAAGTACCCAGAGTGCTCTGCAGTTACCTCTGCTGCCCTCCTATCCTCCTCCCTCCTGGTCTCCTACTGCTTGGTGCAGCCCCACTGCCCCTCTTTGCATGCTTTTCCCACCTATCTCCGCCTTGCCCAGCCGGGAGCCTATATACCTCTGTGTGGTGGAGCCAAAGAGGGAGAGGAAGGAGGCAGTGAAAGCCACCCCAGTAGGAGTGCAGGTGCTGGGCTCTTTAAACAAAAGCCACACACACCTAGGAAATCATTTGGTAGTTGTGGCTTGTTTTCAAATCTGTGCCACATCTTGATGTGAAATTTAGAAAACCACTATTTTTGCTTCCCTTCCAGGAAAGGTGAAACTGCTTAGGAGGTGTAGAGCTCTCTGTTTCCCAGGTTTTACTGTTATGGTTGATTATGACTTTATAACCTGACAAATGTGTCCTGCGGTTTGCTTCTCATCTCCTTCCCTGATCTTTTCCCCCACTCACCGTGCACCTCCCACATCCATGCACAAGCACCCACAGAGTTCTTCTGCTGATGACTGCGGTCAGGATTAGGGCTGAGTTTAAATAGTACATAACTGAACCCCTCCCCCATAAGCCTTCCTGTCAGGGTTGACTACTACAGTTTTAGTAGTGGTGAGGAGGCTGCTGAATTAAGTCAGAGAATTTTACAGGCAGGAGAGCTTGATCCCATCTCTGGGACCCTTGAGCCCAGAGGAGGATATTCAGTGCCCTGCAGACAGAGGCAGAGTCTTCCGTTTTGGGGACCTGCTTTAGATTATGAAAATTCTGTGTATTGTCTAAAACCTGCTTTTGTATATGCTATACCAAGTCTTGACCTCTGCAAAGAAGCCTGTCTCTTTGTTCCTGAGAGTCAGAGACAGCATCCAGCCAGGGGAGACAGCTCCATTTTCCTGTGTGTTCTCCGCTGGAGAATCCTCCAGGCCGCTCACTGTCTGAAAGCCTGTGTTTGGGCCTGTTCTCCTAAAATGTACAGTCCAAGTGTGTCACAGTGTGTGAAGTGACCACTGGGCAAGTCCTGGAACATTCTCCCCCGGTGTGAGGAGCATGACAGCGCCGCCCTGCTGGAGACAGTACTTTGTCCTCACTCCCAGCCCCAGGCTCCGTTGTCATGCCACTCTGCATAGCATCCAAAGTCTGGTAGAGCCCATGGAGCGGGCTTTCTGAGGAAAGCAGGATGGGCTTCCCAGACTGGTCTCAAAATAAGAAAAGGGAAGGAAGAAAGAAGAAGGCTGGCCTAGGATTTTATAGGGAAGAGGTTGAGGCTGGGTTGAGGGACCTGCAGCAGCTAAGGTTGGATGCCTTGAATCTACTGCTTTCACTGAAGAAGAGACTCGGTTACCTGGATATAGGTCCAAGAGGAAGAGGCAGGGGAGGGCTTAAACGCTATAAGCAGGATGGAGTCAGACTGTCAACACTGACTTTTCACCTGTTTTCTCTTGATACAAACTTTATGTATTCTTAAATGTGTAATTCAGTTAATTTTGATATGTTATATACATATATGTTTGTTTATGTATTTCTGTAGCTAGTTCTGCTCAATCCCATCTCCTTACTTTTAAGCCTATCATGGATGTGGAGCTGTTCATCTTAGGTTTGTATGGCTGAATAGCACAGTGTCTGTCACCCCATTAAATATCACCAAGTTTGATCTGGCCCTGAGACCTGCCTCTCCAGGCTGTGTCAGAGACAAACTTCCTCGACCATTGATCCTTGTATCTGCTTTGTGACCCAGTGAATCTGGTGGGTATGTTTTTCTCTGTCAGCAGTTCCTTGACGGAATTTGTTAGTATACACAATTGACATTGGTTTTGAATAGTTGGCCCAGTCCTTATCTCAGATTATATTTCCAGAAAACCCTGGATGCTTGTGCTGCTCTGTGGTAAGCTGTATTGCTATGGTAACTGTGCCTTTTTTTTTTTTTAATAGATAAGACTATTATTCTGCAGTGTTGACTGGCCTGGAACTCATCTAGCCTGGACCGGCCTCAACTTTGGGCAGTTCTCCTGCCTCAGCCCCCTGAATGCTAGGACTACAGGCAGATTCACCAGGTGGGAGTAGTGGTTTCTATGTCCATCTATTGAAAGTGCACTGTTGTCAGGCCCAGCCTCATCTTTGGCCTTCTGCAGCTTGTAAGGGAATGAGGCTATGCTGAGATACAATTAGTGTCATACTCTGTCCCGTTCTGCAGCTCATCCTCTAAACAAGAGGAACTGCACAGCAGAAGGAGGTTAAAGTCCAAGAGGAATTAATCAAAGAATACTGCATGCCAGGGAGGCAGTGTCTACTGATTGCTCCGGTGGAATTGCTATGTTTGCATCTGAATAACAGACATAGGGTTTATGATCAAGATCAGGTTTCCGTCTGATTTCGTGCCACCTGTTCCCAGATTATAGGGTTAGAAGGCAGTATAGGGCTATCAGAATTGCCAGAGGGGATTTAAACCTTTGACATAGCTCCCTTTTAACATTATGAGGCATACCGCAGGATGGGAAATGGTGCCTGTTCCCCCTAACAGGTCATTACTGCAGAGGGGTGCTTGTTAAAATTATGCCACCTCTCAGGCATGTGGACAGGTAAAAGATTTTCTTGATTTTAGCTAGTAACCACATGCTAATGATTTCTAGATTGGGGAGGTGAGGCTATGTTGGGCTGTACTGACAAATGAGTTCTAAAATCTCAGTGCCTTAATATATATGTGTGCATCTTCGCATGTGTGTATGTGTGCGTGTGTGCACACTTGTGGTTTTTTTTTTCCAAGCAAATTTTACTGTGGCACAGAGACTTTCTAGGTCTCTTTCAAGCACCTTTCGAAACCAGGATGCAGGCCGCACCATCTAGAACATGTGGCTCCCTGCCACATTGCAGAAGTATATACCTGCCCCGACTTGCGGGACCTAGTTATTCGTGGGGGCGAGGAGGACCAGAACCTGAAAAAGATGGACAAGAGAAGGAACGGACTAAAGCAAATGTGCACTTGTCAAGAGTCAAATTTTATTGATCCGAAGCAGGCTTTTTAAGGCCAACTTTAGGTAGGGGCGGGGCAAGGGAGGAGTGAGGGTAGAAAGGCCCATAATAGAACCTTCTTACTCAGGGAGGGGTGAGGGAA
>CM053753.1:51717576-51733082 GCA_028658305.1 Pachyuromys duprasi | reverse complement strand
GCCTAGTGGCCGACTTGACCTGTCCTTTAACAAAATCAGTTAATCTTTTAAATGCCCAGTGTCCAAACAAGAGAAGTAGAAGGCCAACAAAGGGGCCGAGAATGGAGGGAAGGAGAGTTGTAAAAAGGGGGGAAGTAGAAAACCAATTTTGATACCATGCCTCACTTTTTTGTCTCTCTAACTGTCGCTTTTTACGATTTTCTTCTACCCTTCTAATGCTGTCTCTAACTAGTCCGGTCTTGTCCGTATAGAAATAGCATTCTTCTTCTAATGCTGCACAAAGACCTCCTTCCTTGAGAAAGATGAGGTCTAGGCCTCTTCTATTTTGCAAAACCACTTCTGAAAGGGAAGCTAGGGAGTCTGTTAGGTCTTTGATGCCTTCGTTTAGGTTTGTTATGTCTACATCAACAACTCTGGCTAGCTCATTGAAGCGCTGTCCAGAGGTGACTAGGGAGGCAATCCCAGTCCCCGTACCCGCAGCTCCAAGGCCCAAAAGAACAGTGAGTGTTATAGCAGTCACGGGCTCTCTTTTGGATCTATGCATAGATGAATCTTTTTGCTCCCAAAAAGTAAGAAAGTCTCCAGATGAATGAACAGTGAGGTGAGGGAGAACCTTAACTAGCACACAAAAACCTTTATGAGCTAGAAATGTAGGGGTATAAATATATGTAGTCAATCCGGAAGAACAGGCAAAAAATGAATCATTGGGAGCAGCAAAAAACCAAAAGGAAGTATACCCAGTGCTTCTGCTCACCATCCAACAGCAGCCAGGCCTTAGTCATTTGGCCACCTGATTGAAAGTGTGTGAACAGCTTATAAAAAGTCCAACCAGCAGCCTAATCCCCCCAGAATTTCCATCTGAATGTCCCATTAGTGAGTCAGGCCAGCCTGTGCAGCACACAGCCTGCCTTCTCTCCCAGACCTGCCCTTTCCTTGCCTTGGTAAATGGGGTTTCTTGAGCCAGGAACAAAGGGGTAGTCTATGATTTCTCTTCTATTCAAAGGTTGTCACTGGTTCTGCCCCTCACCCCCATATCCTAGTGGCCCCTGCTTTCTGTTCCTTTGTATGGGCTGGTGCTCAGCCGTGCATGAGTTTTCGGGACTCACGCACATTGCTTCCTGCATGCATGTCTCTGGTATGCTCACTCTTCAGGATTCCATATTCTGTCTCCATGGCCTCTGAAGATATAGCCTGGGGTTGTTTTAAAATACACAATTTATTTATTTATTGTGTGTATATGCATATATGCATACTGAGCCATCTTGCCTGCCCTAGAACTGTTTTTCATACTTACCTCACGACATGCTGGGTTTTTTTTCCAGTGAAAACTTAATTGTTTGTATTTTAATTTTTTTTTTGCACATTCTAACTCATTCATGATATGTTTCTTAATTGGGATGTCTCCTTACTAAGGGGCCAGTCTTAGATGTCTTATTTTTTGAAAATAATAGTTGTTGAGTGCACCAAGCTCTATGCCAAGTATTATATCAGTGGATTGTGGGGTATAATCTGAGAAATGCATAATTGGATGATTTTTTTTTCATGTAAGCATAGATTGTACTTGCCCAACCTCCGCCTTCCTTGGATGTAGGCCATATGATTCAGACAGTTTACTAGGCTGCAAAACTATACAGCAGGTTGCAGTACTGAATACTTCACACAGTTGTAACACAAAGTAAGTGAATATTTGCCTATCTAGACATAGACTAAATATTCTAGGAGACAGGACATTTTCAGCTCCACTGTAATTGTTGGGACCAACAGAGCTTAGAGTCTCATGGAAGAGGGTTTCTGTAAATAAATAAACAAAGCAATGTGTCATTGCCATTTGAGAAAAGCTATAGAACAAGAAGGGTGTGTGGTATGAGAGGACTCAGGATTTCTTCCTCTGCCCTCCTGGGAGGGCTGTTGAAGGCTTGGGGGTCTCTAGATGAAGATAGAGATCAGAGCTTGAAGGTTTCCTGAGAGCCAGGAGCAAGTCTGGCACCAGGCCTGCATATGTGAGGTCCAGATGGGGCGGCCTATAGTCTTTACTTCAAAAAGCCCGTGCCAGTATACTGCACAGCATGCCACTCTACTCCTGGCAGAATAAGGGGACCAGAGGCCACGCTCAGCAGTGGTCCTGCTAACAGTCGGCCTATAGCCTGGTGACCAGTGAAGACCCCAGTGGTGATAGCTCTTTGCTTCCCCTTCAGGGAAAGGAACTCTGCCTGTGTGAAAAACAGGAGTGACTTCCAGGCTCGGAGTACTGCGAACTTTCTAAGTAGATGAGGGTTTCACCCCAAGAGATACCTTTAAATCGGACTCTCCTGGAGCTCATTCTTACTGCCAGTTACTGACTTTGTGGGGAGGGTGGGAAGAAGGGGCTGGAAGCTAGGGTAGCTCATGAGACATTAGAAGACATTGAGAAGGAGAGTAGCATAGCTCTAAAAGGCTGATTTTGGTCATTGAGAATGTATGGCTCACTGAAATATCGTTTCCTAAAACCGTACAGATTTTCTATGCCTGCCCGGCTCTGAATAATGATGTGGAGACTTATATTTATTTATAAGAGCTTTAGGCCTTAGCTTACTCTTGTTCCCAACTAGCTTTTATAGCCTGTCTTAACCCATTTATATTAATCTATGTTCTGCCATATGATTCCTTACATCCAACTTTTTGCGTGTTTCCCAGAGTTCCTATTTCTCCAGAAGTCATGCCCCCCTCCTGCCTTTGCTATAGGCTGTCTAACCCCCTCCTGCCTTTGCTATAGGCTGTCTAGCCCCCTCCTGCCTTTGCTATAGGCTGTCTAGCCCCCTCCTGCCTTTGCTATAGGCTGTCTAACCCACTCCTGCCTTTGCTATAGGCTGTCTAGCTCTTTATTCAGCCAGTCAGAAGGGGATAGAGAGCAAAGTTTACAAAACACGGAGGCAGAGAAGCTTTATAAAAATGACAGTACCAAAGTCCAGCCTGTATGCAACGCTCTGGGGACAGAAGTCAGCATTTGAATAACACAAGAACAATCATTACACTGCATAAAATTTTATCATCCCAACAATTTCCTGTGAGTGTGTAGGTGCATAGTGATGTCAGGTCAGTGTCTCTGAGGTCAGGTGCCCCTAGATCAACCATCTTTGTGGTGCTGCAGTTGGCTGGTGGCTGTTAGGATCACATAGGTCCTCTCAAGTCAGTTAGGTCTGACCTCTCAACATAGAGATGGGAAGGTAAACTTGGGAGCCACATTGGGTCAGGCATTGTGTGGCTGAGACTCTAAGCCAGTGTCAGCTTCAGGATCCCGGCACAAAACCACAGAAGTTGCTCCAGGCTCTATCTACCGTCAGGGGTGCTGCCCCTGCCTGTGACCAGTTACCCACAACCTTCTTTGTCCCTTTCGCCTTCCCTGTACTACCAGGCAAGGATACTTTAGGCCTCAGAGGAAGCAAGCATGGGTGGCCTAGAGAGCACTGCTTCTCCTCTTGTTTCAGAGCACCGTTCCTGGCATGGCGCAGAGAGGTAGCCATCTGAGCAACAATGTCTCTGGCTTACTGGAGAGAGCACCACACTTTGTGCCCCAGTGACTGTGTGGTCCAGCCTCATGCAGGGCGGTATCATGCTGTGCGATCTCACACCTCTGTGTAGGGCAGTATTTACACCTCACTTTTGGGCAGTATGAAAACAGGGAAGTTTCTGTCCAGGGACCTTGGACAGATTTACTGGTGCCCAGAAAGGAAACGAAGTGGCCCTGTGTATAGGTGTTTGGCTTTGTCCTCTGCACTCGGACCAACTAGTCCCAAGAGACCCCAAGTTCATCTCTCTTGCACTCATCTCTTCTAAACCATGGCTTTAAGCTTGAACCTTATCCTGACAATTGCCTGGGAGTACTTAGCCAGTATGTAGGCTGGATCCTGTTGACCTTGTAGTCAGTGACTTTGTTGGTTTCCTCCATACCTTGTAATATTTGCTTCATACACAAAAAGATGCTGGTTTCAAAGCTGAAGTTGGGGGATGAATGATGTCCTCCAAATGCAAATGCTGAAGCTTGAACCCCACTATGATGGTATTTGTAGTTTTAGTTTATAGGAGGCCAAATTGGTAGGACTTGGCCCTGTGATCTCATAGTCCTTAAAAGGCCATGTGACAAGCCAGGTGCAGTGGCACACACCTGCAATCCCAGCACTCAGGGAGGAAGAGGCAGGTGGATCATTGTGAGTTCAAGGCCGAACTGGTCTACAAAGCAAGTCCAGGACAGCCATTGCTACATAGAGAAACCCTGTCTCAATGTGTGTGTGTGTGTGTGTGTGTGTGTGTGTGTGTGTGTGTGTGTGTGTGTGTGTGTGTGTGTATGTGTGTGTGTGTGTGTAGGTAAGTAAATAAATAAATGGCCATGTGACATAGTAAGAAGACATAGTGAGAAGGTAGCCATCTTTAAGCCAAGAAGAGCCATCCTCCACTAGTCATGGGAGCTTTGATCTAGGACTTGCAGTGTGCAGAACTGTGGTAATATAAAGGACAGTTGGTTAAGACACCTGCTGTAGTGTCAGTTGTGGCCAAGTAGGTGGGTCTGCTCACCATCAGTGCTCATGGTTCTGTCTGCCCCTCTCTGGACCTCAACTCAAACTTGCTCAGATTATTCTGCTTTTGTTGCCATTTCATAATTTCCACTTGCATATAGTCAGCTTGTCTTTCATTCCTAACAGAGTATAGGACAGTTTGTGTATCTTCACCTGATTGAGTAAATTCCCCATCCTTCCCGTTCTTCTTTTCTCCCTCTCTTTTCTCTCTGTGTCTCCTGCTGCCTGAGAGGCTGCATAGGGTACTCTATGGCCACTTGTCTGTTATCACTACTCGAGATGATTATTTATCCTAATCCCAGCTGGATACAAGTGTGTGGGTGGGATGGATGTGGAGAACGGGCTCCACTAGGCTTTGTCTACCCTCATTATGCCTGGTTGGCCTGAATGTGCAGCTGTTCTCAGTTGGTGAGAGCATGTTAATAACACAGAGGACAGCCAGGCCAGCAACAGAACCAGATGAGATGGCAAGGACAAGAACAGGGTTGGTGGGGAGAGAGTGGCGCCCCTAAGCTTTCCTGGTGGTTTCTGTCCAGGAAGCAGTACCTATGCCCTCTGTCCTTAGACGCTTGCCTCAGAGGTTGGACCACAGACCTAAAATTCGGGGAGATGCAGCTTTCTAAATAGGGGTACCCTAGCCAGTCCCTCACATTGCAGATCTCACCCTTGGGGCACAGTCTAGAGAACCAGAGTGCCCCGGGGACTGCCAGAGTTAATCTGGATAAGGAGATGCACAGCCTCCAAACAGGGCTGTGGTGGGCCTGAGGGCTGCCACTGTTACTGGACGACGTCCCGCCAGTTCCCTGGGCACTCATCTTCTTGCTGTATTTGCAGTGGGCTAAATGGTGTCCAGGACATAGGAGGGTTTATAAATATGTTAGGTGATTGAGAGAATGCAGAGCTCCCAGTGCTAATCGGGAAAGGCATCTGTGTCCTAGTTCTGTGAGGCATGTCTCTTGCTGTCTCTGTTTGGCGCACTCAGAACACCAGCCCCCCAGATCCATAGAGAGCGTAGGATTGCTCCCTCCCTCAGCGGTGCCAGCTGTCAGCTTCCTGAAGGAGTGGCTTTCCTCCTGACCAGACTGATTTTCCCGCTACTTCTCCTTTCTGTTTTCATGCCTTGAAAGCAGGGGCACGGGGCAGGCCCAGGTATTTTTTGTAAAGAGCAAAGAAGGGCTTCTCCTTGGGTAGAAAGTCCCAGTTCATCATAAGTAGAGTGTTTTGACAGGCCTTATCCTGACTGGACAGACTAGGAAAGAGGTGAACTTTTTGAAGAAAACAAAACTGATTTTGGCCTTGATGGAAAAAGACAGCTCCTTTTCCTTTTGCTGTATGTCCAGTGTCTCTTGTGTTCACAGGGCTATGCCTGGCCTGGCCATTGCAGTTTTTGGGGAATCCTTTTAAGGTTGGTTGGTCATCTCTTATTCAACTGGCATTCTCATTCTCTGCTCCTGCGTACTTGCCATGCAGGACTCCAATAGCATGTAGGGAAATTCCTATATGACTGTACAAAGACACTTCAGCTCCAGACTGGAACTGTGTGCGTGCATGCGTTCATGCCTGCAGCAGTGTGTGTGAATGCACTAGTCTGTGTGTGTTCATGTGTGAGCATGCATGTGTGAGTGTTCGAGTGCGTGTGTTTGTGTGTGTGTACATATGTGTGTGGATGCACTACTCTGGGAGTGTGTGTGTGTGTTGAAGCCAGAGAGTGGGTATCTTACCTTCCTCACGTTATATTTTGAGAGGTCTCTTCATGAGCCTGGAGCTCAGCTTTCAGCTAGAGTGGCTGCCCGGCAGTTCCCCAGGATCTGCCTATCCCACCCCCACATGCTGGTTTTATAGGTGTACACTGTCAGAGCTGGCTTTTAGCTTTACCCACTGAGCCGTCTTCTCGTCTAGAATATTCTCAAAGTAAATTGGCCTGCCCTGTATTCAGGAATCAGACCCTAAATACAGACCTATGGGAATCTTCCTGCTTTGGTATGGAGGGAGATGGGGGTCCTGGTCCCATCAGGGTAGTATAGACTTAGACATACCATACCAACAACCTCCATACCAGCTGCCAAGAATGGGTTAAATGATGCTTATTTCATCGGAATGCCAGAGCTTTTCTTTCAGACAGGCATGCAGGAAATTAAACCACAAGAAAGGCCAAGTGGAATTTCTTAAGCCACACAAAACAATGAAATGTGAAGTATGGGTTTATGGTTGGAAAGTGACTGGATAAAAATAGCATGGACCAACTCCACAAATCTGCCTCCTTAGGCTCCCAAAGCACTGGTGTGTGAACTGTGGAAAGAGACCCATGCTTGGCTGGAGGCCTGCCCTCTTTTGGGAAGGCTAGCATCGCCTAGCATCTCTTGCCCAGGTATGATTTCTCTCCTTGCTTGGCTCTACAAAGCCTCCAAGTGTCCACGGAGCCTGTTTACACAGTGGCAACATTAGTTATCACTGTCAACATCCTTGTCTGTAGTGACATTGACAGGTCCTTGACATCTGGTAGAGGCCGTGGCTCTGCTGAGTGTCTTTCCTGAACACAGAGATTGGCTGAACTTCCAGTCAGTCTTGCATCCTCACCTGTCTCTGAGGTTGCTCCCTCAGTGTTGGGCTCCTGTTGGAGCTCCAGAGACACAAACCCACACTTGGGAGAAGACTCACTCAGCAGATGTGGCTCTGAGACCCAGCATGCTGCCATTGCCTTGAACTTCAAGATGTGCCTGTCAGGGAGTGGGGGTGGGAAGGGGTGGGGGGTGGGGGAGTGGTGCAGGAAAGAATGCAGTTAAGAGCATTCCCACCTGGTGTTGGCATTGAAAAGGTGCGTTTAGAGTCACAGTAAACTTGTCCTGAGGCAGGAAGCAGGCAGGAGTGTCTAGGAGGCTGTAGCTTAGGAAAAAAAAAGTAAAATAATTTTTTTTTTTAATTCTGGCTACTTGAAGACAGATCCTAAAGAAAGTCCAAGTCTTGTCAAAACCTTAAATCTGATATATGTGGCCTAAAACAGGTATTTCTTAGAGATAGTTAATGTCTTTTAAAATATTTTAATTTAAAGGCAGCACAGAACCATTTTCAAAAGATGAAATATATTTACAAAATAGATATTTCCACAGTAATGTTTTAGCTAGTTTCGTCTGCATGTATAATATATGTATCCACACATTATACATATAATATATTTTTACATACTAATAATCACATATTACAATATAAAACTTTAAATATTTATTTTTTATGACTATAAAAATGAGTATATATGGTAGAAACTTGAAAAAATACCAAAGAAATGTAAAATAATCTAGAATTCTGTTATGGCCAAGGCTAGTATGCTCAGTGCCTCCCAGTATTCACACCCTGGTATGGTTCTCTGTCCTGGAATTGAGCTGCCCCTGTCACTTCTCTGTGCAAATAGGATATAGTAGGAGTAATGTTCCGTAGCTCTCAGGGCACTTAGAAACCTTGTGGTTAAACCTGGGTCTCTTGGGAAACCTGTCCTTGCCGAAGCCCCTCTCAGAACCCAGCAGCTGTACCAGATGAAGCCAGAACCCTGGGAGAGCCCACATGAGAGCACTTGGTTCACAGCCACAGCTGAGCCCAGCATCAACTCTGGCAATGTGTGCGGTCATCTTGGATGCCTAGCCTAGCCAACCTTGTTGATGGTTGCAGGCCTGATGCCATTTGTTCTCAGTCACATTGGTTCTCAGAAACTGCACAAGATCTCCAGGGCTGATTGCTCTTTGAAGCCATCGCTGTTTCAGTTAGTGGTCTGCTACACAGCATCAGATTCTTGGCAAAGCATGGGGCAGATTTAGAAATAATCCCAGGTGAAAGGAATGCTTAACGCAAAAAAGATCTCTGATTTTGGAGCCAGCTGAGCTATGGTTATAGGCAGGTTTTTGGCTGTTGTGAACCTTAGTTTTCAAACATTTGTAAATTGGAAAGAGAGGCATTGAAAAACATTCCAGTCCAGCACATAGTTGGTATTAAGTAAAAGTTAGCTGTCACTTGGTGATACTGAATGGTCATGAAGTATGGGGCTAAGAGCACACCCTGTCCCCTCAATTACAAAGAGGATGCAGGCTGATCTGGCTGTGATTTAACCTCTCACAGGCAGCCACACAGCCCAGCACCAGGATGGGCCACAGCCCATGCTTCCTGGGTGGTAGTGAGCAGGGCCCTGACTCTTCAGGCCAGGACAAAATGGAAACAACAGCAGAGAGTATGCGATGGAAATCCTGTGTTTGCATTTTTGAGGTTAGGCAAAGTGCTGTTCATTTCTGAGCTTGCACGCCTCACACTGCTTGGCACATTGGGTGACTGACTGGCCTTGGCTGGCCATCAGTGAGGTCAGCACAACATAGCATATCTGTTCTGCCCAATATTGTGTCTGTGCTGTTCTGAGTTTGCCTCAGACCTCCCAGGGACATATTTCACTAAATAAGGTAGAACTCATTGTGTAGTGTCTTTATAAGACAAGCGTGGGTTAGAAAACTTGGTCTCAAGTGCCTCCAACACACCTTACCCCCAGTGACACTGGCTGGTGTGAGAGGGGACAGTAGCCCTAAGTCCAGTGTTGCTGGAGAGTTTTCAAGAGGCCCAATCGCTCTAAGGTTCCTTGTCCTGTTCCCCCATATTAAGAGGCATCATAGCCTTGTTCTGGAAGCTTTTGCTTGCTACAGCTGCTATAAATGAGGGTCCCTCATAACCTAGTTCTTCTTGCTGTAGAATGTTAGCCAACAAGGAACAGAGGTGGCAGAATACCATGGCACCTGTAGAGTCACAATGTGTTTAGACAGCCACCACCAGCAAGCACTAAAAAGAAGTACATTATCACAGTCTCAAAGTGTTTTCCTACAAAATGCTGTTGTTATAGAGACAAGGAAGGTAACATTTCAGGGGTCAGAGGTAACATCACTAATGGTGGAACAAATGGACACAACAAGGCAGAGAGGCAGGGACCCAATGTGGCTTTGGGGTGTTTTCAACAAAGGTGCAATATCTGGCCCAGATCACAAGGAAAGAGTAGACCACCCCAAACCCAGGGGACTTTAATGAAATCACTCCTTCAGTTGTTCCAGGTCATGGAAGACAAGGAAATACCAGAGAATTGTGCAGCTGAGACAACTATTTGCATGCAATCCTGGACCAGAAATGTTATTTTTGTTTTCTGACAGCTGACTAATGTTGAGTGTCGTGGACTTGATGGTACTGAGCTGTTAAGAACCTTTTTCTTCAGCTGTTCTGCTGTTCTGGGTGTCTTGTTTCTTAGGGAGTGTGTGCCAAAATATTTAAGAGTTTAAAACCTTTTTATTTCTCTTTTGTTCTCTTGTTTTCAACTGAGATTATATCAATTTGGCATTATACATGAAGCTCTTCATTAAAATTAAAGCATGTTACTTAGATTTTAAATAAAATAAAAACAATTAATTAAACTAGGCTCAAATTTAATTAAAACCAGGGAATGAATGAATTCATGCTTAAGGACAGCTTCATAGAATCTTTTCCGTTATGGGCAGTGTTATGGGAAGTTGTAAAGGGGGTTTCCTGGTGGAAATCAATGGGGCTTCTGCTTCAGAGGAAACAGTTGTCTTTAAATCAAAATCGGAGTCTGACTCGCAGCACAGGGCCAAGCTCCAACTTTTCTACTTTCTGTGCCATTCTTGTTGGACAGAAGCTGCCCAGAAAACAAGGGCAAAAGACATGGGACTTTGTTGAGTGTTGAGAGGAGGAAACTGCAAAATGGACAAATGAGCCCTGCTGTGAGGGTCCCTGCGATAGCACAGCACATAAATGCTTCAGCATTTTGTAATGATCATAGCTGTCGTTGTAAAGTACAGGATAAAATACAGATATAATAGCTGTGACTATTATGGCATGACATTTTGGCAAGAGCCTGGAGGCCTGAAGAGCCGTTCCCTGGTGATGGTAATTTCTGTCTCAGGTGACTAAGTGTTCCTAAGGAAAATGTGAAAAATGTGGTTTTCTCCCACTTTAGACGATGAGGGGGAATGGTCCCTGAAGCAGGCGAGGACGCTAGAAACAGCACCCCCCACCCCTCCACCCCTGTTTGTGGGTGAGAAAGGTCCAGCTCTTCTTACTTTTGTGAACATACCTCAGTGGTTTATGCGCTGTCTTGGTGTAGCATCCACAGCTGGCCTTGAGAGTGACGTGACAGTGGTGCAGGGCAACAGTTGGAGAAGGACGAGTCTTGCAGTAGAAGGAGCACTGGTCTCAGCCACAGGAAACAGTAGCAGACTGTTCTCACTGGGAGCCCTGCTGTCCAAACTCAGAGCTACCAGAGGTGTAGGAGAGGCAGCAGAGGTGTCTTGCCCAGGCATGGCAGTGGGGAGCTGTGAGGAAGCGCCTGTCCAGCACAGTCAAGCAGTGCACAGAGTGTAGTTGTCAGCAGAACAAGGCGATGCTGTACGGGAGTCCACCATCAGAAGCAGTTTCAGGGATGCTGATCATCTCTGTGTGGAATCCTGTAAGACTCCAGAAATAGTTCTGGTTCATGATCATACTGTGCCTAAGATCTGGCTTTCCCTGACTTGGTCACCTTACCAGCATCTGCATCTGGTTCCAAGACACAGAAGTACAGGAAGGGAGGAGGTGAAATAGGAAGGGGAGAAGGAGGAGAGCAGGATGGGGCCAGGGAAGGAACTCAGCAGTAGTCCCTCCCCTGCAAGCCGTCTCCACAGACAAGGAGAAGGGATGTGGTTGGGGTGAGGCAGAGTGGACTTGTTCCTACATTGCCATTACTGACCATGTGACCTTGAAGCCTTGCCTCTGGCTTTTCTTAACTGTACAGGGAGAACAGTGGTCCATTCCCTTTATTTCATTTTTGATGAAATTCCATTTTTTGTCTGTAGCATTGTACCATAAAATATCTTTCATAGGATCCCCTGAAATTAGGTATGCCATAGGGCTACATTTTGTCTATTAAGGTATGGAAAGAAGTAACTGAAGATGTCTTAAACCGGGTGTTTATAGGGTCTTCCTCACTGTAGGGAGTAGAGCAGGAGAGATCTTTCTGTTTTCTCTTTCTGTTGCCTGGAAGGCAGTCACATTGACTGGAGTCCCAGTAGTTTTCTTGTACCACGAGGTGACCTGTAGGTTAGAAACCACATCTGAGACATTAGAATGGGAAACAGAAGGATCCTGAGCCCTTACCAATCTGTGGAGCAGCTGTACCATCCTTGAATGGCTCAGCTATGGTCTTCTGTGTGTTCAAACCGTTGTTACTTTACATGCTGCTGTTTAAATGTATCTGAGCCCATCACATTGGGGCACCTGATCCAGGGCTGTCGTAAGGATTAAATTAGCTAAAGAACAGGGGAAAGTTTTATGAGCTGCGATTGCAACATAAACAAAAAGAAACTGAATTAGTCTTGTTCTTGTCATGCGAGTAGACTGAAGGGCCAGGGCTGTGATAGACGGATCCTGATAGACTGGCTGGGCAGAGAGGCAAGAGCTGCTGGGTAGGGTGAGGAGCTGCAGACAGCAGGGCAAGCTTTTTGCTAGTTCCCGCATTTAAATTAAATCTTTACTATGGGGAAGGCGCCACTGCAGGCAGCAGAGGAGGGAATGGTCCGAGCAGGGAAAGAGAGAAAGCCTCAATGTTTAGAAGCAGGGACCCTAGCACTCCCCAGAACCTCAGTATGGGGAATTTGGAAAGTCCAATAGGGCTGATTTGGGCAAACCAATGGTATTGTGTTCAGAAAACATTTGTTAAGTCTGTCCAAAGAGGACTGGATTCTACAGCCTCTGCTTCCAGAGGGTCCATGAAAGCTCCCTCTTGGAGTACTCCAAGAGCAAGAAAACACCTGTAAATTTTCAGCTCCTGGGAACCAAGTGCAATGTGTTCTCACCCCCAAAAAAGGAGAATTCAAGCTGTGTGTCTCACGCACATGCACACATACACACGCACACACACTTCACAATGTCTCTGGCAGGTACCAGAAAGACTCACAGGTACCATGGGCCTCCACACTATTGAAATGGCAGATTTGCAGGTCACAAAATATGTGTGTGGATCATAATTTTATCTGAGCAATAGAAGTGAGAAGAAATTTGAGACCAGGTGTTAGATCTGTCATTGTTCAAGTTCTATACTTGTCATTGTTCTGTTCTATACTAAAGCAGATGATTTCCACCTAGAGTGGTGATAGTGAAAAAGGGGGCTTCTCTTGTCCTATCATAGGACCAAAACCTGTATCTTTTCATAGTCATTCATTTGGTCTACACGGCAGGAGCTGAGAGCTATAAACCGCCTCCCAGCCAAACCATAGTCAGCACCCAGCTTTCCATGCCTCATTCTGAGAGGGCTGACTGGGGCTAGAAGAAAGAATTTGTCATGTAGCTAATATATCAGGTTGACTGTACACATTAATTTTAAGCCCCCAGCCTTTACCAGAGTTGCTCACAGGGTGTTTAAGTCAGTCTTAGGTGTTTCTCTGTGGAAGGTGCCAGCAGCTGGTACTGTGGAAATAATAGCTTCATGCACAGAAGGCTGGGCCTTCCACAGACTAGAGCCTGCATTTTTGAGAGCTGGCTGTTCCCTGGCATCCTGGGGCCTGGAGGGCCAGATATGGGGTATGGGGGTGAAGACTAGAGCTCCATGTATTCTGGTGTGAAGTCCACTTCCCAGCTGTGCACATGACTACCTGACTTAACCTCCATGTCTCTGTCAACCGCACCCTGTGTCCAGATTGTCCTGTGAGAGAAATAGATTTGCACGTTGGCTGTCGCCATTGAAATTTTCCAACTGACTTTGCCGCTGGCATTACCTGAGCAGCAACCAGAGTTTTCCATGAGTTTCACCCCTGGCTTCTGCTTAGTGAAAGGAATCTCCGTAGGATTCAAAGTCCTGAGAGGTGAGGGAGCTTGGTATGGGAAGTAGAGACCCTGTCTGCCTGTCGACATCTTGGTTCCCTGTCCACCCTTCATATTGAAGCTTTGCTTGTTTAAACAGTAGGGTCTAAGTACGGGCCTTTCTCAGAGGCCAAGGAAGGTGCCTGTGCGGTCGCTTCCTTGCTGGGCTGTCTTAGGTAAGTTGCCAGACCTTCCACCTTTGGAAGGGGGAGGTACTAATAATCCCTTGCAGAAATGCCAGGGAGACCCCTTACCTGAGTTAGTAAAGGCAGAGACCCCAGAGTGGGTCTGGCACAAGAACCCTCTCCCTGCTTCTGGAGAAGTGTGTGTCTAACCAAGCTTAAGAGTCCCACGATTCTGTGCCCAAGGCCCTGGGCTCCTGGCATATTCTACTGATTCTTCAGAGCAGCTATTCCCATGGCCAGCCAGGAAGCTTCCATTGCAGAGGGAATCATGAAGGTGCTTTGAGAGTGAGGGCCAGAGCCATTTGGGAAGGTCCCAAGTTTCCTGCTGGATGTGAAAAGTAGCATAGCTAACTCCACCCACAAGTCCTCTCAGGGACACATCCATCTTGTGCTTGGACAGCGCTCCCAAAGGGAAAAGCCAGGCTGGTAAAGCACAGGACTGACTGACCTACCCTTCCCCAAACATCCCCTCTAGGTTCATGTCCCCTCATGGGTCATCTCTGCCCCTTCAGTTGCTCTCTGGCTCCTCCAGGTCAGAGGTTCTGCCCACAGCAATTAAAAAACAGTAGGTGTAGTAAAGGCGGGTGGCAAACTGCTGCAATATTTCAGGATGGGAAAACAAGCCACTCTCCAGGATCTGCTTCCAGGGACGTCAACTTCAGAGGCACATAGCTGGATGTCATTTCCCTCCGTTGCAGACACTCAGTGCCACTAGGAAGCCAGCTGGGGCACTGACCACTGAGAGCTCCCACACGCTTTAAATGCTTCAAGGAAGCTCCTCAGCAAAGGCAGATTCCAGAGGGGAAGACGTTTTGCCTGTTAACTTGCTCCTCTGGGAAGTCCTCTCTTTCCCATCCTGGTATTCCCAACCATGGCGGTTGAGCTTACCTATACCACTCTTCTCATCCCTTCCTGACCCATTGTGCTGAGTATTGTTTTGTGTGCGCTAGCATGTGTATGCTAGGAATTGTTTCTGAGGACAGAAGAAGGGAAGGGGGAGGAAGGGAGGGCCCTCTTTCATTTTTTTTTTCCTTCTGGGACTTTTTTCTCTTGTTTGTTTTGGGGTGTCATTAAGTATTCAGTCTGGCTTGTAATTCCATCCCCAGTCAGATGACATGCTTGTGGCTGGTTTAATTGGAAGCTGATGATGACCTGCTCCGAGCCTGTTTCCACAGGGGAATGTTGAGATGGGACTGTCCCAGCCAGTCTGGATGTTGTAACTGCAGCCTTCTGTGGCACAGTCCTATCTTGCTTGGCTTGGCCTTGAACCCTAGCAGCAGGTATTGGCTTCCACAGTCCAGAGACCATCAGAAACTCTGGAGGAGGCCTGCTGGGACCAGCCGTGATGGCAGTGATGGGGTCATAAGGTCTAGAAAGCCACACCTACAGCCAGCATGTTCCATCTGTCCTTCATTTCCAAGCTTAGTAGAGCCAAGTTCTAGTTGGAGCTGTCTCTTTGGCCTGAAACTGGACACAAGAGAGCAAAGATAAGCAGGTATGTTGCTGTGAACACACAGCTCCAGACCAGACAGCCTACCTGCGTGCTTCACCTCTTCCCACTGTGGGTTGACATCTTTCAGTAGCTTTCCAGACTCTTGTCCACCATAACAACCTCTGTCTGTCACCCTAAATGCCAGCAGTGAGAATGCCAGATGGTCCTGCAGGCTCTCTTCTCCCCCCAGGAGACCAGTCACCCAGTGGCAGGCCATAGAGCACCCCAAGGAGAGCTCTCAGCACAGGTGTGCTCCTCCGATGCTGGGGCTCACAGAGAACCTTGCACTGTGTGTGGGAAAGCATCCCTCCACAGGAGAAAATGCAGGAAGAGGGAGTGACCCTAGGCCTGGCTCAAGCACCTGACACCTTAACGCCCACACCTGTGACACATTTCCTTCAACAAGGCCACACC
>CM053753.1:51662013-51717476 GCA_028658305.1 Pachyuromys duprasi | reverse complement strand
CTTTCTCTCTCTCTCTCTCTCTCTCTCTCTCTCTCTCTCTCTCTCTCTCTCTCTCAGACTTTATGGCCTACATTAGAAGTTGGAATCCCAGAGCATAAGTTAAGGAGGTAGGAATTTGAATTCTGGGATCAGCTTTGTTTCTTTGCTTGTTTGAATGTCCTGACACATCCCTTGTCATGAGTGGCCCCCACTTTTCAGATCTGTAAAATGGGTAGGTTGGCCTCAGTTGTTACCAGGCGTCCTTTCCAGAGCTCTCGGCTCTTTTTGTCAACTTCTCACAGAATTTGGATGGAGCACGTCCAGCCAGCCTAAATGATAACCTTCCTTTTAAAACATCCCTTCAGGTTTTTTCACCAAAGTTCTTCCCTAGGCATCACAACTTTCATTTATTCTTTGTACTGGGGACCATCCTATCACTTAGTTCTTAGTTCTGTGTGGTCCTGCCGCCATCCCCCACCAGTATCTCCCTGAGGTTGTCACTGTGGTTGGCCCCACATAGAAACATCTTTTCCTCAAAGCATCTCCCCATGTTTCCTATACAACCACCCAGATGTAGTTCCCACAGAGAGATGGCTCTGGCAAGACCAGAGTCCAGGGAGCAGGTCCTTCAACCGGTCCCTTCCTGGTGAGCTGCAGTGTGTGGGGATCAGGAACCCAGAGGAAGGGGGGTGAGGGGCGATGGAACCCGTGCAGAATCACGGGAGTCAGACTCTGGAGACCAGACTCAAAGGTGCAGATCTGACTTTATTATCCAGTGTAACAGCCTTTAAATGATTGACAGGCCAGTCAGACCATCCCGTGCTAGCCTCAAGCACCAGTAACAATCAATCAGGTTGGTGCAACTATAAGGAAATGTGGGAGATGGGGGGAGGTCACCGTAGGAGACTTCCATAAAGAAAGGGGAAGCAGTCACCATCCTAGCCTCGGATCCATTTTGAGACTTCACTAGTGTGCTACGAGTCCAACACTGTGTGCAGTAGATCAGGACTTTTCAAGGAATCATAGGAGTCACTGACGCTTCATTCACCATTCCCTGTGTGCCTCCAAAAGGCTTGCCTTGACATTCCCCACAGCAGCGTCCCTCCTAGGCATCGACCTCTTTTCAGCAGTGACATTTACACCTTGGCATCTTGTTTCCTAATTTTATAAAAGGATGGCCTTTGGTCAGGTGGCCATATGACAGTGCAGGCTGCAGATACCTCTGGGGAGATGGGGGTGTCCTTTGCCCAGCCAGAGCCTGGCATTCTGCACCTGCGTGAAGGCTCTCTCCAGGTTGACAGAATTCCTCTCTGGGACCATGAGGACGAGGCCTTCCTAACCTTCATAGCCCTGTCAGCACCACTGGGCAAATGCCCTAGTCCCTGTCTTCCTTCTTCACAGCATCAGGGTGACATGGCTTTACTGCAAGAGATGGTGGTGTGTCCTGTTCCTGTCTCACTAGGGCTCTGCTTTGCTGTATATAAGGGCTGTGATCTGGGAATGAATATGGAGCAAAAGAAAGAGAAATGGCTAGAGAAAATGTTTGTGTTATGGGGTCTCCTCAGGCCCAACCGTTGATAGCTCAACACAAGAACTTGGGACTGGAACTTTCACCCGACAACATTCTTTCCTGGCAAACATTCTTTCTTTAGGGTTGTCATTCGGTTCTTTCCCCTGTGTCCTGGGGCTGCCATCTAAAGCAGCAGGACCCTTGTGGCCTGTGTCTGCTCTCCACTCCTACACACACAGACTGCCAGGTTAGCAGCAGCCAGCCCTGACTTCTGGGCTTTGGCTTTGTCATCCTTTATGGACGTGGGAGGAAAGTAGCTTCCTTACTCCTTTTGTGGGGGTTGCAGTGTGATGCCGGCAACCGGTGGGGTCCTCGTTTGCCTCGGGAGAACTTCCTTCCCAAGCCCTCTGCCCAGCAGTCTGCTACTCTGCTTTGCACTGTCCTGACCAGCTGGATTCTCATCTGTTGTAACTTTTGCTCTTTTTTTTTTTTTGTTGTAGGAAAGTCACGTAGAATATCAATTAAGGCTTTGTTTCTTCATCACAAAGGAAAATAAAACAAGGAACAAATAAATAAGTTTTTTTAACATTGTAAGCTGTGATTTTTTCATAAACTAGCTTAGAGAATGGCAATTGCTTCCTTGAATACCCCAGAGTGTTTGCCAAATGCCAAATCCTTCATCACTGATAGAGGCCAAGATGCCTAAGCTATGGTCCCTGTCCTCAGAGGGCTTCTAGGGACAACCATATCCTAAGAGCTGTGATGTCCTGCAGCTGAGCAATCAAGGAAGGATGGCTGAAAAGGAGGAGTGACGCCCCAATGCTCTACAGTGGGCATGGATATTCACCCACCTATTCCTGTCCACACCCAGGGCCCAGCCCAAATCCCCCCTTCCGAGAAGTCTCCCAGGAGTTTGCAGGCCCTGTGTATGCAGTGAGATGATGCTATCTTTATTCCTCTCTTCTGGCAGCCTCCAAATCAAATACCTTAGCTCTCCATGGGGCATCCATGGTTGCATGCCAGCCAGGACAGGCACTTTGGAATGAAACATACCTGGTCAGCAGGCTAGACAGTAGCCCATGCATTTGAGCAGAATGGATTCTGCATTTAGAAAGGGCTGCTGGCTGGTGAAAGCACAACAGTTCTCTTCTTTACTCTCTGTTAGATGCCAAGACTCCCAGCATGCTATTTTTACTTTTTGAGGATCATTCAGCTCATACTGTCCCAGATCCCAATCCCCCTAGCTTAGCCTCCTGAGTAGTGGATTACAGGGGTATGGTCCATACCTAGCCTTAATGCCCTTTTGTAAATTTACTTCTCCAGAGATCCTGCAGATCATTCAGCTGGACCTGGACCTGAAGTATAAGACCAACATCCGAGAGCTGTTTGAGGAGTTTGACAACTTCCTGCCAGGTGCTGTTATCGGCATAGCCAGAGAGATGCAGCCTGTGTACAGGTACGTGCTGGCAGTTTGACGTGGCGTGAGGACCCCTCCCCTCCTGTCCTCTCTTCTTCTACACGTGCAGCAGTACATGGTCTTTCTGCACTTGCATCCTGGAAACATATTTGCACTGAGGGCTGACAGGCAATGTCACTGGCAGGTAGGGGTTGTGTTTCAGAGCTGGAGAGGCCGCCTGCTTAGAGTGGGGGATTCCAGTAATTTTTCCTCCTGAAAACTCAGTTGTCTAGGTTGTTGGCTTTGGGTACGCTTGCAGGGTTAAAATCCTAGGTTTCATCTGGCAACACTGTCAGGATTTCCCCTCCAGCCTAGTGAGCTGGGTTTTCGTGGCCTCCTGTCACCATGGTGCTATCACACCTTAGGGAGAGGGTGGGCAGTGTCACAAAGGAGCAGCAGCAGCAGCAGCGTGGGACACAGATGGGTATGAACTGGTCAGGAGAACAGGCGCTTTCTTCAAGGCAGCACTTCCTTGTCAAGGGTATGTCACAGAGAAGCTCCCATGCTTGAAGCCAGGAGACACGTCAAGAACACTGTCTGCACTGCTTAAATGTTCTTGGTAACAGAACGGTTAAATAAGATGTATCTACCCAGTTGAGTACTGGATAGCAGTTAACAAAAAGAGCGCACAGTAGTTGTATGTGATGGTAGGCAAAACAAACAGCGCTCTTTACTGAGGCACACATAAGTGCCAAAAATCACAGGGGAAACCAGGGAGATGCTCTCAAAAGCCAGCATGGGTCTTGAGGACAGACAAGGGGTGGCGTTTTTATCCTGGTGCCCTGAAATGGTTGTGCACATATTACACATACATTTGTTTAAAGAGAGAGGAAGAGGGAAGAATAGGAGACATAGGTTTGGGTTCAAAACTAGTCTCACAGCTGAGGTTCTAGTGTTCCATGTTGTTGACTCACCCTTCCCCCTCCACCTCTCACAGAGTGACAGCCTCCCCCCAAAGCCAGATGATCAGGCTTGCTCCGGAAGACCTAGAATTCTTCCGTGGACTCCTGGGGCCCTTTGTTCTCTGTGCCCCCTGTGCTGGCTCCCTGCAGGACTCCTGGAGGAGCTGGAAGTCATCTGAGAGCTGCTGGCCCTGGCATGGAGTGACTCAGAGCATGTCCCCCACACAGGAGGGGAAAGGACAGGCTGCGTTTAGTGGTGGCTTTTTGCAAGTCTCAGATCACATAACAGGAAATTCCTTCAAAGCCTCAAATGAGCTGATAACTCCTGGGGCCTTGTGGGCTGTTCCCTTACATAATACTGACCCAGGCTCTCCAGAGTCCTGGGCAGTCTCCTGCTTGCACAGGGTGGGGGTTGGAGTTGAAAGGCAAACCTGCCATGTTGGCTACACTTCCTGAGTCAACACTGCTCCTGAGGCAGGCGGCAGACAACAATAACTTTATAAATCCTGAGTTCCAGCCCCAGCTGTCAGTCACCATACCTAAGGCCTCGGTGCCCCTTAAGATGGAGCAGAGGCTCTCTGGGACTTTATCTCATTCCAGTTTTAGGGCTCACAGCTCCTCCACCCTGCTTGACTGTTTGCTGTCTGCAGTGAGTGCCCTCCTGCAGAGACCCAGGCCCTAGGACACCTACACAGGCTGGTTATCAGATACTGCTACATCAGCAACACCTGCAAGACAGGGTTAGATATTCTTGTTATATTACACAGAAACCTCATCCCATCTGTTACAATCTTGTCCAGAATTTTATTTTCTGCAAAATTAGGCTTTTATAGTGGTAGAACTTTAATCACTCTCATTATCTGACCTTCACAAAAGAAACAGCTAAAAGGTGGTAATTCCGATTAAGTTTCCCTTGCTTTCTGTGGCTTTATCATTATGTGCAGTGCTGATCATGAGAACCTGGTACTGGCAGAGTCCACCACCATGCCCGGCTGTGCAGTCTTTTTAAGTCTTTTTAATGCCCCCATTCAATATTGATGCTTTGCTGTAAACCACCACTAAATGTCACTAAAGACTGGTAATAAATGAGTGTCTCACACTACTCTGCATCCAAGGATCAGCTGTTACAGTGTGTGCTTTCAGTATTTGCTGGGCCTGAGAATGGTTTGGCTGGTGGCAGACAAATATGGCATGTATGTACATGTGTGGGGGTACACATACATAGCCTTCATCCATAAGGAAACTAGGTGACCCAAGGACCTGAACGATTACTTTTAGTTGTCCCCTGCTTTGGAGTATTTACATGCCTGGGACTGGATGCTGGAGGGAGATGGTGGGAAGAAGAGTAGAGTCTAGTTAACGCTACCTTCACAAGCATAGGCGAGGCTGGGCTTTTCTGAGTGGACGTGGCTCCTGCTTTTTAGACACGGGTGACAGTTTGTGGGGGACCCACAGCCCAAGCATTAGTCCTGTCTACTGCCTGCAGAGCTCCCTCCCCCAACAGCTGGTGCTCAGAGGCCTCCCCAAGTGTCCCGATGTGACAGGGACAAGTTCCTTGTTCTAAGCGGAATTTCATAAGAAAGAATCTGAGAAGAAAGAAGCGAATAACAAAACGCTGTCGCTCTGGGTGCAGCATGGCTGCTGGCTTGGGTCTGGAAATTCACTGAGCAGGAAGAGGCTCTGGCCCCCCAGCTGTGTGAGTTTTATAATCACTTGTCCCACAATTACTGTACTTCAAAGGGCACACAGCAAGTCGTTCTATGGTGGCTTCCCCTCCATTGTGAGTTGTGAAATGTCTCAGGCTTGCAGGAGGGTGAGGAGAAGTGTTTCCCACTGTGCATTTGTCAAATGGCTTTTTCACATTTCTCCCCCAAACACACACACAAACACACCAAACTGCTTTCTGGACAGTGCTACAGGGTCAGGGAATGTTGGAGTACAGAAGAGGATGCTTTTCTCCCTGGTGCCTGTTAACAGTTGGGTTGAGTCAGACCAACCATGACTTTCTTCATCTGAAAAGCCCTGGTCATCTTGGGTAGAATGCTGCCCTTCCCTCCTCTGACCTTTCTATGCATCTCTGCCAGGAACTGGACCGCTGCTTAACCTCTCTGTGGTGCTGTGTGATTGGGGTGAGTGACCAAAGAGAAAGAGAACCCTGAAGCCTTCTCTGCAAACCCACCCTTGAAGTTTACAAACATAGTGTTGTGGGATGGCTTCCTGTGAGTGCATTAGAAGTCCAGGAAATAGCTGCACCTTCTTTGTGTGCATCCAGCAGAAATCAGTATGAAGTCATAGAACAGCCTAAGCAGCTGTTGTAAAGGCAATGCCATCAGGTTGGACTCAAAAGCCAGTTAGCTGCGGGTTGTGCTGCAAGTCGCAGGCTCCTCTGTGTTTTTCATGTTTGGCAGAAAGATCTCTCTGTCTGTCTATCATCTATCTACCTATTGATCATCTATCCACCCATCAATCTGTCTATCATCTGTGTCTCATTAACTCCTACTCTGTCTGAACCCTGACTAGATCAGGTGCCACCCAAGACAGGACACCAGTGCTGTGGAACTTTAGGTTAGGAACAGATACTGGTTTGTGTGGAAAGCATGATCCAGAAAGTATATGGGCATACCTAAACTAAAGTTATTGGTTGTTTATTCAGAAAGTTGCAGTCAACAAAATATCCTGTTTGTTTTTCCTAAATCTGGCAACCAAACCTCAGCTCCTACCCCAGTTGAAAAACAGCAGAAGGGAGTGATCGGGCTTTCCTTCAAGAGCCTGGGTAGGAACAAAGTGTATGGAAATAGAGCATGCAGGGTAATGAGGGCTAGAGTGAGTGTGGGCTCTCCCTCAGAGTGCCTAGCCCAAAAAGGACCACCCTGCAGGAGCTAGGGGCTAAGCTGGCCTGAGTTGTTGAAGAGGCCACAGTGCCAGGCAGCCTGGCAATGACTTAACTTCAGTTCTCAGGCTCCTCCTAACCCTAGTGGTTGTCAGAGAGAAAGCTGGAGCCTGAGTGGCAGCAGCGGGTCACCTTGCCCTGGAGCTGGCTGCCTGAGGAGCCTCAGAGTGGCAGCTTTGTTGGTGAGGTCCACAACTTCTGCTGCATTCACCAGCCCTACAGGCCAGCATCCTTCAACAAGCCCAGGCACACCATGTGGCCATGGCCAGAGCTCTATTGGGAGCCCTGTGCCAGCCTCACCTCCTTTCAGATGCTGGGATGAGCATGTCTGTCCAGCTTCTCCGCACTTGCCTTATTCTTTCCTGAGACTGGCTCTCGGAGGCGTGCTGGGTAGGAAGGGCTCTCGGGGGCATGCTGGGTAGGAGAGGAAGACACTGCTGCTGCTCTGCTTTCATGCCATCTTGAGAATTAGGTCCTTTCTCTGGGGCTAGTTTCTTTAGCTGAGAAGTGAGATCGTAGCACTTTTTGCAGCAGAATTGATGGGGGATTAAGTTAGATGAAGTAGTTATGGTTTCTGGCTAGGACAGAATAACGTAGTGGTGGTAGAGTGTTCCTCCGAGCCCTAGTGCAGCCACTGGAGTCTTGGGTGCTAGGAAGTCACTTAGCCTCCAAGACCTTGTTTCCTGCTGTGTAAAGTTGGGGTTAGGATGATGTTAGCAGTGTATACCTCTGTGGTTGAGGAACTTATTACCTGCTGTACGAGCCTACCTGCCTCATTAGGGCAGACTGAGAAACTATAACTCCTATCAGATTCTGTGTTCTCCCCCAAAGCAATCACACTCATCAGTTTAGCATCTATACATAGCAGATTTTCCTCTACCTACATGCCTTAAACAAGGTGAGGTATTGGCAGCACAGAAACCTACCGTATTATGGGAGACAAGGACCAGTCTACAGGGACAGGAATGTTTTAATATCCCAAGAGGGTATTGGAAACCCAGAGAGTAACAGAGAAGGAGGTGTCCTGTGAAGTCTATGTGGATGGGACCTAGAAAAGAAAGGGGACAGAGGACCATCCCAGCAGATCCCAGCTCCTGCCTCCACACCAGCCTGCCATCTGCTGCCTGTGTCTGGGTGTTTGATCCTGTTTTCCTGTGGTGGATGAGTTGGCTACTCTGCTTGCTCCTGGAGCTCAGAACATGGCCCTAGTCCTTGTCTCATCTCTGGCCCACAGAAACGTTGGTTTCAGATTTGAACCCTACTGTGTCTTTTTCCCTGGACTCTATCTGTAGAAGAAGTAATTGTCAGTGTGGTGTGGTGGTGCATACCTATAATCTCAGTATTTGGAAGGCTGAGGCAGGAAGATCCATTTTGGGCCTAGGCTACAAAGCAAGTTTGAGTCTATCTTAGGATGTGTAGATAGACCCTGGTCAAGCCAACCAAACAATAGACAAAAAAAAGGGTAATTATTAAAAAGAAATAAAACATATTTTCATTCCTTATGAGGATTGTATTGTTGGGTTTTGTTTGTCTTTTAATCTGTAAATTTATCATTGTGTAAATGAACTTTCTTTTTTCCTTTTTCTTTTTTGCTTGTTTTGAGGCAGTCATGGAGAAAGCTCAGGCTAGGCTCGGAACTGCACCCCTCCGACCTCAGCCTCTCAGTGTTGCCACTACAGATATGCAGAGCCAAACCCAACCCACTTTAGACATTCTTGTGAATTTGGTGTGTGCCCACATCAGATGTGATGAGCACCCTGTGCCCTACTCAGCCTTCATTTGGTAAGCATTGCTGGGTTCCTGAATATTCTTTTTCTTTCACTTTTTATCATGGTGAACTTTTAACACATACAGACATGGACTGCATCCTAGTGCTCTGGCTCGTCCATACACAGGGTTTACCACGGAGCTTCAGGCTTGATAAACAACAGTTGCTCTTGTTTCTTCTCTTCTCCACACACTTTCTTCTTCCCCAGATTATCTTGAAGTCAGCCCCAGACATTATTCTGTTGAATCTGAAAATGTCATTTTCAGTCCTTTTCTTTGTAAGACTTACCTGCCCGTGTAGGCTTAGAACTGAGCAGTTACATGAACTCTGCCAGTTCCTCAGCTGATACGAGACATCCCACTTGTTGACCTCCTCTGTGTCTCTCCATGTTGCCTTGTGTCAGGATGCTCATGTGACTTTCACTTCTGGAGAGCTTCCTGACTGACACACATTGTTCACTAGATGTGGACTTTCTTCCAAAAAGCCACCCCCCCTCCATCCCTCAGCATTTGTAAACTAGGATGCGAAGATAAAAGGTCAGTTCTCCTCTGTCCCTGCCACCCGCCAGCAGGTGAATTTCTGGGCCTTGGCCTTGTGTTTGTCTTTAAGAAATGAGCCAGTCAGGTTCTGGTAGAATTGAATCTAAGTGAAAGAGTGGGGACCCGCTGTCTTTTCCCAGAGTGACCTTTTGAAAGAAAACTGGGCTGCAACTGGTCTGGCCTGGAGGTACTTTTATGAGGATGACTTTATCAAGGTCAGAGGATGGAGCTGCCTTGCAAGAGATTGAAAGTCTATTGTGTCTATTGTGAGGGTTTTGTTTCGTTTGTCATTGTGGAAGAGAAATTCTAAAGGAAAAAGTGGTCTGTAAGAGAACCCAGGTGAAAGCTGTCAGCGACTTAGCGACGTGATTAACTCCTGTGTGATGACTGAGTCCCCGTAAGCTGGGGCCATCAAGGGCCATCCAAACACAGAGGGAAAGCGTGAAGTCTGCATGTGCTGCTGATGAACGCAGGTAGAATGTGTCTGACAACACAGCTCCCTTGAGGTCCTCTGCCAGCAGGCTCCCAGGGCTTTAGGACTACTGAATCCTAAAACCAGATTTACCACATCTTAAGGCACTGGTTCTCAACTTCCCTGGTGCTGAGACCGTTTAATACAGTTCCTCATGGTGTGGTGACCCCAACCATAAAATTATTTTGTTGCTACTTCATAACTGTGATTTTGCTGCTGTTATGAATAGTAATATAAATATCTGATACGCAGCCAGGCATGGTGGTGCATTCCTGTAATCCTAGCACTCTGAGAGGCAGAGACAGGCAGATTTCTGTGAGGTTGAGGCCACGCTGGTCTATAGGGTGAGTCCAAGATGTCCAAGGCTACACAGAGAAACCCTGTCTCAAAAAAACAAAATGTAATATGCAGGATATTTGATATGGGATCCCTGAAGAGGTCATGACCCACAGGTTGAGAACCAATCAATGTGATGGGCATCTCCTGAGAGCATGACTGAGAGAGTGGATAAGGAAGCAGGTTACTTGTTCCATCCCTACTATGCAGGTGAATACCAGCCAACCAGGAGATGTGTGCTGAATTAGTGAGGGACAGAGGATGTCACCTGAGCAGTAGAGGAGCTGGCCATTATGTGGTCCTCTGTGGTTCCACCATTGCCTTCTTACAGAAATGGCTTTCTCATGAATTTTCCATTTCTCTTTGGCCTGTTGGTATATATGCGCAACAGGAATTGGTGCTATTAGGAATTCTGAAGTTTTTGAGATTCAATTGTAGGGAGGACAGGACGGATAACATGTAAGAAAGAACAAGTGTCTGTTTCTTAGGTATGATTTGTCCCTAAGGGTTCATAGGCTGGCTACTGTATTCCTCTATGGGCTTATGAGAAGTAGTGGACACTTAAGAGTTAGGGCCTTGAGGGAGGCCCGTAGGGCATTGAGGGTGCCACCCTTCCAAGGACTCAGGGTGCTGCTTACCCTTCCAAGGAATTGGGATGCTTCTCATGGGAGTCTTTGCTTAGTTCTCATTAGTTGGTAGATACAGAAAAAGATACCTGGGTCCTACACACACACACACCTTCCACTGTGATGCTGTCTGTCAGGAGGTCCTCACCAGATCCCAGCCAGAAATGGTGCTATTTGTTTCAATTTCCAGAGTCATGGGCTAAATAAGCTTTATAATGTAACCCAGCCTCTGGTATCTCACTATAGCCATGAAAAATGGATGGTAACAAATGCCAACACCATGCCAGAACCAGTGTTCAGAGATTCACCTTGGATGAACCACAAAGACATTCTGCTGTAGAGACTATAAACTTTGCTAAGTAACTCTCAGTTTTATTGTCTGAAAGGTCTCTCTTCCTCCCTCCCTTCCTCTCTCTGGTGGTCAAATCTGCTAAGAAATGCACATACTGGCTTGAGCTCTGAGCCCAAATAGAAAACTTATTAGGCATTTGTGGAAGGTCTGGATATGCAAATAAACTGGACCCTGTCCTTCAGAATCCTATAGCCTAGCAGGGGAGACCTTCTCTAGATGGCCTCACTAGGAAATGCTACAATTGTGGTATAGCAGAAGGCTGGCTTCTTAAAGCCTGTTTTCTTTTGTCAAATAAATATCTTAGTGAATAAACTGTATTAGCATCTTAGGCAGCATAAAAGGTCTGGGTGAGAGGGGTTGGGGGTGGAAACAGTATGGTTGGATCACAGTGGCATGTGTATGAAAGGGACCTGTGGCAAACAGCACGTGTAAAGGGTGAGCTAAGTGTGATGGGCTACATACGAAGAGTGTATGGATGTGGCTCCATGGTCACCTCAGACACGAGTTTCAGTTCAGTGACTACATTTCCTCAGGTGACAAAGTGGCATGGAGATTCAGTTCCCAGCCCCTGTACCTCCAGGTTAGCAGCAGAATTGGTTAAAGACATCAAGTGTTCAGACTGAGCCTTTTTATTGTTCACTATGGAGAGTCCCTGGGCTCCTCCTCTGCTTGAGAATGGCTGGGTTCATCACACCCCTCCCCATCTCATCTAGGAGCTGAGTCCCTGAGTGTGCTCATTAGGGAGCCTGGCCCTCCCATCTGCCCCCATCCTTGGAACTTTTGGATCACTGCCTGGGAGAAGAGTTGCTTGTGCCGGGGCTAGAGTTGTTTAGCACATAATGACTGGCCTGCATTCTCACTGTGTCTCTGCCTGTGCAGGTGAGCTCTCATTATGAGGCCAGCCCATCCTGATGGATTCTCACAAATGGAAAGTCACAGAGACGTTCATGGGGCCTCGTTAATGTCAGGCACTATGGAGAAAGGTGCCATGCATGCCGCTGCTTCTCTGTGCCTGTTCATTTACCTCTGTGTGTGGCCCTGTATGGTCCATATAGCACTTCTGACACCACTGTTGTTGGCAGTAGTAATGTTTAAGCATTTTATTCTCCTGGGGCCTCTCCAGGGTGGAATCATTCCAAGGCTCTGGGTAAAGAAAGAATGAAAATATGGCATTACCCCAACTCTCAGCTCTTACTTACTTTGAGAAGACTCACAGCATCATCTTCCCAGTGAAGGCTGATGCCATTAGTGCCCCCAAAGGCCTTTGTTTCCCTGGTCAGCTTAGATGATTGGTAAGCAGAGTCGAACTTTGTGGCAATGACAACTTGTACTTAGGACTGTGTTACACAGGACGTTCGCCATCCCATGTGCTCAGATGCTGAGTTAGCCCGACTCCATGAGGTCAGTACTGTTCCCATCCCCTCTGACAGGTGAGGAAGCAGAGGTACACAGTGGCAAAAATCAGACATTCATGTGTCTCAGCCTGTAACTGTGGTGTTCTGACCTGGAGCCCTGCCTTTGTCTAGTGCTCCCCTTGACACCCGGGTGTGGCAGGGTACACAGTTGGCTCCATTGAATTCTTACTTCTCATGAGTGAGGCCCTCGCAGCTGGCTCCTCCATGCCTCACTGGGTGGCTGCTCCTCCATGTCCCACTGGCTTTAGCAGCATCTTCTTGGACCTGCTCAATCCTGACCCCTTTACCAGACATCTCTTTGTTGCTGCCTCTGCTTGCCAAGGCCCACAGAGGATGCACAGGAGAGATAGTGTCCCCATTTTACAGAACTTGTTCAAAGTCATAAATCTAGGAAAAGGAGGGCCAAGCATCAAGCACAGCACATTTCCTTTCCCTTGTGATGTCACATTAGCATCTTTTGTGGTAATAAAAGCTTGGGTATGCCAAGGTCACTAGTAACTGACACTCAGTGTAGAGGTTTCTCATGCTTACAGGGTGAGCAGTCTTTTAAAGAGGAAGTGCCCGTTTCTCACTTGCACGACTGAGGTGTAGCTATAGTGGAGGGCAGAGTGTGGAAATGACTGGAGTGGGGCTTCCCGGGAGAATCTCGTGTGGAGTGGAGCTCACAAGGATGCGCTTTCCTGCTGCAGCAAATTCCAAAGCCATTTTTGTGACAGCTGATTTGTGAGGTTTGCTGCAGAAATAGCCATGCTATCAATAGCTAAAGGCTATGTGTTTGCTCTGCTCTGGACAGCTGGCTGCAAAGCCACAGCTGTCCAGGCTTGTGAGGTGTTAATGACGATGTGGAATCAGGACTCACTGAAACAGTTAGCTGTCCTGCAGACAGTAAGACAGGACAGTTGGTGACAAAAGGAAGACTGTCTGGAAATAGGCGCAGGGGTACAGGATCTTCTTAGCCTCTTTGTTTTCAGTTCTGGGGTGACTGAGTAACTTTGAGGCCAGATCTTTGGTCTTAGATGCCTGTCCATGCAGTCAGGGGCTCTGCTACCGAATGGGAGGCTTGTCTTTGTCTGTGCGAGCTCTGGCTGTAGTAAGGGGAGCCAAGTGGCACACACTGAGGGAGGCCCCACTTGATGCCACTTGTGGACTCATGGGCCTTGGTTACAGTGTGGAATTTGTAGGCTCTGAGCTCTGATACAGCGTGAAGGCCCCTTTGTTCTGATTTCCCCTTGGTCTGCCACCTTATCTCCCTGTGGTTCCCTCTCCCCACAGCCTGAAATGGTGCTCACTGAGAGCTGCGATGGACAATGTATCTATTTACCTTCTCAGCAGAACAACTGTTCAGCTCATTTCTTCTGGCAGCCTGTGGTACCATGCCTTTCTGCCTCCATGGGTTTCTAGCCAGGAGTGGCCTTCACCAGATCCGGGTTATGGGCACTTCACCCCTCATCTCCTGCCCTGTCTTTCCTACCCTCAATTCCTGAAGCAGTTTGCTCCTGACTCTGAAAGAGCAGTCATTTGATCCCACCTGCAGTCTCCATGGCTCAGTTGTAAAGTCCTTGAGAACTAGCATCGTCCACCCTTACTCATCTCCATCTTCTGTCCCACCACCTCCTAGAAGGCGGCGACAGCAGGCTGCCCAGCCCCTCTCGTTGATGGAGTTGTCATCATCTCAGTCACCCACAGAGTGCTGTCTGCAGGTGCTGTGAGTGGCTCCCACCTACTGGAACAGAACCTAGGTGCCCTCAGAAAGGATGCACACATCTATTAGGAGGTCCTGGGCTGGAGCACATTACACTGAATATCTAGACATGTCAGGAGAGACATCCAAATGGCCAAAGGCTCACGACAAGAGGAACACCATTAGACAGTAGGGAAATGTGAATCAAATGTGCAGTGAGATACCAACTCCCACCCTGTAAAATAGTTGTGATAAAAATAGGGCAAATGCTGGTGAGGATGTGGGGAAATTGAAGCTCTCACTCACTGCATGAGGGAAATAGAGATGGAGTTACTATAGAGAGCAATCTACAGGCCTTGAAACTGAGCATGAAATTACCGTGTGAGCAGCCCATTGCTCTCCTACAGTGTGCACCAGAAGTACATGCCCACAAAATCTTTCACATGGAGATTCATATTAATGCTATTAGCAACAGCCAAAACAAATAAATAGGCCTGTACCTATCACTTGATAAACACAGAAACAAAATGTGCTGGCTGTGGTGGTACATGCCTTCAAGGCATCTGGAAGGAAGACGCAGGCAGATCTCTATGGATTCAAGGCCAATATGGTCTACATAGTGAGTTCTAGGACAGCCAGGACTACATAATGAGACTCTGTCTCAAAAAACAGACAATTAAAAACTCATATTTAAAAATAAACAAAAATGTGATGGAGCCATATAAGAGAATATTATTTGACCATGAAAGTGAAGGCTTTGTCCATTTCACAACATGGACAAAATTAAGGTGCCTTAAGCCAGACACAAAGGACCATGCTATATGCTTCCATTATGAAACATCTAGAGGGGCCAACATGGTTGCAGAGGCAGGTGACTTGGGATTAGGTTCTAAAAGTGTTTGTGTAGTAGGTAGTCGCCTCCATCTCTGGGAATATAATGAAGTTGTATTTTTACATAGTTGTATTTTTACACAGGGGAGTTGTATGTCAACACCTCAGACTGTAACAGTAAGGGCAGAGAAGGTATGGTCTCCAGTCTGGGGCTCACTGTGTATCCCAGCTCTGCTTTCCATGGAAGGAGATGTCCTGTAATGCTATCCCTCTGCCTCAGCTCACAGCCTTTCCTACACACAGTTTCTCCCCCACCCCTGGGGGTGCATGGTCATAAATACCAAGAGAGCTGCCTAAAGTCATCTTTTAAAGATGAATTTTTTTATTCCATCGTTACGATTCAGCTGCCTTTTTACTTCCCAAGAAACTTGAAATGACTTTTGGCATTTGGCCTACTGCTGGGTGCACGATCACCTTTCACTGTTGGTACACTCACTCACTCATTCATTCAGCCGGCCATCCTTTCACACCAGCATTTTTGTGAGCCAGGGTTTTAACCTCTGAAGAGGCAGAGACGTCTCTGCTGCCAAGGAGTGTAGTTCTCAGCGGAGGAGCAAACATGGAGGTAGCAGGCCGCTGCTGTGATAAAGGTCTCGAAACACTCAGGAAAGACCTTGCGCTCAGCCAGCCACGGGTGGTGGAGAGAACCAGGAAGAGGTGACTAACGAGAAGGCAGGTAAGAGTTGGTCAGGAAGAAAGGACATAGTGGGTAATGAAGGCTTTGTGGGCTTCTGGGGCTGTGAGAGAGAGTTCAGGCCCAGGGGTCAGCTGTGCATGTCTGAGGCCCGGCTGGAGAAGGCAGGCATGGAGGGCTTTCCACACCAAACTGAGGCATCTGACTGTTATCCTGCAGTACCCAGGGAGGTTGTCTTCATCATAGAAAGGTTGGTGGTGGTGTGATGGAAAATTGACTGGAAAAGGATGAAGTCATGCCTGGGTGGGTCTGGGTGAGATTTAAGGGAGCTAGGTAGGAGGATGATACCACGGGACTGAGGAGATACCTGGCTTTGGACTTTGTAGTGAGTGATGACGCCTGCTTGCAACATAAGAGGCCCTGATGGCAAGACAAGGGCTTGCTCCTCAAAGTAAACCATTAACACATACATGAACAGACCTGGACTATATGCTCAGAAGTGACAAGAGTGTTCCTGAGCCAGCCAGTAGTGTGTCTGTGTGCTGTCCCCTCCCCAGTGCCATTACAGATTGTGGGGTGTCACAGTCCCAGGCCACACCAGGCTGTTTCAGGAAGGACTCCAGGAGGAGAGAGCCTTCTTGGTGTTGAAGCTTCTAATGATGCTGGCACTCAGTCATGCCACACAGAGGGGGAAGGTACACCTTTTCATGGATCCATTTGGGACATTTCAGAATTCACTCCCGTTAGATAATTCCAGAGTTTGCATTTCAGCTTTGCTGTGCCTCCTTCTCCACGTCTCCTCTTCCAGGTCTGATCTCGGGATGTTCAGATTTCCTGGGGCGCTGTGTTAGAGGAGGCTTTTCCTGAGGCAAAGAAGCTGTGGGGGCCACCCATCCCAGTTTCCTCACATGCCCCACTCTATGACCCCCAGAGCCTATTTCTTTCCTTAGCATGCTACAGAACTTCCCGGGGAGAGAGGCTGGTGAAATGGCCCCAGGTTCCATTGCGACGGTAGGGTTACAGAACAGAACATGTGAAGATGAAAGGGCTTTTTCCTCTCTGCTCCCCTGGGAGAGTGTTTGGGCCCCTCTGCTTTGTAAAGCCTATCTCAGATGCAAAGCCAGACCTTCCAGTAGCAGCCTCTTACCTTCTGGCAGTGTTCACAGGGGGTGGGGGTGGGGGTAGGAGAGCCTCTTTTCCCCAGGGAAGGGTGTTGGGATCATATGGAAGGAACGAGGAAGAAGCCTTCAGGGCTGTCTGCTTGTCTGTGTCTCCTTTGCTCAAGAAGGCATTCTGTCCCTGTCTGCTTTCTCGCCCTGTTGGGCCTTTGCCAAGACTGCCATGTAACCGAGTAATGTCAAATCGGAAAGTGCGGTCCAGCTCCGGGGTTCTTTCCTGGAGAGCGGAAATCAATCCTCCAAACTCCTTTTTGTCTCAGGCTTGGGGTGAGGCTTAACACACTGTGTCTCTAAACATTTCTAGGGTGAATGAATGAATGAATGAATGAATGAATGAATGAATGAATGAATGAATGAACCAGTCAATCAATCAGTCCCTGGAAAACCCATCTCAGTGACACATAGAGAGTGGCTGCTCACCGTGCCTTAGCCTATTGGCCAAAGACAGTGTCTCAGCTGGCTCTCTCCACGGACTGACCTGGTACCCAGGACTGGAAAAGGAACACATTCTTTGCTGCACTGCTGCCATGGCGTCTTCAGGCTTATGGCCTCCTTTCATCCAGGCCCTTACCTCAGCCTGCCCGGGAAGGGGATTTCCCAGCCTGCCCGTGAGTTTGTAGGACTCGATTCATAAAAGAAAACAGTGTGCTTGTGAAAGATCTGTGATAGAGAGAACTTTTAAAGTGGCCCCCTGTGTGTGTGTGTGTGTGTGTGTGTGTGTGTGTGTGTGTGTGTGTGAAAGAGAGAGAGAGACAGAGAGAGAGACAGAGAGAGAGACAGAGAGATGGTCCTTTCTCACTGCCGGTGGTTCTCATTTGCTGACTATAAAGCAGCAGTTCCTAGATTTCTGGCTCTTTTCACATCTTCCTCATTTTTCAAGGAATGTCATAACCCTATCAGAAGCTTGCTTGCATCAAAATTTTAGTTCATATATTTCTATTGCTTTATTATATCTTGGGCCCTGTTGTAAAGTTTTAAAAGTTGTATAGAGATACAGGTATATTCAACATATACAGATGCATTAAAATTTAAAAGTAGCAAAAAGGAAGATGCTTTAATGCTTTCACTGAGAACCCAAGTTAGCATTTAGTGTCTTGAGAGGCCAAGAAAAAGCGCAAATGACAAAGTGTGTCCATAAGCATAAGCCTGTCCATGTGGCGTGCCCCTGATCTCAGCAACTGTAGTAGGCAGTCCAGAAGAGTTCTTTGGGTCCCCTAATTATTGCTTCCCTTAGGACCTGCAAGTCCATACACAGCCAGCTTAAAAGAGAACGTGCTGTGCCCAGGGTGGCATGGGGATGGTGGCTCTTTGCTCTACCTTCATGTCCCTTTGGAGGGCAGTTCTAGGCAGGGCGGGGTCCAGGGCTCTAGACCCTTGGCTCACCTGTATCTGGAGCAGACCCTTGCAGCGGCATGTCCTTCTGGAGCCTTCCTTCTACTCCCTAGCAATGCCCCACATCGAGGGTACACACACCTGAGTTTCCATCTCCTATTCCCTTCCAGTCCCAAAGCACTGTGCTCAAGAAAGAGGCAGAAACCAAACAGTAGACAATTTCATCACATAGGGCTGGCCAGGACTCTAGGTATCACCATCCTACGAGCATTATGCCACAAGGTGCCTCTTTTTACCTATAGCCAGCTTAGTCTGTTCTTGCTCAAAGCTGGATTCGGGTCTCAAATTCTCAGACCCTGGCTACCTTGGTCCCAAGCAGACACTTTTCTAGGTCCACTCTCCTCCGTGCTATGATAAAAATACCTAGCAGAAACACTTCAAGGCATGAGGTTTATTTTGGCTCACAGTTCAGAGGGGTTTCAGTCCATTCCAGAGGAGAAGGCAAAATGGTAGAGGCAGCTTTTTCTGTGGTGGCAGGAGTGTTAATGGCAGCTTGTTTGTGTTGAAATGTCTGAGAAGCAGAGGAAACAGGCTGAAATGCCTGTGGGTATGATCTTCAAAGGCCTGTCCCTAGTTCCTGACGGCCAGTCCCTACCTGTAATGGTCCCACAGCCTTCAAAAAAGTGTCACAAGCTAGGGGTCAGACACTTAACCCACAAGCCTGCAGAGGACATAATCACATATAATTCTTTCACAATAGGGCTGTTGTGGTGGTTTGAATAGGAATGACCCTTATGTATTCATGTGTTTGGTTGCTTGGCCATAGGGAGTGGCACTATCAGGAGGCACACCCTTGCTGGAAGAAGAATGGCATTGTGGGAGCAGGGGCTTTGAGGTTTTATATGCTCGAGCAGTGTGGACTTATGTGCACACCCAGTGTGGCACAGTCTCCTTCTCCTGCCTTTGGATAAAGATGTAGAACTCTCAGCTACCTCTCTAACACCACGCCTGCTGCAGGCTGCCACTTCCTTCCATAATAATGGGCTAAACCTCTGAACCTGTAAGCCAGCTGCAATTAAATGTTTATCTTTATAAGAGTTGCTGTGATCATAGTGTCTCTTCACAGCAATGAAACCCCAAATAAGACACCCATTCAGGGTGCTGCAGTGCCAGTTGAAGGCCACCAATGGCTTAGCAAGAATGCTCCAATGACGGCATTAGCGTTTGGCAAACCTTGACCCCATCTTTTCGTTCCCATACACAGGAGGAGGCAGCTCTTCTGCTCTCCCTGTCACTTAGGAAAAGGGGCTGTGTTGTAATTGGCTCTCTCTCTTCATTTGCAAACAAGGTCTGTGGTCTAGACCTACACTTCTCAGAGCGAGTTCCAAGGAGCGATTTCAGATCATGCTGTGAGGAAAAAAGTATTTTTTGCTCAAACAAGCCTGTGAAGCTTTGATTATATACACAGTTACCCCACACCAGACACCCAGGAATGCTAAAATTCATGCTCCAAGTCCCTCCTGGAAAATGGTATTCCTTTTGCTTATAACCTGCCCATCCACACATTAAGTCATCCGGTACTTACAATACTCAGCATGGGCTAAGTGTTGTGTGGTTAGATTACATTATTTTTTTTTAAAGATTTATTTATTATGTATACAATGTGTGTTTACATGTACACCTGTACTCCAGAAGAGGGTACCAGATCTCATTTCAGATGGTTGTGAGCCACCATGTGGTTGCTGGGAATTGAACTCAGGACCTTTGGAAGAGTAGCCAGTGCTCTTAACCTCTCAGCCATCTCTCCAGCCCAGATTACATTATTTAGAGAAAAGACAAGAAAAAAATTCATATATTTGTTTCAGATACAGGTTTTATTTTATTCTATCTTTAATCTGTAGTCAAATGAATCTATGGATATGGAATCTATGAACATGGAAGTCTAACTGTATATGGCTGTGTGTGTTTACATTTATGTGCATGTGGTGTGTGGTGTGTCTGTATGTGTGTACATACATGCATATGTGCTTGTGGGGAGTGTGGTATGGTATGTGTACATGTGCATGCGCAGGTGCCTGTGTGTTCTTCCCCTCTCATGAAGTGCAGTCAAGACTGTGAAGCCCTTGAGTATACAGTCCTGCCTGGCTTTATTGAGGGTAACCCTTTTCTGAACTGCAATGGTTTGAAACACTAAGTCCCCAGAGGCTCAGTCATGTAAACAGGTAGTCCTTGGTGTCTAGGGAAGCGGTGCAGCCTTGCTGGAGGAGGTTCTTCACTGGGGGTGGGTTTTGAGGATTCACCACCTGGTGGCACCCCCAGTTTTCTCTCTGCTTAATGATTGTGGTTGAAGATGTGTCTGCTGTCCTCACAGCTTCCTGCCTGTGCCACCGTGCTTGGCCGTGGCTGCCACGGTGTGTCACCCACAGCAGTGATGGACTCTTACCCCTATGGAACCTTAAACCAAAAAAAAGCATCGCAGTTGCTTTTGGTCATGTAACAGAAAATTAATTAATGCATTGCTTTTTAGATGCAGATCACTTCTTTCCCATGACACTTGAGGTTCTAGGACCCATGGAGTCCAAGGGCCATAGGCTTCTGAAGAACTGTCTGCTCTGTGTGCTGTTGGTTATATTCAGGCCAGCTAGAAGCCTTACTCTCCAGCAATGGGCATGCCAGCGTCCAGAACGGCAGGCAGTGTGTCTCTTGCAGTGGGTTCTGATGTTTTGGGATATGGTTGCAGCACTGCCTCGGAATCCACTGTCATGCTTAATTGGTCTCAGAACTATCAGCTTGCCAAGCCATCTGTCACAGGAAACTTGAGCAGTGCCACAAATCCATTAATAATTCAGCTGACGAGTGTCTACAGACACAGCCCTTCCAGCCTCTGTACTCACTCTTCGTCATCTGCCTCCAGAGATGTCCCATCGAGAGTTCTCTGTTACACAAAGATGCTAATGATTTAGGCAGTAGTACTTCACATTCTCCCAGAATCCCCTAAACTTCAGCAGTTGGAAGAGGAATGATTGATAAAGGCTAATCCCACTCTTAATCACACCAGCCACCTTGGAGACAGTGGGTTTGCAGGGCAGGGAAGCCAGTGACCGATTTGTGGTTGAAGTTGTGACATCTAAGCTTCCTGTGTCTGCCACCAACTGAGGTTGTCCTGGGGAGTGGATGCCGATGGCAGGTATCAAGCAAACCTTTTGTTCTGGAGAGTAGAAGCCATGTACTCTGAAGAGTGGGGACGTGTCTTTTTCTTCCTTACCTTTAGCACTGCTCAGCATTCAGGGGGGAAAAAAGGCTTTTAAAGTGTGAGTCTTGCATATTGAGAATAGCTAAAAGTACTGGTGGAATTAGTTCAAGCTGACTGGATCTGGTTCTCATTCTCTTCTGGTAGAATGATAGGCTGTCGCCTCTGAATGAGATTTGTAGATATCATCTAGCTCAGCTCCTTTTCCAGTGGACAAGGTCGCCTCCTCCTCGATGTTGAGCTAAGGAGATGTCCAGGTTCCTGACTCAGCTCAGTTTCCTGCTTCTGGATACTTGAATGCAATGTCCGTGGACACAGTGGTGTTGGGACACCAACTGCTATTTCTCTGGCCTCATGATGCCCGGGGAGCATGTCTGCCCCAGGTTAGCATGCTAATAGGGTGGCCAGTCAGGTTTCTTACACCCTATCTGTAGTCAACAGTGTAAAATAAAGCTCCTCAAAGCTACTTTGTGGTGCTTGGGACTGGCAGTTGCCTCTTTAGATTCTCCAGATCTTGGTGTGGAATTGAGCCTGGTCCTTAAGGAGGTTGGTGGAAACCAACCCTTCTCATCCCTCTGTAGCTTTCATATTCCCTGCTACAGAGTACCCATTATGGGGCAGTCCCTGGCTAGTCACTGAGCTGGGATCCACATTCTCTGGAACCTGGGAGCGAGGTGCAGAACTTCACTTAACCCATCTGCATTTTAACCTCAAGCCTTTGGGCTTACTTAGACACATGAAATAGACTGTTTCTGTGTGCACCTCAACCCCAATTCTTGTGTTAAAATCCTAACTCTTGAGATGATGGTCTGAGGAGGCAGCTCATAAGGGCTGAGCCCCTATAAGTGGGATTTGCAGTTAGAACAGAGACCCAGTGTTCCCTCACACTCCTGCTCTGGAGGACATAGTGAGGACAGCCCTCACCAGACACTGAGGCCACCAGTGCCCTGATCGGGGACCTGCCAGCCTCCAAGACTGAACAAAACCTTTGATTATCACTCTCTGTTCATTGATTCGTGCATTTAAGCCTAGAGAGGGGTGGCCACCTGCCCAGCAGAACTGTCACGAGTGCAGCCCCCACTGATCCTGACTCAGCTGCATGCCCTCTACCGCCGGTTTGGTTTGGGGTGTTGTTCTTTGGGACAGGGTGAGTTCTCAGCTGCAAGCCCAAGAGGTGAAGGAGCTCTGGGGAATCACTTTGGAGTCTAAGGAACTGTGAGGGCTGATGTGGCTTCACGCTGGGGTGAAGGGACTGGCGGGATGGGAACGTGGGTCATGTACCAGTAGAGCAGACTGCTCAGGGTGACTATCTCCTAACAGTCTGGGGGTGTGAAGACCAGCCAGTCATGAAGCGCATAGTGGAGTCAGAGTAAGTTCCCTGCCACCCTGGATGTAGAGATTTAGGTCTCTCTGGTTCTGTCTGGTTAAGCAGAACCAGTCCCGGCCTTTAGGCCTTTTGAGTCTTAATTTGGGTGGTACTTGGCTGTATATCTGTCTATAAGGCTCAGGCAGATGTTGCCCACAGAGCCAGGTTGTACTGAAAAGGGAAGACCACATCCTCTGGCTAAGCGTGCGCACACACACACACACACACACACACACAGATATACAGAGACATAAAAACAGACACACACAGATATATACAGAGACATAAAAACAGACACACACACACGGGACCAGTTCAGGGCCTAGCAGTGAAGACCCTCAGTGCCTCAGTAAAGCTTCTTGCATAAAGGAATCTGGAAGTACAGGTAGGGGCTAGTAAGATGACTCAGTGGTCAAAGGTACCCACCAGCAAAGCAAGCCTGTGGATAACTTGAGCTCATCCCCGGGGCCACATGGTTGAAGAACAAAACCAGCTCTTGTAAGTTTTCCTCTGACCTCTAAATACATGGTATGGCACAGCTACACACACGCACCTACTTGAATAACATACAAACAAACAAAAACATACATATATAAAAAGAAGCATAGGTGGCCTGAGCTGGCAATGTTGTGTTCTGTAGTCATCTAGACCCCCCAAGGGAGGATCAAAAAGCTAAGGCAGCAACAGTGGAAGGCCAGCCCACAGGCCATAAACCTGTCACCCAGCCTCCACACCTGCCAGAAACCCTCACAGAATCTTGCCTGGGAGCAGCAGAGTGTAGAGTCTGACTGCACGTTAAAGAAATGAGTCCAGAGACTTAGCTCTGTGGAGCTCAGCTAGGGTGACACGTAGTTGCTGTGTCAGGCCTTGACCCTGCATGTTCTCCTAGCACAACAGGCATTCAGAGCTGGCCTCAACCTGCCTCCAGCACCCAGAGCCTAGAAGGGAATCTGAACATAGCCAAAGAGGGCCTGGAGGAAGTAAGAAGAATGCAGCGGTACCAAGGGGCTGCGTTCATGGGCACTTCTTGTGGACCCAGGGCCATTAGGAGTAACGCCGTTGCGATCGTGGCATCAGCTAGAGAGATATATGCAGCAGATGTATCATTGTTAGGCGCCATGTTCAACACTCATATGGAGTGTCGCTTAATCTTCAGGATGAGTATTGATATTTGTATTGTCCCATTTTCCCGGTGAGAGAGTAAAGACGTGGGTTATCCTTACACCCTCCTAAAGCCAGTTTAAGCCTCTGATAAGGTACATCTGGGACTCCATGGAAGGCAACACCCTGGACCAAGCTCTTCTCAGCCTGGGTAGAGAGGCCTTGGGAGCAGCGGAGAAGGGCAGCTATTGGGAGAACCTTCCCCTGCACCCTCAGGAGTATGGAACTGACCTTGGCTGGACATGGCTCTGCCCTCCTCTGAGCAGATCACCCTGTCCTTGGGGCCTTGAAAGGAGAGAGACCGACCACGTGAGTGTTGACTGAGCATGAGCCTGGAGACGCTGCCAGTGCCTCAGTCACCCGACAGGAATCCTGCAGGCCCAGCGGGAGCCTCCCACTCTGAGGCTCCGAGGGCCAGGGACAGAGCCTGCTGCCACAGTTGTCCCTGATCAGCCAGCTGGCCGGCCAGTGGCCCCCTCCTGTCTTTTCTCCTTCAGCTGGAACCCCTTGCCGTGTTGTTGCAACTGCAGAGTGGGCTCCCCAGCTATTGTTCTTGGATCCGTCCCTGTACTCTTAGGGCCTTTGAGAAAAGAACAAACAGCTAGGAAAACACAAGATAGTTTAAAAATGTTTGTGAATTCTGGGCTGCATGGAACAAAAGAGGCATTCGTGAGACTCAGCATTGTTCTGGGGTGGTAAGGATGAAACAACCCTTTGAGGTCTGCTCGTGGGCCTGCTCCATGGCGTCCAGCGGACGGTGGTGGAATGCAGCTAGTGGCGATGCCTGTCTCCTCAGTGCCAGGCACCTGCCTAGTAGAGGGCCCCAGTGGAGAGGGCTGGGAGCTGATTTAGACCTCGGTGCCTTTAATCCTCACACAGTTCCTAGCTCACTCCTTTCATCTTGTTACTAGAAAGAAGACAGTGCCATTGCCCGGTCCCAGTTGTTTGATTCAAGCCACCCAGCTCTTACAGAATCCCTTTAATTGCCTGTGTTCAGCAGAAATAATGAGATCATATTTATAGAGAATCCTATGGTTCATCTAGTGTTGATGTGGCTGGGTCATTTGTCTTTTATTACATAGGTGTTGTCTCCATTTTCAATACCAAACTGAGTCTGCAGGCTGGGAACTGACATTGTGCTGATGTCAACAGAGCCTTGAAGAAGTGCAACACTCCTCAGATGCCACTGAACTGAGGGAACAGAGACTAGGAACCTCATCCCCACCTCTTTGGGAACCACCAGGGACCCACTGTTGTCTTTGTCCATGAAAACTTTCTCTAGGAAAACCTCCAGGTCCAGCTTTTGACTTCTGAATGGCCAGGGTACACACACACAGACAGACAGACAGACAGACAGATAGATAGATAGAAAGATAGATAGAAAGGTAGATATAGATAGATAGATAGATAGATAGATAGATAGATAGATAGATAGATAGATAGATAGATAGATAGATAGAAAGGTAAATATAGATATGGTTCCTGGCTTCCTTTCCAGCCTCCAGAGTGTAGCCCTGGGGGCCTAGGCCGGTCTGCAAAGGTGCTGGCCTGCCCAGTGCTGGGTGCCAGCCTGCAGCCCCTCAGCAGTGATCACAAGGAAGCCATGTTCTGCTTGCCTTGGAGGACAGCATGCTTGCAGCCAGCTGTTCCTCCTTGTCTCATCTTTCCTGTGCAAGTCTTGGTTGTGCAGACTCGGTGTTGTGATGTGGCATGAACACACCAGGAAGGTCTGTGTTGGGGATGAAAACAGCCTTAGGTCTTAGTGCCAGAGAAGGGTGGGAGGGAGCCCGGGCTGGATACCATTGTGCCTGTCCGCATTCTGTGACAGCAGTGGACAAGCAGTCACCTTTCTTTAGAGGAGGGAATTTTGCCTTGAGGTTCCAGAAGGGCCTTTAGGACTATCCTCACCCCCACTCCACACTATCCTATGTCTCCTTTGCTCTTCTGGAGATAACACAAGTGTTCTTGAGGCATTTGCTTACAACTTGTCCAAACTGATGTTTCTCTGAGGAGCAGCAGATGCCCTGGTACCAGGAAATGCAGGAGGTGCCCAACACCTGACTGTGGGAAGAGTGGGGCTATTGGGCAAAGATGAGAAAGCCCAGGGTCACATCTCTGTGCCCACTGGGAGAGAGTGCAACTATTCCCTGTGATCTTGGTGTGGGCGGGAGCAGAGTAGGTACCTGAGGAGGAGAGGGAGAAGGCACTCTCCTGAAGGCAGAGATGTGTTGTCCAGACCAGAGGGAACCCCTCCCCACAGACATTTCCTGGGGTTACTCTTGAGACGGGCACAGGGGCTACAGAGCAGCTCACTGAGTGCCGTGGCTCTGGGTGGCTGTCCTTATACTCTGAGACCTGTAATTAGTGTTCTCCCCATAGCCTGTAGCCGTGGCTGCCCATGAGAACTGAGCCCAGCAGAAACCTCAGCGAGGAAGAAGGCAGGAACCCCCTGTTTCTCTCCATGAGCAGATGCTGCTGACGTAGGGGTACAACCCCCACCCCTTACCAGTGCTTGCTTTTGGAGGAAAACTGCTGACTGAGCACATCTGATCTGTCAGGGCTCTGACTGTTCCTTCCAGATGGTTGTGTGAAAGAGGAGAGAACGTAGGATGGATGACATCTTATTTCAGAGTCAAGAGAACCTTGCACACAGTGGGGACAGCTGGCGGAGAGCAGCTGCCTTTGTGAATGGAATGTGAAGAAGATGGGGTGGAGATGTCCTAGCTTTGTGTTGCCTGTAACCCTCTTCCCTTCTTCCCTTCCGTGCAACTCATTGTAATGACCCTTCCATACATGTATTTATTCTTACGAAAGCCATCTGCAGTGTAATCATTTCAATATACCCAACATGCGTGTGCAGGCTCCTTTAAAACAGCACAGCTGGAGTCACATTAGTCACCTTGCCTGAGCGTTGCTTTTCCAGCTCGCCAGTGCTTCATAAAGCATCTCTGGAGGTAGCCTGGCACGCCTCGTCTTTCATTCTTGTTTCTTCTATGGTATGATAGTCTATGTTTTATTCAGTCATTCTTATTTCCATGGGCATTCACTTTACCTCTAGCTTTCTTTATTTTATAAGTAAATAATGTAATTATTTATAAATGTCTTTGTGAATTACTTTTTATTTCCCAGGGGATGATTCCATAGTGTAGGGATATTGAGCTGAAGGATAGGTATATTTATAATTTTGATAGCTGTTTCCAGATTGTTCATCCGGTAGACCACAGTAGTTTCCATTTCCGTTAGCAGTCTATGCAACCACCTATTTTCCTGCCCACTCCAGCTCGGCTGTCATTTTCTGGTTAGTGATACCCTGATGTGTGGGCAGTGATCCTTCATTGCTCTGTAGATTTCCACATCTCTGACTCCAGTGATCTCAGCATCCTTTCCTAAGACTATGTGTAATTTGAATTGTTCTTCCACAAATTGCCGGTTGTATCTCTTCTATTTGTCTCCCAACATGCCTGAGGTGAGAAGAAACCTCTGGGCCAGGTGTGTAGTCAAGAGTGTGTTGCCTCCACAAATCTGTATCTTGTATAAGTGACAAATTTGCGGCTTCTATACTGCTCTGTCTGTGCCATTTGTTTATGCTCATTGAGATCTGTGTCCAGCTCTAGTTTTCATTATTGAGCATGAAAAGTTCTCCCAGCACGGTAATTAACAGGAAGTGTTTCCTGCTTCTGACATGGTTGTGTAACACATGGGCTTTGGGGGACAAATGCATTTCAGGTGCTAGAGAATTGATGATGTGGATCTTGGGACCCATGGGAAGGAGTTTCAGCTAGTCAGCATCCTGCGTAGGGGAAAGAAGAGCCTGGGGGCGAGGATCAGTTTTGAAACGGGAAAAGAGAGAGAAGTCAGTAAAAACCCCATGCCCAGGGTGATGCACTGCTGACTGTCTACCCAGAACCACTGTGACTGTCTACCCAGGGTCTTCACTGTGACTGTCCCCTTTTCCTCAGATCTGGGTCAGCACTCTGTGCAGAACAGATGCCCCCAAAATGGGGTATGTAGGATACGAAAAGAACTTGAGCATGATGTCAAGAGACTCAGGAACCTTTTCCCAGCTCTCCAGGCTTCGGTCATCCTTGGGACCTCAGGCCCTCCCTCCATCATGGGAGCACAAACGTAGCTCCAGTTTGGGGAGAGCCAGTCTGGCCAGCTGAATTCTGGGGCCCAAGGGCAGAGACAGAAGGTGGCACTGTTCCTTCAAACTTTCCTTGAGAGGTGTGGACTGGGTAGTGTTTCAGGGTTAGTTGCCACCATCAGAGGGCAGAATGCAGAGCTGGTTCCCCAGCAGATTTTATCTCACTGTTAATTGAATCTTGGAGTGCTCATGGAATCTCACTCCCTTGGGTCTGGCACTCAAGGCCTCATGGCCTGGCATAGACTCTGCACTCTGGTCCCAAGTTGGACAAATGCTCAGCATTCCTAAGGCTGTGCCCAGTGTTCACTTCACTCTCTTTGCTTGTGTTATTTTTGCTACTAAGGCTTCTTGCTGCCCCTAAGATGATGTATTTCACCCTGGAAAAGTAAGTAGCAGCGGTGTGTTATGGAAAGAAATCCTTAGATTTACTTTTCCAGGGTGAAATACATCATTTTAGGAGCAGCTGCTCAGAACGCATTCAGAGCCGCCTGGGCTCCTCTTGCTTGTGCATCTTTGGGTCCCTTCCTGAAGCCATATTCCCTCCTACCTTGTCACTGAGTGTAGTTTTCCTTCCAAGGAGACTCTAGGTCTGTAGTTTGTTTAGTAAATTATTAAAAAGTAAAGCAGAAAGCTAATAAAAGATAAGTATATGTGTATGTCAGGAGTCCCAAACCAGTTTAAGAAAGAGGAGCTTTATAAATAAAGCCATCAGTGGTGTGGATAAGACCATGGGTGCTACGTCTGCACAGCCTGACCTTGGGTCCTGCCCCACTGCCATGAAACTCTGAGACTCGGTGGGTCATCTAATGTCTTTGTGCCTCAGTTTCCATATCTGTTAAGTAGGGACAAGGGTGGTACCTTCGCATACAGTTACAGTGAAATTTAAACTATTTAAATCATACAGTCTTCTGAAGAGGTCCTGGCACATAGCAAGTGGCAGTGTCCCTCAGCACACTTACCGATTCAGCAAAACCTACATCGACTTCTTACAGAAGTGCAGCCAGAAGTGGGTTGTGAAGCTCTTATTGAAAATTCAGAGTTTTTCTAGAGAGGATTCTATCATACTATGGAAAGAGAAAATGTCAGAAAGTTCCATCTCCCAAGAACCTCCTCGGTCCAGGCCGTGTGTGAGGGCTACTGACACAAGATGCTGTGTCTCAGCCACCCCCACGTGTGTTCCCATCTTACAGGAAGCAAGGCTCAAAAGGGGCCAGTCCCTTTTCCAGGATGATAGACTCCAAAACCCATGATCTGCCTAATGAGGCTGAGAGGTGTGTACATGGGTTCGTGTTCCTGGCAAGTGGGTGGGCTTGGTGGCCTGGCTTTGTCTTGCTCCGGAGTACAGGTTGATGTGGGCTGATGGTCCGAGGCTGGAAACCCTGAGGCATCCAGTTATCCTTATGCTGTGTTTGTCCAGTGTTAGCTCTCCTAGATCACAGACGTCGTCTTGCTTCCATTTCTAGTGCATAGGTCCTCTGTCTAGTTAGAAATAATTACGATTCTTCCTCACATCAACTGATTATGGACTGATCTTAGCACCAAGTCATTTGCACGGCACATATGCAGCAACTGTAATGCCAGGTACATTGTGGAAGAAATCAGTTCCTAAGGTATTTCTAGCCAGTCCCAATGGCTTCTCTGCATATGTAGCAGGCACACTCTATTTGAACAAAAATTACATGAGTAGGTGAGTAAATAATGACTATATTTACACATTTTCCCTCAGGAAGCGTGTAGTAAGGCCACTTCACTTCTACTTTAAATTGAGTCTGTATTTTGGAAAATTCTCTTCTGTTATAACTGAGATGATACAGCTCCAGAGCTCTCTGGGGACAGCATAGATTAGCCTTGTCTGTCAACCAGGCTGAAGACAGCAGACTTTCTTGAGAAAAATATGTCAGTGTGAAGTTGGAAGCAGAAGTAGGTGTGTGAGGAGGGAGTGACACAGGGACATCCAGAGTAGCCGTGGTAGTGTGTCTCTTACCTACAGTCTAGACACAGACTCCGTGACAGGTGCAGCCATTTATAGGAAATGCTGATTCTATTACACTTCTGTCCCCAGAGAACTATTGGCTGAGTGGAATTCATGTAAACCAAAAGTCAGTCCACCCCAGGCTTTCCCTCCCTCCTTCCATTTCTCTCTCTTCCTCTCACTCCCCCTTCTCCGCCTCCCTCATCTCGATAGCTTATGTGCTGATGTCCTACCTCAGAATGTGGCTTTATTGGGGGATAGGATCATTGACAGTGTCGTTGGATGAAGTGAGATCAATAGGGCAGATTGTGAACCGATACAGCTGTTGCCTTTCTAGAAAGAGGAAATTAGGGCAGACACTCACATGAGGAGAATGCTACAAGAAAATGAAGGTAGAGACCAGGGCTTTGCCTCCATCAAAAAGAGAAAGAGCAAAGATTGTCAGCTGGCCACCAGAAACATCCAGAGGCCTGGAGCAGAAGCTGAGGAGGAGCTGAACCGTACAGTGGGGGATTTCTGTTGTTTAAACCATCCAGCAGGTAACACTTGTTCCTATAGCCCTAGGAAATGAAGGCATACTCCCTGCTCACAATACCAGGCTTGCTGCGTCACAGCCGCTCCAACTGTAATTACCAAGGAATGCCCTAGCAGCAGTGTGTTATGGAAAGAAATCCTTAGATTTACTTTTCCAGGGTGAAATACATCATTTTAGGAGTGTTTGTGCATGTGTGTGTGTGTATAGGCATTCATCAGAGACAGATGTAGGAAAGAGAATGGGGGGCCAGTGAGATTGGGTTTCACTTTGAATATGCTTTACGAACTGGAGATACATTTCTTTCTTTGTTTTAAACAGGGAAATATTTTACTAAATTGAAAATGAGGGGGGAAAAAGAGAGAAACTTAGCAATTAATTGGATGTTCTTGAGAAAGGAGCTAGTCAGACCTAGTTCTAAACACTTGGCTATATCTGGTTGTCTATTTTCATAACTGTTTTTTTTTTTCATTTCTAGTTACTGTCTCTGAAGAGCTGTTTTCAATACATGATTATAGTAGTGGAGGAAAACAAATTGGCAGACGAGGCCTATGGCATTGCACTTGTATCTGTGGCCATCCCGGGCTGCCCCTCTGGGTCACCAAGATCCCTTAACTGTAGTGTCTGTGGAGTGAGGAGTGAGACTCCACATAGAGAGTGGTGTGACGAGGGCCCTTGGAACTATTCACCTGTGTAAAGGTATGTGGAATTAGTTTTATTTGCTGCACGCAGGGCCTCCCCCCTGTGCCAGCTAGCACCCATTAAAGAAGGGGCCCTGCTGTGGAAACTGAAGCAGCTGAATTTTTTTTTCCACATCACAGTTTAAATTTGCCCATTTAAAAAATGAGGGGATGTTCCCACCCTGAGATTATAAAGGTGACAGCCTTGATGGTCAGCTTGAGCTAGGAGGCTTGGAAGGGCTGGCGATGGTTTAATCCTGACTGTCCTTTATATGCCCTGGAGCCCACAGCCCTTTCTTCCTTCTGAGAGTTGGGAGGAGACAGCTTGCTGTCTTGCCAAAGTGAAGCTGCAAATAGAAGGCCATGCTAAGCAAACAGAACCAGAGCGCTCTGTTGCACAAGGCACAGGGCAGATGCCTCTGTGTGTTTGCTTTTTATTTTATTTCCTAATCCTGTTACCAACAGAAAAAAAGACCCTAAGGAGTCTCTAATATTATTACCAACAGGAGCAGTTTATCTGTTGCCTGTGGGGTGCTAGGCCGGATGTCCCAGGCTCTGAGCATCTCCCTGTCCTTCTAGGGGAGAGCCCAAAGCTTCTAACCTGACCCAGGAGAGTAAATACAGATAGGATTCCTCTCTGTCTTGGGAGCTCAGGATGGGAGTCATGCACTTGGGTCCTGGTTTGGAGGTACTTGAACAATGTGGAAACAAATGAGGCTTCTATTAGAACTGGGTTGCTGCTCTCAGCTACCCTGCAGCAGCTTCCTAGACAACACTCCCTGACCCTACAGTCTTCCTGTGTTGAGCACCCTGCTCAGCACAGCAGGGCTGCAGTACCACTCCTAGCCAGCAGGGGTCTCACCTGAGTTGCTCTAGGCTATTACCCAGACCCGAGATCGAGATCGTTGTTTGGGCTCCTCCCCTACCACAGACTGATTAGCGGAGCCCAGCTGTGAGGGCACAGCAAACTGGAGATGGTTAAATCCATGGGAGAGGAGAAGAAGGGCACAGCACATCACAGTTCTCCCTCTAACAGAACGTTAGTGGATAACGAATGAAGGTCTTTTTGATCTCCACAAAAGCCTTATTACCTTTTGGAGTTAGCAGTGATTAAAGTAACTGTTGGTTATTTTCCATCATTCTATTAATATAAGGACAAGCTGGATACTGGATCTAAAGAACTCATAGTTCGCTTAGAGTATTGCTTCCGCACAAGAGTCAGGAACTGTGTGGTTCCAACCAGCAGGGAAACACTGCATAGATAGCAGGGAAATGCTGCCTGGCAGTAATCAGAAGCCTCACAGCAAAACATAAACACTGCCTCTGAAGAGGAAGCTGTTACCATGCAGGAAAGCAAGGGAACAGGAAGCAGCAAGTCCTCAGATGGTGGTGATGAGTGTCAGTAAGAGTGGAGAGGCAAGCCCTGAGAAGCTAGGGCTATTGTAAGTCCTGGCAGGACGGCTCTCGGGGTGCTCAGTCTGGACAGCATATGCTCATCCTGCTGACCCTAGCTGAAGCAGCTCTCCAGTTCATTGCTGTGCAGACTCTGGTTTCTGGGAAAGTCCAGTTGCTTCCTTAAAAAGCAGACAGGCTGTGTTGAAGGAGCTCTTCCTACCCAGTCCCAGCACAATGTGGGAACTTATTTTCTATTTACTGCTTCTTTTTACATAAAGAATATACTGCACCCCTCTTAGTCATTAACATTTTAAAGCTGTTGTTAAATAGTAATGTCTTGCTATTATGCCATCCATTACTCCCCGCTCTCACACACCTCTGATGTGCACAGACATTCATTTGCAGGTCACTGAGCCGCTCCACTGTGGACTCCATCTGACACTTTACTGTTGAGTTGGTAGATCCTGTCTTTTACTTCCTTCCTCTAGTTCTGTTTCTGAAGTCTTATGACCTCTGTCCTCTCAGCACACCTCCACCCCACCCACACACCATGAAACACGAGGTAGGTCCCTCATGGTCATCACAATGGCACTGTGCTCCCGGGTGGTCCATCAGCCCCGGCAGTGCCAGGGTCCTAGGCTCCTATCCCCCATTCACCAAGAGCCCCCCTCTAAATCTGACTCCAGTTGTCTGTGATGCTTGCTTGTCGTTTTCACCTTGGTTACTTAAGAAACACCGCCCCGGACAACCGTTTTCAGGGAGGGTTGAGGGAAAATGACCTTCTCAGACTATGGGCAGTGCCATTCGATGGATTTGACTGAACAGAAAGAGGGAAAAAGAAGAGAGGGAGCCAAGTGTCAGGCTTCATCTCTCTCTGTTCCCTCATCTGCTGGAATGTGCAAAAGCTGCATGTTCCTAGTGCCATAGCTGAGAACCAGTGCACCGCCATTCCCTCCTCAGAGAACCCTCTCCTCCTTAAGCAGTTTCTTGTCAGCTGTTTGGTCATAGCGTTGGGAAAAGGGACTCATCAGCATAATATCATATTCTTATATCACATCATATTATATAATATGTAAAAAAGGAAACACCAGTAGAAGATAAATTTATAGAAAAATTAATCTTTGTTTAAATAAAAAGAAAGACTTGATCGGTGAGCATTTAGAACATACGATCGCATGGCTGAATAAGACCCTTAGTATGGGTGCCTGCTAGGCCTGTCCAACAATCAGAATTGAGGTAGTCTAGGGACAGCTCCTGCTGCCTTCTTGAATAGTCTGGGGGCAGTTTTATTCTGCGCTGGCCAAGGACACCATTTGTGTTGGTTGCTTGACAGAATATTACTGATTCCTCCACTTTTTTTTTTTTCAGTTGCCCAAGTCCTGAGCCACAGTTCTCTCTGGCTGCCTGTCCTGATAGATTTGAAAGGTCACACAGAATGTGCCCTCTTCCTTTTTCCCTTGAGTCAAGGTTGGAGCACAAGCAGAATCAATAAGTCTTAAAAGGCAAAAAGCATTTTTGTTGTTGTTTTTAAATTTAGTTCCTGTCTTGCCTTACTTAGGTTCCTTCTGGGCTCTGAGCATGTAGCACTTCAGCCTATAAAGCTTTGGAAAGATCCAGAAATGATAAATACTGGCCATTGGGGTAGGATTATGTTCCTGCATTACTTTTTTTTCCTCCCAAGTAAAATCACTTGAAGAAGAAACTTGGCCCAGCCTGGTGCCCCCAAATCCCAGTCTGATATCCTTTCCAGGGATGGTGTCCCATCTCTGTCTTCCACCTGCCTGCCACACCACTGTCACAGGCCAGCCCCCCACCCCCCAATCAGGCAGCCTGGGAATACAGTAGAACCATTTCAGTTCTGCAGGTGCTTAAAAATCAGACAAATCAGAAAACATTCCTTTTCGGTCACGTGAGGGTCACTGCCTCAGAAAGAAGAGAGAAATGTGGGTAAGGCTGTGGAGAAAAGAAAACCCTTGTCCACTGCTTGTGGGAATGCAGACCGGCAGAGTCAGTATGGAAAGCAGAGCAGAGTCTCTGAAGAAATTGAAAGTAGAACTACCACATAACCCAGAGATGCTCCTGGGTAGGTATTCTGAAAAGGAAAGGGAATCCGCATTGTAAAGAAACCCTCAGTCCCCCTTCACTGCAGCACTGTTCACGATAGCCACATATGGGGGCAGCTGAAGTATCCATGGGTGGCTGTGTGGAAACAGAACAAGTGATAAATGTACAGAGGAATACCCTTCAACCTGTAAAAGAGGATGTCCTGCCTTCTACCACAACATGGGTGAACTGAAGTTCCTTACGCTAAGTGATATAAGCCAGGCCCAAAAGAAAACAGCTTGATCTCACTTAGACATGGAAAAAAGCAAACACTGAAAGTTCAATACACAGAGATGGTGAATGGTGGAGGTAAGTGAGGCCTTGAAAGTCAGACAGTAGGTAGAGGAGAAGAGAAGTCGACAGGTCTAGTATATACCAGGAGGACTGATGTTAATAATACTGTGTTGTATTAAGGGTTTTGCTAAAAAAAAAAAAAGGTATAGCTTAGATAATTTACACATACACAGGCATGTGTACACACACAGTAAAAATGAACAAGTAATATTAATTTGTTTGACTATGGTAACCATTTACATATATACAAAACTTTACACTATGGACATTAAACATATACAATTTTTAAAAATCAATTCTTTGCTAACAGTTGGAAAAAATAAAGAAATCAGTTGTTTGCTAGCTTTGGGGGGAGAAATCAGACATGCTGGACATACTTTCTGGTGTATCCCAATTTTATATATTTATCTTAGTAAAGGGCCAGATGTTCTCATTTCTATTCAGGAAGCATGCTAATCAGAGATATATTTCTAAGCACCATAGTTTGCTCAGATTGCACTGAAATGTATAGTATACAAAGAGTGTCTCTGGGACTAATTAGTGTTTTTTAAATATTTACTTAAAGCACATAGAAATTGTATACATTTCTAGAAAAAACAACCCATGGATTGGGCAGGTTTTGCAGCAGGGGATGTTTTGCTGGTTTCCTGTGGCAGTACCCTGAGGTGCTCATCAGTCTGTGTTTTCCCATGTGATCAGGAGGTTGATGAAGGCAGCCGTGGGGCCCATTGTTATTTTTGGACTGTGAATTGATTAGGCAGAGGACGTACAGCGTGGTAGGCCTGTGTGGCTCTGGCAATGGCCCAGCAGACTTTGAAGACATCGTGATGCTTCCTAATCACAGCCTCACTGCCCTGTGCTGTGTTATGGCTGTTCCTGGGGTCATTCCAACTGTTCATAGACACTGGCAAAGTCTTGGCTGTGTGGACACAATATAGACCTTTCTCGGGAAAGCCGTGTTCTCCCCTTGCTGTTTGTTTGCTGGCAAAAGTGTCTCTGTCCGGACTAATTCACTTCAGTGAGTGTAGACTGGCTCCCTGCTTTGTACCATCCACTGGGCTTCGCTACAAGGATTCAGGTATGGAAAGACACCATCTCTCTGTCCCCAAAGGTGTGACAACTTAAGGGGAAAGAGTGGCATAGGGGATCCTTCCACATACCACAAAGGAGTTGACCTGTAAACTGTGGTTTAGTTAAAAAGTAGTTGTGTGGATGGGGGCGGAGGAGGGCACAGCAAGCCAAAGCCTTGTTGAGTGTGCTGTATGCGGAGTCTTCAAGAACTTCAGTGTGGGTGGCACATGAGGGAGAGTGCCTGGGAGCAGAGGAGCCTGAGGTGGACAGGGCATGGTCAGATGGCCTGGCTTCTCATGTCCTAGGCTACCTAGTTGGGATCAGGTCTTCAGAAAGTAAGGGAGCATGATGTCACTGTGGTACCAGGACAGACAGCAAACACCTGCCTCTTGGCTGGATCACACTGTCTGGTTTTCTTGGAGTCAAAACACCATGCGCTAACTACTTCCATTCCCAGTAGGTCACACCGCTGGAGACAAGACCCCATGCTGGGTGTGTAGACAGGAGGTCAGGGTAAATACACTCCAGTCCTGGCCATGTGGCCATCAGCAGTCTACAGATGAGGGCGGGAGCACATGGCTGCTTGTTGCCAGGAAAGTGGCCCGCAGCATGACCTGGCGGGAGCAGCAGATGGGGTAATTATTCTTTCACAGGCCCCATCGGAGATCCTCCCCGAATTTTCACTCCTGGTCTTACAGGAGACTGGAGGAATTTTCCTCAAAGATTTACCAAAAGTGCACTTAAAAGTAGCTTTCTCTAAAGATGTTTAGACTGAGGAAGATTCCAAATGCAGTTATGGAATTGGGTTTCTCATCACCTGGCTGGGGCTTGGCTCGGTGGCCTGGGGCTTGTGCTTGACTCTTGCCAATAGTGTATTTCACCTCAGCAGAGTGACTGCACCTGGCTGACAGTGCAGACTCCAGTTGCACGGCACTGACAGTCTCTCTCTGTGATGAGCTGCCTGCGTGCTGATGAGCACGGGGAGCATGCCCAGCCGTTGCCCAGATAGGCGCTCCTGTACTACCTCGGGCCCGCTGTGTATGTGAAGCCGTGCAGAAGGATTGATGTTCTCTCAGAGTTTATTTCGGTCTCCTGAGAAGGGTGAAAAAGAGGAAAAACAGAACTGCTTCCACAGAAAGCGTGTTTGAGAACTTGTCTCTGCCGCATGTGTTCTTGCCTTCCTCAGAACATCCCATGTGAATTACACCAAGCTGCCAACGCCACAGTTTCCTGTTGGTGTCCACAGCTCTGGAAAACAGGTCCACAGAAAGCGATGCCCATCCTGTGTCTGCCGTGGGCTGCGGTAGAGCTAAAGGGGGCCAACTTCAGGTGAGGGCAGTGTGCGCCCCTGGTCCGAGCATGCCAGGCTCAGGCATGTTGACGGAACATGAGGCCTCATGGTGCTTTGTTGACAAGGGCAGAGCAGCCTGTGAGGAACCGCTGTGGCACTAGGGCATAAGATGAGAGAAAAGCTCTCCATCCATATGACTTTTTCTTTATCATTTTTATTTCATGTGCATTGGTGTTTTGGCTGCATATATATCTGTGTGAGAGCACCAGATCTTGAAGTTACAGATAGTTGTGAGCTGCCATGTGGGTGCTAGGAGTTGAACTCAGGACCTCTGGAAGAGCAGTCAGTGCTCTTAAACCTCTGAGCCATCGCTCCAGCCCCACCCACATGATTCAATGCTGGAAGATGGTTACAGACCCTGAAGGAGGAATTCAGCCGCAGGGTACTGAGTGGCAGGAAGGTCTCTGGAGATCTGCTCCTGTGTCTAGATCCAATGACTTATTTTCCTCTGCCAAATTTTTTTAAAAATTCAATAGTGTCTCTCTACATAGCCTTGGCTGTCTTGTAACTCTCTCAGTAGACCAGGCTGGCCTCAAACTCACAGAGATATGCCTGCCTCTGCCTCCCAAGTGTGCCACCACACCTGACTTCCTCTGCCACATTTTTAACTTGCTTGAATATATGTAACAAATTTTGCCATTTGTAACATCTTTAAGTACATAGCATTAATTATGCTCAAATGTACCACCATCATCTGTTTCCAAAACAAACAGAAGCTTCATCCTCTGTACTAACTGCCTTCCATTCTCCCTCCTCAGCCCCTGACAAGTCTCACCTATCTTATAAATGTGCCTTGCTCAGATGTTCCCTATGCGTGGAGTCACGTATTTGTCTTCTGTGTCACTCTGTTGCCCTGAGTGTCCCTGACACGTATTCTCCCCACCTCCCATCATGGGAATGGGCCTTTGGGATCCTTTGTGTTCTCCCTCTTACCCTTCACTAACATCCCATCCAAGGGCCATTTGTGAGTCCCCTTAGCTGGTCATTCTCTGTCTAGAATATCTGGTTTAGGGCTTTCTTCCTGTTTCTAATCTCTCTATATGATTGATGTGAACAAAAGCCTTCTCCTAGCCCTGTCCCCCAATCCCCTGGCCAATGAGAGGTAGCCATGCTGCCTCAGAGTAGATGTGTAGGGCTGTGGTTTATCTCGGCCAGTGGTTGCCAGGCCCTGTCCATGCCCTTAGAGGCAGTGGAGGATAGCGGGAAGGTCTCACCATTGCTAGCTGGATGTTTCTGACTGACATCCTTATATCCGGTAAGCCTTTGTTTGCTCATCCAGAAAATGGGTTTAATAATATCACCAATGGAGCTCAAGTAATGTGGACTTGCAGAAAAGTGCTTATGTACAGGTTTGGTCATAATTACTGCCATATGTGTAACCTGTTTCACCAAGTTTCATAAGAATTAAATGAAATAACATGTAAATTGTTGATGAAGAGGCTGGAAGGTATAATTACTTAAGTAAGCACCAGCCACCTGTATGCATGCATGTGTATTACATAAAAACCAGCATGAGGGGCTGGAGCGCGGGCTGCTCTTCCAGAGAACAGGGTTTTAGTTCCCGGTGCCCTCTTCTGGCCTCCACATGCACCAGGGCACAGAAGGGGCAAAGCATGCAGGCAGGCAAAACACCCATACACATAAATTAAAATGCCTTTGTAAAGCAACAACCAGCAAGGCACTTAGACTGGATTCAGTGGCTGTCCCCAACTCAGGGTCGACATGGTCCCCTAGCAGACTGGCTCCACCCCAAGCGGGGCCTTCCTTCATTTCCTGTTTTCTTTCAGAGCAACAGAAAAATGAAGAGCCCCAGGCAGTCTCCTGACAGAAGCTCTTCTCGGGGCTTTGGCAAAGTAAAAACCCGAGGTGCTGAACGTGAGGAAGGTCTCAGGGCTGACAGCCCAGCGTTAGCATTTTTCATCTCTGCCTTCTTTTGAAGTTTGGAAACAAGTCCTTCTGTGATTGGAGTCTCTCTAACCTCCAGCAGAATATCACCCATTCTGTCTGAGTGCAGACGAGTGGCCTTTCCTGTTGTGTGGGCCCCTACAATTTCAGTCTCACAGAAGAAAGGTTATTCCATATGGAAACCAAACCTTACCAGACTTGTCTCCCTGTCCTAATTTCAGCTAAAAGAAACAGCACAGATGGTAAAGAACTGTGAGAAATGAGTGGAAGCTGGAAGGAGGCTTCCTCTGTGAAAGGAAGTGCTGACTCAGACTAAGGGGGAAGTTGGACTCCAGAGGAAGTGTGTATGTGTGTGTTACGTGTGAGTGTTTGTGTTGTTATGTGTGTATATATGTATTATAGGCAGGTGTGCATATGCGTGTGTTGGGATGTGCTGGAACAGAATGCAGTTTCTGGGGAACATGTCATTTGTCTCCACTCAGAGTTAAGCACAGTGTGTCCTTTAGTCCCATTATGCCCTGAACACCGTGGTTATCTCTGCTCGCCATGCTCGGCATGACCCAGTCTCCTCTAGGTGGGCCTGAACTCAGGTACTTTCTGAACTTGAGTTAGAATGGCTTGAGCTTCTGGCTGAGGTTGCAGGGATCACTTAGGGTTCTGCTTAGTGTAGGGAGGCTCAGGTGGGTGTTTGCTAGGGCCACTATAATCCTTCCCCTCACCTGTGTTTTAGCCCCTAGGAAGACCACTGCTACATGTCACCCATTGAGCTAGACTCTCCCAGCCCTGCCCACTCCCTCCAACGAGCAAGGCCTTCTCTGAGGCTGCTTGAGTTCCTGTATTCCAGGAAAGGTGCAGGGGAGGAGGGTTTGTCCAAGTGTTCGTCTCCTACCAAATTTGAGTGAGTGGCTTCTGAAAGTACCTGACTTGTTTCTGTTGCGTTGCTGTGAAAGCTGTCATTCTGGGTGCCACGGCCTTCTGCAGGTTTTTTCACTGCTTTTTTTCCAAGAGTTGGCAGTGGTCCTGGTGCACGCTTCAGCTCATTGGTAACAAGGACACGTGAGGATTTACACACCAGAGTTATCTGTCTCCAACAGCTCACTGGGTGCTCAGACCCAACGACCAGGCCTCAGGCCTTTCCCACTCTGACCACTCCCCTGACCACTGACTGGCTGTGTTTCCCCTAGTGCTGGCCAAGGAAGGAAAGTTGGAAGGAAGGATGGAAGCCTTCCTCCATCAGCTGTGTAACAGGTGTTCATGTGATACTTCACCATCTTCCTCAGTCTTCCAATACTTCCTCTTCTACTGGGAGCAAACTGCAGCTAAAGAAAGAGAGACTGCACCTGAAAGGTGCCGGGTGTCAGGTACTACAGCCCTCCCAGCCCGTCAGGGATAGTGCTTGCTTCTCATGGAGCTGAGGAAGGACACGCTTTCACTGGTTCCAAGACCTCACTCTGCTCCTTTCCGTATGCAAAAGCGTAGCCACGTGATACACTTTGTCAACACTGCTAATCTCGTCGGCATTTTAGCCTATTCCCCAGACACACATTTCATAGGCACAGTGAAATTAGAGTAGCTCTTATGTAAGAGGACCTGAGAGGGAAAGGAAGGCCCAGGGAGGTTCGTGAACACACATTGCTACGACAGAGGTCTTGAATGATACCTTGGGGGCATTGAGGAGCACTGGGGATGGAGAAACACTTTCTATTCAGAATGGCCTCCCGGGTTGCTGTAGGCCCCACTGTGCAGGCTTAGTTCCTTCCTGGGTACATCAGGTGACAGGCTGGTGAAGGATAACCTGAAGATAGGAAGAATTAGCCTCTGCAGGGACCATAAACCCCTGTCCAGACACCAGGATCCCAGGAAGGTGAGACTTGCGGCCAGCAGGGGGGTCTCTAAGTGAAACCTTTGTCCTTCTGTAGAGGATTGTGAACATGGGACTGAGGGCTTGGTTCACCAAAAATTTTCCAAGATCCCAGAGGTGCCCACCTGTGTATAAGATGGGGGCTAAGTGTGCCTTCTTCCTGTCAGTCCCTGGTCTGAGTAGACAAACGAGGAGGCCCGGCACACCATACTGAGTGCTGTGCATGAGGCAGGCATCTCTGAGAGGTTAGTGAGAGACCAGAAAGGAGAGTGTAGAGGACGCCAGGCTGGCTCAGGGCATGGATATGGATTTCAGCAGTGCAGACAGACAGAGCCCGCTGGTGGCTTGGGAGCTTCATAGGGCCTGTCCTGTCTGTGATGAGCATGTTGGCTTTTTTCTTCTCTGCTTCTTTCCCAAGGTGTGTCCACAGCCCATATTTCTTCATACTTTTCCTTCCGATGGAGACCTCAGAGAAGAAGCCAGTGTTGAGAACTGTGACCCTCTAGTGCATGCCCTCCCCTGAAAAATGGCTCTGGAAATTCTGTGGGGTAGATGAGGAGCTGTGCTACCTGAGGAGAGCCACTCAGACTCTCCTCTGGCCCAGGATGGTGGTCATAGGCATCTCCACAGTACGGGCTACATGCAGACACACTCCCAGCTGACGTGGACATGGCCAAATCATGGCACTTCCTTCTTGGTCAGCAGTTCTGCAGCTGGAACTACCATAGGGAGGAAGGCAAAGGACAGCTGGGCCCCAAGAGGAAAGGCCTTCCGTGCACAGGCATAGAGTTCCAAAAGTTTGGGAGGGTCATGTCCAAGAGACCGATGGTGTTTTTGAAGTACTGTCTTTCTTGGGCAGTGACTTGAGCTAGTATCTAATTTTGCTGACAGCTGTGATCAGGGTTTTTAAATTCCACAGTCACTCACACCCCGTTGTCTGTCCGGGTGAGCCCGGGCTACACCCCTTCCTCTCCTATGCACTCTGCAGTTGAGGCAGTCAAACTGGCACACACCTGTGTAAACACCTGATCACAGCTCACGCGGGAGGAGGCTGGGAGAGTCATCAGTGTGCTCTCCGATGTCGTAGAAAGCAGAGACTGGGGAGAATCATCTGGAAACCCCAAAGAATAGAGTCAGGCAGAGCATGACTGAGGGGCATGCTGCAGTTTAAAGGGAGAAATGTCTCCCTGGAAACTCAGCAATAGGGAAGTGGGCAGAGAGTCTCGGAGCCTGAGTGCATGGGTGAAGATGAGGTTGGCATGGTCAGTAAAATGAATGGTTACATTTGCCTTGGGCCATCTGTGAAGAAGGGCCAGGCAGGCCAGCATCGCCAGCTACCCCCATCTCCCAAGCCTGGTCCTGGGATTGAGAACACATGCAGTGGCAGGAGGGCACATGGGGCTGCCGCTCAGGTCCCCGGTGCCGGGTGTCACACCATTAAGCCCGTACAGACTTGAGAACGTGAATGAGGAACTGGCCAGGAAAGGGGCTTTGCTGCTCGTGGTAATGAGGTTTGAAACAAAAGCAAGTAAGCAAAACCCTACCAAAACCCACAGCACATTCAACATACTGGTAGCACGCCCGAGGCGATAATTGCCTGGGTTCAGTGTCCACAACGTCCCATTGAAGTTCAGCGCTACAAGCTTCATGGCTTATAAATCCCAGTCTTGGCATGGCACCAAGGCTTTCAGAACATGAAAGGATCCTCCCGCTGATGAGTCCATTGAACAGTTTTGGGAATTGAGACACCAGGACAGGCGGTGATTTGGCCAAGGTCATCTGCTGATGGGCGAGGAGCTCATGCCTGCTCAGACAACAGTGGAAAGGGTGTGGGCTTGGCACCCACACTGCCCAGTGAACTTGACTTGTGCCTCTGTGATCTCATCAGACGTGGTGAGCACTGTACCTACATTACCTCATGACGTCCTTCCAACAACCTTATGTATAGGCTAGGGCATGAAGAATAAAGTGCCTTTTCCAGAGTAATAAGCAGAGGACCAGGATTTGAATGAAGGCCCAGCCGAGACCAGCTGCCCCTACAACCTTGCATTCCTGACCCCTTCGTGCACTTGTGATAGAAGGAGGTGATGCCCCTCTTCTGGCCTCTGCTCTGTGTCTGTGAGCATGCTGCTGTATCCCTGCTGCTCATGGATATAGGATATAGGAAAACTTTCCCAAGAGTCTCCCACCCAGGGCTGTAGCAGAGAAAGAGGGTGCAGTGAGTGTGACTACAGAATTTGTAAAAATTTCAAGTTGTCATTAGCCTAATGTGTGGTTATTAAAAAAAAATAACCACGTTAATACTACTCTTATAGTCTCCATGTCTAGAAAAACAATTTTAAAAGGGCCAGTAAGCTGACGCAACTGGTAATGTGCATACCGTCCAAACTTGACCACCTGACTTCCGTGCTGGAGCCACATGAAGATAGGAGAAAACTGCACAGAGCTCTCCTCTTAACATCTGTACACCTCCCCCGCAACACACTCACAGACAGATGTGTGAGTATACCCGTGTGCACACATACATAATAATACATGTTTTAATTATAAAGGATCAAGGTGGCTGGGGAGATAGCGCAGTGACTGAGCACTGGCTGCTCTTCTAGAGGACCCAGGTTCAGTTCGCAGTGCCTACATGGTGGCTCACAACCATTTGTAGCCCAGGTTCCAGGGGATCTGACACCTTCTTCTGACCTCAATGGCCAGGTCACACACATGGCACATAGACATATATGCAGGTAAAACATCCGCACACATAAAAATAAGTGAATCTTCAAACAAGCCGAAACAAACCAAACGGAAACCAACTCCCTTTTCTTCTGAGTAGACGCTGGGCTAGCAGCAGTCACTGAGCAGCATTCCCTGGGAGCTTGTTAGAATGCAGCTTCTGAATGGAAACCTGCATTTTATTTTATTTTATTTTCAAGATTTATTTCATATAGAGTGTTCTGCCTGCAGGACAGAAGAGGGCATCATATCTCATTACAGATGGTTGTAAATCACCATGTATGTGGTTGCTGAGAACTGAATTCTGGACCTCTGGAAGAACAGCCAGTGTTCTTAACCTTTGAACCATCTCTCCAGCCTGGAAACCTGCATTTTAATGGGTCCCAGATGACCGCACTTCCACACAGGGTGTCTGGAAAGGGCCGCTCTGTGATGGGCTCCTGAAAGCAGGCCCTGGGTCTGGGTCTGGGTCTCCCATAGTGGACTTGCCCTGTGCTGGACCTAAGAGGCCCTCAGTGTTTGTGCCAGTGTGCTGCCACTGTCTGATACCGTGACCAAAACCCATGCACAGTGAGTGGGGACAGAAGGTCTGCTTACATGGAAGGGGAATGTGGCCGCATTTCTCTGAGCATGCTCCCTGTGTCCTTGCGTCCGAGTGAGGCAAGTCCCTGCACCCTCTGGCTTTTGGATCAGAACTCCCTTCAGTGAAGGACACTGGTTGTGGCTGGTGGCATTTCACTGGAGACACAAGGTCAGATTCCACACATACTCCTACATATTCCTACCACACACGCCTGCATTCTGCTCACTGTCCTGGAAAACACCTCATCATGTGTTCCTGGCCCTTTCTCCTGGGACCTCCAATGCCTCAGGGCTATGGGGAGCAGTGAGCCAATTCCAATCCCAAAGGTGACACTGGCTCTGTCTCCATCCTGATGAATACCCTGTCTCTTTGCCTAAATTCAGGGAAAGGATAAGCTTGGGGTTCACAGGCCCTGCCTGCATCTTCCTGGTCACTGAATTGAGTCCCAGGACTCTGCCAGAATCGAGCCGATCTGTGACAGTAATGGCCAGCCTCAAGTGAGGCCTTGCAGGTCCAGCTAGGTCTATGTGGCTCTGTGGTTCCTCTGAGATCCCTGCAGCAGAGAGAGAGGCCAAGGCCCAAGTTAGTATCAACAGCTCCAGTTTCAGTCTACAGGACAGGTGGCTGGGGTTCTCCTAGACAGGGCATCCTCCTGAATCCACGTCTTCCATCCACTAACTGTCTGAACTCAGTGGGAATCACGGGTACCTTCTTTAGCCCACATCTGCTGGCCTCCTCTGCATCTCTGCTCTTCTTCTCCTAGCCTGCACTGCTGCTGTTGGCCCTACCCCTGGCTTGCTCTTGCCCTTTTCCAGGTCTTCCCCATGCAGCTCTCCCAGAATCTAGCCCAATTCAAATAGCACACCTGTGCTCAACGGTTGTTTGTGAGATGGAGTGAGGGCAGTTCCCTAACCCTGCCTACTGTTTTCACAGCCCCAGTGTGGCAAGGGGGGGGAGAAAGGCCTTGTGACCGAGATTATGCCAGGTAGGTGGGTGCAGGTTGAAGAACCTGCTTCCTCCCAGGTGGCATGACATGAAGCTGTAGCTTGGTGGGGGTGCCACACCTCCTGAGGGGTGGTCAGAGCTCTAGGGCCTGGCTTGGAGGGGAAACCTCAGAGTGGCATTGCCATTCTTCAGGGTTCTGAGAAGAGGACTCTAGGTGTTTCGAAGTCTGCTTCATGGCATACCAAGCCTTGCTGTCAAGGCTGCCGACCCCCCACCCCAAGATCCTGGCACTTGTCTCTAGCCCACGGAGATTGACGGGTCATAATCTATGCAACTGTGGGAACCAGACAGCAATGCAGGTCATCGTTAGTGTGCCAGAGTCTGGCACAGGAAGTCATGTCGAAACAGAAACCTCCAGATGCCCAGCTGGGTGACACGAGCTGTTGCTGAGGTACCACACCCTGAGCAAGCTGGCCAGGCAGGGAAGAACGTCTACAGAGTCAGCCCTCCTGTGGCTGAGCACCTACAGTGACAGATGGAGCCATTCCTCCTGGGGACATTGGTGGACACCATCCACTTACCCCCTCTACTCCCAGAGCCTATCAGAAGGCCCATGAGAGAGTGTTGCCCTGTGTCTGCCTCCAGTCTCAGGCCATTGCCCAGAGAAGCTCAGTGGCCCACACAGCTACCTTCGACCTCAGAGTGGGGTGCTCTGTTCACTTCCATCAGCTCAGTGGATGCTTTTAAGTGATGACTAGCTGATGCTTTTGGGTGACCTCTGGTACCCCAGTATATCTCAGTAAGAGTGAGGGCTTTGGATGGCCCCCTGCTGGCTGACACATGCTGCTTCTTACCAGATCCTATGAGGTTTGGGTCCCCAAACCCTGACTAGGGAATGAAGAGAGGACAGACACACAGGAAAGCTAGGATCTGTGTGTCTGTGGGGTACATGCACTCTGGAGGAGCCGCAGCTACATGTCCCAATGTCCTGGTCCCCAGGGCTCTTGGTCTTGGGTGTGTCAGCCAAATTCAGAAATGAGTTTGGAATTCGGGTGCCATTCCTTGGAACATTAGCCCTCGGAATCTAAGGCGGTCAGAGATAAAGGGACCGCAAAGATCAAAAGCCCTCCCTAGCTGACCAAAGACCTCGGTGTCCCAGGGAAAGTGTGAGAGGACCTCAGTGTCTGGGGAGAATGTGAGAGGGCTGTGCAGTCTCCCCACAACCCTACCTTTGTGGCAGGTGAGTAGCGCTGGCGCCACCAGCTCCTGTTCCTCGCCCCCCTTGTCACATCCTGTGTGATTCTCTCTCATGCTTGTGTGGCTGGCCCTGGAGGCCGGGGACACCAGCCAATCTGAAGTGTCCTCTGTGCGCTGGCTTCATTTGGGATGGTGGGAACACTTTGACAAGGGTACACAGGAGGTCATTTTTGTGCTCAGGGAGGCATCAGTTCCTTTTCAGGCTGTTTCTGCTTCAGCAGACACACTAGGAAACTTGTAATTCCAATTTCCTGTCCCTTTTTGCCCATGATACGTCAAAATGTGCTGATCCCCCAACCTGGCTCTTTCTGGCTCGCTCTTAAAGAAAGCCTCTGCTGCTGCCTGGTACAGAAGCAGACACTGTGTTCCCAGGAAGCCACCCGGTTATAGTTTTCCTGTGGAGTTGTTCTCTCCTCCTCTCCCAAGCCTAGCAAGGTAGGGCCAGGCCACCTCTTGGCCACCTTTGATATGGAGAGGGAAGGTCTTGGGAGCCTCCAGGCAAAGGTATCCCCTCGAGCCCCAGCTGTGAACTCCTTGCTGAAGGGTAAAATCCTTTCAGCACATCTGAGGCTTGTCCATCCTTACCTTGGCCTGCTCCCTGCTGCCACACAACACCACAGGCTGCACAGACCCACCCATTCCTTTTATATAGTCCTTTCTTTGTCACTTCATCCTTCCCAGGCCCTATCATCGGGGCAGCCTATGTGGAGTTAGAAGTGCCTGACAACCCTGACCCTCCTGCCAGCCCTGATATGTTTTGGGTCCTCAGTAGGGGAAGGAAGCAGTGAGCAGGGTGGAACAGAGGTGAGCTGGCCTCTATGGCTGTCTCTTCCCTCCCTCCTGGCTCTCTCTCCCTTCCTGCTAAATACTCTTGTCCCTACCGTTGGAAGAGGGACTGAGTACCTGGACAGCGCAGCATCCATTTCCCACAGGGTCCTTCTTATACCTGGTAACAGTGTGCTAACCTAGGTCTGTCTGTAGAATTGTAGCTAGCTTGTAACCTGACCCTAAAATTAACCACTTGGTAGTAAGGTAAAATGATGAGTGTTGATGTGTTGGTGATGCCATCATGGTCAGCTCTGTGGGCAGGAGGGCCACAGCATCTCAGCTTGCTCTCAAAGCTCATCTTTGCCAAGGTTGTTATCAGCAGGCAGGCGCCAGATCAGAGCCAGATCCCAGCTCATCTCACAACCCATTCCTGGTCCCTGACCAGACTCTAACAATGAGCCTGTGTGTGCTCCATTGGTTGGTGTCCCAAGGGCATGCTTTTCCCTCACCGAGATCAAACTGTCGGCTGCCTTTTTGACATGTGAGACCACAAAGGCTTGTCTGTCCCCTTCCTGGGGTCCTGTGTTAGAACCAGAGCATGGACCTGCTACAGGTCTTGCATGCTAGGGCTCTGGTTTGCTTCTGATCACAATTTATACTTCACCCATGTCCCAGCCTGTGAGCAGTGTGATACCCACAGGACAGAACGTTTCTAGGCTGGTGTGGCTGTGCTGCATTCCCCACCAAGGACCAGGCTCACCCTGCCTGTCCCAGGCACTGACGCAAGGCCTTGTCTTTGCGAATAGGTTTGGAGACCCCATGTTCCCAGTTGCTGTAGCATCCAAGAGCTCGCTGCTTCAAAGGCTAGAAAGCAGAGTGACCGGTGCCCTAAGCATGTCAATCATGGGAAGATTTCCAGATGTTTCTTCCTCCCACCTCCAAATGGAAGCATTTGGATAAAAGGCCAAGAAGGGTCCCTCCAGCTATCACACCTCATGATCCTAGGTTGATTTTTCTGAGTCTGCTAGAAAAAGACCAAAATCGAGGTAGCATCCCTTCTAAACAGCCATGGCACACATGGCTCCTACAGCTCCTTTTTACCCTGACTTGTGGGCATATGCCCACAGCTATCTCTGGGCTCCAGCCTCTCAGAAATGCTAGGCTTAGGGTCTAAGTGGAAAGTGTGTTTGGTTTGGTCTGAGTTTGGCAGCCTATGACTTCACCAACCATCATTGAACTCCCTTGCGCACAAGGACAGGTGGGGAGTTCTACCACACTGCTGTAGTCTGAAGGATGTGAACTTTGAGCCAAAGGCCTAGGTTTAGCATCTGCTTCTGTTGCTCACCAGTTGTGTGGCGATGGGTCATCTCACAGACTGTAAGACTTGGGGGAGGAGTAAGCCCAATTCAGCATGTCACCCAGTACCTGCCATCTCTACAGACCCTAACCCAATGGCAGTGACAATGAAAATCCCATCAACATAGTCATCCTGAGTTGGCAGGGGATGTGAGAAGAACCCGAGACTTAGAGCAGGAGTCCTGGATTCAGGCTTTTGCTGCACTACTCACTAACAATGGGATGCAGATTCTGAACCTCAGAATGTGTCTGCTTTTGTCACTGCAGATCGGAGGAAAGCGTGGTCATTGTAAAGGCCCAGGAGGCAGGGCTGGCAAGCTCATTCACCCCAAAGTGGGATAATACTGTTTTCTTTCCCTTCACAGGCACACCTTCTGGCAGTTCCGCCATGAGAACCCCAAGACCAGAGTTGGGGACCCTCCGCCTGAAGGGCTTCCCGGCTTCAACAGTGGAGTGATGCTGCTGAACCTGGAGGCCATGCGCCAGTCTCCGCTCTACGGCCGTCTGCTGGAGCCTGCATGGGTACAGCAGCTTGCAGACAAGTACCATTTCCGGGGCCACCTCGGGGACCAGGACTTCTTCACCATGATTGGCATGGAGCACCCCGAGCTTTTCCACGTGCTGGATTGCACTTGGAACCGGCAGTTGTGCACCTGGTGGAGGGACCATGGCTACAGTGATGTCTTCCAGGCATACTTTCACTGTGAGGGCCACATCAAGATCTACCACGGAAACTGCAACACCCCTATCCCGGAGGAGTAGGCGCCAGCTCACCCTCTGTGCCCATGGGGCCCCAGGCCTGGGGAGGAAAGAGTGACTCTACAGGGATGCCCTTTAGGATCAAGGTGCTGCAGGCTCCCAGCTGGCCGGTCCCTGTCCAGTGGCCATCCAAAGAAGCTTAGCTGAGCACTGCTGGTGCTCAGGCTGTTCCTTCAGGGCATCAGGAAGGACAGACACAGATGTTTTCTGGTACAGAAGGAAGGAAAATTACACCCTTATCCACATGGAATCAAAACCCTTTTGAAGAACTGGCTTTTGCTGGACCAAATAAGCACGTAGAGCAATAGGCTCCTGCTTCGTGAGAAAGAGCGAGCAGTGCTGCTGTAGTTCCCGGTGAGCACTGAGTGAGTGAGCCAAGGTTTTAACAAGCAGCCCAGAGCTCAAGCCTCCAGAGGGATGCCACAGTCCCACATCCTTTCCCAGGAGGCTTTGCACCTCCTCCGGATGTTCATGTTGCTTGGTGCAGGCTTCAAAAGAAGCAACTCTTTAGATAAGGCCTGAGCATATATAATAATCCCCTTATTACAGCATTTACAGATCTTATCTCCCCCCCCCCATTATATCATAGAACCCCATTTTCCCTTGCCCATCCACCTGTTCCAGGTGACCTGACTTTACTAAGGAATCAAATTTACCGCCAAAGAACAGAGACTGGCCATGCCGAAAGATGCACTAGAATTATCTGGACTCAGAAGGTTCATTCTAAGGAGCAGCCTAACAGTTCACAAATACAGCTGGGTGGACTTGGAAAGGGCTAACCTGCTGGTCTCATTGTAGTCTCTGGAGAGGGAGGAAAACCCCGTAATTTCCTATTGCATCATGCCAGGCCCTGCCCCTCCATAGAAGCAAACACATTCTATATTTGTGGTGGGCCCTATAAGTCAGCTGCCCACACGAAGCCCCAAAGGCCATGCCCATACAGTCCAGCCCATGCCCTCAGGCAAGAAATGTGAGATTCTGGCTATATTTTCTTTCAGTTTCATTGACTTTTAATTTTTCTTTCACCACAAGTGAAAATAGCTAATAAATAATCTTTGAGAACACTTGATTCCTGTTGTTTGTTCCCCAATCACAGTTTTCAGGGGTACAGGGTTCTGAATGAAGAAGAGAAGCAATACCAACCAGACGGCATGAAGGACCAGCAGGAAGGCCTGCCTGGGGGGTGGCCGTGGGGTGATACTGGCCTGTTTGGTTCCAAGAGCCATTTCATTCCAGTGATAGGTAGGTCCATCTGCCGCTGGGAACAAGCCCAGACGGCTCCGGCCCCATGGCCTGGACCTCCCAGCCATATTCATGCCTGATGAGGTGGCCCACACTGACCCTCTGCTGGGCCCAATTCATTTGTGCTCCTAGCTACTTGATTTCCTATTTATAGCTTCTGATTATAAGATGCCCGCTGTGAGCCAGACATCATCTCAAGGATTTATTTTGTGCTCTAGATAATATTCATGAAAACCTCAGCAAGTTCATTCCAGTTGTAAAACTGATGTATGAAAATGGAGATGTGCAGAGACCTCTGCTGTGTTTTTCACTGCAGCTTTTTATTGTACAAAAATGTTGAACAGCTTAAAATGTTGACTAGGGGACTAGATAAATAATGCATCCTGCAACCATATAATGGAATATATTAAAAATCATTGTAAGGAATACATAATGTACCAGGAAATACATATACTAGTGAGTAAAGAATATGAAATATAAGATTGTATGTATGTCCTTTTTTAAATTACATATATGTGTGCATCTATATGTATTTCTGTACAAGCAGGTACACACATGAAGGGTATATATGTGCAAAAAGAGGGAGATTCAAGAACAAGCCTCTTCTGTATTTTATTAGTTCAACTCCTCAAAGACCATGCTTCAAACACATTAACAAAACAGTTATCTCGATTGGGGGTTGGGAAGGTGGATTGAAAGCCAGGCAGTTTTTTTAAATTTGCAATCACAGAAGAATTTTTCATCAACAATTAAAGTGTTTCCAAAGCTACAGGTGATTGCAAGAAAAACAGTAAGCCAGGAACTCGGAGCACAACAGACTCTTACATGTATTGTGCGTGCGTGCGTGCGTGTATGTGATTGGGGGACAAAACAAGGGACAGCTTTGTGGAGTCGGGTTCCTCCTTCCGCCTTTACATACCCTTGCCATCTCACCGGCCCCCATTTACTTTTGAGGGCAGCCCTCAGGCGCTCCCCTCCTCTGTCACCGGTGGCTTTGACTTCATGCCTCTAGTGAATGGTAAAGTCGTAGACAACAGGAAACCCAGCCAGGCGGGCAAAAGAAAAGCCACTGTGGGTTCCTTCCTCGCCACAAGTGGCTTTTAACAGACGCTGGAGAGTTGGCTTCTGATTCGAGTCCTGCAGTGACCTGTGTTGTGCATACACAATTAAAATGCTGTGCTTCGTTTATTTCATAGAACCTTCGCTGTCTAGTGCATATCTGTACATATAATTAGAATGAAAGTCCACACAGCATTTCTGAATTTAACAACTTCATTTATGTTAATTTCCATGTTTTTACTATTAATTTTTACATAATAAATGCTATACATTTAAACATTTTAATTACATTCATTTATTCGGCATGTGTGTATATATTCAGTCACACACATCCCACATTGCATTGAGCATATGGAGGTCAGAAGACTTGGGGAACTCTGTTCTTGCTTTCTACCATGTGCGTTCCCAGGATGCCACTTGGGCTGTCATGCCCGGGCGGCAAGTACCTTCACTGTTGAGCCACCTCGCCAGTCCAACGTACATTTTCAACCATTCTCCTCTGCAACTACCAGCCAGTATCACCCTGATGGTTCTACAGCTCATGGGTGGCCATGATGGATGTCTCCCAATGGGGAACTCTCTGGCCCTCACCTCTCCCTAAAGAAGTGTGGTCTAAGAATAGCAGCACTAGCCCTGCTTCCATTTCCCACACGATGCAGCCTTTGTGCCCACACAAAGCCCACTCCACATGTGCTGATAGCATTTGGAAAGCTTGCAGGCTTATTGATGAGATTCACTTTTGTAAGTGTGTCAAGCCAAACAGTCCAGCACCCCACATGCATCATCAAGCCACAGAAGAGTAGTCAGTTTAGCAGCGCCCAGCCCGGAGCACACCGGGCCTAAGCACGTACCTGCCCCAACTTCCTCTCATCTTAACGGTGACTGGCTACTTGGGAAAGCTAACTCCGGATTCAGAGGTGGGTGGCACAGTGGAGAGAAGCGCACCTGACTAGAGGCCTGTCTGCTGGAAACTACAGTCATCCTCATTTCCTGGGCCACCTTGGACAAACAAGGCAACCCCTTCTCCCTCCCTGCACCCCCGCCCCCCATTTCTAAACCCCAGGGCTAGAGGTCTGCAGCAGAAGTTTGCAGGAGAGATGTGTTGGGATTTGATAAAGTATGAAGTAACACAGGTGCACGGGAAGTCTGGAAGGTTTTTTTGTTGTTGTTTTTTAAGATTATTTATTTGTTATTTATTCAGCACTCTGCCTGCATGTGTGCCTGCAGCACCTGAAGAGGGGACCAGATCTCACTATAGATGGTTGTGAGCCACCATGGGGTTGCTGGGAATTGAACTCAGGACCTTTGGGAGAACAGCCAGTGTTCTTAACCTCTGAGCCATCTCTCCAGCCCCTGTCTGGTAGTTGTTGTTGGTTACACGTCCCGCAGGTAGCTAGATGCTTGCAGATGGCCCACCTTTGAGTTAGTATCATCACTCTGCAGACGCCTAAGAGGTCAAGGGTTGCCTCAACTCACAGGTAACTTGTTGGGCAATATTCAGATAACTCTCTACCCTGGCCCGTGTCTTCTTGTGAAAACAACCAAGGCTGTCTAAGGAACACCTGTGCCCCAGCCACATGTAGAGCAGTGGTGTTGAACATGTCTTCAGGTTCACACATGCAATGCAGACCTCCTCACTCACTCGCTGTTCACCACACAGACAACTAAAACTCACATCGATGGGTGGCATACTCCTCCATCCCTGCTGTGTGCAGGCAAGCTATGGAGGACTGTTTGCAATCATTAAAAAAACAGCTGTCCTCCAAGGGCCCCTGTGTGCACTCTCCCGAAAGCTGTGTCAGCTAAGGTCCTGTCTTTAGACTTCAGTGCCCAGCTACCAAAAGGGCTATGAGGCACAACTTCTTTACAGACGTATGTTGGTTCCATGGATCACAGGTGGGGAAGCACAGAGGCTTCAGTTCCAGCTTAGGAGCCCAGAAGGACCTGTCTTGAGGACACTGGAGGCAGTGCTCAGCAGAAGCAATGGGGCGGCATCAGATCCCAGAGCGTCTTGAACCCTGAGGGGAAGGTGCCACCACAACCATCTCGATAAAGGCCCTACACCCTCAGAGCCAGCGCCGGGAGGGAGTATGCTCTGCATCCCGACTGCTCCTCTCAGCCTTCCTCCTGAAGAGTAGGGCTTGCTTGCTCTAGCACTTCCTGGGCCCCACATGTCTGGCTGCCGGTAGGGCAGCAACCCGTGGGAGGCCATGGTGGTGGGAAGCCAGTTACCAACACTTCAACTCATGCCCCATCCCAGTTCCCACTCCTCAGGAATTGTAGGGCTCCTCGGCCTTATTCCTTTATACCATCATATCTTATTCCCATGCCCTAACAGTTATTCCAAAGTGTTTCCGGTGCATCTCTGTCCTCACAATGTGGCACTCTTGTTTGCTGTCTGTGGCCTTCACTGACATAACTGTCTTACACTTCCTTCTTCCTCACTCACCACTCCCTGTTGCATGAGACTTTTCCTGGGGAGATGAGAGACAAGTGTCTATTGACCCCAAATAGGAAGGCAATGGCAGACCAAAGAAACAATCCGACCCGAGTCCAGCCTGGTGAGCCAGTGAGCTTATTGGCTATTTATAGGGATGTGGGTGAGAGTTACTTCCCAGGAGCACACACAACTCAAAGGCAGCTGCATCTCTATAGAACTTCGCAACCACTGCAACCCTAGGGTTCTGCGTGACTTGCAGACAGAAGCCCCTCCAGGCAGCTGAGCTGGTCCGGTCTCCAGCATCTCTTCTCCCAGTGGACTGCGCGCCGCCTCCACAACATGTGATTCTGGAAGCTCTCCAGGCCTGTGAGGTTTGTCTACTTGCCTGGTCTCCAGAGCCCGGAGCCTCCTTTCTCCTGGTGTGTGTGGGGGGGCAGGGGGGAAGGGAGTGTTTCAATTCAGAAGGAATCTTTTTCTTTTTAATTAAATTAAGTTTTTAAAAAGCCCCTGTCTCAAAAACAAAAGACAAAACACGAAACAAAATACACAATACCATACAACACAAAAATCCATCATCTTGGCCATTTTTAAACACACAGTTCAGCAAACATAAGCATTGCATGTTGCTGTCCAACAGCGCATGATAGCTTTTCCAACAAGCAAAATGGGAACTATACCCGTTGAACAGTACCTTATTTCCTCCTCCTCAAAACCGCTGGTAACCAGCGCTCTAACTCTACTTCCTGTTTCTAGGATCCTGACTACCTTAGAAACCCTCATGAAAGTGGCATCCTACCCTGGTCACCTCCGTGTGGCTCGCTTCTTCACCACAGAATATCTTCAAAAGAGGAACCCTCCTCCATTGCTGGTGGGAATGCAAACTTGTACAACCACTCTGGAAATCAATTTGGCGCTTTCTTAGACAATTAGGAATAGTGATTCCTCAAGACCCAGCTATACCACTCTTAGGCATATATCCAAAAAATGCTCAAGTACACAACAAGGACATTTGCTCAACTATGTTCGTGGCTGCTTTATTTGTAATAGCCAGAACCTGGAAACAACCCAGATGTTCCTCAGTTGAGGAATGGGTACAGAAATTGTGGTACTTTTACACAATGGAATACTACTCAGCAATTAAAAAGGAGGAAATCATGAAATTCGCAGGCAAATGGTGGGACCTGGAAATGATCATCCTAAGTGAGGTATCCCAAAATCAGAAAGAAACATATGGTATATACTCACTTATATAGACCTATAGGATAGGAAGGTCACGCTGAA
>CM053753.1:51502444-51661513 GCA_028658305.1 Pachyuromys duprasi | reverse complement strand
AATGAGGGAGGGGGCTATGCTTGGGATGCAAAGTACCTAACCTGTGATTGATAACAAAAAAATAAATTAATAAAATTTAAAAAAATGTAAAAAAAGAAAAAAAGAATATCTTCAAAGAGTCGCCCATGCTGCGTCGTGTGGCAAGATTTCCAGAAGGCATCTTTTAATACGGAGATGATGACACTGTCTTTCACATCACCCCACAGTCGTATGAAGATGGCCTACATGCCACCAGCCTTCCCCACACTGCTTCTCCGGAGGGACTCCCATGTGGCCTCTACCCACACGCTCGCCCAGTCACCTGTGTCAGCGTCCCTATTCTCGTTCCTCATGGGCCAGGTGAGCAGTTCTGTGTTGTAGACCCAGGAATCAAACCAGGACCGTGAGGTAGACAGACACTTTCATTTCTTAAAATGTATTTATTTAGTGTGTGGGGCCAAGCCTGAGAGATGGCTCAATGGTTAAGAACACATGGTGCTCTTCCCGAGGTTCTGAGTTCGATTCCCAGCACCCACCTCAGGTGGCCTACAACTGCCTGTAACTCCATCTCCAGATGGATGAGACACCTTGGACAGTTGCAGTTGAGAAACACACACAGAGAGAGAGATTTATGTGTGTGTACATGTAGGTACTGGTCCATCCACTATAGTTACTGGTGGTTGAGAGCTGTCCAACATGGGCGCTAGGAACGGAACTCCTGTCTTCTGAAGGAGCAGCTAGTGCTCTTACCTGCTGAGCTGTCGCCTCAGCGCCAACACTTTCATTTTGAGCCGGTGACAATGGCTGCCTCCAGGTCCCCTTCCCACCTTCACCAACAGGAATCTACTTTCTCTACCTGCCCCTGCTGGTTCACATGTGTCTCTGTGTGTGGACCCATGTGGGTCGCCATTATGCTGGAGTCTTCCAAAACACCTGACTAATCCTCAGCCAACCCCAGGCAAGAATGCTTACAAGAGGCACAGAGGTGAAGACAGAGTCCCTCACTAGGTACCTGGACCGCCTGTGCTTGCAGGACACGCGTGCTGTTGGGAGATGGCTAATCCTCTTTGGTTGAGGCAACAGACAGTGGCAGCAAGGCTGCTAATCTCCCCAGGCTACGTGTGAACACGGGCTTAGGAAAATGACAGGGCTTGTTTGTGGTCACGGGCAGGCGGCTTTGTGGCAAACTCAGAGCCATCTCTTTCCCTCTAGCCATTTCGGAAAATTCTCCTCAACTCGGAGTCAGGAAGCCACGGCGGCCTGTCACTCCGGTCTCCTCTCTTTCTGGCTCTCTGTGGCTCATCTCTTCTGCTGTCTCGTCTGCCCGGCCTCCCTCTCTGGGGACAGCACCCTTCTGCCATCCTATGCCTTGAAATGTCCCAGGTGGTGGTCTCACAGCTTCTCACTGCTCCTTTCACAGAGACAGCCAGCTTCCGTCCTAGCTTTACGGTCCACGAAGGCTGTTAGGGAGTGGGCGGCCTGGCCTGTGTGCTGCCCTGCTTGTGCCCAGGTGCCTTGTGTGCCGAGAGCCTCCCATGGTTCTACCACCTCCACCTTACCTCCTTTTTCATGTTTCTTCCTCCTGCTCTTCCATGGAGCCCCGCTAGAGGTAGAAGAAGGCTTACTTGGACCCCAGTTTATTAGATCTCCCTTGTTTGTCATCTGTACATGTGCCTTCTTGCGTACGTCATATGGGTTCTAGAAGAACAAGCAGTTTTAGTGGATGATGGTGAATATGACCTGAGGGCTGGAAAGGAGGCTAGCAACTTCCTGTGAAAGGTGTAGAGACTGAATGGGAGGGAAGGAAAGAGAAGAAGAGGGCCTGTCTAACCAGGGGTTCTAACCAGACCTAAGCCCTGGAAAGGCCACCGGAGGAGTCAGAAGAGATGTGTGGTAACAGGGAGCGGGCAGGAGCGATCTGTGGAACCTTTACTTTTATTCAAAAGCGCACGCTGATCCGCCTTACTCTTTACTGCTGTGCATGGCTGGCATCTAGCATTGCACAGAGATCCTCCTCCGCCCCCCAGCCACTGTACCTGCCTCTACCTGGGCACCCTGAAGGCAGGAATAGTGTGTCAGGACCACCCTCCCTGACATGCTGTGGGCATTGAGTGTTTGACCACATGCCATACTCCAAGGAGGAACAACGGCAGCCATGGATTTGTGAAACACGGAGTGAGGAGGAGGTGGAGGTCCAGGGCCACCTGCCTCAAAGGGTCCCAGTGACGAGCAGAACAGGAAGAGACAGGAGTGTGTGAGCAACCAGGCAGACTTGGAGTCCATAAGTGGAAGGCCGGGAACCAACCCCCAGGGCAGGAAAGTTTGCTGGTCCCATTACTGAATACCTGTGCTCACATCTGTCCTCTCATCCAGTTTAATGATCTTTCTGGCAGGCCTTGAGATTGAATTGTTCCCAAGAGTCGTAGGATCTGACTAGAAGATGTTCTCTTATCCCTAGCTAGGTCACGGTCAATCCTGAAATGTTGGTAGAGGGGAGATATGCTCAAAGCAGAAGAACCACCCAGGGGCGTCCTGGCAAAGGCCGTGGGGTGCTGCCAGCATAAGGGAGCCTAACGGTAGGTGGGAGCCTGGCTGGCTTCACCCCCTTACCACTGACAATCCCCAGATTCTGGGGCTCCAGGTCTGCTGCTGGCCTTTCCTTTACACCAGCCCACCGGGACACACTCCGGCATTTCAGAGCACATTCAGACCCCAGGCACCTGGCCCACTCTGGGAGGGGACCCCGCTGTCAGGAAAACACTTCCCACCTCCCATCTTGTTCTCCTTTCCAAATGGTGACCTTGATGCCTATAGAAAGCACCACAGAAACCGGGCAGTCAGGAGGCAGAGGCAGGCGGATCTCTGAGTTCCAGGTCAGCCTGGTCTACAGAGAGACTTCCAGGACAGCCAGGGCTACACAGAGAAACCCTGTCTCAAAAAAAAGAAAAAAAAAAAAAAACAGAAAGAAAAAAGAAATCATGTACCACAGAAGACCACATGGAGCACGGGGAGATCAGCAGGGTCACAGGAAGGGGAGGGTGGCTGGGGAGATCAGCAGGGTCACAGGAAGGGGAGGGTGGCTGGGAGGGGCATCTTCCGGGTCTGTGCTGATGCTGGCGGGAGAGAGCGCCGTGAAGATACACCGCCCGGGGGCAGTCCTGCTGGCTTGCTTTGTGCGCTGGTCAGTCTGTGCAAGGTCATGGTTGGGCAAAATCCTGAGAAGGGAGGGGTCAACAGAAGAAGCCTTAGAAAGCAGATAAAGACAGACTGTAGCTGACGTGGAAGAGGAAGGGGATGAATAACCTTAGCAGAGTGAACAAGGAATTGTCGCGATGGGGCTGTGGCGGCGCTGGCCAGCACCAGCACACGCTGCAATTTCTTTGCCTCAAAACCAAGAACGCCTTCGTGGCTAAACAAGCCCTCTCAAGGGCTTCCCTTCGCTCTGTAGTCAGGCTTTTCACGGTCACGGCCCTCTTGCCTTCCAAGCTTCCCTTTCCCTTCCTGGAGTCGGGGTGGGGCAGAGCACTTTCCCTGACCCAGTGGGTCACAGGATTTCAGTTCACAAACAAGTGGTGGGGAGAGTCCAGTGCTTTCACTACCTCATTTTGCCTCACAGCAGTGTCCCTCGGGAAAAAGAAAGGAAAGCAGCTACTATAACCCTTGTGCATGTAGGGGAAACTGAGGCTCAACAAGCTGAAGCTATTTTCCAAAGCTCACCGTACTTGCACGTTATATGTAGAACTGGTACTAGGCCAGAGGGCGTCTGAGCCCTGGCTGTCCTGTTACTGTAAGAGCTGTGGCACATGTGTGTGTGTGTGAAGACGTCGTGGTAAAGCCTAATGCTTTGTCCCCAGCACCCACATCCATGCTGGATGCCTTCTGGATACAGGCACACATGGGTCTTAGTCAGCAGGCTTATCGTCTCATGGGAAGAGACAGCCAACAAAGGAGGCAAGAAGTGGCAAGGGAAAGAATATGCAGTCTGGCAGACAGTTCTGGAAAGCTTCAGATGGTCTTGTCAGGGCTGACCTCTTAAGGACTGACAATGAGCAGGTGACAGCCCTGGGGAAGCCTGTGGGAGTGCAGGCAGAAGGGACAGCAAAAGCGAAGAAGCCAGGGAGGGGACAGGCTGTTGAGGTGATCAGAAAGCTGGTGTGTCCAAGGCATAGAGAGGAGGGTGGGGGCGAAAGATCAGCTCACAGAGATGCCGGGTCCTGGATGGCTTCTTCGGCTGCAGGAAGAACCCATTGTGTAGTGAAGATGTAAGGCTGTCATTGGGGGGGACCAGGTAGCGGGTATAAAACAGTTTAGGTCAAGGTGCTAGGGGCTTGGGCTAGAGGCAGATGAAGGTGGGCGGGAAGAAAAAAGTGAGGGTGTACTTTGGAGCAGAGCATCAGGCCTTTGAGGATCAGGGCTGCAGGCAGGGTTGGGGTGAGCAGTATGCTGGCAAATTTATGTCAACAAAAACTAAAGTCACCTGAGACAAGGGAACCTTGATTGAGAAAGTTCCTCCATAACATCTGGCTATAAAGCATTGTTTGTTTGTTTGTTTGTTTTTTAATTAGTGACTGATGGGGAAGGCCCAGCCCACCGTGGGTGGTACCATCCCCTGGGCTGGTGGTCCTGGGTTCCATAAAAAAGCAGGCTAGGCAAGGTACAGGGAGCAAGCCAGTAGGCAGCACCCCTCCATGGCCTCTGCATCAGCTCCTGCTTCCAGGTTCCTGCTCTGTGTTGAGCCTCTGCCTTGACTTCCCTCAGGGATGGAATGTCACCTGGAGGTGTAAGCTAAAGTAAACCCTTTCCTTATGGGGTTGTCTTGGTCATGGTGTTTCATCATAGCAGTAGAAACCCTAGCTAAGGCAAGCAGGAAGAGGAAGCTCTTCCAGACTCTCTCTCTCTTTTTCTTTCTCTCTCTCTCTCTCCTGCTCTTTGCTAGGGCAATTTGGAGGGTAACTTTATCAAGACAGAAAATAATAAAAAAAAAGTAATGTTGATGGGAGGGGAAGAAATTAAGTATCCTGTTTTGGTTTGATGTGTCTGTCTCTTTGTTGTTGTTTTCTTTTTAAGATTAATTTATTATTTATACAACATTCTGCCTGCATACCAGATCTTACTATAGATGGTTACAAGCCACCATGTGGTTGCTGGGAATTGAACTCAGGACCTTTGGAAGAACAGTGAGTGTTCTTAACCTCTGAGCCATCTCTCCAGCCCATGTCTGTCTCTGTGAAACAGGTTCTCACTATATAGGCCAGGCTGTCTTCAAAGCTGTGATCCTTCTGGCCCACCTTCTCCAGTTCTGAGATTACAGGCATGTGTGACTGTGCCTAATGAGTGTCCTGTTAATGACTAGGGAGTAGAGGTTTCTATACAAGTACGTACGGTTCCCCAACAAGCTGCCAGCTCTGGGGAGGGTTCAGAAGAGGGGTCCGTTCTGGGAGTCAGTTATATTGTTTCAGAAGCCATGTGAGGACACATTGTCCTCCCTTCCTTCACCCCCAAACAGAAGAAAACAAAGACCTGAGGTGAAACTCATGCCAAGTGAAATGAAAGACGTCTATAGCTTCAAGCCATGCCACACGGAGATGGGACACAGGGAGGAGGGTAATAAACAATTCATCTGTGAAGAGACTACCCCGCCATCTATATACTCAAGAGGTAGAGGTGTGGATGGCAAGGAGCTAGGTTAACTGGAGGAAGCCCTGGAAGATGCAAGAGTGGGAGGCACTAGATGAGGAAAGGAGGAAGGCCAAGGACACGGCAGCTGCTAATAGGAACAAGCAGTGACAATGTGTACAGAAAGTCATCCCCACCCAGGTTCCCGCCGGTGAGCACACTCTCCCTAGTCATGCAGGGGACTGGGACTTTATTCTCTGAATAAGATGAACCCAGAAGGTTGGATAGCAGGATAGAAATAGTGACAGCTGACTAAGCAAGAAGCTGGACAGAGTATGTGCACCGGAGGCCAGGCTGTCCCACCCACACTGTCCAGCTTGAGGACTACAGCCAAGATGTTTATCCTGACAAGGATTTTGAAGCGCCCTTCTATTTTCTGTAGACACCGAACTGCCCGGAAAAGACAAGTAATGATTGACGTTTGGGGGTCTACATGGAAATACCAGTATACCCTGTGAGCATCCAGCAAAGATGCCCACAAGTCTCCTGATGCCACTTACGCAGCCAGAGTTCCTGTTAGCATTTGGCCATAACAGGATGGGCCAGGATTTATCGGACACCCAAGGAAAACCTTCAACATGAAAGACAGAGATCCAAACGGCAGAGGAGAGCTCACTCAACTGCAATACACAAAGGGAAAGAAAACGTCAAATGAACTGCATCCTCAAAGAGATTAGAAGGCACCGCATCCATGAGGGACAAATGGGACCTGTAAAGAACAGTCAGAACCAAAAGACTCACTTGGGACTTAGAAATGATGGATAAGATGGAAAAGTCAGTGTGCAGATGATAAGCATGATTGTGTGATAAATTTAAGGAAACCCCCAGGAAAGCATCAGAAGGAAGCAAAGGTAGAAAATCAGCAAGAAAGATCTCCAAAACTACCCAATGAGAGTTCTATATAGAGAAACAAGAGAAAGTAGGGAAGCTATTACCAAAGAAATAATAATAAAGAGAATAATAAAGAGAAGTTCCCGGGACTGGAGGCCATAACTGCCTCGCCCAGTGAATGATGACATGAATGAAATCAGCAGGAAATGTAAGACTATCAGAGAGGGAATATTGAAAACGTCCAGCCAACACTGAATGTAAACTAGAGACATCGACAGAGTCAAAAATACCAGGATATCGGCTTGCCATTAGCTATCTCGGAGAAACTTCCGGAGGAAAACTGCTCCCATGAAGAAGGAAAACAAAGAGAATGCATGGGGGCCAGGAGGTAGGAGGCCATTCTGAGGGGTGAAGGGAGTGCCCAGCTGCAGTCAGAACAGCACAAACTGGAGGAGGATGAGAAGGAGGCTGTGAACTGGGAGTCCTGGAGGGGAATAGGACTGGCAAAGTCAGTGATGAGTTCAACTATGCAAAACCTTATAGTGACAGACTTTAAGAGTAGAAGTGACCTAGCCAGATGGTAAAAGAAAGCTAAGCAAATTAAAATCATTAACTCTAGGGAAAGTTTTGAAAAAAGAAAGGAAGACTAGGCATTCACTTGGCCCAAGAGCAAAAGATACTAACATAATCATATCAATAAAATACATTATAAAATTTTAATTAATTTTTTAATTAATGGCTTAATGGATAAAGGCCTTTATGGCCAAAGTTGATGCCCTGTGTTCTATCCCCAGGACCTACATGGTGGGAGAGGAGACCCAACATTGGCAAGTTGTCCTCTGTTCTCTGCATATATACTGTGGCATACATACACACATGCACACACACATACACGCATGTACACATACACATGTATGACACACATGCACATTTGTGAGTGCACATACATAAATAAGCGAATAAAATAAATTGCATAAAATATCTTATTATTTCCTATAAGTAATTAATAGGTAATATATAAAATCACTCATCAAAGGGCTAGAGGAAAGGGCTCAGGGGTTACAAGCATGTACCTGAATTCTATTCCCAGCGCTCACTTCAGGTAGATCACAACTGCCTGGAACTCCAGCTCCAGGAGAGCTGACATCCTCTACTGTACCCTGTGAGTACTGCAATCCTGTACTCAACCGAACAACCAATCTCTGTCTTCATTCTTTTTTTTTTTATCATTTATTTATTTTTATATTAATCACAGGTTATGCACTTTGTATCCCAACTGTAGCCCCCTTCCTCATTCCCTCCCATTCTCCCCATCCCTCCCTCATCTTCTCCCTGCCCCTCTCCAAGTCCACTGATAGGGGAGGACCTCCTCTCCTTCTATCTGACCCTAGCTTAGCATGTCTCTTCAGTGCTGGCTGCAATGTCCTCTTCTGGGGTCTGGCAAGGCTGCTCCTCCCTTGGGGGGTGGGGGGAGGGTCGAAAAGCCAGCCATTGAGTTCATGGCAGAAATAGTCCCTGTTCCCCTTACTAGGGTACCCAGTTGGATACTGAGCTACCATGGGCCACATCTGAGCAGGGGTTCTAGGTTATATCCATACATGGTTCTTGGTTGGAGAAACAGTCTCATAAAAGACCGCAGTGCTCTGATCTATTTGGTCTTTGTGGAGCTCCTGTCCTCACCAAGTCTTACTAACTCCCCTTTTTTTCATATGATTCCCTGCACTCTGCCAAAGGTTTGGTTGGGATTCTTAATATTTGCTTTGATACATTGCTCGTTAGAGTCTTTCAGAGGCCCTCTGTGGTAGGCTCCTGTCCTGTTGCTTGTTTTCTCCTACATTCAATGTCCATCCCATTTGTCTATCTAAGTGAGGATTGATCATCTTACCCCAGGTCCTCTTTCTTGCTTATCTTCTTTTTATATACTCACTTCTATAGACCTATAAGATAGGATAGACATACTGAAATCTGTCTTTATTCTTTCTCTCCTCCTCCCTCTGTTCCTCCCTCTGCCTCTCTCTTTGACTTAAAAAAACTAATTTCATTAACTCTTTAGGCAAAAAAAAGTCTCTGGTTCTTAAAGTTTCAGGACTAATTAACATTCCTAAGCAGAGAATGCAAATAGTGAGAAGCACGCAGGAGGCCCAGGCCTCCCCAGCTTGACCTGAGGATGAGGAGCAAAGCAGACTGTGTGAGAGCAAACTCAGGCTCAGACTTTCTAAGGAGGCAGGAAGCTCTCACACTGTATAGCATGAACTGCGATCAGCAGCCTTGGGTCAATGTCCTTAGCCCTTAACATCTGTCAGCTGTAGTACCCTGTTAACTCATCATCAGATGGGTTTACAATGTAGGATTTCTGCCCGGCCAATGGGCTGCTTACAAAAACATCTGCTTTGGAAATCCCCAACCTAAAACAAAACAAAACAAAACAAAAGCCCTTCCCTGCATCTGCAGCATGGGCCACTATTCTTGGCTGAGCTGATTCAATGTACCCGAACTGCAATTCTTTGTTTCCAGGATAAATGCTATTTCCTTTGACCCCTGTGCGGATCTTCTTTAGTTAACAGAGAGAAACAAAAAGAGTGAGGGGGGTCAGTGAAGCCAAGAGAATTGTGGTTCCAACAGGAAGGAGGGCTTGGCTAATACCGTGGACCCTGCAAAAATTACTAGGACTGAAATTATTTTTGAGGCTGTGAACACAATAGAATTTGAAACTGTATCCTTTAGCCATGGCTTGCCCAGCCTGGCCTTTCTTCTCAGAATGGATTTACGTGGTGAGTGTCATTGTATCACTTGCGGTCTTTCGACTCCTACCCCCAGTGGAGAAGAGCCTTCTGGTATGTGCCTCAGGTGTACACTTGTCAGGGCCAATTGTGTATTCCTCAGGAACGTTATCATCCTTCATTAAATACAGCCATTATTAAAAATAAATTGCATAAATCTTCAACTAAATAAAATGTCTTTATATTTTTTACATGGGTAGTCCTGGGCCTCATTCATGTTAGGCAACTATTGTACACTAAGACTACTTCCTTAGGTCTTACCCCCAACTTGTCTGTAAAGCAAAGATAATGTTTGAAAAATAAATATTATTTATTGTAGTTTGTGCTTACCCAGGCTCCTGAGGTCATATTTATATCCATGTGGTATGGTTGTTCTTTGTTGGGGCCAGATGTTTCCAGGTTCTTGGTGTCTTGTTCAGAGAATTAAAAACACACACACATACACACACACACAAATAGTAAATAGCAAACGGATTTTTTTTTCCCCAGAAGCAATGCAAAAGTATAGGCCACATACCCCAAGAGAGAGCTGGCTCTGAGTGAGTACTCACTAGTACTAGGTTACCATTTGGGGCTTTCTTTTATTGGTCCAAAAGGAGGAGGGGTTAGTTGCTATGGGAAAAGGGACAGGTGGTTTCCTCTTTTGTTGACAGGCTTGAATTATGTAAGGCTTTGTTTACTGTGAATGTCCTTTCCCATAATGCATCTACTTTTAGACATTTGCACACCCAATTATGAGTAGACATTAGATAATAAGTAAGATTTTTCACCTAAAAGTTTATTTTGAGAACACAGTTTGCTTTTAGTTCACTACCCCTAGTTCCCAGATATTACAGGACATGAAAGAGGAGTGACAGCTAGTGCTAGGGAGCTGTAGGTTTGAGGAACCTCATCATCTTGCTGGGAGAGGGGTATACATGTAGCTTGTCCAAGGTTGCTAAGTGCTTTGCTGTGAATACAACTGTGTATTGCTCGATTCAAGTGGAGTCTGGTTTGCTAAGCTATCCCTACCCTTGCCTACCTCGGTGAAAACACTATGTGATAGTATGTTAAGACTGCCTACCATCTTTACCTCGTCCCACATCGGTGACAGCAGTTTGGTAATTTGAAATTTGGGAACATATACACAACAGAAACTGACAAGTGCCACAAGCCAAGGGAGATTTGTATTTCAGGGAGTAATTTAGCCTGTACTAGCCACCTATTGCTTATGTAAGCCTTTGCATGTTTCTCTTTCATGTATAGATGGATGGATGGATGGATGGATGGATGGATGGATGGATGGATGGATGGACAGATGGGTAGGTGGATGGATGGATAGATGGATGGATGGACAGGTGGCTGGCTGATGGCTGGATGGATAGGTGGACAGGTAGGTGGGTGGATGGATAATAGATGGATGAGTGGGTGGATAGGTGGGTGGGTGGGGGGATGGATAGATGGCTAGGTGCTTTCATGGATGGTTGCATGGTTGGTGATTTTACTTTCTGACAGTACCTGGAGCCTAAAGACCAGGTTCCTAGGCTGTGACACTGCAAAGCAAGGGCATAGCAGGATTCTAGCCTGGCCCAGCCCTGTGTTTGGCTGATGATGTACTGACTCTTGCCTGAGCATGGAAAGTAGGCAGCTTGCTTTGAGAAACTGGACATCTCCTTCCATGTTTCTAGGACAATAAAACATTTCCTACCGAAGGTGGATGCCTTCCTCTCAGGTGGCGTAGGCTGTGAGCTGACAGGGCTGTGGCCACATCACTCCACCTGTTCACAGAGCTTTGCAGGCAGCTAGGTTGAAGGGGGAACCGGACACAGCTCAGGCCAGGAGCTCTCTAATATAGGGTGTAAATGGTGACAGCAGAGAGGGCACCATTAACTCACCAGTGCCCCTGCTGTGGCAGCAGCTGGTGCGTAGGCCCTGGCACCCATGCCCAAGCCTTTTGAAGTGGAAAGAGACGCTAACCTCAGCTAAGCTTTTAGTACCGTGTATGACTTGGTGCATATTACTTCACTGTTCTGAACTTCAATTTCATATCTAAAAAGTAATGGGATAAATTAGAGGTTATTTTATGGGTATAAGGTAGAATTTTATGGTCTAAAAGATTTCTTGGAAGAATGTTAAGACCAATGCTTACATTGGATCCCTTTCTTGAACACTTTCAATGCTCCATAATGCATTAAAGGACCCGATCAGCTCCGAGGAAAATATCCATGTTGTTGTTGCTATTATTATTATTTTAACCTATCCAGCTCAAAATTCCTTTGACCACAGAACTTTTTAGTAGAGCGACTCCCCAGAAATGGAGCCACCATCAACTTTAGTCATCTAACCCTGATTTTTATGGGCTAAAAGTATGTCCTGAGCACATGATGTCAGAGACACATTCACCCCGAGTTCTACGGTTGGTGGCCCTCCAGCGTGGTCCTGGGATGTGACGGCATGGCTGATACCAAGGGCAGCACTCACCTGCTGTGGGCTAACCAGGAGGTACAGCCTTGCTCTGGACAGTTTTCTGATGTCTAGGCCAGTGCCCAGAAGGGCTGAGGTCAGAGGCCTGACCTTAGTAGCACTATGAGATGGAGTATGAGCATCCATCACAGCCCTAATCAGAGGCCTCCTGGTGCAGTGGGGCCCGAGCGGGAGGCATCTGAAGGGGCGTGAGGACACAGATCATTTAACCCCAGTCTCTAGAGTTCTTGGTTCCATGGTCCCCAGTGGGCCCGAAAATGTGCCTGACGGGTTCCCAGGTGCTACTTCGGACCTAGGACCTCACTGTGAGACAGATTATCCAGTTGTCCAGACTCTCCTGTCCCCTTCTGCAGGTAGTAAAACATGTGCCGCAGTCACAGGTAATCAGAGTTCAGCTCCATCCAGAGAGAGGCCAGATCTGCTGGCTAACTAAAGCCCAGCAGTCAGGGAGGAACAGACAAAGATGAATCAACCTGAAACTCCTCCCCATTTGGAGGACTGTCTCATCATCTCTCATGAGACTGCATCAGATGGAACCTTTCAGTTTTGAGCGTGAGTAGGAAGGACTCAGTCCCAAGGCCAGACTCTGTCCCTGTTTGTAAGAGCAGCTTTCCAGGTGCCCCGTTTGTATATGGATAGGTGATATTGAGGGAGATTCCTTACTGTAGATAGCAGTCACTGTGGGTAAAGACAGAGGCAGGCAGAGGGAGGGTACAGAAGAAGCTGGAGGGGCTAAATGCTTCACGTTGGAGGGGAAGGAGAGAGTAGGTTCTGCCCTGCCCCTTGAGAGGCTTGGGGGACCAAGGGATTAGGAGACCACTCAGGCTCTTTCTTGTATGATTTCTTTGTCCCTGGCCTGCCTAGGAAGTGAGGGTCTTCCAGGTCTTGGCAGCTGCATTTCTCTCTGAGGCCCTGGAATTCCAGGGGGAGGAGGCATCCTATGTCTGGGAAGAGCCTGCCTGCTGAGGACAGGAATCCAAGATAAGGGACTACTAAGGGCAGAAACAGGATCATAGCACCTAGATCCAACCTTTCCACCTTACCAACAGAAAACACAAGAGTGACACACTCAGGGTGCCCTGGAGACCTGACTAGCAGGTAAAGCCCCCCCCCCGTTAGAGCACACTACCCCCTCTCCAGAGTGGGGTCTACACCTCTCTGTCTCCCACAGACATTCTGCCTTGTGTTACCAGGGAGAAGTGAGGAGCCCGTGACAGCGCAGGAGTTGGAGATGGTCTCTAAGGCCCTGCTGATTTCAAAGGGCGGAGCAAAGTAGCCCAGGAAAGTCCCTCTTCACCCTGTTCACCCTCTGAGGAGAATCCTGAGAGACACACCTTTGGAAGTAACTGAGATATTATTGGCAAACCCCCACTGTAATCCTGAAGGCAGGGAGCATTGTCTTTTCCCCTGTGGCTCCTGAGATTCCCTCCCCCCGCCCCCCGGGGTCCAAATACTTCTGGAAGCCCAGGACTTGTGCCCTCAGGAGCACTTTTTATGATGCCCTGTCCTTACAGGCTCCGCCTGAATGGCAGGTTGGCTCCTCTGTAGCCCGGCTGACATGTCAGATTCTCCATCCAGGTGGAGGAGCACTTTAGGCAAGGGTTTTACCTTGGTGGTGAGGCCTCCTCCTCTTCACATGATCAGTGCAAGAGGCAGCCTCTCTTAGTGGTGTTGGATTTAATATCTCAAGGCAGATGGCCACAGCTCTCTTGCATAAAGGTGCCCTTTGTCTTGTACAGGGTTCCCTGGTAACCTCTTTCCTGGTGGCTTTAGCTTCAGTTGATGAGCCCATCCCCACCAGAGGTTGCCATGTGGTGGGGTGCTAGGTCTCTAGGTCCTTCTGAGCTATCAGCGGGTACTTTCTGGGCAAGAGGGGACTCCCTTCTCCCACCTTTACTCCTCAGGCTTGAGGACCCCCACCGGACTGCTGCACTGTTAATTACCTAGGAGCGACTCTTAGAAATTCTGGGCCTGTCCCAGACTGACTTGTTGGTTTGGTGGAGCTTGCGACCTGACACACAGGTATGTGTGAAGCTCCTGATTCTGTTGTGCTGATCTGCGAGTGGCTGAGTCTGCAGACAGGAGGCCTTCTGGAGTCTCTAAAGAGCTGCTGGCTGCAGAGGTGCTATGCTTTCCAGGCAAGCGGAACGGGGGCGGAGAGGCGGTGCAGCGGGGATGCTGTTGCTGTCATCTTCCAGACACGCTGGGAGGAGGAAACCTGAGAAATGTGCGTTCAAAAGCGCTTTAGATTCGGGAGTCCCGGGAGCTGTCGTTGAGGAAGCTGGGGGCTGAAGTTAATAAAAAAGTAATAAGTGATGTCTTTCATGTGTGTGGTGCGGCTCCCTGTTCCAGGGACTTCTCTTCCCTCTCAACTCGAGTTTTGGGAAGGCAGAGGAAGAGCGGGAGTAAGCAAAGAGGCCAGGGCTTGTGCTGCATACATACACCCTGCTGCCTCTGACTTGTACCTCTCCAGGTCCCCCGCGGCTACGCAGCCAGCGTCTGCTATCCCTGCAAAGAGCCTTGTTTAAGACCCAAGCAGGGAGAACACTCATGTTGACTTATGATTCTCATTTGTTTTAGGATTATGATCGTGGCTGGCTTTATTCTTGTTTGAATAACATAAATGTACATCTGTCGGGAACAGTGGGCAGGCAGAGGCCCAAGGGACCTTTGGTTCTGCTTGGGAGGTAGGAGTGGGAACTGGGTTGGCAAAGTGTCAGCAGAGTGTGTGGGCTATGGGACTGAGCATGTCACGTAATGACAGCTTCAGTGTACAACAGCCAGAGCTGTTCAGAAATCTGGGAGTGATGGGCCTGGCCAGGCACCTGTGCTTTCTAAAAAGGAGTTGGAGGGCCGATTGTGAACACCCAGGTTGTCCCCGCTGAAAGGCTGCAGCCACAGTCAGCAGCAGGCCCGGAAGTTGCTTCAGGGGCCTCTCTCCACAGCCCAGCCCACCCTTAGGAATAGCACAAACTGCTGAATCTTTGGTGGGAGCTGCCCCCTCCTGCAGCCCTCCAGATATGCTATCCAAGGCTAGCTGCCCAAGACTGTGGCATGTCACTACAGACACTCAGCCCACAGAGCTTCCTACGGCTCTAGCCAACTCATTTTGACTTCTCTGCCTGTGCCAAGGGAGCTTGGAGACATGGACATGGTCTGTACGCTGGAGGATATAACTGCAGGAAATACAGAAAAGCTGTTGATCCAAGACACAAGTCATTTATTCTGTATGACTCCATGAGATTCAGACACAGATGTTAGAGGGACATGTGTAGGGGCTGAGTAGAATGGGGGTGGAAATGAAGAATATCATTGGGTGAAGCAACCTGGTCTAGGTTGGAGCCTTGGAAAATCAGTTGGGATCTTCAGGGGCCAAGACTAGCACTATCGTCCCAGAAGCCTCCTCTTAAAGCCTCCCCTTGACAACAGGTGATTAGCAGAAGGGTTAGAGTCCTCAGCTCTAGTATAGAAACACCTTCTTCATCCTCGGACAAAGTACATCACAGTCTGTTCTTTCCCTGGCTATGTGACTGCAGGAAAGTTCTCTCTCTGCCTGCTGAGTTAGCTTCCTTTCCTGCTAGGTCTGCGGCTCTGGACTCCCCCATAGCTGGCTCAGGGCTCTGTCTGTCACCATCTCTCTCAATGGCTTCCTCCTTGGACGCAATCACAAACAAGGGTCTTGAGGCGGGTGAGCGTATGAGACTAGTTATACGCCCATCACTGTAAGATCCCAGATGAGCTTCAGGCTCTTGAAGGATGTAGGTTTCTAGCTGTGGTTCTGGGTGACCCTGGGCAGATCACATCCCTTCTCTGGGCGTTCAGCTCCTCATCAGTTGAAAGAGGCAATGGTTGCCTCTCTTCTTCCTGATATGCCTTGTGTGATGTCTGAATCCAGTGCAGAGCTGTTGGGTGAGCATGGGGAATGAGACTGGCTATCTTAGACCTAAGGAAAATCCTTTTTCTCACTCTCTTCTGGGACCCTGCAAATCTGGGGCAATGAGTTTTCCTCCTACATAGCAGGGAGCCGAGAATTCATTTTAATTCTCCTCTATGTCCATCATAAGAAATTAAACTGCTGCCAAACCCAAGGGAGTGCTGCGGGCTTAATGGAGTAACACTGGCAGAGTGGCCGGGCCACAAAGCCGCTCCCTGGGATGTCTGCGTGGGCCTCTGGGTGGAACTGAGCTCTGGCCCAGAATCCTCCCTCCACCTTCTCAGTCCCGGCTTTTCTGCCAAGGCTCCTGGGCTGCAAAGCCTCCCTCTCCTCCGGTCCTGCTGAAGCTCTGAGTCTTGCTGTAAGCGCAGGGGTTAGATCCTATCAGGCCCTTTCTGCGCCATCCACCCTGGTTCGATGCCCTCTGCAGGCTAAGGCTTCCCCGGGGAAGGACCTTCCCAAGCTCCTCTCTTTCTCAGTAATGCCTCCCCCATTTGTTACAGAATGTCCAACCGCAGAGCCTCCGCTCAGGGGAAATCGATCCCTGTGTCGCGGAGAGCTCCCTGCATTTACAGCAAATGGATTCAGCGTGCATTTACTAAGTGCCTGGCTGTGGGGCTCCTCCGCTCTGGAGGGAAGCGGGGCACATCAGCAAAGGCTGGTGCAGCCGAGCTTCAGCAGAAGGGGGTGCAGGTGCAGCCAGGCACAGTTCAGATTCGACCAGTCGCGCCCCCTCGGAGCCCTGCCTTGATCTCTGAGCAGTTTGTGCGGACCTAGGGTTGTACTGAAGAAACAGTGAAAATGAGGGCAAGAACACCCGTGTGGCACTCAGCTGGCACGGCCCCACCTGTACCTCACGCACCAAGGCTGTGATGGTACAGGGGACAGCAAGGTCGATTTTGAGCGGGGGTGCCCTGGACCTGTTACCTGCAGCTGGTTGGATTTGATACCTGGAAAAACTATATCATTTATAAGTAAGTTTGACTATAAGGGTGATTGTAATCCTAAGGAATGAATAATTTTTTTTTAAACAAAACACAGATTCTTTATTTCTGTAGAAATATCAGAAGACAGACCAAGTCTGTGGCTCTATGGGTCAGGGGCACGTGGTTGCCATTTGTCTTCTTTTGTTTCCAAATGACTTCATCCCCAAGATTACCCTGTGACCCAAATGGACACTCCAGCTTCAGCCATTCCATCCTCACTCCAATTACCAGTAAGAGTAAAAAAGGAAAGAGAAAGGTGCATTCGTTCCCTGTAAGAAAATGTCCCCAGGAGCGGGGAGAGGGGCACGATGGTTCAGTGGGCAGAGATGCTCATCACCAAACCTGACAACCTGAGTTCCATCCCTAGAAACCACACCATAGAAGGAAGAGAACTGACTCCCCTGGGTTGTTCCCTGACCTCCACACATATGCTGTCATAAGCTCCTGAATGCATACATGCACACACAGATAAAATGTAAAAAAAAAAGAAAAGAAAATGCCCTTGAAGTTGTATTTATCTCTTCGTTAGATCTCACTCACATAGCCACATCTGCTGAAGGAAAATCGGTGCAACCGAAGCCTTATTTGAAGTCACCATGAGGTCAGCTAAATATTCTACAGATGGGGTGGGCACAGACACAGGCACCAGCGAAGGGTGGGCTGCCAATGGTGTGGGTCTGAGGAGAGAGCTCCTCCCTGAGTGCGGGGGCTAGAGTAGGGGTATGCTGATCTCACCACCCTCATGGAAATCACTTTACCTGATGACCCCCAGGGCACAAGGGACACGGGCATGTGATGCTGATGCGGGGGACTGGGGTGGCCTCTGTCCCTTGCTAATCCTCTAGCCAAAAGCTGTTCAAGTTCTGGGTTTCACTTTCCCTGGGAAGGGCCTGCTTGATCCGGGTGCTGATTCACACACTTCCCAAGGCAGATTTCCGTTCCTGATCCTGCCTGAGTTCTTGTGGAATCCCAGGACGGCCCGTTGCATCGGGAGGTTGGCCGCAAGGGCAGCCGCATCGCTCATTCACATCGCTCATTCACACTTCGCTTGAGCTGTGCTCCTGAGAGCAGTGCTGAGACTACCCTTTGCCTGGAGCTCCCTTATCTGCTCACACAGACCTCGTGTAGGTGCTTGCAACCATCTTGTGTCCAGTGTGCCGGACTGGAACTCTGGAGGCGCAGGGGCCATCTCTGTCTTCCCTGAGTGAAGGCCCAGAGCAGGTACCCCTTGGGTGTATACTGAAGGAACACTAGGTGAACATAGGTCACCCCAACTCTAGACCACCCGTTGAACAAGAAGTTCAAATTCAAGATGTCCGCTCTTAGCACCATGGTGGTGTTCCAGAGCCTGTAGATGGGCTGATGAGACTGACTCAGCGGTGTTGATCTCTTCTGAAGCACCAGAAGTGGTCCGGCTTGCTGTCTCCTCAGGCTGGCCCAGCTTCCGGGGCCCATTCTTCTCAAAACCAGGTGGAGGCAGGAAGGAGTTGGCTTATAGCAAAAAGAAAAGCCAATTACAACCCGGGTCTATCAAATTATTGGTATTGATTTGTTCAAAGCCACAAGGCTGGATGCACTGTGGTTTTTAGAAAGCCTTCTATCTAAACCATTTAAGCTACTACGATAAATAAAGGTCTTCAATTGTCTCTACATCTCCGTGGGTGCTCCTGTTTCCTGATGGTGCCTGATATGAGGCTTCCAGCAGCTTTGTAAGTGTCTGTTCTATGAGATATGTCAAGTCTAGTATCTAAATCACAGGCTTACCATCTCCTTTTCTTGCCTCCCCTGGGCATAGTCTAGAGCTAAAGTGGACTCGTGGATGTCCTTGGGGTTGTGCCATATTCCTGGGACATAAGAGCCTTCACTCCTTGAGAGCAGATCTTAACTTATGGTCAGGCTCCCCAAACAGCTGGAGGACCCTCCCCACTGTGGGAGACAACCTCCACCCCCTGCACCAAGGGGCCTTGGGCTGCAGCGTAACTCCTGCCTTGGCCCCCGGGAGACCCCAACTTTTTCTATCACATTTGTGCCTACAGGAAATGCCAGGCTTTTCTGGAGACCGTCTTGACTACTTGCAGGCTTGCCCTTTGACCTGGCTGGTTCCTAGAGGCCAGTAAAATAAACAAACATAATTTTGTTTGATCACACACAAAACATTTATCTTTCAACAAGAAGCTTCCTGAGGAAGCATAGCGAGAGGCTTTGGAATGAGAGACTGCTGTGTCAGTGTGGATATGCTGCAGGGAACCCTAAGGTAAGTGACATGGTGGACCATGCTGGGCCAAGCCTCTGCTGAGGCTCATAAGGCCACTGAGGGGCCCTACCCTTCTCCCCCAGACTCTCCAGGTCTGTGCTACCCTAGGCCCATCAAAGGTCAAACCTTTCTGTGGCTCCCTAAGTTCAGGCGAAGTGGTCATGGCTACTGAAGCCATCAAGTTCCCTTCATCCAGGAGGCACAATCTTCCTTCAGACTGTTGGGCAGGATGCCTTGGGGTGGGGTGGGGCTCTCTTGGACCGGCCAGTAGTAAATAATGACACCGAGTTGTTTCTAATATAGCTTAACGCTTAGTCGTTTTAGCTTAAGCAGACTCTCAGCTGACTATCTACCTTCCGTGGCTAACTCTGCCTCACTACTCCACTGTGTGTCCTCTGGTGAATCTCCTGTGTCCGCCCTCTTCTCCCCCTCCCCCCATCTCTAGTTCTGCTCTCCTCTTCCTGACCAGCCATTGACCATCCAATAGACAAGTGAGGAAGGACGGATATTTACAAATAGAAGATAGGTGACGGGCCATAGAAATAACAATACAAAGATCGGCTAGTACTTCGTTCTCTTCAGGTTTGGCAATCAACAATTGACTATATAGAGACACACCGTCATACCACATACCCCAACAGATGTCAGATATGGTGCTGCCCGAGGTATGCTCCCTGCCTTTTCAAGATCTTGAGGTGGGGAGGAGGATGCCTGTCCTCTTCAGGTTTGCAGTGAAAACATCACTTCCCTCAGATGCATGTCAACATCCCGTTTATGTCTTTGTTCTTGCCTGGCCTTTGGGCTCTGGAGAAGAGCAGAGGTCCCAGATATTCTCTTAGGATACCTTAGGAGCTCCAAGGCCTGCTGGGGAAAGCATTTACCGGCCAGCTAGTAAGAACCCACCGTAAGAGACTCCTAAAAGCCACACAGTAGACCCCTAGTCTGAGGCTTCCCTGGGATACCTTAAACTCATCACAGGGAACAGTGATCGCACACTAACCCACTTTTCTTTCCTGCCCCGTTCTATCCAGCCTTCCTTCTGCTGGATGTCCACATTATTCCACATCTCACCTATTTCATCGGTTTGGCTGCTGTAACAAGATCCTTCAGACGACAATCATTAGACAACACCTATCTGTCACTCACTATTCTAGGTCTGAAAGTTCAAGATCAAAGTGTTAGAAGATTGGCTGTCTGGATAGGGCTTGTGCCTTGTTTCAAAGTTGTCCCCTTCCTGTGCTGTCTTCACACAATGAGAAAGGGGACATACTCAGCCCTAAGGGCATGATCCTACTCTCACAGCCTATCACTTCCCGAGGACCCACTTCGTCATAGCACAATAGTGAGAATTAGGTTTAACCTATGGACTTTGGATTGGCACAGATATTCAAGCCAGACACTCTAGTCCTCTTAACATTTGAAGTTACAATTTGGGCATATTAGCCAGCTCTCCACCACTGGAGCAAAATCAGAGATGATGAACATAAACAAGAGAAATTGCCTTGTCTGGCGGCTTTGGGGTACCAGTCAATAAATGAGTGGCCTCACTATTTAAGGTCTCTGATGAAGGTGCTGGATCGGGCACTGTGAACCAGGAAGCAAGCAGCAAGATGGGAAAGGAAAGATAGAGGCCACATTATCCCCCTTGAAGGCACAAACGCAGTGATCTAAGGATAGCCCGTTAGGCCTCACTTCCTAAAGGTGAAGCCGCACCTTAATGACAACCCTTTAACAAGTGGGCCTTTGGGGACCCTTGTCCAATCCCACCAGGCAACAATCTGATATTCAAAAAAAATGTTCTTTGTGAAAAAGCTATTTAATTTGATACAATTAAACTGATCTCTTGTCCTTTCATCCTATCATCCACCCACCCAGATACCTTTAAGGCTGCGCTTAAGAGGGTTCGAGCTGTGTCTGCAGGGACAGTGGCCTCTGTGACTGGCGCCATGCCTGCAGCAGGAGGCAGGCGAGGCTGGGCTACAGTGGGGAGCTCTCACAAGAGGTGTACATGTTTTCCAGTCACACGTCACACCATGCATCAACCCTCCGAACAGTTCACAACAAGAAAGCCAGGACACAGAGTAACGGCTGGCAGAGAGAGCTAAGATCTGGGATGTGGTAAAATTGGACAAAATGGGCTCAAAACAGGTACAATATATTTTTAGAACAGGGACTTCATTCGTCTGAGGAGCTTAAAGGACAACTAATGTGTGATCGGTAAGGAGAATAAAAGCAGCAGCACCCCCCATGGCCAGAGTACGTACATCACCACAAATGTTTGCAGTGTCTTATAGCTGGAACCGCGTGTTAGCGCAGGGCCTTATACGTGGTCACAGAGCTGAAGCCAGTCTGTCTGATGCCAGTTTCTGCCTAGGGAGGATACCTTGTTTCTATCAGCTTCCTTTTAATCAAGGTGGCTAGAGTGTTCACACATCAGTAGACGTAGCCTTTGAACACAGCGGGGTTGATTTAGCACCTACAGGGTAAGATAAGCCGTTACACGGTTTGTTAGCATTCTAGGAATCAACCATTGGGAATTCCTTGCAGCTACATCTCAAGATACTTGTTAAGATCTCTGAATGAAGAAAGGAAATAAAAAGGACACAGCTGCTCCCAGGTATGGTAGAGGAGAAAGTTCATTGTAGATATTGGGGAAGAGCATAGCTAAAGGCAGGGACAGAGGCATCTATCTGAGAAAGTCCAGAGCGGAAATAACCCTGAGACCACCATGTAAGGAGAGGGGGGAGAGGAGAGCCGGGAGACCAGGAGATCAAGAAGGAAAAAGGGTTAAAAAAAAAAGAAAAGAAAAGAAAAAGAAACTAGGTAACCAAAATGGCTGCATTATATAGGGGGCAAACCAGGGGCTGGCCTGGAGAGTTCTAAGAAATGGGTGGGGCATGCCAACCATTCCTGTGGTCCTCCCTTCCCCAGGGGTCATTGGCCACCAGCCCACAAGGACAAAGGTTGCCGAAGCAACGAACGGGGTTTGGATGGCTGTGAGTATGACAGACAAGACTTCCAGGAGCAGCTTCAGAGAGGCAGCTCATTTTATTATGTTCAGGGTAAGGTAGACAGGGGGTTTTAGGCTTACAGGCAGGAAGGGCTGATTGCTTACAACGTCGTACCAGATTATCATACAGGCAGGAGGAAGGATCGTGACTCATGCAGCGCTTTCAGGAGGCTCTGCGCAGGGTCACCCTCCCAGCAGGCTCAGGCATTTATGCCTTAGAGACACGCTCCAGTTAAGGTCAGGTGTCAGGAAACCCTGCTGCTAAGGTTGCAGTTCACCATGACTGGAAAGTCCTCGCCACATTGTGGAGCCCCATTTGTCAGCAGGGCTTCTTCTCTACCCAAGGAGCCTGGATCCACACCCTCTACCTAAGGAATGTCATATAGTCCTTAGGGAAATTACAGGTCCAACTCCCTTTCTCCCAGTAAAAACCTGGTCAGCAAGAACCTGGGATTCCTGGAATGCCTTTCCATGCAAATGAGGTGTTCCAGTACCTTAAGCCCCCTGCCAATGACCTATACCCACCCTGAATGTCCCTCCCCTTCTCCCCAATGCTCTATATAACCCTTCTTCACCCTGAGTAATTGAACTGCTTCGCTGAAGCTGGTCCTGGAAATCTGTCATTTCCATCATACTTGCAGACCATTCGAACCTCCCATTTGTCACTTCTGCTCCCTTTGCCCTCGTGGATCAATATCGGCCCATGATTCCTAGGGGAAGGAAGGGTCACAGTCAAGCCCTGCTGAGGAAGTGAGTCCTCCATTTTGTGATGAGCTCAGAGATATATCTAGACAAGGCAGACTGTGACCTTAACAGCAGGATCTTCCAACATGTACCCTGAAGGATGCTGGGAGAACCTGGCAGCCAGGTCTGCTTTGATGTGTTAAATAGGCACCTCAGTTAGTTCTGTCCCTTGTCCCAGGTTTGAGACCTAACAATCTTCTCTGTTTATCTTGCCCGCAGACATGAGTGACTCTGGAACTGGGCTGGGCTGGAAGTGTGGTGGTTGATGTTTCAGTACTGATCTTGTAAGGGCCGAACAGTGTGACCTTGGCAAAGTCACCCTTCTTGCAGCAATTCTACCAGTGGTACTAGAAGAACCCAGCATCAAGATGGATGCCCAAGTGCCCAAGTTATGCTGCCCGGGAGCGTAAGAGCCTGAAGACGGCTGTGAGAGGGGTAGTTGAGCCCAGGGCCGCTGTGTGTGTCCAAGTAGACTACTGTTGTTGTAGGGGTATTTGATCACACTATGAACCCCAAGATTGTGTTATTTACTAGAAAAAAAGTACCTGTTTCTAGTCGTGGTGTGGCTCAGCCCTAGCACACACCTTTAATCCAACAGCTATCTACTTGAATTTTGTAAACAAGATTAAATAAAGTCAACCATAGGGCAAGAGGCAAAGCAAGCAGCCAGGTGACAGGAAGTGAACAGAGGATTATTAAAAACAACAACAACAAAACCACAGACAAGAAGAGGAAGTCAGGAGGACTGATAGAGAGTTGCACACAGGAAACTGAAGGAGTTTTTTTCTGAGACAGCATGGGAGAGGGGCATTCCTTCTTGGGCATTGGCTGAGGAGGAAGGTCAGCTGGGCGCTTTCTCTGCCTCTCTGAGCTAGCAGGCTTTCACCCCAGCATCTGGCTCCCGAGTCTTTATTGGTAAAATTGAATGAGATTTTATTAAAAGCAACAGATTCTACTGATGATGACCTCTGGGTGGCCCCAGGCCTGGCCTCTCGTACCCTAAACCAGGCCTGGTGTGTATGATCAATAGGGCATGGCAGAAGTAACATGTCATGCCTGAGCTTAGGTTACACAAAGACTGCCGCTTCCTGTTTTCTTCTTCTCTCTCTCCCTCCCTGATTGCTTGCTCTGGGGAAGCTTTCTGCAGAGCTTAGATAACTGCTCATAGTCATGCAGATGAGCCATCCTCTCTGCTAGGCTAATCTTTATCTCCAGCGAAGCCTCAGATGACAGCAGTGTCAGCCCGTGGTTCAGCTGCAATGTCACCGGAGGGTGACCAGAATGACCATCACAAGGATTCCCAATTTCAGAAGACGGATAAGATAAGGGAGTTTTTATTTGTGTGCTTGTATGTTTCTGCATGCTGCTAAATTCGGAGACAGGAGGGGAATTTGTTACACAGCAATAGATGACTAATATGCTTCACCCTGTAAATTATGCAGTAGTTAAAACAGTGGAACCTGGTTGTGCTGATAAGGAATGAATGCTAAAATGCTGTTAAAAAGAAAATAAATAAAAACTGTAGAAAAGCACGGATATCTTTTGATAATCTAAAAGTCTGTTACTAGCAGAGAGGGACAGCTCAGTGGTTAAGAGCACTCACTGCTCTTCCAGAAGACCTGGGTCCCTTTCCCAGCATATGTGTGGCACCTGGCTACCTAATGTAACTCCAGTTCCAGGGTATCCAACACCTTCACTACACCTTTTCAGGCACCAAACATACATGTGGTACACAGACATACATGCAAGCAAAACACTCCTGCAAGTAAAATAAAATAAGCTTTAAAAAAATAAATATGTAATAAGCCTTAAAAAATGCTGCTTACTGCATTCATGTATTTACGTGTACGAATCTACTTGTGACAAATAACTTATTGTGCTATTCCAACTATTAACATTAGTTTGTCTCTCAAGAGAGATGTAGAAAGATGCAAAAGAGAATTTCAATGTTTATTCAATATATTACTATGGATATGATATGTACATAATGGAAAATTTTATTGTGATGACATGTCATGCAATTTATAAACAGCAGAAACATTTTTTCGGGGGGGTCGTTTTTTTGAGACAGGGATTCTCTGTATAGCCTTGTCTGTCCTGGACTAGACCAGGCTGGCCTCGAACTCAGAGATCTGCCACCCGAGTGCTGGGATTAAAGGTGTGCGCCACCACTGCTTGGTTCAGGCATTTACTTTTTAATATAAGAACATGCTAGAAAAAATAGAGATATGTTTATTAATGGAAAGCCTATATTGTAAGACTTACTAAAATAATACTGATTTATGCTGTACTCAAAGAGAGACATGACCCTGGACTTCAAGAACAAAAATTTTGAAATAACCTATGTGTCCATAGGTAACTAAGTTGATGCATTGCTATCTGTGCTTTCCATTCCATAAAATACTTTGAGGCTACTGAAACAGACAAGCTAGACTTAATAAGTCACAATGTGCAGAAATAGTTTAAGATTTTTAAGGAAAAAGCTTATTGCTTAATTTCACATATTACATGACATCATCCACACACACCCTCCCATTTTCTAATGCTTCTATGAATGGGAATGTCTGTAGCTCTGGAGAAGGGAAAAGCATAACATTAAGGGATTAATTACAAGGGATCTAACCCTTAGCCATGCTGTTGTAATTTGGCTAAATAGTGATAACGCAGCAGTGAGCTTGATATAAGAAATGTATACAGCATTTATGAGTCATTAGAAATTAATTTAGAAATAGCTGCTTATTCATACTAAGAGAGACACAACAGGATGAGTAGACACGTGGGTAGTTTTAAGAGCTGCTCCTCCCAACCCTGGGTGACTGAGCATCAGATTCATAATGGCTTTAGAACGTAATGGCTAGTCCAACCGCTGTGGGGGCTCTGGCGCAATTGGTGCTAGCTCTGGCCATGGCCCTGGTGACTTGTCTGACCTGCAATTCCAGTGGATGGTCAGGGCTAAGAAGCCCTGATAGAGGATAGCAGCACCGAAAAAGTGTTGTGAGGAATGCGACACGAAGGAGCCCTGAGTGGTACCCTGGACTGGATGCCAGAGCAGAAGAGGGATGCTAGTGACATCCTATGAAGTCTCTAAGCAGTCCCTGTCCACCTTCTGGATTGCTGGGTGTGTGTGGTCACCAGAGATGGGAGCATGGAGCACTGGGTGAGCGAAGTGGGGCTCTAGAACTCTCCTGTAAGCGGAATAGTCTTTTGTGCTCTAGGGTCTATATTTTAAGCCATTAGAGGTGGATGCTTGTTAGCTAGATGCTCAGGGGACAAAAAGCCTGGGGTTGGGGGAGCCTGGACATTCAGCAGCCAGCAGGAAGAAACTCACCTGAAACTCAGCCCATCCCTCAGGCCCTGTCTAGGAATGGAATGTGACGTACAATTCACCCTATGGAATGTCCACGTACCTCGGGATTCTGGATTCCGGTTCTGGGAGTTATCCCTGCAACAGCTGCTTATTCTAGAATGAGTGAGGAGGCTGGAGAGAAAAGGCCTTAGGGTTAGAGTACAAGACCTTGGAGCTGGGGAAGTTCAGTTCTTGCTCACTCCACAGATGGGGAGGAGAAAGGCTGGAGGATTGGGAGGCCAGACTTGACCTGCAGGGAATCAGGGTAGGAGTCAGTCAGTCTTCAGGTCCAGTCTAGGATGCCTTCTCCCACTATGGTTTTGTAGCTGTGCTTACCAGACAGGTGTCTATGGGCTGAAGGGACCCTTCCCTTTTGGTGCTTCTGGGGATCAAACCTGGGACCTTCAACATGCTAGGCAAAGCTCCTGTCACTGCGAGCTACACCTCAGCCTTCTCTATATTTTATTCATTTTTGAGACAAGGTCTTACCAAGTTACTCTAGCTGCCTTTGGTCTCACACTGTAATCCAAGAACCCTTGAACTAGAGGTTTCCCCGTCTCAGTTTTCAAAGTAGCTGGAATTATCGGACCATGTCCCCATGCCCAGCTCTTTCTGTTTTTGCTGAGGGAAGTTTCTCATTTTTCATTCCTTATGAGAGATCGGGTCTGGATGCCGGCTGGGTTCAATCCGCCAGCTGCTAGCTCTGCTTCCAACCTGAGTTCTGTGTCCACTCTGCCTGATTTGATGGCTGATCTTTTGGGAAAGAACCCAAAAGATCTTGGGAGGGTCAAGGCTGGTCTCAGCTCACAAAGTGTTAAACTGACACAAAGGACCTTTGTTGCCAGGACCCAGGACGTATCCCTGTTGGGTCCAAAGTAGACTCCTAGAAGGGTAGAATTGGTGACCATGTCTTAAACAGACGGACTCTGACCAGGTAAACAGAAATTCAGCATTCCCCAGGAATCTTATATGGCTATGTGTAATCACAGACTTTTGGTTCTCTGAATTACTCCCCATATTTCTTGGTTTTGTTTACTATCTTTGAAATTTTTCTGAAATGTAAACTTTCTTATCTCAGGACTTGTAAAACCACTAGGATGTGGTTTTTAAAAAAAAATAGATGTGTAAAATCCCAAGCAAAAAAAAAAAAAAAAAGGTTATCTTAAAACTTCTAACAAAAATGTTCTAGTTTGGTGGTTTCAGTGCATCCAAATTGTGCCTCCCTCAGCTTGCCAGAACACCCCACCCCCGCCCCCTTCTGGGCCTGAGGATCCACCTGGTTGCTCAGTCCTGCCCATCTCCCTTGGCCTGGTGTGGGGAAGAAAAGTGCCTGTAAATTCATTCCCAGTGGAAGGTTCTGCCTAATCTTGCCTGGGGAGAGGAAACCATGCCACTGGCCGAAGGAGCTGAGTGTTCTGGGTAGCTTGAACGTGGATCCTAGCTATGAGGAGAAATCTTCTGTGTTCCTTCTTTCATTCTGGTTTCACTGAATTTGGGCTCCTCTTTAAAAAAAAAGTGTTTCAAATGGCTTGAATAAATAGCCAATGTGGAGAACCCCTGGGTTGAAGTGAACAGGAAAGGCACACTATGGCAAGTGGGTGGAATTAATTACGTCTGCTAAGTAACGGTATTGTCTAGAAAAGCAAGAGGCTGCTTTGCGGCGCTGCGTGATGTTAGTCAATTGCATTCAAATGTTAGTGCAACAAAGACGGGTGTGCTATCTGCTTGTGTGCTCCCTGGCCACGTCTGTGGGGGTACACTGATTGAGCTGGATCTGGGTCACATGTACAGCCTGTATGGAAGGGGTTATCCCTGTGGAAGGGGCTCCTATTTTCAAGAAAGTGGTACTGTTGTAGGCAGGACAGGGAATTAAAGGCTGAAAGGATTTGGGGTTAACAAAACCTACAGCTAGCACAGACTGTTTCAGAGTTAAATAGCCAACCAATTATTACTATTCCGGGCTGTTTTTTACACTTCTCTATGATTTGACTCAGGCCATCTTTCCTGCGCTAAGCAGCAATCAACATGAAATTTGATGACAGACTCTGATCATTGAAGTCCCCAAAGAAGACGTGTGAATGGCCAGAGGTATATGAGAAATGTTCCATGTCTCTAATCAGAGAAATAGATATCAGAGCCATAGTGAGATACTGTAACGAAATACCCGAGACTGGGTAATTTATAAATAGCAGAGATTTATTTATTTATTACACTTCTAAGGGTTGGTAAGGTCAAGGTCAAAGGACCTGCATCTTGCACATGACTTCTTGCTGTATAATTCCGTAGTGGAAGCTGGAAGGACAAGAAAGTAGAGGCCAAGGGTACCGAACTCAATCCTTTCTTCAGAAATATACACGCGTGGTGCCAACCTAGTCTTAGTCTTAGTGGTATTCATCTTCATGCCGGATGGGAGGAAGTGATGTGGTAGGACAATGGGAGGAGACTTGGGGTGTTCTCAGGAGGAGAGTCAATTGAAGAGTGAAACAGAAAAGACTCTTAGAATATCTCAGCATGAGTTCAGCCTGTGCTCATCCCGGGGGAATCTCTGCCAGGAGGTTGGGGTCGGGACTCCCATCCCTGAGGCTATTAGAACCAAGCTTGTATGATCAACCAGTTGTGGTATTGTGAAGAAGGTATCTGAATCAGAGAGGATAAATAACCGTTTCCTCTTCAAGGTTTCCCTCTCGACCTTGAGACTTTATGATTTTGTAATTCTAAGTGTCTCAAGGAACGTAACAAAGCGAAATTACCTCCATCCTGATATTCGAATTATAGAGTCTTTGCCTTTCAGCTTCCTGGAGGGAGAGGACTTTGAAAATGCTGTGCCCATCAGAATAGATGATGCGATTCGGGTGCTCTCATTCCGGGTCAGTTCTCTTAAGCATCACTGTAATTATGACTGAGCAGATGTGCCATCGTGCTGGCTGATAAGTTTGTTGCATTTATCTCTCTCGAGTAGGCGCTGTAGGATGGCTGAACACAGAATGTCATTTTGATGCATATTCTTTTTGTTTGCTGAACACTTTTTGAGTTTTCTATTAGAGAAGTTACATTCTCCCTGTTGACTCCGGGTTGTTAAAGTGTTGTGCTTTAGAAGCGATTTGTATTTTGTCCTTGTGGCTCAGAAGCAGCTTTGTGAAGTCGGCATCAGGAAGGGGAGGAGATGTTCTGGATGGTTCTGCCTCCAAAGGTACCACCAATCTCTACCTGATGGCAGGGTGTCCACCTACATACTGGACACACTATGTGCCCTAGATTAATAGAGGGGACAGATTGTCTGGTGTTGTGAAGTTGCTCCGTACTGGCACTGAGCTGGTTCTCAGAGCAGTGTCTTTAATAAGGCTTACATTATAGGTCACAAGGTCTCCAAGCATTGTGTAGAGCTAGTGTAGTTCCAGTTACTTGCTCTAGTTTCTTTGTCACAATGACATCCATTAGATGACCAGTAGGCAAGCATCAGCCTGCAAATGTGACCTACAGCCACAACAACAACAACAACAAAGGCTTTATTGCAGAAAGACTCTTATCTTGAGAGAGCAGCTCATGACATTGTCCCAACACTCTGAAATATTTCCACATGGAGCTGGGCCTCATGCTACAATTCAGCATAACAAGTATTGCCTCATCCCTCCTCCTCCTGTCTAGGAGAACTGCAACATTGTAACAGTTCCATACACTGGGGAAAAGAGAAGATCAGTGTCCTCAGAGCAAAGGGCCTGTTTAATAAACAGGTGCCAAGGATACAGCACAGAAGGGCAGGGATTATGGAAAACCTTCGATTATTCATGCTTAGGTAGGGAGTCATAGCCAGACGCAGTGGTGCATGCCTGTAATCCCAGCACTCGGGGAGGCAGAGGCAGGCGGAGCTCTGTGAGTTCAAGGTTAGCCTGGTCTACAAAGCGAGTCTAGGACAGCCAAGGCTACACAGAAACCCTGACTCTAGAAACCAGAAAAAAAAAAAAAGGTAGGGTGCCACAAAAAGCTACTCAATGAGCCCAAAGGTCATCAGTTACATCTGTAGGAGGCTATGACAGAAGGGTCATGAGTTCAAAGCCTACTTGAGCTAAAGAGGAAGTTTGAGGTCAGCCTGGACAAGTTATTGAGCCTTTGTTTCAAAAATAAAGTAAAAAATAGACAGGGACATGGCTAAGTTATAGCGTAGTTACTTAGTACACCCAAAGTTGCCCAGTCCTGCAACAAGCCAACTAAAAAATATTGTCTTGGCCTTATATTCCATCTGAAAATATTGGGTAGTAAATTTGTAATCTCCCTATTGTTACTGTTCTTGGCTGTTTCCATAATGCATATTTAGCTTTGATTAGAGACCTACAATCTATCTACTAGATATATAATATGCAGATATACATATGTGTATGTATAGATATATATGTGTATATACTTCTTTAACCCCAACAGAAAAAGAACCATGTAGTGAAAGAGAAAAGAGTTATAACAGAATCATGCCCTGACTAGAGATCACTAGGACAATAATGATAACAATAATAAATCCATCCTTCTCTCAGGTTTAGCCCGTCTTTACGATTTTCTGCCAACTTAAAACACTACAGTTTTTCTAGGGAAGAGTTAACTCACTCCGAAATGGGTGTTGAGCAGATGGATAGTAGACAGGTGAGTTGACTTACCATAGAGCCCAGGAGAAAATGGACCACAGGAAACATGCTGCACACGCCTGGACAGGACGTAACACAAAATACTATGGGTGAAGAGCAGAGTGTAAGTGTGGAAGTGAGATGGTCAGTGGGGAGGGATCTGACAGCCGTGTTGTAGAGCCTGGGACGGTCACCTGGGATGAGTGGCTCATTGGGGTGGGGGCGGGGTACACTGTGAGGCTGCTTCAGCTCCTGCTGCTCTGGCTGCGGCCTTCCTGCCCACTCAGGCATAGGAAACAAGTTCTGTCCTGTCTAAGGAAGGGAGCTAGGATGAGAACATGCCAGCTGGTGTCCTTGGAGGGTCATACCTTCAAGGGAGGTTAGGAAACAAAATGAAACAAAACTACCCATCTGCTAGCTCAGCAAGATAAAAGGAAAGCACATTTTTCTCTGCTGGGCCCTCGGCGAACCCGGTGTCTTATACAGATTATGTTTGAATCTGTACAACCCAGAAGTATGGAGGGTCACAAGCCAAAGCCTTCATATGAAAGAGGGCTCAGGGCCTTTATAAGTGTCCTTTGCCCTGAGACTAAAAGCAGTGGTCCTTCAGTAAAGGACCGTTTCAAAATCTAAGATGGGAGGAGTCTCACAGAATGCACAGGCCACGGTAGAGATGAGAACACTGCCCACCACATGCAAGAGATGATGATTCAATGACCAGGACAGAGTGCCTGGAAATTGGGATGTAGGAAGGAAGAGGTAGAATGTGAGCTTGTCTAAATTTGTTAAAGAATGTGTTCATGAATGACACATATACAAGGTTGTTTATTGCAGTATTGCTTATAAAAGCAAAGCAAAAGAAACATGAGAAAAACCTGCACACAACCCAAACCCTTCTTTAGAGGACTGATTGAAAAAAGAAAAAAACAGTACAAACCAATAGTGAAGAAACACCCATGTCCTAATGTGAACCAAGGGATGTATTGCTAATTAAAAGCAAAGCAGAAGAACTGTTTATAAACTTAGCCATTTAGATCTAAGGGATGGATAGATAGATAGATAGATAGATAGATAGATAGATAGATAGATAGATAGATAATATGATTCCACAGTATAAGCAGAAGAAAACAGCATAATAAACCATTGGTAAATGAAAAGGAAGCAGAATAAAGAAAGAAAACTGATGAACTAAAAGGTGGTTACAAGAAACGTGTAAGGGTGAAGCACACAGAGGTAAAAGGGTTAAATGAGTGTAGAGGACAATATGAGAAGTTCAACATACGCTTCTAGGGGTTCAAAAAATAGGATAGAATGAGGAAAACAGACATCGGCTGCACATTTTAAAGGCATCAGAGCACAGTAAGTTGCAAGCAAAGACCAACTCCATAGCTGGAAACATCATAGAAAGGCCCAGAATAGCAAAAATAAGATAAACATTGAAAGCAACCCAACTCACGAGAAGGACACATGACTGACGAAGGAGGAAAAAAACATGTGGAAGCTATGAAGAGCAAAAGCCAATAGAATAATACTTCAAGAATGAAGCAAGTTAACGTTTTCAGATGAATAAGGTCGAGTGGACATTTCTATCCAACCCTTAAATATTTCAGACAGAAAAAAAATTGAAGGAAGGAGTAGAATGCAAGAGTGGACAGAGGGTGAGATGAAAAAAAAAGCCAAAAAAATCTAATCAGGCAACGATATAAAAACAACCATGATAAAAAGTAAAGTATAAAATAGCATGTAGGACAGCATAAGAGCTAAAGTTCTCAGCAGGCCTGAGGACAGGCGGAGGCAAGGGAGGTACCCACCTTAAGAACACACTATAAACTGTGCAGTGGTAGCCTTTAATCCCAGCACAGAGGCAGAAGCAGGCAGATTTCCATGAGTTCAAGGCCAGCCTGGTCTACAGAGTGAGTTCCAGGACAGGCTACACAAAGAAACCCTGTCTCAAAAACCAAACCAAACCAAAACAAACAACAACAAAAACAAGGTGGGAATTGGGGAGAAGACCACTATAAAAATTGTTAGCTTTTCCTGGGAAGATGAATAAACATCTCCTCCTAGATAGGCCACCAGTGACAAATTCCTTGTCCAATTCTACCAAAGTTGAGCTTGGTGAACCAATGAGTTTATTTTTCAGAGCACAGGTGAAAATTTGACAATTTTACCAGGACAATTCAGTGGAGTGAGAAATCCTTACTAGGACTACAAGTATCTATAGGTAAAAAGTGACATTGAGTCTCTCTACCTCATACTAAATATAAAATTAACTCAAAACAGATCAAATACCTACATGGAAGAGCTAAAACTGTTAATCTCTTAGGAAATATAGGTGCAATTTCTTCTGACCTTGGGGTTCTTACAAAAGACATCAACAGTATGAGCAACTACAACGCTGACAAAAAAATCAGACATCAACAAAATTAAAAGCTTTTGTACTTCAAGGGCATCAACATTTAAGTGAAGCCCAAGGGATGGATTTTAAAAAACTTTCAAAAAAATCAATAATGGATGTAATGCCATCTAAAAATAGTTGAAGGTTCTGAACAGATCTTTCTCTAAAGAAGATATAAACATGGCCACTAGACACAAGAAAATGTATCAAAATCGTTAGTGTCCTAGTCAGTTTTTGCTGTCAACTTGAGACAACCTGGAAAGGTGAAACCTCAGTGGAGGAATTTCCTAGATCAGATTTGTGGTGTGTAGACTTGTTTGTGAGGCTTTGTCTTAATTGATGATTGATGTGAGGGGGCCTAGCCCACTGCGGGCAGCGCCATCCCTATGCAGGTAGGTCTGGGCTGTGTAAGAAAGCTAGCAGAGCATGCACAAGTGAGCAAGCTGGTGAGCTCAGCTAGAGGCTGAGCCAGCAAGCAGGTTCTCCCAAAGGATTCTGCTTTGAGTTCCTACTTAAAATCTCGGCACTGATTTCCTTCAATGATGAATTGTAACACGGAAAGATAAGCCTTATAAACTCTCCCCTTCAAGTTAGTTTTGGTCAGAGTGTTTTATTTCAACAGAACAAGAGTAGAACAATTAGGCATTGGGGAATGTGAAAGTCATCACCACACTGCTTTAGACAGAGTTTAATTGCTGTGAAGAGACACCATGACCATGGCAACTCTTATAAAGGAAACTCTTTAATTGGGGCTTGCTTAGATATTCAGAGGTTTAGTTCATAATCAGCATGGCAGGAAGCATGGCGGACACACAGGCAGACATGGTGCTGGAGAAGAGCTGAGAGTTCTATATCCAGATCAGCAGGCAGCAGGAAGAGAGAGTGATGCTTGGTTTGAGCATCTGAAGCTGCAAAGCCCACCCCCAATGACACACTTCCTCCAACAAGGCCACACCTCCTAAATAGTGCCACTCCCTGGTGACCAAGCAGTCAAATCTATGACCCAATGGAAGCCATTCTTATTCAAACCACCACACCCATTGAGATACACTTCACAGGTATGTGGCTGTCTAGAATTAAAAGTCAGGCAGTAAGTGTTCAAGATGTGGATAGATTAAAATCATCTGATATACTGGGGCATATAAACTAATGTGGATGTTTTGGAAAACAGATGCTTCCTTAAAAAATTAAGCAGAGTGATCCAGAATTTCTGCTCTGGGGTATATATTAAAAACAAATGAAAAGTTACACAAATCGTTACAGCTTTATTATCCATAATAGCCAAAAGTGAGAATAACCAAAACATTCCATCAATCGACAGACAAATCCTGTATGTTAAAATAATATCTGTAAAAAAATAAATAAAAGAACATTTTAAAATTAGCTAAATGAAAGAAGCCAAGCATAAAATATTCTATCTTCTACTTATATGAAATATCCAGAGTAGATTAATCCATAGTTATAGAAAGTATGTTGATTACTACCACAGTCTGAAAAGAAGGACAGTATTGGAGAGAAGTGGGAGAATATTGCTTGATCTAGAGTGTATTTGGAGGGTAACAAAAATGTCCTACATTTGATTGTGGTGAGGGTCAGACAACCCCACTGATATCTTTAAAAAACCATTGAATTGTACGTGTTAAGCAGTTGAATCTTATTCTATATGAATTTTCTCTCAAAGAAACCTTTATATTAAAAAAAAACTGGCCCAAAAGATATGCCCATCAGTTCAATAGTGGTATGGAATCAACCAATTTCTGCTTGAATCTAAGGCCTGCTTCAGAAGTGCATGCCTGATACTGTAACCTACGCCAAGAGCCCATAGCTGTGTAGGTTATAGCCCTGGGGGAGAACCTACTGCTTTTTGTTTGCTAAATGGACATAGAATTAAACTACTCTTTAAACACTTCTTATCTTTTTACCCATGTATCATTGCACCTCCCAGTCCTCATTATAGAAGCTTCTTTTTGGAGTAGACAGCAACCAATACAGAGATGCACACCTGGGAAGAGTGTGAAAAATAATAGACTGTGGAGTGCTCAGCCCTAAATGGGGCCTCCAAATCATACCCTTTTTCGCAAAGCTCAGAGAGTATCCCAGCATTTAGGAGGCAAAGGCAGGAGTGTAAAGGAATTTAAATCTAGCAACATGGCTGCTCTGGAAAGAGATCATATCCAAAGACCTTGGTCTATGTGCTCTGGGTGGAATGCAGACATGCCTCACACCTTTAATCCCTCTGGCTGGAATACAGACATGCTCTTAGTACACACTTAAAGGTAAAGCTAGTTTGTAGAAGGAAACAGCAATATTTAAAAGTGACGCCCCATTAAGAGGCAGACAAAGTGATGAATCAGAGAAAGATTTGACAGAATGAGTTAGAGATAGGATACACCCAACTCTTACAAGAACAGCACAGGGAGGAGAAGCTATATAAGAGCAGCGCAGAGAGAGAAAGTTGGGAGTCAGTGCAGTTAGTGCAGTGCAATGGAATTGAGTTTACTCATGAGTTTATGCAGTTCAGTGCAGGTCAGCAGAGGCTGTTGATGTCAGAGAATGAGAAGGAACCAGAAGATGAGAGCAAACAGCCAGAGTTAGTTTGAGGTCAAGCTGAGCAATTCAGTGAGAAGTAGAGAGGAGCCAGATTGAATCAGTCAGCTTGGAGAGGAATTTGAGTTGAACAGTTGTGTTGAACCTGCCAGCCAAAGTTCAGAAAGAGCTAGAAAGGGTGAGCTTATTCAGCAGGAAGCTCTCTGAGAGGACAATTACATCAGGCAAATAAAAGTCACAATTACATAGGAGGATCTCTGTGAGTTTGAGCCAAACCAGTTCTCCATGGTGAATTCCAGGACAGCCAGAACTATACAGAAAGACCCTGTCTCAGGAAACCATCCATCCAACCAACCAACAAACCAACCAACCAAAAAGACTATCAGAGTTGGAAGCTGTGGAAAACTTCTACAAAGCAGTGTCTTGGGGACATGAAAGAGCCACTGCACACGTGAACTCACAGCAGCTGTGATTATATGCATAAGATCATGCAAGGCAAAATTCCAGCAAAAATCAGGAGGTGCTCATGAATTCCTACTCATAGCTGAGGATCTATTGGCAGCTGGTTACTGCTGGGGAGTGGGTAAGAGTCAGTTTTCTTCAGGGGTGTGGCCTCTGGTAGGTTTCTCACGAGCCAGTGGCTGCCCTATACCCATGTACATATCGACAACATTATTGGCTTCAGTTAAAAAAAAAAAAAGAGTATGTCTGACTGGGAGAGAGAAGTGGTAGGGGGCATGGGAGGGGTCGGAAGGAAGGAAGTCTTGGGTAGGTTTGCTCAAAACACATTGTATACATGTGTGAAATTCTCTAAATAAAATTTTGTTTTAGAAAATGGCCCGAAAAATGAATGATCTAAGTCTATTATTCAAGAAACCAGAACAAGTGCAAAGGAACACACATAAGAAATAGGAAAAGGGAATTAATAAAGGTAAAGGCTAAAATAATGAATTAGAAATGAGACACAGGAATGATCTTTGGAAAAATTAATAAGACAGACTTGCCCATGGCAAGACTGCTAAAGAAAACATGAGAGGCAGAGCCCAAAGGACTCTCACCTGGAATCTCACCGCACCTCAGGGTGTTGCCAATAATGCAAATAGAGCAAGGAGTTATTGAAACAAGTTTGCATTCTGTTACCTGAGAGCTGAGGGGCTTCTCAGCCTTGTGAACACGGATCAGTTAAAGTAGAGGGGAATCCTGAAGGCTTAGAATCAGAATGAATGTGGACATGGGATGAAGAAGGAAATAGCTGTGGCCTTTTGGGCGAGTCTCTATACAGCACACAGAGGGAGGGATTTGGCAACAAGAAAACGCTGTTGGACACTGGAGAGAGGTTTAATAGGTTCGGGGGATGGCTTGGGTACCACTTTCCCAAGTTTACAGCATTGCTGCAGCAGGATCTTTACAGCATGACCTCCTCTTCTCTGGCTTGCCCTGCTCTGTGGTCACCACCCAACATCCCTAACAGCTTTCTCCCCCAGCGTGCTTTCTGATGTCATTTTTATTGAGAATGTTGGTCCAGGTGATGTCTGTGGCTCTTTACAAGCCCAAGGCTCATGAATCTCAATTGTCCTATCTCCTCATAGCTACAAGAGATGTGGCTATGGAGTCTTTTTGTAACAGTCAGACACCCCACAAGTCAACTCTCTGTTCATGCCGTTTTGTGGTATCATGGGCTCCAAGAAGATTCTCAGAAATCTGTAAGAGGTGAAAGTCAGCTCAGCTGTGGGGTCTGAGACTCCTACCAGGATGTCATCCTGTGAAGTTCTGCCCGTAGCTCTGTTACGTCTTTATGGAAGTCCATATGCCCAAAAGATACAAGTCTAAGCAATGTTTGAAAATCTCTCACTACCTAAGCTGTTGTCAGAAAACAGGCGTCAGGTCACTGGCTGTCCATGTCCAAAGTCCTTGCTGAGACTCAGGACCAAGAGGTCACCCACAGTTGGCTTAAGCAAGGTTACCCTTAGTTACCATAAACGGTGGCACTCAGGGTTGAGCTGGGTTTGGTGTACATCTCTGAGCATTCATAGCACACCTGACACAATAATCATGTGACACTAACCACCTCAATACCATTTAAAGAGTTTCAGAAGCCAAGTGTGCTGGCATGCGCCTTTAATCCCAGCACGCAGATGCAGAGGCAAGCAGATCTCTGAGTTTCAGGCCAGCCTGATCTACAGAATGAGTTCTAGGAGATAGCCAGAGCTACATACCGAGACCCTGTCTCAAAACAAAACAAAACAATAAAAACAGTAAAAGATTAGTTTCAGAAGGATGTGGGCAGATCTCAGATGTGGCTTCAGACAGGGGGTTTGAGTCTTCTGGAGTTATATCAACCTCTCAATACTGAGCATGGTTTATGGCAAAAAAGACAGGTTGGGGGGAGGTACAGGAGTGGTACTTGAGTGTGAAAAAAGGAAAGACCAAAGTCTTCAGGTCTATGTGATGACAAATGCAGCGAAATGGATGGAGAAGGATTAATGGTTTTGGGGGAATGAGAAATAGAAAAAGGAGGGGAAAAGTTTAGTCAGGGCTTCAGAGGAGGTGGCAGGTGGGAAAACCCTAACAGTGTGAGAACTAGTCTGAGGACACCCTTTCCTGGGGAGTGAACACCCTTATGTGAGACCGTGAGTGACCCTGTACAGGTCTCCAAAGTCTCTACAACAAAACTTCTTCGTTTCAGCTGCCAGGAGGTTCACAAGAAGTGCCTACCCAGGCTGGACTGGCCAGAGCTGAGTCTTTAGGCGCCGGCAGCGTTTGTGTTTGGGGCAGTCTCTCTGGAGGCATCAGAGGACATGAAACCGTTGTGTGACCACAGGAGCTCTGGACTCAAGATACCATCAGGAGACAAGGCTTGGCACCGAGGCCTGGTGGGTTTGATAATTGGACCCATCACACAGTCTATTAGCTCGGCTCTGTTCCTTGTGAGCAGTGCTCTGAGCGAAAAGACACACTTATGAAATGTCCCATTCATTTCCTGCTGGAGATCCTATCTGAAAGCAGGGTCTGGCCTTCCTGGAGATGTAGCTGGTTCTCACTATGCCTTCCTTCTCCCAAAGATTCGGAGAGAGCCACAGGCAAGAAACAGTTTGGTAAGGCAAACTCTGTGACTATGTTTTCCATAGATTTCTTCTAAAGAAATATTTCTTTGCTTGCATAGCCATCTGGTATAAGATATCAGAGCAGTTTTACACATCATTTCCTAGCACATATTTTGGTTGATCCGAGATAATATACTTAAAAGTTCTGGACATGATCAGGGTCGCTGTGAAGGCTTCGGCCAACACTTGCAAAACAGCAGCTGATTTAGATTGGGTAGTTGTGACTGCTGCCTGGAATGTTCCACCTGCTCTACCGAGCACTCTAGCAAGGAGACGCTGAGTCTGGGAGTCAGAGAGAAAGGAAAGAGGGTACATCTTGGCTTTTGCCAGCAGCTCCGAGATAAGATAACACTTCATATCAACCAGCCTGCAAAAATGATTAATAGGGCTTAGTACTGTTTTCAGCTCTCTATCCTATTAAAATCTACTGTCATTAAGCAGGGTCAGCTCTATAGTCCCTGTCCTGGGGCTGTACAAAGGCTGTCGCTCAGCAAATCTGTTAAGATTCTGCATGCTGCAGAGAGCACAGAGGCTGGAAGGTAGGAACTTTGATCCACAGTCCACCATGACCTTGAGTTTGGGTGTGTACTTGATTGCTGGCATGTCCATAAGCTTCCTAGCCACAGAATGGACTGGGCACGGAGAGACAGACAGATGCTCTTCCCTTCTATTGTTTCTCTGGAGCAGTATAAGCAGACAGGGGATTGGTCTGGATTGCAGAGTCCTTGGCATTGCCCATGGGGCTGGATACAGAAACAGAGGAAAGAGCCTCTAAAATAACGATGCAACTTGTGGGATGATCAAACCGCAGCCATCCTCCACCAGGCCTTCAAGACAAGTGAGGTCAACAGGTCAGTTCTCAGGTCTCTCTGCAGTCTGCTGCTTCTTTGCTCTGCCTCCCTCTCCTTGCTTCTTCATCGCCACACCTGTCCACTCTCAGTGCCCCGTCACCCCTGGTATCAACAGGGATGTGCACCTGAGGTCTCAGGTGAGTCACTTTCTGGTCCCTCTGTCCTGTGCTCACTAAGGATGGTTCTGAAAGGGAATCCTGGCCCGTGTCCTCTCCTCCATGTCCTCGGCACATGGTAGGGCTCAGCAAATGTTATCTAAATGTATTAATTACCTTTCTGTTGCCATGAGAAAAATGTCATGACCAAAAGCAACTTAAAGAGTGGGTTTGTTTTAGCGTGCTCTCATGTAATTTTAGATCACTTTCACGTCACCCACTCATACCAAGGCCCTCATACTCCCCAAAGCTGACAGAAGGCCACAGGCCCCTGAAGGCTGGAGCCCAGCTTCCGGAAACATCAGCAGCTAGAAAAAGGGGACCTTGGAGTGTCAACTATTTAGTTCTTTGAAGGACACGTCGCAAACATGGCCAGAGCAACCTCCCTGCTGTGTCCCCGAGTGGACAGAAAGGTAGCCGTCTAGAGGTACTGGGAACTGTGAGGCTAGAGAGGGTAGTGGCTGGGCTACCAGAAACAGACCGTCCTGTAACCATGTTCCTCTCTTCCAGTCCTTGGCCATCTCCCAGGTCACTGTCATCTGACTCCAACATGCTAGGTACCTTACCTGCCATTTCTCTGTCCTAGGCCATCTCTGTCCAACTCTTCGCTGAACTAAGACAGACTGGAACTTCAGCACCTGCAATAGCTCTTCTGTTGATGAAGTCAGTGGTCTCAGGGGGATGATGGGGCTTGGAAAGGCATGAATTTTACATATCTACTGACCAAATGGGGTGGGTGATAAAGTGTGAAAATCTTACAAGTGCACCTCACTGAATCTGCACAGTTAAACTGGGAGCTCTACTGCTCAGACAAGACTTGGGGCATTCCCAGCGCCACAGAAGGCTCCATCCCCAATCCGCCTTGCCCTTACTGCTTCCTGGATTCTTACTTATGCGTTCATTGATTCATGCATTCATTCATTCATTCATTCACATCCATTCACTCATTTTGACACACATTAGTTGACTTGTTCTTTTAACAAAAGATTCTTTTACTAGTGTGTATGTGTTTGCCCAAGGAGGCCAGGATGGGGCATTGGATCCCTTGGAGCTGGAGTTAAAGCCCTTTGTGAGGCATCTGATGTAGAAACTGGGTTCCAAACTTTGAGAGAGGATTTCCCCCTGAACTTGAAGCTCAGTTTGGCTAGGTGGCTGGCCAATGAGCTTCAGGATGCTACCTGTTTCTGTCCCTACCCATCAGCACTGTGCTCTGTCATTTGGCACCATGCCCAGCTTTGTATATGGCTTCTGGGGATCCAAACTCAGGTCTTACACATCAGGTACTTCAAGGACTGAGCCATCCCTGTAGCCTCATTTCTGAAACGGTTTTGATGAAGCCAGTTGCCCATGTGTTCCCGATTTAATTTGATAAATTCATGGGTGGTCAGTTTTCATTTGCACAAATAAGTCCTTTTTTTCAGCCAGTGTCTCATGGCTTGTTCCAGATGCTTGTACAAACAAGATACAGAATTACTCTGCATACAAAGTGGGCAAGCTGCCGCTTGCTGAAATGGAATCGCTCAACTCAAGGCCTGGATGAAAGAACGCTATGCTACACAATATGGAGTAACCCAGAGCAGGCGCTGCCTGCTGCCGACAGTTGCTCAGTCCCTTCAATAAAGATGCTTGGTCATCCACCTGAGGTGTGGCTGGCAGAGACAGCCATTCTCTTGCCTTTTCTTCAGCAGTTGCTACACACGGGCTATCATTTGGAGGCTTTGTATGTGTTGTTAGTTCAGACCGGAAGGGGAAAGGCAGACAGATAACTGACAATGGGCTAGCCGAGTTGCCTTTTGGGCAGGCACTTGTAGTAGCAGAAGGTGATGAGAAAGAGAACCATGGAAGGCTCACAAATAAAACATCCTTCTTCTCCGGAAAAGAGCCCTGTGCTCCTCTGTCATTGGACCAGGGTTCATGTGGCATCCTTAGTTTCTAGAAGCCACTTGGGTTGCAGCACATCTTCTGAGCCCTCTGACTCTCAGTTTCCTCCCATTAGAAACAGCATAGTCATACTTTCCTCCCAGGTCTGTGTGAAGAGTCAATAGTCCCCTGATGTTTGTGAGACAATAGTTTGTAGAAAACAGTTACTTTCTGGGCTGCTGCCACTCTGCATGGTTTGTGGTTGGTCTGGTGAGTTTGAGGGAAGTGTGTAGCAGGCTGAGTGGTGGTTCCTAAAATATAGGTCCATGGCCTAGCTCCAAAGCTTGGGAATGTGACATTATTTATATAAAGGACCTCTTAAGATGTAATTGAGACCATCGAGGGTTACTTAGGAAGGCTGGAACATCTCCTCTTTTGCTCTATTCAGACAAAAGAGAAGATGCTGAGAAGATGCCACAGTGCATCCACAAGCCAAGGAATGCGTGCAGCCGCTGGAAGTCAGAAGAAACAAGGAATGATTTTCTCTCATGGCTTTGAGGGAGCATGTCCTGGCAGTGTGTTCATGTTTGACGGCTAGCTTCCAGGGCTGCAACAGTCCATATCTACTGCTGTAAAGCCATTCACTTGCCATTTGTCATGGCAGCCCTGACAAAGGGACACAATGTTTGTCACCTGCTGTATGGGATAGTTCTATGTCAATTTGATACAAGCTAGAGTCATCAGAGAGGAGGGAGCCTCAACTGTGAAAATGTCCCCATGCTATCTGGCTGTCTGGCATTTCTTAAATTAGTGACTGAGGGGGAGAGCCTAGCCCATTGTGGGTGTGGCCACCCCTGGGCTGGTGGTCCTGGGTTCTCTAGGAAAGCAGGTTGAGCAAGCCATGGAGAACAAGCCAGTAAGCAGCACTCCTCTGTGGCCTCTGCATCAGCTCCTGCCTCCAGGTTTCTGTTTGAGTTCCTGTCCTGACTTCCTTCAATGATGGACAGCAATGTAGTAGTATAATGTCAATAAACCCTTTCCTCTCCAACTTGCTTTTTGGTCATGGTATTTTATGACAGCAAGGGAAACTCTAAGATATTTGTTTTCTTTTACTAGAGTTTGATAGATAGCCATAATTAAATGTTTAGTACATCTCTATGCTTTGCTTGCCAGCTTACAAACTTTTTTTACAAAGGATTGCTATGTCCCCACACCCCAGATTTTAAAACGTGTGAGGCAATTAGCAGGCAGCTAATGGCGTGATGTTGGCACAACAGGCTAATGCCAGAGGACAATCATAATGAGATTTGTCGCAAATTCTGTCTTGATCTTTTTCTACAGAGATGGGCAGAGTTAATTCCCTGCGTCTCTAGCAAATAGGCAAGCCATCTTTAGGGAGAGCCTTTCTCTGCCCATGGCAGTGAGTGGGAAGCATCAAGCAAAAAGACTCTGGGAACAATCAGAATGTATTTTCCAGGTTCTTACTATGATGAGACAATGGGCAAGCCTGGGCCAACTCAGCTGTAAGGAAATGGATGGCCTCCCTCAGGTGGACTGTGTCCTCCCTGGAAATAGGAGAGAGAGAGCTCAGGCCAGGGATGAGGCCATGATAGCTGCCCCTTTCATTAACAGGAATTTTTGTCATAATGAAAACGAACCAATTATCTCACGTCCTAATTTGATAAGAAGAGTTTCTGTTCCTAGGAAGGAGATTCCCATGCTCTTGTCAGCCACAAGTGTCTTCACGGCCATCACCTTCAGGGACTCACCCTCCATCTCTCCTCTCACAGCAGCGTGTCTCTGAGAGGGCCACGCAACCTTGCCTGTACCCCCAGGTGAGCCAGAGGGAGGGGGTCCCGCTGGACTGTTAGAGCCTGTTTGGGATTCACGCTGATAATTCTGCAAGCTGAAGGGAGGCCTCACCATCTTAGCCATGCTATCCTTCCCACCACAGCACACGGTTTCAAAGGCCTGCTTACTTTTGATGGTCATGTCGTTGTAACTGGCAAAACCACACTCTGGAATCAGAGAGAGCTGTAAGATGCGTAAAAGATGATGTAACATTGTGTGTGTGTGTGTGTGTGAAGAACCAAAAGATAGGCTCCATGGAGATTGCTAGAAGTCTGAGCTTGGAGAAGGATCTCTTCCGTGCCTGAAGGATGGAGAAAAACCAGCCTGGCTGCCCTGTTCTTTCCTTCAAGCTAAAATTTGTTGTGCTTTGAGTTTGTGCCAGCCACTGTAGAAAGCTGGGGACATAGCTGCACCAAACACAGAGATGTCTCCTCTTAGGGCGTGTTCGATAGACTGGAGACAGGCAATTAGCAGATGATTTGATGGTGATAACGATGGGTTCGGAATTGCCATGCCTCCCTGTCAGAGTCAGGGACTAGATCATTGCAATGTGGCTCTGCCTCTGCGCCAATCCTGCCCTGCTGGCTGGGGATCGATCACACCGATCTGTGTGCAGTGGCAAGAAGTCGTTGTTTGTTTGTTTGTTTGTTTGTTTGAGACAGCGTTTCTCTGTGTAACAGGGCCCGGGTACCTGGACTCTCTTTGTGGACTAGGCTGGTCTTGAACTCCCAGGCCTTAGGATTAAAGTCATGCACTACCACGCCTGGCTGCAAGAAGTTTTAAAATGAGCATTTGCACTTCCAACCTTACCTTTTTTCCCCAAATCTCCTCAGCTCTTCTTGCTCCTTTGTTTTTCTAGAGCCAGTTACATAAGTCATATGTTAAGGAGTGCATGCTGGTTTGAATGAGAATGTCCTCCTCCATCCCCCCTCTACCCCCCCCAGGCTCATAGATTTGAAAGCTTGGTCACCAGGGAGTGTCACTATTTGAAAGAATTAGGAGGCGTGGCCTTGCTGGAAGGAGCGGGTCACTGCGGGGTGGGTTTTGATGTTTTAAGGGTCCAGGCCAGGCCCAGGGACTTGCTCTTCCTGCTGCCTGTGGATCTGCATGGAGAACTCTCAGCTCTTCCGGTGCCATGTCTCCCTCAGGCCACCCAGCTCCTGGCCACGATGACAATGAACTAAACCTCTGAAACTGCAAGCAAGCCCTAGTTGCCATGGTCATGGTGTCCCTCACAGCAATAGAGAACTGACTAAGACAGAGGGAAAGTCCGAGGACCCAAAGGGATTGTTGTTATTGTTGTTTTGTTTATAAATGAAGTGTTTTCATCAAGACAGACCCAAATGTCAGTTTGGTGATAGGTGGAGGATGGCTGAGGCGAATGTGCACTTCAGCTTTCGTTTCTAACTGTAATGATCCACCCATGACACTGCGGTCATGTCTAACACGTTTGAGAGGGGTGGCCCACATCTGGCTGGAGAGGGAGGGTGTCTCTTTCTCCACAGCTGTAAAGGCCCTTGTCCGTGCCTGGAGTCAGCAAGATCCTGGCTTCATGCTGACCTCAGCGGCACACTGCCAAGCTCTGCCCTGCGTTTGTCGGGACAACGCTTGCACCAAGATGGACATGTGTGGGTGGCTGGAAGGCAGTGACCTGGGGATTAGTAGCCAAAGCAAGCCTGGAGCCTGGTGCTCAGCATTTCCCATGAGACAGAGTTCCATTACTGCCCGTGCCTCATGGCAAGAGGGCTGGGGTTTGCATATCACCTGAGTGCCTAGAGAAATATACAAACACTACCATTTCTGCTACCCCGGGGAATTCTCTTCCTATATGAGAATGGATGGTGGCTAGCCTGGGTCATCAGGAAGGCTCCACAGAGAGGGAGCCTGGGCCTGGAAGATACAAGCTTCTCTCTGAGCGGCACTGGATGCTGTTAGTCTAGCCATGTGCTTGGACTCCTTCCCTTTCCCACTTCTCTATCCTTTTCACGAGACACAAGGTACCTGGCACAGAGGGTATCCTATAGACTGGCTCCAGATGGATTGGGGCCTCCACTCATTTGGGGAGGGTCAAGGAGGATATCTTACTCTTATTCATGGGAAAGAAGCCTCTCTTTGTCATGAATAGTGGTAAGTGCCTACCCAAGGTACTGAGAACAAGATTTATGGCTACCCAAGGTACTGAGAACAAGACAGGGTTGAGGCCTTGGCTATAAGGATATTTGCACCACCTATTCTAAGGCTAAGTGGACACCATGGGAAGAAAGGACAGGAAGTTTGTAAGAGACAAAAGATAGGGCGAAGGCTGTGAATTGGCATCCTCTGATCATGAGACAAGCCCTGTGACCAAGAATTCACAACTGTGGTACCTGCACCAGGCCCATACAAGATTGGCCCTGTCAACAATCAGTCATGGAAGTAGGAGGGGCTTATGGAGGTCATACCTTTCCCTGCTGAGCTATTGGCTCGGATAGATTTGGGAGACAGGGGGAGTCACTGTCTTCAGTTACATACACATGAGGGTCCCACCAGGCTTCAATGAACAGTGCCCAAACCCATGGTCACACAGATAGCTCTGGCTAAACTCAGTGGGCCACAGAACAAAAGAAATAGACACCAACAGGAGAAAGAAATTTGTAAGGAAGGATTGGGGTAGAAGGGGTAGTAGGAAGAAGGGAGATGAGGTCAGTCTGTAACATGTACATGTGTGGAAGTTTGCCCAAGAACAAACTTCACATAATTTTGAAAAACAAAGGTAGCTTATCCCAAATATCCCAGGCTACCTGATCTGCATAAATGAGCATCATTTCCCCCTCCTCTCCCAAGGACAAAAAGTGGTCACTCTGTAAGTGGAAAATGTGCCTATTATAGGCCATAATCACCTATTCATTGGGGAAATGTACTAAAAGGCGTTCTTCTCTTCATTGGCTTCAATGCGATTTTTCTGTAGTCCTTATGTAATTACTACTGTTTCTCAGTAATGTTACTAAGAATAAATGGGCCAGTTGTGACACAAAGTCAAGAATGGAAAGTGCCTCATTAGGCAGGGCAAGGAAAGGGGAGGGAACTGGTTGCTGGGGGAAGGCTGGTGATGTTTGGGTCCCTTTGCTGGCTTATCCAGAGTGAAGGGGCTACAGGGGCTCTGGGGTGGGGTGCTTTCTCAGCACTTGCCCTCCCTGCATACCCCCTACCCGCCATCTCAGGAGTTTCTGCCACAGCTACATCTGTCATTCTTTTTGTAAAATGGGTCATGACATGTCTGAGCCATCAGGAAGGCTCACCATGGGACACGCTCTGGGTCTGGAGGCAGGATCAAGAAAGAGGTATACTGATTCTAGAACTTTTCCTGCTATATTCTCAGCCCAGCCTCTTGCTCCCCTACATGGCAATGAGGGGATCACTATTCTTTTCTTCAGAAATATCTTAAATGAAAGAGACTGTTTCAGAGGAGCAGATCTGTGGCTAATTTGAACTACCTGTGCCCGCTGCTAGCACAGCTGTTCCTGAGGTCCTTAAATTATTCATAAGGAACAGGACGTGGATTGCTGTGGGGGTTTGGGGACAGGAAGCCTGCATACATTTGTTTAGGTTATACACTGTGAAATTCTGAGAGGTGTCACTCAGACAGACTCCAGTGGGTACCACCCACACAGAGGTAGGTGGGTGGCCCTGCTGCAGAAGCCTGGATGTGTCTAAAAGAACAGAGATGGCACTGCCCCCTCCCCGGGCTGCTGTTAATGGGCTGTATGTATACCAGCAATGTAGGCAAGCTCCACACTTCTGCCATTTGCATATATGGTGTTTAGATGGCAGCCTGGGCCTATCCACTGGATTTTACAGCCTGAGCAAAGCCATGTCACTTTCCTGAGAGCAAGGGAGACCTCTGGGCTGGGAAACACAAACCGAGGGCATAGGAGAAGCAAGATGTTTTTAGAGGATGTGGACGGCCCCCGGGAGGGAATGTTGAGGTTGAGTCTGGCACAGAGCTCAGTGCCAGACTCAGGCTGGACAGTCTCATGCAAGATGGCGGTCAGGTGAGCTCTTTCACTCAAGATGATTGCACCTTGATTATACCCTCTCCCAAGACAGGCACTATCCAGGACTGTGTCAACTAATTTTCACAGGCGCCCTTTGAAGAAGATAGTCTCAGGATCCTCATTTTAGAGATAAGGAAGCCGATGCATGAGATGGCTGGGGATTTAACCAAGATTACACAGCAGGTGCACAGAGGAGCTGGGCTCTGGGGCCAAGGCTAAGACTCATTGTCAAACATTATGCTCTTTCCCCCGAGCCCCGAGTTACTGGCCAGCAGTTCATGTTTGATCTAAAGAACCTATATGGGAGGAGGTGAAATTGGAGGAGGTGGGGTGGCTTCACAGACCTCCAACACCCCATTTTAACCAGATCTTGCAGTTCCTCAATAGCCATTTGTCTCTTCCGTTTCTTCGAGCTCCTACCTGGTATTAGGTTTCATGACATATCCTTCCTTTCCAACTAGACTGGTCTTTATTGGGAAAGAGGAGAAAGATTTCTCAAATTCATAATGGTTTCACATGTACCAGTTCTTAGGCTTCCCCTTTAGACTGCTGTCAAGTTCATTGCTTCCAAGAGACACAGGCTCAGGTCACTCATCACACAGTGCTCATTGAGCACATCTTTTGCCCCAAACCTCAGGATGCTTTCCTTAAAGAGCTCACAGTCTGACTAGGGAGACAGATCAAGGAATAAAGCAGTTATAAGACAGATCATGTGACCCCTAGAAGGAGGCCCTCTGGCTTCATATGCAAATCAGTCTCCTGAAAATTAGGGTGACAAGTCTGGGATGGAGCCTGGCTGTTAGATTCCCAGGTGCTGCTGGCTGTCTGTTGCAGAGAAGCTCCCTCAGCGTGTAGGCATTTAGGATGCTCTGAGGAATGTATTCGTCGTGTGGTAGGAACTCAGGGAGGGATAGGGTCTGGAGAAGATTTCTACTGGAAGCCCAGGGGAAGTGAACAGACTCCTGGGATGACTCACTGAGAGCCACTCAGGGACAGGAAGGGTCTGGTTCTACCCCTTAACACAGGTTCTATCTGCTCTGCCTTGATGTGCTCTGAACAAGTCATTTGCTCCTGGGCAATGTGGAAGTTTGGCTCAGAGTTGGGCTAGGATCCACTCCAGCTTCACGATTCCCACCCAAAGCAATAGACTCCTGGAGCCTGGGAGGCAGGGTGTCCAAGACATGATAGAATTCAAGTCAATCATTTCACGAATGAAGAATCAGGTGACTAATTTTCCAAGAGCACATGGTGAGTCAGGCTCAGACCCCAGAGTCCAGGCCACTTTGAAAGCCCTTCCCATGAATCCCTGTGCTATACTGTTCCAGAAAACTCCACTCCAGTAGATACACAGAATGGTTTTCATGCAATGTATGAAAACCTCCTCTACAGAATCATGCTACTGGAGTCCTGCCTGGCATAGCCCCAAACTGCCTTCAGAAGGAGACAAAGAGAGCACCGTGGAAGAATTCAGAGCCCTTCCACCAGGAAGTAGCAAGAAAGAAAATTAAGTCTTTCCAGCCTGTCAAATTCTCCAGGAGGGAAATTACAAAGTCCTAGTAATTAACCATCACGGGGAGTTCACAGCAAACACAGAGTCAGTCTTTCCCCCCTCTCTCTCTTAAATCCCAAGTGACTGCTTCTGAGCAGTTCAGCTTCTCTGGTGCCTCCAGAACAACAAAATGCAAAGAGAACTTGGTCCTCCAAGTGTACATCCTAAGGGTGACACATTCACCCTGGCAAACAGGCACAAGGGCTCAGACACTCATAGCCAGGCACTCCCCAGGTGTATACAGGAACAGTTGGCACAGTTTCACATACCTGCACACACTCTTTGGTCCTCAAAAGTGCTCAGGAACAAAGCTATATCTAATAGCGGGTGCTGAACACAGAGCATTGCCCAGCAGGAGCACGTGCAAAACTCCCAAGAGCAAGCATCATGCTCTGCAAGATGAAACAGGATCCATCTGAAAAAGAAGCCCCACCTTTTCCCCCAGAGGATTAACCGTGTTTATCTCATCTGCCATTTTAATTAATATAGGGCATAGACGGCAGATGGAAGACCGGGGCCGGGGTGGCTTGAATGCAGAATTTCAAATACGTCAACAAGCCTTCTTGGACACCGTGATCAGAATGCATTGGTTAGACAAACAGGTGCAGCCAGACATGCCAATAGGCACAAAGTGTTTCAGAAACTTGTCTATCTGGACACGACTCCTCCCTTGGCCATCCTTGGCCACCAGCCAGGCTTGTTCTGTACAGACAAAGGGATTAGAAGTCCCTGCCCATCCCTAGTTCAGTGAGCTCATCACTTGATGGCCCTCAGAGCGTCCCTTCCCCTGAGGTTGCGCCCTCCTCTCCCACTGCCCTGTCTCCTACAGATGAGTTCTGTAGACAGTTCCAGGAAAATGGGAAGTTCTGAGTCCCAAGCCCAGGAAACTACAGTTCTTGTGGTTTGAAGGGTTCTTTGTGCTTCAACACCACAGGGTCAGTGAGGGCCCAGCTGGATCCAGTGTTAAGATTTGTGTTTTGATTAAGACCATGTGTGCTCTGGGGAGAGTATAACTTCTGGGGAAATGGGGGAGGCTTAGCTTAGGGGGTCTTTGGGCCAGGTTGGGTTAGAGGTTGGGTGGGATATCAAAAGAGACGCTAAACAGGGGTATGTCTGTATAGAAGTGAACCAATGGCTTGGCTGGGGTGTCAGGGTCTAATAGTACAGATGAAGATAGACAACATCAGTGCTGGGGTAGAGCAAAAGGTGTGTGGATCCTACAGAGCCTTGAACTTCCTGTGGAGTGGAAGAGTCTTACTACCCCAGAACAATCAGAAACCAAGAAAGGTCACTTCATCTAGACCAGCTTTGGCTTGTTCGATTAGCAGGATCATGGAGACATGGTGGTATCAAGGACAGAGAAATGGTTCTGCTGTTAGAGTCTACCAAAGACCATCACACATGAGCTGCGGTTCTTGGTCTAAGTCAGGGTGATGTCACCAAAGTGTGCTTTGATATTTTGTTGTTGGCCGATGCTGGGGCCCATAAAAAAAGTTAATGTGCTTCTTGATAGATGTTGGGAGTTAGCCCATCATATTCCAGGGAATCCTTTTTTTAAAAGCTGGAATTTTTTTCTTAGGCCTTCGAGCTAGGCCTTTGAACTTTGACCTTTTCCTAAATAAACTGGCCACTCTTAGTCTTGAAACTCATTCCATTTCACTTCCAGCACTGGACACTCACAGGCAAAAACTTGCTTTGTCATGCAACTCAGTCTAATCTCATTTTAGTCTCTCAATTTGCTCCTTGCTCTTCATCAGTTCCCCCCACTGAAGTGTTTGAGACCCCCTCAAAGCTGCCAGGAGTCACACGACCATGAAGCAGAGCATTAGAAAAAATGAAAAGCTAATTAAAAGTCATTGGCACTCACGGCGGTTTAGATGAAAATGACCCCTATAGGCTTATATATTCGAATACTTGGTCCCTATCTGGTGAAACTGTCTGGGAAGGACTAGGAGGCATGGCTTGTTGAAGGAGGCGTGGCCTTGTTGAAGGAGGCGTGGCACTGGGGTGCTTGTTTCCTGTTTGCTCTCTCTGTCATGCTTGAGGATCAAGACGTGAACTCTCAGCTCCACTCCTGCCTATCTGCCGCAATGCTCTCCTCTGTGACAGTTATGGACTCCAACTCTCTGGAACTGTGAACACCAAACTAAACATTTTAAAAGTTGCCTTGATCGTGGTGTTCTAACACAGCAACATAAAGTAACCAATACACCATTCAACTGGGAGACATTTTAAAGAAAACATGGATAAGCATTCTTCCACCCGATGGAATTAGCCAGTTAAAGCTAAATTAGAGTTTATAAATGCAGGTTTACCTGGGGACAGCTCTCGAAGGCCCCAAGGAATGGGGCCAGGGAAGTTGCTATGCAGGGGAAGACAGAAAAGTAGGGGTGGTGGAGGGTGGCAGATAGAAAAAGTACATGCAGGGAGAAAGTTCAAGCTGAGAGAGAGAGGAAAAGAAATGCAGAGACAGGGAGAGAGAAGAGAAGAGAAGCAGAAAAGGGGGAAAGGGGAAGCCAAAATATCTAGATTATGTAGGGAAGTCCAGCCCCGGGGCTGGGAAGTTCAGGGTAGAGGGTGGAGAATACCAGCACTGTAACTGGTAGGGACTGAGGGATGCTGGGAGAACCTGGAGGCCAGGTCAACCTAGGTAACCTAGCTGCTCATCCCAGGTCTGAAATCCAACAAACATAGTCAAGTTCCTTTCCTCACAGAGAACCCAATGAAGACATCAAAAGGAATGAGGTGTCAGGTGTCTTAGCAACCGCAGTGCTCGGGCAAGGACCTGAATGACTCCGCAGAAGGATCTTTCCACAGTCTCTGAAATAGCCTTGCCAATCTGTCTTCCCCTAACAGAGTATCAGCATCTCCAGCCAACTCACCTGGCAACACTTCCACCTGAAGCCCAGGGAAAGCGCACTAAAAATGTGTAAAGTGAGGGCATGACCTCGGCAAAGTATGGTTGAGGGGAACGTTTTCATTGTAGACGTGACAAAACACAGGTGAGGTACCTGGATAAGTCCAGAGCAGGGAGAGGAACTAGTAGAACTGTGGCCATGATAGGGGAGGGAGGGAGGGAGGAAGAGAGGGAAGGAGGAAGAGACAGAGAGAGAGAGAAGCAAGAGAGAAGTGGCTGAGAGAGCTCGCTGCTAAAATGACAGGGTTACCTAGGAAGGAGAAACTGGGGGAAGGGAAGCCCAAAAGCTTGAGAAGTTTAGGGTAGGGGGTAGGGTGAGAAGAGCCAGGTACTGAGTGAGCCCAGATATCAGTGAATGCTTTGGTGTGCTAATAGGCACCACAGGCAGCCATTTGTCCCCAGTTTCTTTTGGACCTCACGCCCCCCCCCCCACCGCTCAAAACACACACCCAAAGCAGCCTGTTTTCATAAGATCATTGTGCAGTTTAGTCCCTGAGGTGAGCTGTTTGGTCTGATGAAGAGTCATGGTGGGGTGGGAGGGGGACGAGGGAGGGGCTGTACAAGCACCCTACTTCTTTATCCAGAGGAGGCCCTGGGGGGGGGCGGTGTTTCATAAGAGCTTTAGGAATGGGGTGGAAATGAGGGCGCGCGCTTCTCTTAGCTCCTCTCTTGACATCTGGGCCTGTGATTCAGCCTTTAAACTTCATCTGGAAATTGTAAACAACAGCAGTCATCATCCAGTCCCCAGGGAAGAGGTCCCCAGCTTGAGAAGTAGGAGGGGCAGTGCTGGCAGAGAGCAATGAATCTTCCCTCCTTCCTTCAGAGGGCTATTAAAAACCCATTAGACCCTGTCCGCTCCCTTCAAGGCCAGCAGCAGCCTTTGGACGGGGCACTCTGAGCTCTCTACCTCTGAAGCCTCTGGTTCTTGGGTTTTATGCTTTTTTAGTCATTTGTGTTGTTGTTGGTGTGGACATAAAATCTTGTGAGTCTCTGCTGGGCCCTGTTGGAGTTTGCAATCATGCAGCTTGGTTGCTCTTGGCTCTCTGTATGTACTCAGAGCTGAATGTGAGGGTTTGGCTGGGCTTTGGGGATCCTGAAAACACTCCCTTGCTTCCTCCAGCTCTTGGCTGAGTCATCACCTCCTGGGGAAGCCTCCAGCCTCACAATACGCTATAGAGTTACTCACTCTGTGTTTGTGTGAGCTCTGGGGGACTGTAGGGTTGGGCTGTCACCATCAATCCTCACTCGGAGAAGAGCTCAGTGCTCCGGAGTCCATGCTACTCACCAAACATATTTTGATGAATGAATAAACTATTAAGTGAGGTAGACATAGACACCGCTAAGCATCTATTTTTACTTCTCCTTTGACTCAGACCTGGTAACCATGGGCTGAGCTGGGGGTGGGAGGGCCGAACTAAAGAACTCTTTCCCATCTTTCCCAAAGATGGGAGGGGAAAGATTAACCACCCAAATCATTGTGCCAAATTAACTAAAGCAAGCAATTAATTAAAACAACTTTTTTTTGAACTGTGTACATGTGTTGCCTCCTCCTCAAAGAGGGGTTCCAGAGATCAGCATTAGATGTGAGGAAGACAATGGCTCAGGGGTAGGAGGTTTCCAAACACGGGAATGAAAGGCAAAATAGGGGGAGTTACAGGAGCTGAACAATAACACCTTCGTCCCTCCTGAAGCAAAGATGTGGTTGCAAGGTGAGCATAGTAAGGGCGTCACAGGTGGTCATATAACCTTTTGAGACAAAGATAGGGTAGCAAGATCTTTATAAACAACTATTTTATTTTCATTTTTTGAGACAAGGTTTCTCTGCATAACCTTGGCTGTCCTGGGCTGGCTTTATAGAGCAGGCTGGCTCAAACTCAAGAAGATCCGCCTGCCTCTGCCTCCCTTAGTTCTGGGATTACATAAACAATTTTTTTTTTTTTTGCAACAAAGACATAATTGCCATTTCCTGGAACAGGCACTATGGAGCCATTTGTAATTAAGGTTATAGTTAGGGCATAGGCCAATCCTGGAGAGACAGGTTTAGTCATAAACAGCAACAAACTTATGATCAAATCGTGATCACACAAACATAGTTTGCAGTGTGTATGCAAGCTTTCAAATCTGTGGTTTTTAAAAAATTTATTCTGAAGCAAATGAAATAGAAAGAAATTTGAGGGGCAAAATGTATGTGAAAAATTTTGCTACTGATAGGAAGGCAAATTGACACACAAGTTAGAAAGCGTCTCTACCCATCACAGCACAAAGCAGATGGCTGGACATGGCCTGCCCTAGTGCAGTTTGGATGCTCTCATTGGTGGGAAGTGTTACGGGTTCAGGAATAGCCTCACATTAACCACTTGAGCACCAGACTCGGATTGATGGAAGTTTAATGAACTCTGAACAAAAACTGACCCATCAGGGACGTAAACTGGGCTCGGGATCCAGACTGTGATGCTGGTCTGTTTCTAAGGCAGGTTTTTTATACGAAATGGTAACCAGGTAACCAGGTATAGGAAGCAAGGAAGAGGGAGGGCAGCACTACATCATTTTGACTAGCTAAACATGATCAATTTTGTTCCAAGCATATTGTATCTAGGTAGCTAGACAAAGCATTTTAAGCTGATTGGTTAAGATATAGGCTCGGGGACTTTCCAGTTCCCCACCATTCTGGGAGAAAGGAACATAGCAGGATGTTGAGGTCTTAACTCTAATAGAACATACATTTAGCTTTAACTCAAGCAGTACATTCATTTATCATCTATTGTTTAATTCTTTAAGCAGCAAGCATTGAACTATTGAATAGTATCATGGTCTCAGGTATGCGGGGCCTGAGAACTTGAACTTAATTTTATCTTATGATCAAAATGGAGACTTGGAGGCAAAAATGGCTTCTGACACACTAATGGCAGGTGTGAACAGAGGAGCCACAGTCATGCTAAGAAGTAAAGTATGTCTCAAAGGAGGAACTACAGAGTTTAAGCAGGTTACAACAGGAAGTAAATCAGTAAGTTTCCAATGATATCCAGCATTCCAAAAAAAAAAAAAAAAAAAAAAAAGGTTCCAGGGGCTCAAGAGAGGGCTCGGTGGTTAAGAGTGCTTGCTACATTTTCAGAGGGCTCAGTTCCCAGTACCCACGTCAGGTGACTCACAACTGCATATAACCTTAGTTCCAAGGGATCTGATGCCCTCTGCTGGGCCCTGCAGGCACCTGCTTACACTTGAGGCCACACACATACACACTAAATAAAAAATTCCAATTAGGTTGATGGCTCTGCTTTCCTTTCCGCCATGGTGGCTGTAGAGAGAAGCCAGATCTCCCATATCAGAAGGACGCAGCAGGGAAGCCACACACAGACATTATGAGCTTCTTTCTGCCTGCTGGGGTCTTCACACATGTTTCTGCTTGCTAAAATCTTCTCTTGGGTCCACCCAATCATTGATCACGCAACAAAGCTCCATATCGTGCTCGGGGCTACTCCTATGCTATTTATTGTGTTCTTTTAAACTATTTTCTTTGAATTGAAACACTCTCTGATAGAGGAAGGCTCCTAAGACTTAGGAAGCTAATGACACAAGGCTTGGGACACCTAACAGTTACAAGATTTACACAGCTCCTTCCCAAGATTAGAAGTGGTAAGCAATTGCTGGTGAGCAAGTGTTGTTCTTCGGTGAAGCTGCCTGCCTACAAGGTGGGCAGGGAATTCCAGGGATGAGGCACTTGTCAGTTTTTATCCTTGATAAGGTGTGCTTTTTGGCGATACCACCATCTTTGTGTCACCTATAAAACAAATTGTTTTATTTTATTCTCTTTATATTTCTTCTTCCTCTTCCTCTTCTTCCTCTTCTTCTTCTTCTTCTTCTTCTTCTTCTTCTTCTTCTTCTTCTGCTTCTTCTTCTTCTGTCTTCCAGTTGGTTCCTGCATGCTACGGTATAGGAAAAAAAACAAATAAAAACAACAACAACAAAAAATCCAACAACAACAAAAAACACCCACTGAAATGGCCACTCTGTGATTAGAAAAGGTTTTTATTGTGGATAAGAGAGAGACAACATCCAGACACTGAGCAGAAAGAAAAGAAAGCAGATTGGACATGGCCAGGACTAGGGAACCGTGTGGAAAAAAATCATGTGGGTGGATATAAGGAGGACAAGTAACTGTGAGGGGAGAGAGTCCTGTGAACTGGAGCAGGCTTGGGAGTTCAGGGTAGAGGAGGAAGTGAGAAAGGCCAGGATAAGAGTGTGGGCTTTGAGATATGTAATGGGTACTTGTGAATAGGGATTGAGGGGGCCTGGAGGCCAGCATGGGCTTTGGTACACAAACAGCAGCTGTAGGTCAACAGACAGTCATTTGTCCCTTTCTGGCAGGGAGAACCCATTTCACAAGTTCCTGAGAAATGGTGGCTGTGGACTTCTTTTTAGCAATACTTCTGTGTTAGAGTTTCTATTGCTGTGAAGAGACCCTATCGCTTATTTATTTGGGGCTGGCTTGCAGTTTCAGAGGTTTAGTCCATTATCATTGTGGTGGCAAACATGGCTGCATGCAGGAAGACATGGTGCTGGAGAAGGGACTGAGAGTTCTACGTCCTAATTCGCAGGCAGCGGAAGCAGACTGTGCCACTGAGCTGAGCGTAAGCATCTGAGACCTTAAGACCAACCCCCACAGTGGCACACTTCCTCCAGCAAGGCCACACCTACCTCAACAAGGCCACAGGTACCTCAACAAGGCCACACCCACCTCAACAAGGCCCGCCTACCTCAACAAGGCCACGCCCACCTCAACAAGGCCACACCTACCTCAACAAGGCCACACCTCCTAACAGCACTACTCCCTATGGGACAAGCATTCAAACATGTGAGTCTCTGAGGGGTAGTTCCTGTTCTCACCACCATACCTTCTATGGTGCAGCTTAAGCTGGGACAAGACTGTCATTTCTGGACATATGCACTTCCTGAGACCGAACAGTGCGGGATCTGGGGAGAACAAACATTTGCTCAAGTCCTCCCAAGAAAAGGTCATGCAAAAATTGATATGCTTAAAAATAGCTTTAAATCCCAATTCTATGTAACTAATAAAATAGAATCTTGAAGACATGGACTAGTCAGACCTTCGATCTAGAAAGCCCTGTCTCTAGAGACAGGGTGGAAAGATCTAGAGGGGAAAATATAGTGATATCAACCTAATCTGCTGCTTTATGCTTTATAAAATCTAAATAAGATACGATCTTTCATTATTTTAGATAGTGTCATGGCTTTTTATTGTACTTTCTTTGTACTTTTCTGGAATCTTTAAATAAAAATTTGAGAAGCCATTATTGTTAATCCTGAAATTGGTGACAGAAAGTTTTAATTGGATATTGACTCTGGATGAACTCTGGTCAGGTCCACTGGAATCCACTCTCTGGAATCGATGAGTTGAGTGTTGTATGGGCTTTTTAAGGGCAAAACTATATTGTATTTTCCATGCAGCGTTGGTATTTTCCAAGAACTACAACTCCCAGCATCTCAGAAAGTTACCTGGTCCTTGGGTTAATGGATGGAGCTTACAGGTTGACTTTGGGGCTGGGGAGTTCAACCCCAGGGACCCACATGGCAGAAAGAGAAAACCAACCCTTGTGAGCTGTGCTCTGACTTCCACACGTGTGTCAGCATGTGTGAATAGTGAGAGCACTCTTGTACACACATACAAATAAATGTGAGGCAAAACAATAATGTATGGGCACTTCAGAAAATTATAAGATACACAAAGACATAAAGACAGAAATTAAAAAGTCCCCATAGATTTGTGGTACTTTCCAGTCTGGTGTAATCACACACTGAGAGAAGTAAGGGCTATACATGCTATTGAATTTTGCGTTCTGCTTTTGTGGCTCAATAGAATGTTCTAGTTTTCCATCTGCTAAATTGTTCTGAGAAACTTCCTTTTTATTAGCTGCACAGCCATCCATCCTTTGGTGACGTCCTTTAACCAAGCCCTCATCGGTCTTGCAGGTTTCCAGTTTCTTACTGTTATACGCAACATATTTATTTTCCATTTTCTGCTTGCGGGGAGCTGTCCTTGAGCTTGGGGTATCACAAAAACAAGTGACCCCATGTTTTCCACTGGCTCTGCAATGAGGTGGGTTAGGCATACGACAGAAATACATCTTTGAGGATGTGGGGCTTACGGACTAGTTACTTTCCATACCCCAGAAGACCTTAGCAATACAGTCTGCAATGAGTCCACAGGCCTTCCACAGCCCTTTATCCCTTCAGGCCAATCAAGCTTTCAAAAGCCTATGTAGTGTTGGGGATAAGGATGTGGGGCAGTCAGACACATCGGCCTGGTCTAGATAGAAGACATAAGCACCGCCTCTAGGGATATAAGCTTCTGTGGTATATTGAAGGCTTCTAGCCTGTGGTGCTGTGGAGTAAGGCCGAACCTTTGGAGGTGGGCCCAGTGGGAAGAAATCAGACATGCCCTTAAAGGAGACATGGGAGCCCTCCCTCTACCCATCCTGGCATTGCTTCCCAGTGGCCATGAGCTGAACAGACCTGCTATGCCATGTCCTGCCACGATGGACTAGGGCTAGGGGCCCAAAAGCATCACGGCCAAAAGACTTGGACTAGAACTTTTGAAACCTGAGTCCCAAATACACCTTTTCTTCATGTATGTTATTTGTCTCAAGATTTTGCCCAGTGGCAGGTTAAGTTGAAAAGTGAGAGAGATGCGGAGGCAAGCTGTAGGAGGCCTGTGGAGGAGGCTTCAGCCCAGGTGGCAGGGTTGGGGGGGGCGGGGGGAGGAGGGGGGAGGTTGAAGAGGTTATTCCAACCTGGGTGAAGTTTCTCTGTTGATTCTGCTTCACCTTCGTTTTGTTTTTATTACCAGCTTTATTGAGGTCTGTTTCACAGATCATAAAATTCAGCTATTTAAGGTGTGTATAATTCAGTGGTTTTAGTAACTTTGCTGGCTGGCACCCCCTTCACCATAGAATTGTAGAGCTTCAGGGTGACCCCAATAAGATCCACACGCACATTTCCCGTTACCTAGCCCAGTGTCCCCCTCCTTCTCCCTGGGCACTTACTTGCTGGCTTTCGGATTGTAGGCTACATTCTAAGGGCTGCAAACCTTGCATGAGGGTAAAAGCAAAACAAAACAAAACAAAACAAAAAAACCCCACAAAAACTGGAAAGCCTGGTTTGTTTCTTAGTGACAGCCTTTGCCATCCAAAAGGCTGAACGGCCAGGGTCTCTGTGCCCATTAGGTACACAGGTTCTACCTGTGTCAGGTAAGGTATTTTTTTTTTTCTTTTGCCTCCTGATGGATGCATTCCTGCCCCTACCCCAGAAGCAGAGGCAGGCAAATCTCTGAGTTTTGAGTTTGGGGCCAGCTTGGTCTACAAAGTGAGTTCCAGGACAGCTAAGGCCACCCAGAGAAACCCTGTCTCAAAAAAAAAAAAAAAAAAAAAAGCCAACCAAAAAACCAACCAACGAACAAACAAATAAAACTTCTCTCCAGTCCCGAGGCCAGGTAGATGGTCTTCCTATCTTTTCATTTCGCAGTGTAGCTTTTGTAGGATTCTGGCGGCAGAGAAGCCATTTTAGAACCTTAGGGCTGCCACCTGCCTCTTCCTGGCCTGGCTGGGCTGCCACTCTAGCTTAACTGCCACTCTGCTTCTGGGATTTGGACCCAGTTGTTAAACCTGCTCTCTAATTTGCCTCTGACTGTGGGCCAGGCCTGGCCTCTAGGATGGTGCTTGTGTCTGCAATATCATCTGTTGTGTGAAGGCAAGGGCCAGCCTCGAGCCATTAACAGCGAGAGGCGCTCCAGAGTGTCTGGGCAGCAAGCTGCAGCGTGTCTCAGGGTAATTCGATTTTGTACAGAAGCTACCCCATTAATCATAAATTAATGACTCCTCCAACTGAGGCAATTAAGAAGATCTAGAATTAAAAAGAGCCTTATAGTCATTTCACATCTGTCTAATCACCCTGAAGTTCACGGAGCCTAGGCGAATGTGAAAAATAGACTCCATTTTTTTTTTCCTTTGTTCTTGACATTTTCCTCCAGGGTTGGCTTCAGGCCTCAGGCAAAGTGGCTGCTGAAAGTATGAATGCTTATTTGTGATCTGCTAGGCTAGAGTTAAGGGGAAGGGTCCTGGCTTGTCGAGGAAAGCTTGAGGGGCAGGGACCTGGGGACCGCCTGAGTCTTTGGGTCCCGAGAGCCGAACTTTTGTTAGGACTGAGGGTCAGAAGTGCGAACATGGGGAGGAAGCTTCTAGGCTTTCCCACAGAATCTGGAGGATCCGAGCTGAAGTGTGGGCATAGTGGGATGAGTTGGATGTCACTGGCTTCTTCTGCCTCCAGGGTACCTTGTTAGGGCCCTTGAGTGCTCTTCCTCACTCAGGGAATTACATACTCTCAATCACATTTTGAATATGAAAAAACCATTTCATTGGCCTAACACCCATACACATAAAAATAAAAGTAAAGGGAAAGAATACTTAGTTTACAAAAGCTTAATTACAGTAACTGTCTTAGATTTCCCAATCCTGTCTAAAAATCATGGGTTACATCAAGTGCCCCTGAGGAAGAGATGGGGGAATTTGGTTGACGATTATTTATTATTATTCTGACGATAGGTCAGAATAGGAATTTTGGATGTTCGCTTCAGAAAATGACAACAATAGCTCTAGAGACTGGGCAAAACTTGTAAGTCAAACAGTGTATATCGGAGGCCCCGTGGTATTCATTTAAGCAGTAAGGGAGGAAAGCTTATTAGGGATGGGGGCTGGAGTAGCAGAGAGAGAGAGAGAGAGAGAGAGAGAGAGAGAGAATTTCAAACTAAAAGAGCTTTAAGGCCATTGTTCCACAGCAGGCTTCTGGAGGAGGCATCACAGCTTGACCAACATACTTGTCCTACCCCCCATGTGAGGGCTCTTCACTCATCTGAAGCTCCCTCTCAGACTAAACTTGCCATTCCAATCACCATCCTGTGATCTCGGCTGGACTCCTCTGTGCCCTTCTGTGCCAGTCTGTCACCGTTCACTCCCCGGTGACAGAGGGCGAGAGGAATCCCTGGTAGTCACAGTGGTTAGAACCACAAGAGCATCTGTACCCTTTCCTGTACCGGTCACCAGTATCCAGAGGATCTGATCCAATGATTCTGAGTTCTGTTCACCGGTGACAAATCTCTCCTGCGGGCGGATCTCTGTGAGAGACCAGCCTGTCTACAGAGTGAGTTCCAGGGCAACCAGGGCTACATAGGGAGACCCTATTTGGGGGGTTGGGGGGAGGATGTGAGCACTGGACTCTTACAGGGATGATACACCTAAGACTATGAGAGTGTGAGCATTTTCTCAGAGCAGGTGACTGACAGAGAGTCCACAATGATAAATTCCTCGGTTGGGCACTGTTCCCAGTACTTTACAACTGTCAACTCACTTTATCTACTCTTCAGCCCCACAAGTGTTCACTTGGATGGAGGAAGAAACTGGAGGAGACTGTAAAAACATTCCCAAGAGCTTACATCTAGAACAAAGTGGCACAGGGTCACAATGTTTGTGCTACAGGTCTGCCCACCCCCAGCCACTGACCCCACCTACTTTCCTGCCATCTCTGGCTCCCACTTTTCTCATCCTTTGGATGAATTGGCAGTAAGCAGGCTAAAACACCCCGACTTTCTGTAGTATATTAGTTTTGGTTCAGTTCATCTCTCATTGCTATAATGAAGTACACGACTCTGGGACAGTGTCTGAAGAAAAGAGGGTTCTTTAACTCACCGTTTGGGAAACTAAAAGCTCAAGCAGAATGCCATCAATTCTAGTGAGGGGCCTTGGCAGATGGTAGGAATATGCATGGGAAAAAGAAGCCAGTCTCAATTCATAAGGTGTGGGGTGAGGGTGGTGGCTGGGAGGAGATGTGGATGGGAAAAATATGATAAAAATACACTATGTGAAATTCTCAAAGGATAAACAAATGAAAACAAAAAAACAGAAAGAAAAAAAATCTCAGACTCAGGGTTCTATATCAGTTTGATCTTGGATTTCCTAAACACCTCTAGATAGCCTCCCCCCTCTTAAAGGTCCACACCACCCTTTCAGTACTTGGTGGTCGAGCTCTTAATACCTGAGCGTGTGTGGGGTACGAGGTGGGGAGGAAAACAGTCAAACCATTGTGCGTGGTTCTTGAGTTTGAAATTGAGAGACAGGGAAATGTGACTCAACCCATGAGGGGATTCGCAGCAGATTAGGAGTGGAAATCTCTGCCTCAGAAGCCACTGAAGGTATAGCCTGGTCTCCACACTTTTTGACAATCAGTGAAGTTGTTGGCAGAGCCCGGCTGACGTAGCAAGTTCCGGAGCTGATTCTTTGATTCAGAAGACTGGAGTTGAGATGTACCATACCCGGACACTAATGTCCCTCTGGGAAATCCCCAGCCTCACGTGCCTCCTCCTTAACACTGAAAACCTGGTGCTCAGAGTTTGCATATGGTCCTCTTGTTGCGTGCTGTGGTTGGGCTAAGGGCTGACAGCATTGGGGCTGGACCTGAGGATGAGGGGACCGGAAGTAACAGCTGTGGACAGTAGTTGGGCAGAGAATTATGCTTTTCTTTATGTGTCAAACGAGAAAGCAAAAGACCAAAGAGGCTATTTACGGGATTACCCCGAATTTCCCAATTGGTTGAGGGTCAGCTGGGAGCCCATCTTTAGCTGCATGTAGGCCTGTGAAAGTCATGAGACTTGGCACTCTATACCCAGGTGCTTATGAAATCCACTGAAGTGAGTGGCTGAGCCTGGTGAGGAGTTTGGCTAGACAAATCCTGACTCACCTTGATTCTAGACAACCTCTGTCTGGGGATTGCTGCGTCAGCCATATTAGTCAGGGATCTTTCGGTAGAATGCGACAGAAACAGGACCCACATACAATTCACCGTTGCCTAACTACAAAGGAATGGTTTACAGCTCCTGACATTAAGAACTACAGGTGGAGTAGCCATTAGGAATGACTGGACTGTCAGGTCCCAACTCCTTAGCCAATGACCAGTCACCAGCGCTTTTCATTATTTTCTACTTGGAATGTGGGCCTGATAGGGGAGCAGAGAGGTGCCCTCCTACAGACAGCATCATTAAGCCCCCCAAAGGGGGTGACCCTGGAGGAAGGAAACACAGCATTTATAGGCCCCCGGGGAAGGATTCACACAGCTACTTGAAGTCATGTGGTTGCGGCTGAGACCAACATCATGTCCAGGAGGCCACAGTAGGGCAAAGGTTGCTCTCACTGGCCATTAAGCAGCAGTGTATCAAAGGTATGTGGGGAGGGTTGCTTTGTCAGTGAGGGGGTTACTATTACCAAAGAGGAGATAATAGGGCTCCTGAGAGCTCAAAACAATAGGTGAATTTACTCCAGATACGGTGTTAGCGTCCAGTCACCAGAACAGGATTTCTTACAAAGCACTGTCAGGGAAAGTCAGCTAGCTTAGATAGTTAGCTTAGCTAGTTAGGCAGCTTAAACGGTCAGGGAGATCCCCAAGGCTGACAAGGGACACGGAGCAGCTACGGATGAGGGTGCCAGCTGGAAAGATTGGCAAGGCAGAGGAGGACACTTCAGAGCGTAGCCTCGGACTTGAGGAAGTGGCTCTGATCAGTCAGGACTGGCTCTGGCCTGGTCAGTCCTCCAACTCAGATCTTTGGGCAGACAACACCAGCCAGCTGTTGCCGTTGGCATCTCAAAGGCACAGGGGTGTCGGGGAAATTTCAGATGCAACTGAGGCTGCTTCGGGGTTCAGTCACTCCAGGTTCAATCAGCCCGAGGCCTTCCCAGGTGAAAAATAATTGCTAGGAGGGTGCCCCAAGAAACAGGAAGTCTGCAGGAAGGAGACAGCGAACAAACAGGAAGAAGCAGGTCCCGGCTCCCACCTCCTGCCTGGCAGCCTCCCTCTGGCGCCCCCTGTTGCAGGGCCTAACAACAGAGAGCACTGTCGAAGCGCAAGTATCAATTCAGAGTTCTAACCATATCTATGAGGCTGTGGGAATCCGGTTGGGAGCACAAAGTCAGTGACTGAAGTATCTTTATTCCTTCCTTCAGGCTTCTGGTATGTGTAGCCCCAGAGCAAGCATTTCAAGGGACAGGCCTGAGGTTGGGGATGTGACTTCCCTGTGTATCCCTCCCAGAGCCTGGTACTGTTCCCTGGCAGAGCACTGGTGTGCAGTATGCAGAAGGGAAGAGCATGGCAGAAGTCCACAAAGTACTCTGCACAGCCTTTGGGGTTTCTGGCCTGTGTTCCCCAGGGCTGTGATTCCAGGCTTTCTCTGTGGGCTTGCACTGGGGCCAAGAAGCAGGTATTGAACTTTTAGTTTGGACAGCCCAAGACAAGCTTGGCCCAGACTCAGTGAATACGCTTAAACTCCCTTCCTGTCCTTACACATTTTCTGAGTGAGTCACCAACAGGAATCACACTCTGCCATATAAGGCACCATGTGGCATTGGGCAGGTCAGTAGGCCATTCAGAGCCTCTGTTTCCTCGCAATGCCTTCTTGGTCCCTTGATTACTGTAGAAGAAACAGGATGAGACTTTGGGCCTCTTCATCTTGCCTAATCATCTCCTGTACCCCTTACTTTAAAGGCACTCAATATCAGAAGGCAGAGAGACTGGTTTAATTTAGAAAAATGAAAAGACCCTGAAGACCCAGGATGATTGGGACTTTTGGGCCCAGATGGTGGACAGCTGAGGCTGAGGCTGGGTGGGCGTGGAGGGAAGGAGCAAAGGAAGCGAGAAGAGGAGGGGGTGGGGCCTTTGCATCTACCTGAAGGGGGCCTGAGAGCAGGTGTGCACAATGCCCTGGGCTCCTGATGAGTTCCTGATCACGTAAGCCTTTGAAGAGATTCCTTAGGCAAGCCTCCTAGCCTCTGACTGCTTCAGGGCAGGACAGCAGACACCTACAAAAGGTAAGAGTTTGTGTGCTCCGCTCCGTGAGAAATGGGATCAGAGTGATATTCAGGTCTGAGTAAATACCGGCAAATGTAAGTGACTCTGAGCTCCGTTACTGAGGAGTTCATCTATCCACAGTACAAATTTGTGTACCTCCCTGGCTGAACCAAGTTCTTGCAAGTTGGCTCAAGTCCGGTGGTACCTAGAGAGGGAGGGGGAGGTACACAGTGAGGTCGAATGGAGTCACGGGTCAACGTTTTTTGGGCAGTGGTGTGAATGGTAAACAGATGGACCATTTTCCAGAGGTGAGCAGAGGGAATCTGCCGTGTCAGGCAGAGCAGGGATCTGTGAAGGGCTGGTTATTGGGTCCTGAGGACTAGCAGGTGTTCTTAGGCCCACTTGGCTTCCTCCCAGCCACGGAGCACCTGCTTCCCCAGAATTCATTTAATTTTTCCCTGCTGAGTGCAGATCTTGGGTGAAGAGTGATTTGGGATGTTTTCTTCCTTTCTTTTCATTTTTTTTCCACATTGCTTTTGGAAACGAGCCACTATTGTGGACAAATTCCTGGTGACTTTTAGAGCAGGGCCTGGTGGGCTGGAGTGGGTCTGATTTCTCTGAGGTCCTCAGGACAGTGAGAACCGGCCCCTCCCACTCCTGCCCTTCTTACTCATTTGCTGTGCACTGGTCTTGCAGTAGACGCGTCTGAGCCCAGAATGCCTTGTCCTAGGTTCTGACACGCAGCAGGGATGGACCAGCCTTCTATCCTGCTGCCTCGTCTGACTCGAAAGATGGGGCCACAGCTTGTTGAAAAGAACTCTGCTACCTGCTTTCCTGTGTCTGAAACCTGACTCTTATCCATGGATTAACCATCCAGAGAAACACATTCAGTTCAGTCCCCAGGGAGAAGGGTTAGCACAGGGCCTGGGATGTATGAGTGACATACAAGCCTTACAAGTGGTTTTACTGGGAGGCCATATTGCTTTCTTGTGTCTTCAAACAGCAGAAACTTCCTCTCTTAGGTCCTGGATCCAGAGAGTACAACATGACCACTGTCGCTTTGTTCCTGGCCTCTTCCCATTATCTATGGCTGTGGCTGCTCCTTGTCTTGGATCCTCGCTCGTTAGTTTTTGTCAGCTTGAAACAAGCTGGAGTTATCTGAGAAGACAGAGGTCAGCCGAGGAAGTGCCTTCATTAGATTGCCTGTAAGACATGTTTTTGATTAGTGGCCGATGTGGGATGGCCCAGCCTACTGTGGGTGGGTAGCACTCCTATAGGCAGGTGGTCTGGGTTGTATAAGCAAGCCATGGGGAGCAAGCCAGGGAACAGTGTTCTTCTACAACTTCTGCTTCAGTTCCTGCCTCCAGGCTCCTGCCTTGAGCCCCTGCTCTGGCTTCTGTCAGAGATGAACGCGTTAGGCTGTCTGTTGCTGTGAAAGGACGTCATGACCACGATCCCAGATGTTTTCCTCCCCTTGTGCTATGTATTTAAACAAAGCATCATAGTTAACACTGACAGTTTAAAAATCCAATGGCCATCAACTCTGAGAAATGTTGAAGATCCATGTCAGTCTCAAATATCCGGCCAAGATTTAATTCTTAATGTAAAAACAAGCAATCAACTCCAACAAGTCCACAAATTTCCTAATGGTGCCACTCCCTATGGGTCAAACATTCAAACACGTGAGTCTGTGGGGGGGCCATTTCTATTCACACCACCACACTGAAAGATGACTTGAAAGTATAAGCCAAAAACCCCACATTGTTTTTGGTCATGGTGTTTATTATAACGATAGAAAGCAGACTAGGGCATGGTCTCATCCCTTCAATCTTCTGAGCCAGCATCCTATCTTCCCTGATTTATCTTTATACTACCTCATTTGCGTGTGGTCAAGCCTCCCTTGGCCTCACTAGGAGTGAGGACCTCAGAGAAATGCCACCCCATAGCCCACTCATTAGGTAACGTGGAATTATCCTTGTCTCAAGAGTTTGAATTCAGTCAGATCTGCAAAAGCCCCTATGGCAACTTGTATGGGTCTCAGGGTTTGGGATGTTCATATCCTTTGTGAAGGCCCAAAAGGGATGATTTGGAAAGAGGGGAGTAGACCTGATCCTTTGGTCACTGCCAGCAAGCTGCAGCTTGGTGTCACCATTCAGTATGGTAACGTAGATCCTGGCCCTTTAACCTGTGAGTGATAACTCCACATGGGGTTGGGTAAACTGAGTGTGGAGGTCACAACAAAGCTGACAACAGTGAGGGTGTCTTGAACATAAAATGACCGAAAAATAGGTTCAAAAATCAAAGTCCTAATGAATCTGAGGGCCATGTCTGGCAGCACTCACCTGTGTGGCATGGTGTGATGTTGAACACACAACAGACACTTTGCACTGTGATTTCATCACACCAGGTGGCACCCGCAAACACTGCCTGAAATGCCTCAACTCAGATTCGAGACAGTTGCACATTATTAACTGCTGTGATTTACTACACACAGAAGAAAGTGCTTTGCTCCCACAGAGGTACAATGGCTAACATACAGAAACCAAAAAGAAAATTAAGCATTTTCCACTGCTGTTTCAAAGCAGGTAAGAATCAAATTAGGAGATCTTTACGGTGAATTGTTTTAGAATGTTCAATTTTAAAAGTTGCTCTTTGAGCTGCTGACTCCCATTTACATTGTTTTATCCAGTGAGTTTTGGGGCTTGGGAATAGGACAGGCTTGCCAAAGACTTCTGAGACAGTCCTAAACAGCTACCGTTTTTGTACTATGTATTTATACAAAGCATCATAATTAACACTGACAATTTTAAAATCAAATGTCCATCAACTCTGAGAAATGTTGAAGATCTATGTCAGTAACAAATATCCAGTCAAGATTTAATGCTTTATGTAAAAACAGCAATCAACTCCATCTCACCAGAATGTAAATGGTAAAATTACATGTATAGTGTTGGTTTTTTATGATTTATGTTCAGTAAGGGTCTGATATGTGTTTCTACTTAAAATACTTGTTTACCCAGATTCACACAAATTTTCAGGAGTCACGAATAGCAAAAGTTTCAGAAGCCCTGATGTAGGGGAGAATCTCAGAATCCAGGTGTACTTTTTTACAGAACTCATAAGGATTTTACGACATTGTAAAGTTGAAGAGAAATCATTAAACTGAGCCATGGTGGAGGAGATTGCCTCCGTTTGGATTCCTCTGTGTTTTTAAACCACCCACACAGATGCTAATTAGTCAATACTTAATTAGACCTCGCTGATCTTTTTTTTTTTCTCACTTGTGGCAGAGTCCCTGCAGTACCAGGATGTATTTCTAGTTGAGACCAGGAGAGAGGAAATCTATTTATAAAGCCTTCTAGGGTGGGCTCTGAGTACACAAAAACACAACTCTCACCCCAAAGGGGATAAGAGACTACTCCAGAGCCAAATGTGAGAGCTTATGGCTCCGGCACACAGATTTAGGTTATCCCAAATACCATGTTCCAGTAGGATAACTGTCTGAAGTTTTTATATAGTACAGAATGAAGAGAATCATAAGTCAAGGCAGTTTTCAAATACTGGTGGAAGCATTAGCTAGGAAGTTACAGCAGAGAGGAGAGACCCAACCTCTCCACAGTCACTGAAGTTCCAATCTGCTAATCACCCCTGCGGAAGGAAGGTGAGAATTCTTTCAGGAATATTTGTTTGTGGCCCCTATTTGGTGATCTGTGTCCTTAACGGAGGAAAACGGACATACACGTGTGCTTGTGTATGAGATTGTGGTGAGAAGACACCATCCTCAAGCCAAGAGAGGCATGTCAGAAGACACAGCCCTTGCCAATGCCTTGGGCTGGACACCCAGCCTCCCAAGCAGAGAGGACAGGCCTCTGTAGTTGAAATCACTGTGGGATTGTGTTATGTCAGCCCTGGAAGACAATGCAGCTAACCTCCCCTCCCCCCCCCGACTCCCGCTCCCCATAGCCATTCTTCCTGGCTCATTTCTTGCACACACCAAATGTCTGTTAGTACTGGTTCTTCCAGGTAGTGTCTCTGGGTCTTAAACTGTCTCTGTATATCCCCAAAGATACTTAGCTCACCTGACTCTGGTACACTTGTATTCTTTTTTTTCCTCAAAGGGACATGATAAAATAGACAAGAGTGTGTTTATAGGGATGCCTGCCCTTTAACAGTGAACAAATCGGAAGACAGAGAAATGGAAAGCATTGCAATCCCCTGTGAGTTGTGCTCCTTAGTGTTATAGCCGTAAACCGTGGACTCCAAGTCCACGCCGGCAGTGGAAACTCTGCCTTCATCTCCTCTGCTTTCATTACTTGTTCCTTTGTTTGGGCAGACTGTGTTTATTCAGTATAAGGCCCTTTGATTCTCTTGATCTGTGAAAAATCCTCTGGCATCATGTTAGTAAATTCTGCCTCTTTCTGGTTCTCTGATCGGCACGATGGGTGGCTTTGTGGGCTCTTCATTCCTCTCGATTCTCCATTCTCCTCTTGTTTCACTGCTATATGCCATTATCTCATGCTTTCTACCTCTGTGTAGCTTTGTAACTTGCCCTAGCCCTTCAGCCTGCTCAGGAAATTCTGCTTCTGTTGTGGAGTGGTTATCTGACCTGACCGTTAATTTTAAAGAATCAATTACCATGTTGTTTTTCTCCTGTAATTTCCTCATTAGTACATGTATGTATGTGTGCACATGGGGGTACAGGCAGGCATGTGATGGTGTGAGCATGTATGTGTGTATTGGAGGGGGCACTTTGTGAGGGCAAGTATGAACGCACATGTGTGTATGTGCCCTTGATATCAGAGGTTGCCGCCGTGTGTTCCTCCATCATTCTCCACTTCATTTATTAAGGCAGGGTTTCTTGCTGAACTGACAACCATGGTTGGCTAGTCTAGCTAGCTAGCTTATCCCGGCAATCCCCTATCTCCACCTCCCAGGCCTTGGGATTGCAGATGAGCTGCCACATCTGTCTGGCTTCAGACAGGCTGCTCTCTCCTCCTGGCTCTCAGGAGCATGTTGAGTATCTGAACTTCAGTCCTCATGACTGCACAGCAAATGTCTTATCCTCTGAGCTGTCTCCTCGGGTACCTTTTGAAATCCTTCTGTTTATCTTTCATGATATCTGTTTTTTTTTCCCCTGTCAATATATCTATTCTTTCCCCTGTCAATTAGTCCATTTAAAATGTGAAATACAGCTACTTGTGTCAGATCATGTCCTCATTGTTCAGACCTTAAAGACACAACTTACAGGGGGATTAATTATTTAACTCATGATTTCAGAGGGTTCATCTACAGCCTTTGTTCTGTTGCTTCTGGGGCCATTGTGAGAAGGAACGTAATGATAGGACAGGACAGAGCATCCACATGGATATGTGGAGGAGGAGGCTGCCTACCTAATGAAGGAGAACTCAGGGGAGAGAGGGAGGGAGGGAGAGAGAGAAGAAAAGAACTACTGAGAGATGTTCTAGCACAATGACCAGCTTTCACTGCAAAGGGAACTGAGACTCAGAAAAGGAAAGTGAATGAGCCAAGGTCACTGGGTGGGCAAACAGTGTAACCTAGGGCACGGTTAAACCCCGGTCCCCCTTTCAAGTCTTCTCTCTAGGCCTTCTTTCCTGTAAGCCTGTGCAGCAAGGGGAGAGCTCAGGGGACAGGATCTGATCCTTCATGGGGAGGAGGGGTGGGGAGCAGGCAAAGACATCAGGATGGAAAAGTACAGCTGGCTCTGTTGAGCATCTGACCTACAGGGACAGAGGGCTCCTTGGTCTCTTGAGCAAAGCCAGAATGTAGGAGCATGAGTTGCCAGGCTCTGAAGGTTGTAAGTGCTGGTGCTCCGGAGAGAAGTCACGGGGACCCAGGTTCTTGCACTCACGGATGTGGGCTGCTGTAATAAGCAAGGTGGGGCTGACCTGGGGGCAGTGGTCAGTCACCCCAAAAGGATGAATCATGTGTGCAGGCTGACACATACTTCCCTTGTAGTACCTAGAAAGGGCTCTCTGGCATGAAATACATTCATGAATTCATCTCCACTCTTCAAGAGCGTGTTCAGGTGTGGGAGGGGTGAGGGGTGAAGCATGGAAAAGATAAATACCATGGTCAAAGGCAACTTGGGGAGGAGAGGGTCTATTTCATCTTATGGTCCATCATAAAGAGAAGTCAGGGCAGGAACTCAAGGCAGGAACTGAAGCAAAAGAGGAACACAGAGGAACACAGAGGAATGGTCTTACTGGCTCGCTCCCCATGGCTTGTTCAGACTGCTTTCTTATAAAACCCAGAACCACCTCCCCATGGGGACCACCTCCCACAGTGAGCTGGGCCTTCTCATATCAATTGTTAATCAAGAAAATGCCCCCAGAGACTTGCCCACAGCCTGCAAGGCTGGCTTGCCAGGATCGCCCTCCATGAAAGGGCATCTAGGAAAGCAAATGTTGACTGTTCCTGGTGTTGACAGTGGAAGATGACAAGCGAGGGACACTAGCAAGCTGCCGCGCTTTTGTCTGTCTCCTAAGGTGCATCTTAGGAGCGTCCCATGGATGAATGCAGACTGCCAGGACCTTGCCAGAGCTGCAAGCTGTTTTGGTCAAGACACGTGTAGCCAGGACCTACTTTGACAGAGCCAAAGGTTTGTTGCTAAAGAGGCAGATCCCCTGCAGAGAGGCAGGAAGCCTGTTTGTAGGTGGGTGTGATTAGTGGCTCTTAGTGGTCCTGGAGGGACAGACAACAGGACTACATTTAAACACCAGCGTGATTGCAATGAACCTGAGCAGTGTCACTCAAAATATTCACACCAACTGAAAATTTCCATCACAACAGCTGATCTTTGACTACTCCTGGAGAAATAGACTTTTCTTATCTTCAGTTACCAAAACCTGATGCTGCCGTTAGTGACGCTGAATATTCCTGTTGAATATGCCAATAGGCAAACCAGACTGGTTATGTGCTTGGCTTGCTGGGCTCTGCATGCTGGCTCTGGGTGAATAGATCTCTCAGCTTTCTGTCAACTGGCATTTGCTGCGGTGGGTGACCTGGACTCACCCTTGGGATGGAGACAGAGAGGGAAGGTGTTCCTGAGTCACAGTCTTAGGCGATGAGAGGGGACATTGTGCTACGAAGGTGAGGTTTAACTCGCCCCTGAATGGCCCCGTTGAGGCTCTGAGGGCCTGCACTGTTTCGGATGCCCAGATTCTTCCCTGTGGACATGGGAAGCACCAGCCTGGCTGACATCAGCCCACCTGACATCAGCCCACCCTTGGGTGATGTTTGTCTTATCTATCTATTGCCCTGAAGGACTCTGACGTGAGGATCTTCTTTCTCTGGGCAGAAAGGGATGCTGAAGAATCCCAGTGAAAACTATTTGTAAACATCTCAGTAAGATGAGTTTATCTGGGTACCAGGAAAAGCCAGGACATGATGGTGTGTGAGCAGCAACTGCGCCAATGCTAAGGCTAAGCTTATGTGGAAGACAGGAAGCTGGGCCACTTGCTGACAAGTGTGGTCTTAGGAGCCACTGTGGGTGGGAGTAGCAGGAGACCCTGGAGAGGGGATATCTGGCCACTACCAGCATTGGGTCCACTGGACCGTGGAGTGGTTACTTCTTGGTGCTATAAGGATCGTATTTTGAATTGATGAAGCCAACAAGGATCTGCAGTGACTCATTTGCTTCGTATTTCTGACGCTTCTCTCTACATCCAGAAATCTTTCCCACCAGGCTTTGTCTAGGCTGTGGTGCCCTGATGTCTGCAGGGATTATTTACAACCAGGGTGTTGTTAGGGGTTTGTCAAGTCCTTGTATCTATTTAGGTTTCTCTCACACAATCCAGTGTCAGGTAGTTGCTATCTCATTAATGTCTAAATGTTGTTCTTGCATGCCAGTCAGTTATAAGGAAGGCATTTGCAGGAAAAGAGATGAGTCAGAGAGAGAGAGAGAGAGAGAGAGAGAGAGAGAGAGGAGAGAGGGGAAGAAGGAAAGAAAGAAAGAGAAAACTTTGTTGCTAGTCAAACTGCATTATAGCAGTAGAAAGCATGTATGCTCATTTGAGACCCAAAGAAACAGGTATTGAGTGTTTTACCAGCCACTGGGCAAGTTGGAGAAGTGGACTGAGGAAATGGTCAGAGAGAAAAGGGAGCACTTTCCACTTCCCAGCTAAGCTACTGCCCAAGGCCAGGCTGCTGAGGGTATCTAACAACACCTACTGGAAAACAGCCAACACTGCCGTACCATCTGGGATGGCGGGCACTCGTGATTGCTGTGTCTGTTGGCCTGGCTGCCCCCTTAACAGTGTCCCAGTCACAGATAAATGTTCTGCTGTTCACCTTTTTGGTGGGTCCCAGATGCCAGGTGACCAAAACAGTGGCAGTTAACGCCCACCACGTTATAGGCACATATCTACTATGTTTAGCCCCTACTAGAGCACATTTTTGTTGTTGTTTGTTTGGTTTGAGAGGGGTGGCCTATAGCCCCTCCCCCCCCTTGCAGCTGAGGTTGACTTTGAACTCCTAATCTTCCTGCCAAGTGCCAGGGTAACATGTACTGCATAGCTAGCAACATTTGGATTTTGTTTTAATTCTTTCCCTTACCTGGAGCATGTGAGAAGTTGGCCTGGTCTGACCTGAGAAGGAATAAATCTGGCATCTGTGGAATATAAATAACATTTGTTTTTATTACTTTTGGTAGAATAGGATTTTTAGTGATTTACAGTACCTTCACAAAGTGTGTGTCTGGCAAGCTCCCAGGACACTTGCTGATGCTGTTGGGCATTTCAGTTGTCTCTACATTTTTGTTCATTATGGGCTTTGATGGACATCTTAGTTCAGGGAGGTTTATCCAAGATCTTAAGATTGTTCCTCCGATGACTCAGTGCTGGGTGAAGAGTTTGTATGCTGTTAAGGCTCTTTAAAAAAAAAAAAGACAGAGACTGCTGGATTTTTATTTTAAGTGTATGGGTGTTTGCCTGGCTGCGTGTATATGTACCCAGTGCCTGCACAGGCCAAGAAGAGGGCATTGGATCCCTTGGAACTGGAGTTACAAGCAGCTGTCAACAGCCATGGGGGAGCTGAGATTCAAACTTGGGTCCTCTGCAAGAGCAGCCAGTGCTCTTAACCACGGAGCCATCTCTAGTCCCAAAAGTCTTAGGACTTCCTGAAAACTTGTTCTGCAAAGGAAACTCTCTCTCTCAAAAAAAAAAATGCCATTTGAGGGGCTGGAGAGATGACTCAACAATTAAAAGCACCGGCTGCTCTCCTAAAGAATGCGGATTTGATCCCCAGCACCCACATGGTGGCTAACAGGTCTGTAAAGGGGATCTGATGACCTCTTCTGGCCTCTATGGGCCTGGCATTTGGGTGGTGCATAGGCATGAATGCAGAAAAGGCACCCATACACATTTTAAAATGTCACTTAAGAAGGGGGAAATAATCCTCTGTTTACTAACTCATCCCTTCAAAGAAAAAAAAAAAAACCCTGTGTTTTCAACTGGATTCTCATTTCCTCTGGTCTTGTGCCTTTTCCTTCTCGTCCTCATTTCTGTTGAAAATGGATTTGTGCTGTAATATATGCAGTCAATACTGGAGGTTTTCCACCTGGGTCCTCGAGTTGATTGCTATCTGATAACATTCAGGGCAACATATTGAATTCTTTCAAGACATTTTAAAGGCAAGCAGATAAAAAAAGCACAGGAGTTCAGGTGAGGCCTGTGAGACTCAGAAGCCAAGAAGCGGCTGCCCGTGTTTTCTGTGCCGGCCTGGTACAGCTGCCAAGGAAATCAGCTGTGAGCAGGAGGACCTAGCGGGGGCTGTTCCGGGCGGCGCTCAGGAAAGGGATGCCTTCTAGAAGAGAGCGCAAAGGTGGAGCGGAGGACTCGGTGGCGTGATGGGTCTCACGGATACTCAGTGCCAGCGCTGGAAGACTGAAGTAGGAGGCCAGCAAACTCCTGCCAGCCTGGGACATCTGGTCACAAGCACTCCACGTGGAGGACTGTCAGGAATAGAGCGCGGAGTCTGGGCTGGCGCCACAGGCCCAGGTGATGGCAGCAGTGCCATGACGAAATGGAAGGGTTTGTGGAGGTGGTGAGGAGAAACTGCAGCCTCCTTTCCCAACTTACCTTCCTGGACACACCGTGCCAAGTGCTCCAGATGGGAGACTGATGGATCCTCCCTAGGACCCAGGCCAAGAAGATCCCCAAAGATGCCAACATCAGGTGCCCCATTTTAAGGTGGCAGGGCCGGATGGCACCTAAGCACGACCCCCCCAGCCTGCAAGACACAAGCAGTATGGTGCCAAGGAGCATTTTGGTAGAACACCTTGAGACAGGGTCAGACAATGAAGACTGTTCAGTTCACTCCTTTCTAGGAGGTACACTTCTTTTCTGATGAGTGCACATTAATTTCCAAGTCTGTTTCTCTTATTGCTTTATTTTGTTTCTGTCATAGCTGAAGGGAACCCTCTCTCCCGGCAGCTCCTAGTTAATAACAGGGTGTGTCTGCATGAAAGTTATTGCTCGTTTTGAGTTCTTTTTTTCTTCTTCTTTATTCATTCCACTACTCCATCCAGATACTATTCTTTTTTAGTTTGTTCTAAAAATTTTCAGGTCAATACACCTTGCAAATTATGATTATTGTATCACCTCTTCCTTTCTACAGTCTTTCTTTTGGTTTTGTGCTTTGGTCCCACATTTCAGAGGAGTGTGAGTTCCTAAGGTATCTAACATTGTCCTTGCCTGTCCTTGATTTCAAAAGATTGCGCTGTTTGAAGTTGGTTCAGGATGTTTTTTTAAATGTATGAAGGGAGTATTCTATCTCTTTTTCTCCCCAAACCCCAGTGATGGTGAATTTTATCAAATGTCTCAGCCCTTCCTGAAGATGCTTTTTTTTTTTTTACTTACTGATGCATTCTGATGAATAAATGAATAAAATTTGTTTTGTTTTTCTAGACAGGGTTTCTTTGTCCTAGAACCCTGGCTGTCCTAGAACTCTGTAGACCAGGCTGGCCTTGAATTCACAGAGATGTGCCTGACTCTGCCTCCCGAGTGCTGGGATTAAAAGCATGCGCCACCACTGCCTAGCTCTGCTAAACAAATTAAAGCTACCCCCAGTGGGTTGGGTAGATGTAGTGGCAGGATCCTGAGCGAGTACAGACTTTCTGAGGCCTGTCCCCGGCAGAGAGCATTCCAGAAGACCTTCCTTCTCCAGGTACACCCCCAGTACCAGAGTCTCTGCACGCTCCTCCAGGCTGTCATTCTTATCTCTCGCCATTCAAAATATGGCCCCTGGACCAGCCGCGTCAGCCTCACCAGGGGTCTTATTAGAAAAGCAGAATCTCAGACCCTCTTCAGACTCAGTTAAAGTCTGACATTTGACAAGATATCTGTGGTCTGAATGAAAAGACCCCATAGGCTCATAGGTAGTGGTGCTATTGGTTGGTGTGGCCTTGGAGCAGGCGTGGCTTTGTTGGAGGAAAGTGTCACTTGGGATTTGGCTTTGAGGTTTTATAAGCTGAAGCCAGACCTAGTATTTCACATTCTCTTCCTGCTGCCTGTGGATCCAGGTGTAGAACTCTCAGAAACCTTGCCAGCACCATGTCTGCCTGCAAGTCACCATTGCTTTCCGCCATGACGATAATGGACTAAACCTCTGAACTGTAAGCCAGCCCCAATTAAATCTTTTCCTTTATAAGAGTTGCCATGGCAACTCTTCACAGCAATAGAAACCCTAACTAAGGCAACACCCTCTACCTCCCAAAGAGATTCACGTTTGTGTTAAGGTTTCACAAACACCATTCCCACTTAGTGATGAGTGAGCCTATCCTACATTAAGACAGCCCTCCAGTCCTACCCAACAGATATTGAAAAATATCACATGTGCCATGCACATATGACAAAGGCTGACAAGGAACAGGTCTGGGGTGCACACATGTGCACCCTTGGGGACCTCTGAACAGTTACCACAGATAATTAGTGTTGTTAGCCAGGGCATCTGTGCCCATGGCTTGGGAGAGGGGGTGCCCCGGAGGCAGTGCAGGGAGAAGAGTGGGGAGAAGAACCAAGAGAGCACGGTCTGGACAGAGTGGTGGTGAGTCAGCAGCAGCCACAGCCTCAGGATGGTGCCTTGGCTGCCTGAAGGAATCAATGCTGCGGGCTCCAGGGATCTCACCGGAAACCAGCAGAGCCGAGAGCACAGCTGCTCTCACAGGTGTGCCTCCCACCCACACCCCCAGTTCATGTGAGGAGCCATGATACTGAGTTTCTCCTTTATGGGATGGAAACTCGGTTGGCATCAAAGAAGCTATTTCATCTAAAGCATCTCCAAGTGAGGCCAGAGGCGATTGATGCTGCTAAAGAATATGTCTTGGTGGATGATTTTGATAGCACTGGATGGGGGACCAGAGTGGCACTAACCGGCTGCTAGAAGGCAGAATGGACAAGGAGACACAACAGCAATGACTTCTGATGAGGAATGGTGCTCTTTGGTGTCTGGGGGAGGGGAAGTCTTGACTGTTACAGATTAGGAAGGGACTAATCCTGCATGCGCTAAGCTATGGATGGCCTCGCGCATGGTTCGAGTGCAGTCTCCAAGGGTTCATGTGCTGGATACTCAGCCTTGGTGTGGCAGTATTGAGAGGGGGCAGAAGTTTTAAAGATTGGGGCCAATTAAAAGTTTAGGGCATTGGGCTCACTGCCATGGGAAAGGATTAATGTAGTTTTAGGGCTCTCCAGTTCATTTCTGTAAGAGTGAGTTGTTATAAGAAGGCTACGCCAAGGGTTGGGGGTATAGTTCAATTTTAGAAAGCTTGCCTAATGTGGATGAGACCCTAAGGTCACTCCCCATCCCTACAAAAACCAGTCAGTCATTCTATCAAGGCTTGCCCCCATCTCTGGATTCCTGTTTTACCTGTGAGCTCTTCTTCATGGTTTCTGGCCATAATGCCATCTTCCACACAGTCCTTGTCAGAGGCCAAAAGATGAAGCCACCCAGTCTTGGACTTTTAACCTCTATGATTGTGAGGTAAATAAACTTTTCTTTGTAAAGCACCCAGCCTCAGGTGTTTTCCATTTGATACTGACATGGCTGGTTCTTGAGTCTTGACTCAGAAAAAAAAAATGATCTTGGAGATGACCTTGGTGCTAGCTAGAGATTTCCAACCCTAAATATATACTAGCTTTACATTGGGGTACCCTGGATCAGACACTTTAAAATGCTCTCTCATTAAATCTAATGATCCACCAGGGTTAAGAGCTACTGATCTGGTCTGTTGGCCCTTCAAATGGAGAGATGGTGATGATGGTGTGTATGGATGGATGTGCAGATGAAGATAGTAAGTGTCGATGGAGATGGTATGTGGAGATGGGGACCACATGTGTGGTGATAGAGATGATGGGATGAGGATGGAGACTGACTGTGGGGGTGGAGATGGTGGTTGGGGATGGAGGTGGTAGGTTGAAATGGTATAGGGGAATGTCTATGTAGAAGCAATTGGCTTTTAAAAAATTGTGGAGGTATGTTTATTTTTAAAAGAATGTGCATATTTTCCAAACTCTGCCTTGCTACTCCCATTAAGGCACCATTGAGGCCCAGGCTGGTCTTGAACTTGTGAACTAAATTCCCAGATAACTAGCTACAACTATAGACTTATATCAGACTTACGTAGTTCCTATATTGAGCGTCCCCCAAAGTACAGCTCTGGGAGATGATGAAGCCTTCAAGTAGTAGAGCTCGGTGTCAGGTCCTCAGGTTATTGGGGTGCCAGTGAAGAGACTGAGAGACCCTGGGTTCTTCCTCTTTGCTTTCAGGTCATGAGATCAGCAGCTTCTTCTGCCATGTGTCCCCGCTCTGATACATGCTACCTCATTCAGTTCATGACACTGAGCCTCAATCTTACAGGGGTAAGAATCTGGAGACTCTAGAAACATGAGCTAAAATAAACCTTTTATGTTTATAAGTTATCTCAAGTATTTTGTTATAGTAACATGAAACTAACACAGAAACTAACTGACACTAAAATCATAGAAAGGACTAGCTAACCCTAGCAGAATTAGATACAATTTAAAAGCCAAACCAATGTCAATATTTGTTTCAAAATTGTGATTTTTAAAAAAAAAAATCCACAGATAAAGGGAATATCACATCCATATCAGAGGATACTATATAACAAAACAAAACAAAACTAAGAACAACAAATATATTTAAAGCATGGTTAAATAGTGGAAGACATAGAAGCAATTTCCTATTTGGAAAGGAAATCTTCCAATATAGAGCGAATGTATAAAGGGAGAAAAGATTAAAGAAAAATCAAGAAAACTAGAAAATGGAACAAAAGTTCTAGTATTTATCAAACAAGAATTTTAATAGGATTAATTTTAGCTTTTTTAAAAGTAACATTTATTTATTGTTCATATATATGTACGTATGTGAGTGTGAGTGTGGTTGTGAGGTTCTGGCCGGCCTCAAACTCACTCTGCCTGAATGCTGGGATTAGGAGTGTGCTCCCACACTCAAAATATGATTTTGAAATGTGAGTTCTGGGGATTAAATTTAGGCCTTCTTCCTGGCCCTCAGATTTGGTTTTAATAGGTCATTCTAAAAATAAAAGTACTATTTCCTAAACCAAAGAAAGGAGTAGTCTTCAAACCCAAACAGTCCACACAGAGTGTCAAGCCAAGTTCATGTGGACACGTTCTGATGGTGTGTCCACAATAAGCCCATAGAGCAGGGGAATCATGGAAATGAGGTCCAGCCCAGTGTGGAAGTACCCATCAGCTATGCAGGGGGCCAGAAGCCTGTGATGTAATGTCCTCAAATGGAAGTGTGACTGGACTATAGGAGACAGAATTCTATATGTTATCAAACCATCAGCAAGAGGGTGCCCCCCTCCCAGAGGTTTTTGGTAAGTAGGAAATGACAAACTTACTGTATTAGTCTCCTGTGATTATTGTAACAAATAGCTATAACTTTGGTGACTTAAAAGATACAAAGTTACTGCGTCCTGGAGGATACAAGATTGTAACTAACATCTGCCCAAACAAAGGTGCCGGCAGCGCCACGCTCCCTTTAGAACTACTTCTATCTGCACACACTTCTAGGATTGCTTTTGTTTTACTTTTGTTTCACCTAATTGGTTTTTATTTATTATTCTCTTGAGGCAAAGTCTCGTGTATCTCAGGCTGACCTCTAACTCACCAAGCAGCCTTGAACTTCTGATCTGTCTGCCCCCACCCCCAAGTCCTGTGATTACAGGCTTGGCCACCATTCCTCGCCAGCGTTCCTTGACTGTGGCTGCACTGCCCCAATCTTTCAGATCTCTCTGCAGCCCGTGCTATTCCATCCTCCTGTCTATGTTAGGGTAAGAAATACCCATGGCTTCTCTCTCAGAAAGAAAGACAGCTGTGATTGCATTTAGGATACTCTTTGATCTCAAAAATCTTTACTTCAATGCAGTGGTTCTCAACTGTGGGTCACAACTCCCCTACAGGGGTCGCATATTAGATATTTACATTATGATTTATAATTGTAGCAAAATAATGAAGCAACAGTGAAATATTTTCGTGGCTGGGAGGGGGGGGTTACCACGTGAGGAACTGTGTTAAGGGATGGCAGCATTAGGAAGGTTGGGAACTACTGCTTTAAACACTCCCACAGGACCCCCCTTCTCCCCAACTCTTTGCCTTGAGTTGAGACTCACAGACCCCAGAGGTAAGGGCAGAAATATTTTTTAGCCCACCCCTGACCAGCCCTATGCCCTGAATGAAAATAGAATTTGAAGAATCATCCTAGCAAATCTAAAAGGGGCATTTGAGAGAGGGTAACACATGGGAGGCAAGATCTAGGACAGCTAAGGCTGCTCCCAGTACGAAGACATTAAAAGGATGTGGTGTCCCCACATGTAGCCAGTGTCTCCACGGTCAACCCCTGGGCCATTCGGGGATGTACAGTGGAGATTCAGGATGGTATCATCATCCGTGAAGTCTCACGAAATGCCGTGTGCAAAGCAGAAGTCCCAAGAAAGCTGAGTCTGAAACCCCAGGCCCCAGGGGAGTTGATGTGACTCCCACTCTGAGGCTACGGGCCCAGGGAGAGGCCGAGCTTCCCTTAGAAAGCCTGGGCTGTAAATCTGGAGCCCCTGCAGCACCGGGGTCTGGGGTCAGGAGGCGATGAATGTGTCCGCTCCTGAGGAGAGTCCGTTTGCTCTCACCCTCCCCTTTCCTCTGTCTGGAGCTCTCCAGCACGGATGATGCCACCCACGTCAGGGAGGGTGATCTTTGCTCTTGCCCCCCAGTTCAAATGCTAAATCTCTTCCAGAAATGCACATTCTCAGCCACAGGCGTCATGGCGCAGCCCTGATGGATTCTCCAGCCCAGACACTGGAGCAGACACCGCTCTCCTGGGGCAGTGACCATGTGCCATTTATAAAGGCGGCTTTCACATCATCACGCCACCCTCTGTGCAACGGCAGGACCTGCCACTCGGGCCGGGAACCTGCACTCCACGCCCTTAGCCTCCGCAAACACCACACTGGAAGAGACGATTTTTTTTTTTCTTCTAAAACATTCAACTATGGGTGGCCCCATGTCTTGGCCCATTTTATGCTGCAATAAAAGCTGAAGGTGGGTGATTTATGCTTAACAGAAAAGTACTTGTCATGCTTCTAAAGGCTGAAAAGCACACGCCTGGGAGGCCGATGTCTCTGATGTTTTCTTGATGTGTCATCCTAGCAGAAGATGGAAGATAGAAGGTCAAGAGCATTAGAGTGGGGAGAGCCAGCCAGCCGGAAGGGGCTGATGTCTCATAATAAACCTATTCTTGTCAGTGCGATGGCTCGCACCTGCACCATCCCTGCAGTTCCGAGGAGGCAGGAGGATCTCCCAGAGTTCAAAGCTACTTTTGGCTATAGAGTGAGACCCTGGGTAACCCGTGTCCTTGTAACCTTTAAAGGTCTCACGTTGCAGCGCAGTTACACTAGGGAGCAGCTTTTTAACACATGACCTCTAGGGAACAATGCTACCACAGTACTGTCTACTAATGGAACTGTGTTTCAAACAGTATCCGGACAAACTTGTCAAAGTAAGGCTGGTGGTTCCAGGACCCAAAGACTCACTTCTTTGTCAGGAACTCTGAGCTTGGTCACAGCCCTCAAGGGCAGGCCCACAGAGACTCAAGGGACCCAGCTAACACAAATAATACTGCTGTAGCTCGTCAACTCACAAGTGACATCATTGGTAGGATGCCCCTGGTGGTGCTTTAGCATCTTTCACCTGCTATCCCTTCCTGTGAGCCAGAGGTGGATACAATAGACTTGAAAAAAGTGTGGGAGTGTCAGGAGCATGTGCTGAGATTTGAGAAAGTGAGGAGGCTCTGTGATTGCTGTTCTAGCCAGGTTTCTATTGATGCGTTAAAACAGCATGATCAAAAGCAAGAAAGGGTTTATTTGGCTTGTACATCCCAGTCACAGCCCATCATTGAGGGAATCCAAGACAGGGACTGAAGCAGAGGCCGTGGAAGTCTGCTTCTTATTGGCTTGTTCAACCTGCTTTCTTATGCAACCCAGGACTGCCTGCCACAGTGGGCTGACCCCTCCCCTGTCACTAATCAAGAAGCTGTCCCCTGGGCTAGAGAGAGCATTTAGAACACTTGCTGCTCTTGCAGATCACATGAGTTTAGTTCCCAGCACCAACATAGCAGCTCACAATTGTCTGTAAGCCCAGTTCTGGGGAATCTGATACCCTCTTCTGGTCTTCACATGTATCAGGCACACACACAATACACATACATACATGCAAGCAAAACATTCATACACATTAGATTAAAATGAATTTAAAAAAAATTAAGTGTTCCCACAGACTTGCCTACAGGCTAATATGAGGAAATCTTTTCTCACTTGAAATTCCTTCTCTCCAGATGACTCTTGCTCATGTCAAATTGACAAAAAATTACCAAGCACAATAGCACTGTATCTATTTATCCATTTGAATTCTATCAGTTTACTCAGATAGCTGGTAGGCAAATGCCCACTATGTGTGACTTAGTAAATGAAACTGGACATTTATCTTCTAGAGGTGACCACCCCATGGCTCCTCTCATCTAGGACAGTAGGCAGTGACCTGATTTCCCATGTCCCCTGACCTGCCTTTTCCTTAGGTTGTACCTGGTGCCCTTGCTTAGGTAGTAGTTTTACAGTTTCTGTGAGCCTGGGGACTCCCTGGAAGGTAGAGACCTTGTCTTATCCTTGGCTGTTCTAAGAACTAACTCAATAGCTGACATAGAGTTCACTAAGTTAGGGTTAAGAATGAACAAACACAAGGAAAGGGATAAGAAACTCGGGGGGCTGTTGATATTAGGCACAGAGACTGGCTTGTCATCCTTCCTCCTGCCCTAACTCTTCATTCTGTTCTCTGTCTTCCTAATGGTTAATAGTTACTCCTATAATGTCTACAAGAGACTACATTAATGAGGGCTTTCACCTTTCCATTGTATTTGATATCCCCATTTGTCCTGTGGGGTGAGTTATGTGGCTTACTGAGGTAGAACCTAAGCTTAGTATCATGTACTTGGCCAAGGGAGGTATAGCACACCACCAGAAGTATGGGTGCTGTGTTTGCCTAACCCAGAAGCTGTCCCTTTTTTCTTGCCTCTTCTTTCCTGGTCCCTCTAAACACTTAACCTTGCTCGCTCCTGATGACAGAACTTGGGACTAGCCTGGAGATTGGTTCTGTGTCACCTATAGCCATTTTTTTTCCTCATTAGCAAGAGGGCCATTGCCTAAAGCTGCCCCCTGATCCTGTCCTGTCTCTGGAGTCATCTTGTTTATTTGAATGTAGCAGGATGCTGAGCCCTTGGAAATGAATTGTGAACAGAATAAGGTGGCAAGGCCTTTGAATCAGAATGACTAAAACCAAACCCAAGTTCTGCCACATTTTAGCTTTGGCAAGTCAGCTGACCTCTCTGGACCTTTGTTGCTCATCAGAAATGGATTGCTGGGAGAGTCTGAGGCCATAATATGCTTCAGAGTGCAGAGCAAAGCCTGGGAAGTGGAGGCACTCAGTCATGGGCAGGGTGCTGTGGAAAAGGAGAATCGCTAACACAGAGCCTATGAGATCCTATGTGTGCAGCAAACTCTTCTGCCCTACACCCATGGCTCATCGGTTGTGGGATGACATCAGTTGTCATCTAGGCTTCTTCTCAGCTTGTTGGAGAGCCTCAGGGAGGTTGTTATCCACTCTGGGGTCGGACTTTTTAAGAGATGCAACTGTTTGAAGTCATCTGGGTTCTACTTTCAAATAAAATAGTGAGCTAGAAGCAGCTGCCATATGAGACAGTGTTGGAGGGTCAGAGAAAGAAAAGTAGACTCCCTCCCAAGGAACAGAAAAGCTTTGGGGAGCCACACGGAGAGAAGGAATGCCTGAGAAGTACAGGGGAAAGGATGGTGGTAAACTGATAAGAAGTAGGCTGAGCATGGTACCCCTCCCCACAGCTTGCTGACTGCAAGAAGGCAGAAGGCACTTCCAAAGGCCTTCGGTTTGTTTTCTCTTGGTGGAGTGGCACTAGGGTTGAGCCTCCAAAAGCAGGCTGCTCAGCAAGAAGATCCCCAAATAAAGCTGAAGAGTCATCCAAAGCAACAGATGCACAGATCACAAAACAACCGAAGAGACATCCAAAGCAACAGATGCGCAAATCACAAAACAGAAACATGAAAATTCCAAGCAACAGGGCTCCGCCCAAGGAGCCTCAATGTTCAGTTACTGCCTCAAATGCTGAATTTAAGTGTACTGAAATAAATAAAGCGCCTCAGGAAGTTTACTGGTAAAGAAAAATGATCAATGTCCTGGGCTAGTGAGACGGTTGAGTGAGTAGAGCCACTTGCCTCCAAACCTCATGTCATGCTTCTCGAGGCCGGAGTTACAGACTATTATGCTATGTGAGGGCTGGGAATTGGATCCAGGTCGGAACTAAGAGTCTTAAGCTCCCAAATCATCAGTGGAAATGGGGTGGGGGAAGCAAGAAAAGGCGGCTTGAGTGGGGACCGCTATTACTGATTCCCAAGATTCTATCTAAACTTCTGAGGTAGCTTTAACAAATGACCCAGGGAAAGACGGACACAGCTGGGAGACTAGTTCTGGGTCTTTGCATCAAGACCTCACCATTAGCAGCAAACTGCTTCTAAGAGGCACTGTGAAGCCATTGCTAAAATAAAGGGGCCCATAGAGAACTAGATCGGTTATGGGGAGTTGGAGTTGAGAATGAACAGGGTGAGGTCATTAAGAAAGGGTGTGCATATGTGCCAGCCATGTTTATACTCCCAGAACCATTGGGAGGAAGAGTGGGAGGTGGGAGGTGGGATTAGGGGGGTTGGGGCAGCTGGGAGAAAGTACAGGTCTGGAATCAGGCCTAGAAAGTGTGGAGAGCTGCCTTGATTTGGGGTACCTCCCACCTACATTGACCACTCTGCTGCTAGGACTCCTAGGACTCCTACCTTCTGGATTGTCATCTCCCTAACTGGTTATCTTGCCTCAGTCTGGGCCCACACTCCTTTTCATAAGCCCCCTCACTCTTCCACTCCCCAACCCGTCCTCATTGGCTCTGACAGTTCCCAGGCCTTCAGGCCTCCATTGCCTTTCATTTCCTTCAAGGGAATCTGGGAATGACTGGCAGAGGAAAGGAACGCATCAGTGATGTGACAGATATGGGCCTTGGACATTAGGAGTCAGCAGCTCTCCAAAGCAGGAAGAATGCTATGCCTAAGGCCTGTGACATCTGAGAAGAGAAAGCCAGCCTGGATTAGGAGAACTGGCCTACTCCTCAGCTAGGATAGCTGTCAGGGTAGCCTCTAGTCCCTAAGATGTCTGGGTGACGTAATTCCTAAGCTCCTTCAGGTGCCCTCTGGGCTGTGTGTAGAAGCATCTGGGACATTGGTTTTGCTAGTGTTTTGGGGATCTAAACCAAGCCCCTTTTGAATGAGGGAAAGGGAGCCCTAGAACCCAGCAACACCACACACAGACACACATTTGCCACATATGGGCATTTCATACCCTCCAAGCTCTGGGCCTTTTCTGTGCTTATGGGAAGTCTTGCTCAGGTGTTCTCAAGCTCTTCACGGAGTTGCTGGGATCATAAGAAGGTAGGGTGGGCACATACTGCCAGTGCCTGGCCTGAAGCTCTGTTTTCGGAAGTCAGGTTGGACATGGTTTCTAGGTTACCCGCAGGACCAAGACGGTTAGGGATAGCGGCAGAAAGTATATGTGGGGGCCAGGGCTGGGTTGTCTCACATGTCCAGGGCCTGTGTGGATTGCCCCTAAATCTTCCATGCTAAACTGCGACACTTCTAATAGTTACAAATGACAGGAGCCAGGCTGAGCTCCTGTCCCCTGTACCAACATAGAAGGAGCCATTTCATGTAGCTTCCCCCTTTATTGTACTGCATCTGTTTGCATATGGTTTGCATACTATGTAAAGCTGTATAGTTTCTTTTTTAAGACCCTAAGGACTAATGCAGAGACTATTAAAAACTAGTAGCACAAAAGTGCATTGATTAATTACACATGCAGCTAGTACAAAAGCAATGAACAGTACAGAGTGAAGTTAGAGATGGTTTAGGATAATAATTATGCCAGATATGTAAAGTTGATCGTGCATATGCTAAATGTTTTTTTTTTCTTTTAACAAAGGGACAGTAGATCAAAAATGAAAGTCTAGGGAGAAGAGGAAATTTGCAGGGTGGAAACTGGCTGGTGTCCAGGCGGAAAGCATGCAATACCGTCAGGCTGTGAGCAGCAGGACAGTGGTTGAAGACGTGTGGGCAAACCCTGGGGTCATAGGGCACTACAAAGCAGTTCACCAGCAAGGCTGAAATGAAGACAGCATGATGGCTCTGCAGGTAAAACACCTGGCTGCCAGCAAGCCTAACAACCTGAGTGCTCTCCCTGGGACCCACATGGTGGAAAGAGAAACAACTCCCACAAGTTGTCCTGTGCTGTGGTACACATTCACACAGACACACACACGCTGAAAAAGAAAGAAATAAAGCTAAAATAATTGGCTAATCTACAGGTAGCTTCCAAGTGGTCAGGCAATTTATGTCTGGCCTCCTGACTCCGCAGCCCATGTGACTGCCCTATGTGAGGCCCTAGGTCACTGTAAAAGCATGTTTTCTTCAGTGTGTCTCCATACTATGTCCTTCATAAAGATGAGGTGTTTTGCTCCCTGTTTTTCTCTCAGTGGGTGGCAGGGCACTACTGGTAATGTTTGCTCCCTGACCGCGGTGTCCTGAAATAATGGCAATTTCCATTTGTAGGAGCAAATATGACTAGCCTAGCTTGGGAGATGTTTACCCTTGACCTCGCTGTCAAAATCTAGGGAGTGGCCTCAGTCCAGAGGATGACTCTGCATGGAACCAGCCACTGAAGCCAAACCAATGACTTCAGCAAATACCCTCGGGGTGCTTGGAATAGATGCTTGCATGTGTATTCTACAATTCTAGAAGTCCTGGGACATTTTCCTCTTGGCAAGCAGCAGTGATGGGCTGGTACTGAGGACCACATGCAGAGCCTGATGTCTCTGTATGCAGCCAACAAGAAGGGAGCCTGCTCCATGTGCTCCTTAGCTGCTGCCTAGAGTACACAGTTAGACAGGATGAGTGCCAGGCTTTCTCACTCCATGTTTGGACATTTTGCCTAAGCCCTAGGACTCCAGTCATATTAAGCAGCATGCCAGGTGCCAACGCGATTGTTTCTTATTTTGCCTGATGTAGCCTTCTCAAGACAAATGATCTCTTGGGCATCTGCTAACTGCTGAATCCAACATCCCAGATTTTTGATGCTTAACACAGTGATGGTTACCGCCCCGGACATGTAGAATGTGGAGGGCTTTTCCAGGCACGTCCTTAGGCTCCTGCTATCAGGCGGCTTCCCTCATTCCTAGGCTCCTGTAAGGATTATAAAAGGGATCACAGTGGCCTGGGGACCAGCTTGGAAGTGGTGCATCTGTTCATGACCCATTGAACTAGTTTCCTAGACACCTAGGCACAAGGGAGCTGGGGTATTCATATTATATGGTAAATTATATCCCACCCTCCACTGCCTATTACAACTCACACGCTGAAGCCATAAACTCCAGAACCTCAGAATGTGGTTATATGTGGAAACAAGACATCAGAACAGCTGATTAAATTTGAATGAGGTTGTTTGGGCGGGCCCTAATGCAGTGTGACTGGTACCCTAACAAGAATAGATCTAGACAGCCAAGAGATGCTGGGGACGGGCACACAGAGAAGAGAACGAAGACAGCTGTCATGAACACTTTATATCAGAAACACAGATGGATGCGTTTTGTGTCACAATTGATCGAGTAACAGTAAATTCATGAGCCATGTTGGCTTCATTGGTTGCAACTTGCCAAGTAGTCCTGGTTCCCCGTGGCCATTGGCAATCACAGCCTCTTTCATTCTAATCTTAATTACTAATATTAATTTTTATATCATGCATTATACATCTCACAGTCCTTAGAGTTCTTTTTGTAACCATGAATGGTTACAAAAGAATTAGGGAGGGGTCAGAACTCACAGAGTTCAAAAGGCCTTATAGGAGCTAGGCAGAGAGCTGGTAACAATGCAGTCACCCTCTTAGAGAGCTATGGTGGACTCAGAACTAAGTTACAGGGTTGCAGGGTTTAGGTAACGGCAGGATTAAGTCAAACTGCAGATGAATAAGACTATGGAGGACATAGCATGGAGGTACAGGCCTGGAAGGTCAGGGAAGAGAGGGGCAAGACCAAGTTTGAGAGCAGATGGATGGATGAAGAGATGGCAGTTCAAGTAGACTGTGTCAAGCAGTGAGATGCAACTGAACCCACATCCTAGGGACAGTTGGTAGTTCTGTGCCTGTTAATGCCTGATGCACACCAGGGAGGCAGATGACAGGCAGTGGGACCACGGTCACCATAGTGTCAATATCCTTTTCTTCATGGGGTCCAGGTTGGGCTATCATACCCTTCATCAGTCTCGTGTGTTTGAGAAGTCCTTGGGCCTGATTTTGACGCTGAGGGTTCAATTATACCCATGTACTGTGGTTTTAATTGCACTCATGTGTTGGCATGATTCCAATGTACTTTGAAGAGTCTCTATGTAATATCTTCTTGCTTTCAAAAGCAAGCTGCTTGTCAACCTGTGACTCACAGGTGGTGCTGGACAGGTGGGGGTAATTATATGCACAATGACACACACTCACCCTGCCTCTGCATATATACTCAAAATGGAGCCAACTGCCCCTTGTAAAATAGAGTCACCCCAGGTCATATCACAGCCCACTGTTCTCCACACTGTTGAGTAACCAAGATCAAGGCATGCCTGATTTCCACAGTGGCCATCTATAAGCCAATACCTTAGAAAAATCCTTTTACCTTGGACCTCTAGCCTCGCAAACTAAGAAAACAAATGTCTATTATTTAACACACCTAGTTTGTAATGCTTTGTTTCAACAGCCCACACTAATACAATATGTGCAGTGGGAACTTAGAAAAGGTGAGGTCAGCTGTTTCTGCCATAGTCTATCCACTTGTTCCTTTTCTCTTCCTCTTCCCCTCCCCAGCGAGGACAAGCCTAGCTCCCCAGGCTAGGCTAAATGTTGAGCTCAACACTTAGGACCTTTGGGTATGTTGGATGATCCACAACTTTAAGTACAGGCTCCTGACTTCTTCGTCAACACAGAAAACAGAACAAAACAAACCAACCAACCATCACCACCACAACAACAAAAACCGTGGGCTTCCAGTAGATTTTCTTCTAGCCAATTCCATGTTCCAGTAACTGTACATAGAATTTTCTTCTGAGTCATAATTCTCAACCCGGTCTAAGCTGCGTTGGCTTTCTCGTGCCATTTTTGTTTTCAACTTAAGAGTGACTACCTTGAAGCTCCCTGGCTTTGTAAAACGGTATAGTCCCCGAAGTGATTTTTATTTTATTTATTTTTTTATTTATTTTTTGCCTCAGGAGTAATTCACTGTGCTTAGCCGAGAAGAGAGATTCACTGCACACAATCCTTAAAAAAAAAAAAAAGAGTGTCTGAGAAAGAAGCTTCTGTCGTGCGAGCCCCTGGGATTTGGAGAGGATCACAATGGCTGTTTGACCCTCACTAATAAGCTTACTAATGCTTCTTTGTATATGGAGAAGTAAAAACTGAGCCTAAAGGAGGGAGTATGTCCGAAGAGAGGTCCTTTGTGCCCCTCACTTCAGGACCTGATTCCCCAATTCTATTCCAGTTTCTGTTCTTTGTTGTGTTTGCCTTTTTCTTTTAATATATTGCTGAGTGCAGTCTGCAAGCACCCAGGGTTAACATTCCATTTTCTCTTTCCATCTTCTTTCCTGAGCCGTGGATAACTTCTAGGTTATCACAGGCAGTGCTGGGATCAAACATCCAAGCATAGCACTGATCCCTGGTTTCCTGTTTTGCTGCCTTTCCTCCCTAGCCAGCTTTATATGGTCATTGTCTTAAAGGAAGTTTTCTACTCTAAGAACAACAACAACAAAAAAGTCTTGTGTTACTCAAGGTAGGGAAATGCTGAAACAAACAGCGGTTAAAGGTCAGTGAACACAACAATTAACACAAAATTAAAAATCCGTCTTCCTCATGTCATGGTGTGCTACTGATTGGCTCAGGGATGAAGATGGAAGAAGCAAGAGCCATCCTCCATGCTGTCACTCAAGGGCCCAAGTTCCTTCCATTGGATAAAACACTGAACTCCCTTGTCATTTGGGCATCTAGCTGGCAGGTAAAGGAAGAAAGATCAGAAGGAAGCTCATAAGATTTTAGGGCATTTTTGCTGCTTGCTAGGGCTTGTCTGTTGGTAAGAATCGTTCTATGGCTCTAGTGAGTGCTCCTAAAATTCAGTCCACTCTGCCTGGGAAGAAATGGGGACCCATATACCAGTATGCAGGAATACCCCCACACCGCTATATGTCGTTGCTTTCTCCATGCTGCTGACGTTATGGACACAGGAGCATGCCTCCCAATTCTCCCTTTAATGAAGATGTCCTTTTTGCGGCTACAGGGAGTGCTGTCTGCTGGTAGCCTTTGCCTTTCAGCCCTCTCAGATACAAAGAGGCGCTTCATCCAGGATGAAATCCTGAAGTGGCCCATACTCAATGACTTAGCAAAACCCAGCTATTTTGACCCAGTCAGGACAGCTACGGCTCTGGTGGGATTTTAGCCAATGCTATTGCTGGGATTCTCTGCACTTTTCTCTGTATCCATTCTGACTTTCCCCTTCTTCCCACAACTGTCACTCCCAAGGCTACTCATTAAGAAACCTAACACAGACTCTGCTTCCCCAGTGCACACACACTGCCCCTTGGGTAAATAACATGAATATTTCAATCAGAGTTCTGTTCCGATATTAGACTATCCCACTCTCCCACCCCTGCGGTGTTGAGCACAGTAATGCTTAAACATACTATGTGCTCAGCCAAATGTGTTTTAAATAAGTATTTATTTAAATGCACTGTGTACTCGTTACTCTTCCTGGCCAGACCTTAACCTCCTCAAAGACAGGGTCTGTCTGTGTAGTCACCTTCCTTGTGTCCCTAGCTCCTCAACAAGTGCCCGACACTTCACTGTTACTCTGTATTTGACAACCGTGTAAATAGGATAAATAGATGGAGAATAGTGAGAAAGGCTTTCTTACACCACAGGTCAGGCCCGTATTTCTATGAAGGAAACTATATGTCAATGATATTGAGGTATAAGCACTGAGTGACGAATTTGAGACGCTATTTGCTGAATAGGGATGCTTCTTGCTTGGAGTATTTTCATTTGGGATGGCCAGGGGCAATCTTGGAGGAATAATGCTTGCTCCAGCCACCATATCCTTTTCAGTGTTGCTATCTTGAGCTGAAAGAATTCCACTGGGCAGAGGAAGTTAGGTTGAAGGTTGGTGTCGCCTCTCACCCACTACACAGGCTTCTATTTCCTGAGCATCATTGGTGGTGGGGCCTGGCAGGAAGCACTGGCGAGGGTTGCCGGCGAGGAGAATGGGCTCCCTGTGATGCACATGGGGAAAACATGAGAGGAGACAAAACAAATTCATCATGCAGAGTTAAACACCATCGGAACAGGAAGGGAGACCAAACAAATACATGCGCTACAAATGCTATCGCAGGCAGCCTCTGAGGCCAAAAGTGAGCTCTTCAGAAGGCCTCAGCTCTGAGGCAGAGTACTTTGTCATCCATTTGGTTTTCCACATTATAGACACACAGAGATGGATATCAAGAGAGAGAGAGAGAAAAAAAAAAGGATAAAGGTGGGCTAGAAATAAATATACTAGGTGATGGATGACAGCAAATTGAGAAAACTAGAAGACATAGAAAATCAATAAAAGAAATTCTATAAAGTGAGAGGGAAGCATGGAGCATTGGAGGGAGCAAAGGAGCAGAGAGCAAGGGCTGAGAGGTGAAGACATGTACGGGAGACACCTGGGCACATGCCATGGTAGGTCCTTTCCATGCTTTCAGATTGGCATTGTTGCCCACGTAGCCCCTAGCTTCATTTGGAGTTCCAAAAGAGCCAGCCCTGGGCCTCAGAGGTCCCCTCACCTTCACACAGCCAAGGTCTACTGAGAGTCCTTCAGCAGCAGTGGCTTTCTGGCATGAGGAACGCTGTGTGGAGAATTGGGACCTTTTTCTGTTTCACTTGATTCTGCTTTACTTCCTCTACCTCTTCTACCCTAAATCTGGTAACCCTCACTTTCCAACGGTGATTAAGGAACCAACCCCGTTTCTAGCTCCTTTGCAAATAGTGAATACCGTCATCTTGCTTGACTGGGGACAGAATCTGACAGAGGTGAACCTCAATGTAGAGTACAGAGAGTAGAGCAGAAGGATGTAAAAATAGCTCTTTAAATGCAAAAAAAAAAAAAAAAATTCAACCCTAGGAAGATAAGACTTCTTATTGGGGTTGGAAATTTGGCTACTCTCAAAATAACACGCTTAAATGAGAAAAATAAAATTAAGCATGTATCTTTTAGAGAGAAATGAACACAAAAGCCTAAAATTAATTGACCCGAGACCTTGGATAATGTAAAAACAATTTAATGAGAGTTTTTTAAGTGCCTTTTCTAGTTAAATGGGAGGGAGACAGGAGTCACCTTGAATAGCTGGTTCCCTCCCCAGCTGTAGCTTCTCTGCTTCTCAGATCAGAAGAGGGGCTGGCCAACAAACTGTTCCCAGAGTCACCAGGTGGCCGGCAGCCACCCAGCCTGACTGCTAGGATGATCATCCCAGGGGGCCACCCAGCACATATGTCCTCATAGCACGGCTGCCGATTCATCAGCTTCATAGCTGAATCAACCCACAACCAAGCTGTCCTCTGCCCTCCACACACGTGCTGCGGTTCAAGCACATAATCCCCTCCCACATTCATGCACATACATGCATTCACACATAAACACATGTACATGCATGCACACACAAACTGTTTAAATGTAAAAAACAACAACACTTAATATTGACTTAAGCATGAGGGTTAAGAGAAAGATGCTCAGGCTGGAGAGATGGCTCAGAGGTTAAGAGCACTGATTGGACCCGGGTTCCATTTCCAGAACCCACATGGTAGCCTACAACTGTCTGTAACTCCAGTATCTGACACCCCCACACAGACACACATGCAGGCAAAATACTGATGCACATAAACTAAGAATAGGTAAATTTTTAAAAAGAGAAAGATGCTCAGAAAACCAGTAAGGCACACCTAAGTGTGGGCATGTGCTCCCTAAGAGATAGTGGGGGAAAGTAGGACACACCCACGAGTAGCTAAAGGCATCTCCATCTCCGAGGATAAACATAATTCATTGGCTCAGCATGCCATTTTGGTGGTTCTCAAGTTACATATCAAAAGATTTCTAACAAACTCTTTCTGTCTTTTGATAAAGCGAAGGGCGTCTGAAGATGTCTTGGGTGGAATTATAATTTGATAAGGTGAATTCTGAGTACACAGAGGGGTCAGCACATACCTTCTTCCTGTAAGTGGGGTTTCTGGTGAGGTGCCTAGAAAGTTGCACGTTTACAGCTGGGAAGGGAGAAAGGCATTAAGCGGTTGATGGTAGAATTCTTGCCCTTCTGCTGGTCAAGGCTCCAACCAGATTCTTGGGTGAGGGACTCATTTCTCCTCTCCTCCTCAGTTTCCTGGCCTCAGTCTTACTTGTGAGAGTCTCAGAAAGTATCCAGGAGATAAGTGAGTATTCAGGAGATAAGTGAGGCCATAACTGAAGTTTTATATACTATGGCTTTAATCCTGTTTTGTGGTTATTTTAGCACTCTTACTTGAAAATATTTCTATATAAAAGAAATATTGCGTCTATGTCCAGCAGCCTTCACAGCAAATGTTAACTGTGCTGGAATTCTTGATTCTCAGCTGGCAACAAACATTACGAAGCCTGCAGTGGGGGGCTCCCCCCAAAGATGTCCCCATGACCTCTCTTTCTATCCTCCACAACTTCACTTTCTATCTTGCCTCAGTACTAACTTCCAAAGTCAGTCCCAACTCCCAAAAGAGCGTCCTCACTCCATACGTCAGGCACGAGGTCCAGGCTCCTTAGCCATCTGCACTGCTGAATGGCTTGAACAGCAGCCTGGGAGTTCACATTATCTCCTCACAGGTTCAGTTATTCTCCAGAACAGGAGATACCTGTGGTCAGCAGTTTAGTATAGAGCGTTGTTAGCTTACTTGGGAAAAAGGGACTTAAAAGGGGGGACAGAAAGGGCAGAAAGAAGGAAGTATCCAACCTTATATAGGTAGGGCCTTGTTCACAGCAAGGGGCATCTGATCATCCATGTGTGAAAGAAGATGGGGTGGAAACTACTACCAACAATATACATAGTCCCCCCTTTCCGGAGCATCTTGGCCTGATCACAAGGGAGGACAAGAAATGTCTTTCTTTCTCTCTCTCTCTCTCTCTCTTTCGCAGGAAACCATCAAGCATGAGAACCTAGAACAGGCTTGCCTGCTATGTGGTGTGTGTGTGTGTATATGTAGTACAGAACTTCCGTGGCTTTAACACCTTTTCTGGACACACCATCTCCCCCACTCTCTTCTACCTCCTTGTCTCTTGCCCTTTCCCCTCTGTGTAGGTTAAAGTGAGGCTACAGTCTCTGACTCTTTAAGGATTCATTCACTTTGTTCTGGTGACCAGTCCCTTCTGGGAGGCTAAACAGGGCCCTATATTGAGTCTTCTCATTAGCATGAACTCTGGTGAACTTAAAAAAAAAAAGTCATTATGCATAACAAAGCATTCCTTATCACACAGGAGATTCCAAGGTGCCAGCAACACACGAACAGAGACCCGATAAAGTTTTTATTACACCGTACAGATGAGTTCCGTGGAACCCAAAGGTGAGTCAGCTAGGCTGACAGCCCAATGAATCTCCTCCCAAGGCACAGGGGAGGGTGAAGAAGGGCAGAAGAGTGGACCTGAGGGCCAAGTAGAGAATGTCCCAGAACGCCTTGTATCATATGCACTTGTCCTGCTGCTGGGATGGGGGTGGAGGGATGGATGACCCCACCTGCACAGAGACCAGGTGAGGGAGGAGAGAGATCACTGCAGCAGACTGGGAGAGATCTCAGAGTTCAGGCACATCACAGGGGCCTGGCTCTGCTACCTAACTTGACCACAGTGGTGGCCACACCAGCTGCTTGAGGAGAGACTCTGAAGTTGGGCCTCTGGTTCGAACCCTCCTTCCATTCTAGCTGAGGGGTGGGCTGGTGCTTTTTCTTGAATGAATGTCCATGTTGTTCTGCTCTGGGTTTTGTGCCTATTACTGTACCCCATGGTTCTTTAGTTCCTGCTTGAGCTGCCATCTCTAAGCTTCTTCTAACTCCAGCCTCTTGCAGGCCTGCAGGAGCCTCCTGAAGTCAAAATCCCAGCTTCTGGCTTTCCACCCTAGATCACATTTCCCAGTCTGCTCCTAACCTGTGCTGCAGATAATCCCAGCTCTCACTGAGACAGGATAGAAAGGGAAAATTATGGGGACATGAGGTAAAGTATCATTACCTCAGAGTCTAATTAAAGCCTCTTGCCAGCTGAGAATCAAGAATTCCAACACAGTTCACATTTGCTTAAAATGTCCAGGCAGAAACAGCAGTTCTCAACCCAAAGGGAATAAGAAAGCTGATTCTGGAGCAAAAGTATGAGTTCCTGTGGCTCAGGAGCATAACGCTGGCTTACCACAGGCTCCGTGTTCTGGTGTGGAAACAGTCTCATGGAACTTTCATCGCAACAGTGCAAATAGAATTGTAAATCCAGGTGGATTTTAAATGCATCCATGGAAACATTAAGTAGGCCAAGCACGGTGGAGAAGTCTCAGCTACAGGCATTAGATGTTATCTGATAGCATTCTTAGCCCTTGATTGGTAGAGAATAGAGTTCTGTCAAGTTACTACATGTCAAAGGTTTTAGTCTGTTGTTAGGCTACCAGGACTTGCTGGATGTTAGATCTGGCACAGCCAAGGTGAGGAATGGCTATTTATTAGGTGGATGATCACATAAATTATAGTTAGGCTTGAAGCTGCAAGATCCCAATCTCTCCACCTCTTTGAAGTTTTAACTAGTTAATCAGTTAATGTAGACAACTTCTTTCCAGGAATCCTCATTCACAAGACCTTTCTACTTTCAGAAACCAGTTGTAGACCAACAGTTTTTCCTGGAATCTCATGAGAAACCCTATTTACAGTTAAAGATCGGTCCTAAACTTCCATGCAAACAAAGTGGCTCCCAGTTATAGATGGTCAGATTATAATCTCATTCAAGCTATTGTTGGAGCTACCCTATAATCACATTTATCAACAAGAGAAGGAAAAGGTAAGATTCTTGGCAACCTTTTGCCATGTGACTTGAAAGCCAACAAAATGGTGTGCAGGGCTAATGCTAACACACTTGACTGTGGTTCCTTTGAGAGTGCACTTGAGTACGCCTTACTCTTCCCCCAGGATTGTCATTGATGCTTAAAATGTATGTTAAAAATCTTTTTGTTTTGTTTTGCTTTGTTTTGTTTTTTTCAAGACAGGATTTCTCTCTGGAGCCCTGTCTGTCCTATGGAGCTCCCTCTATAGACCAGGCTGGCCTTAAACTCAGAGAGATCTGCCTGCCTCTTCTGGGATTAAAGACATTCAACACCACTGCCTGCCCAGTTTGTTAAAAAAAAAAAAAATTAACAGAGATAAAGTAAGCTTGAACTGACCTGAAAGCTTCCTCCCGTTGACTAGCTTTCCTAGTGAGGAAAGGTCCTAGGAAGGCTGCTGTGGAAGAAAAGACATCAATGCATGTTACGTATATTTAATGATGGCCTCTAAGACAAGATACTCCGACTGGGGCCATAGTGGCATGAATGGTGTGGTGGTAACAGCTACCTCTGAGTTGGAGGTAAGGCCTGCTATACAGGAAGGAACTTAAACCTGGTACCCTTAACTTGGTCAAAAGCCTGTGGCTCAAGAAATTACAGGCCCCAGGAAGAAACCCAGTACTGTTATTTTGCTATGAACATATTGTCATATTTGCATATGGACATATTGTCCATCTGCAATGGATATATTGTCAACTACCTTCTAAGTGTTTATGTTTATATAAATAGTGCTGCCCTGGGCCTTAGACAAAGAAACTTCTCTCTGTAGTGGTAGGCAGTTAACTGATCAGAGCGTTGAGAGCGTCTACTAAAGGCTCAGCCCTAAATGGGACATCTATATCAAATACCCTCCCATCACCATGAGGCTCAGGGAACATTACAGAAGGAAGAAAGGAGGTAAGAGCCAGAGGATGGGGCAGAGGGCTGTGAAATGCTGTCTTTGTGACACAATATGGCCATTGCACCCATGAAGTCATTGCAGATATAGTTACCTGCATAAGACCTGGACAAGATCAAGCTAACAAGAGCTAATGGGACTCAGTGGGTTATTAAGAAGAGAGGAGAAAACATGAAGAGGAAAGGGGAGTATTATGGGTATTCTGGGGAAGTGGGAAAGGAGAGTCAGGGATTCATAAAGATACATTATATATTTATATCTGAAATTGTCAACGAATAAATAAAATATTCTGTTAAAATATCTTCTAATAAACTACAACTTTTCTTTGAGAAGTTCACAGTCATGATGCATACTTTTTTCTTCTTCTTCTTCTTCTTCTTCTTCTTCTTCTTCTTCTTCTTCTTCCCCTGAGTGCTTTTATATTTTCTTTCTTTCTTTGAGACAGCATCTCACTGTGTAGCTCTAACTGTCCTGGGATTCCCTCTGGAGATTAGGCTGGACTCAGACTCAAGATCCTCCTGGCTCTGCTTCCCAAGAGCCAAGATTAGAGGAATGACCACCGCTCACCCATTTTAGTTTTTAATAAACTCTGACTTTGCTCCATACTAATTTGCCCTGAAATTCTTTCCTGTTTTGAAACTGAGCATTCAGTTTTTCCTGAGCCAAGGTCCCTAGAAGGTGAAAGGAACTATTCTGGCTGCAGCAGGTGACAGTGGTTTTGAATCTCTGTTCTCTACCTGCCTCTAGGATTAAAGGCCTAGACCGGTCTACCTTAAAGCTGGTTGGTTGGTTGTTTTTTAATGAATAGAATTATAAACTCTGGTTGCTCTTGCCTCTTACGGTGGTTTCAACTACCATTAGTGCCATCAGCACTTAGTCCGCTAGGGACACCTTGCCCTTCTCCACATGCCAACACCCAGTTTCTCCTTACCTACTAGCTCCTCTGGGACACCTTTCCACCCTACTCCCTCTCTGTAAGCTCCCAGCCTTGTAGAGACTGCCAGTTGCTCCTAACTCTGACATTTTCACTTTATTTCCTGTATTCATTTTCATGTGTTTTCCCAGTGGCTCTCCATGGCGTTCTTACTCTGCCCATCACTCTAAACGGAGTGCAGAAGGAACTGGGCCCTCCACCCCACCCTCATGAGGCTTCCAGTCAGCCTAGCCTGGGAACATAAAGTAATCAAATAACCACACAGAGAACCTGTACATTTTATCAGGAACAAGTGCTCCTTCGGAGTGGAACCTGTTGTCCAGAGACAACATGTAATTTAGGGAATTGCCTGAGTCACCCAAGGCAGGGAAAACGTTTTCAAGGAAATATCACCAACCTGAAAGCTAAAGGAGGAACTGGGAAAGTTAATCAGGGGAAGAGGTGAAGGATAGTTCACACAGAGGGTGTGGTATGTGGGAAGCCTCCTGGAAACATCCCCTGTTACTGTCTTCCTCCTGGACAGTCCACAGTGACCTGTGTGAGACCATCTCTGCTTCTGATTCCATCTCAGCTCAGTACAGGGACCGTTCCTGTAGGAGCTCAAGGAACTCTTCAGCTGAGTTACACTAAATTATACGGAATCCCCAGTCTCCAGTCAGGATATGGGCAGCCAGAAAAGCCTTCATTCCCCTTCTGAGCTTGGGCACAGGGCACTTTTCACTAGCTGCCTCCACCACAAGCCAAACTCAGGTCTCACGTGGCATGTGCAGACTCGGGCCTCTGAGCTTCCTCAGGTGTCAGCTGTGTTACAAGAGGGGCTGAGGGCAGTGGCCAGAGTAGATAGCGCTTTCCAGACATTGGTCTTGCAGACAGTGACCAGAGGATGTGACCTGCTCTGGTAACCTGCTCACCAGAGCAACTTCAGCTTTAAGAAGTCCTCTGACCCTGACAAACAAAATCCTCACCTCGGGGCCACAGGGTCAGAGACAGAGCCCAGGGTCACAGAATGCCAGGGAGGCACTGAGTCCCGATTCAAGTCAGAATCATCCAGGTCATGGGCATTTAGGCTTTGTGTTTGGCAAGATGACTGAGTGTTAAAAAGGCCTGTTTGAGGTCGTCAGGCAAGCACACCACTATGCCCCGAATGTGGAAGGAAGTGGGCTGGTTGGGGCTGGCCCTTCTTATTCTGGAACTAGCACTGGGCACAGCTGCCCTAAAACCTGGGACCTGGGCCAGTTATAGGTGGTCAGGGCTCCTCACACTGGAAGGAAGGTATTGGGACGAGATGGGGGAAGCTTACAGCCTTGGGGACCCTGTCTGTCCCTCAAAATATCAATGTGCTCTGCCCATGTCATCTGACTAGTAGCCAATAATGCAGGCTTCCAACTAAGACAAAGTTGTGGGGTGTGGGGGAGGGGTGTTGGTGATACCTGAATCATGGAAGCCCAATGGATGGCCTGCGTGCAATTAGTGCAGGATAGCCCCAAACCTCCTCTTCTCTCTAGTTACCTCCTAGAGAACCCCAAGCTTACTTCAAGGCTTCAATAATGAGCACCGCCAACTGCAAACTCCCTCAGGCACCTTACGATACCCACTCTGGCCTCTGCCTCCTTCCTACAGCAATTCTGACTCTGCTCATGCACCCTGGAGTTTCTGCGCCTTCCCAGCACATGCCAAATCCTGGTTCTCCACAGGACCTTTGGGATGCTCTCAGATTAGAAGTGACACAGTCACGTGGCTCAGGAGCATGCCTTACCTGGCATGTGGCTGCATGTGCACTAGTGGGCTCTGTCCCCCTGGACTCACTCTGAGTACAGGAGGTGGGTCCCCCTCAGTCCTTCCTGCCCCTGCTCTGAGAATCAGCGAACACCAGGACAAGCAGCAAAGGCTCAGCCCTGGGTGCCCAGTGGCTTGGTGGGTCCGTCGGCAATCAGAAAGCTGTGAGTCACAGTGACAGAAATGTTTCCACTGCAGTCATCCCACAGTGGAGGCAGAGGCTACAATGCCTTCTGGGCTGTCATCGTTCCCAGTGATTATGAATCCCTAGAAAGAGCGCACTGAGGTCACTGTGCAGAGGAAGATGGATAAACTCAACCAAGGCTGACTCTTGGCAGCCGCTGCGGCTGGAGGAGTGAAGGGCATTTATCAAGAGGGAGGCAGCACTGAGAGCTTTTTTTTTTTTTTTACGGCTGCTTCTCCCAAATGACAGCACATCTAAGTTGCCTGCTTCAGCTTCTGTCGGTTTCTGGCTTGCCTTGGGATGTCCCTGTCCTGGGCAGATGCTGGCCCTCAGACACCTCCCCTAGTCTGAAGGGAGAACAGTCTGATGGTGGTGGCAGCAAGGAAAGGGGACGCGAGTGGTCCACGGCAGGGGAGAAAGCTGCTCTGGGAGCCACACTTCCCTTGGGGGCAGGGGCCCCCTCCTTCCCTGTCACACGCCAGAGCAGGTGCCTGTGACAGTTACGGCTCTATTCTGCCTGCTACCGCCTTCAGGAGCCGTTCTCAGCACTGGATACCAATGATCCATTACTCTCCCCAACTGTGCTGTGAAATGGCTTCTGGGTCTCATTCTTGTTTAAAAACTTCGGGGAATCTCAGGCAAAGAGGTATTACATAACTTGTCTAAGACCACACAGATGTTAAAAAGTTTGACTTGAATTTGGGACCATCCATTTCGAAAGCTGGTGTTTCTGAGGCTCAGATCCATTCACTCTTGGCAAGGAGCCCACGAGGAAGTCACCTTCCCCTTCCGGGAAACTGAGCAAGCAACTGCCAAGAGAATCCATCTCAGGACCAGAGAGATCAGTAAATGTCTGCAGAAAGGCACTGTGGGAACAGACAGCACTAGACTCTCGTTTTGGGTGCCGAGATCTTTCTGGGGGCTGCATTGACCCGGTGACACTGGATGGGGAAGCCATTGTCAGAGTCACAAGGCCTTGGCTTGTTCTACCCAATTATGTCATCTCTGGCAACACATCTACCTCCTTGTCTCCAGGACTTGGTGTTCAGTTCCATATAAGAAAGCAGATTAGGCAATAGAATAGGCAGCGTGATTTTCCTTAGCACTTCCAAGTGAAGGGAATAACTGTGGAGAAAACTCAGCCTGCTGAGGTCTCACCAAATAGCCGCTGTTTCACCCGGCTTTTCACCCCCAATCACAAACCTTGGATTCCTGGTAAATTCCTGGGCACAGTTCACATAACAAACAGGTCACTGGGCAAAGCCTCTGACCGGATCCTTATCATCCCCCTGCTTGTGAGAGCCACGCTTGTTTTGTTTGGTTTTCTAATGTGTTCCAGCCTGGGTGGACCAGGAACAGGCTGACTGTCTCACAGAGTTTCTATGTGGCTGGGTGGTTGGAGCAGCAAAGACCATTTTCTGGAAGGTTTGGTACGTCTGTACAGGAGGGAGATTTAAGCTGGAAGTGATCCCAACTTGTTGCTCGGCCCTTTGTTGACGAGGGAATCTTCCACACTGGAAGTTCCTGTCCCCCTTCCCCTTGTATCCCTGCATGGGTAGAGAACTCATTACCTCTTCGGGATGGAGGGAGACAGCTCCTTTGTCCTTCCACAGCCAGACCTTAGCTGCTATAGCAGAGACTCCTTAGGGAATCGGAATGGGGAAGCCAGGACCATTTGCCTAGCTTAACGTGCTAGGAGCTCAGCACTATCTCCTCGGCTCCTGCTGCCTGCCTTACAGATCAGAAGTGGCTCTTGTACAATTAGGTCATCAGGGGCAGGATCTATTCCTAATGACCTTGGCAGTGAATGCTGACTGAGCTCTTACACTCCAGGAAGTGCTACGACTTGTGTGCTGCAGCATCTCATTTCATTGCAGCCATTCTTAGGCATTTGTGTGGCGGGCATTATTACATGAGTACACTTAACACAAGAGGCCCTGAGAGGTGAAACAACAGGTCCAAAGTCACAGGAGATGGTTCACGACAGAGTGAGTTTTGAATCCAGCTTCCATTTGAATCCATCTGTGTTGATTACATTTTTGGCAACTTGATATAAATTAGAGTCATCGAGGAGAGAGAGAGAGAAAAGAGAGAGAGAGAGTTGAGAAAATGTCTCCACCAGACTGGCCTGTAGGCAAGTCTGTAGGCATTTTTTTTTCTTTAAAAAATTATTTATTTTGGATGCACGAGTGGTTTTTCCTGCTTGTATGTCCATGCACCACATGCATGCTGTGCCGCCGTTGGCCACCAGAGGCTGCATTGGGCTGAACTGGACTGGATGGTTGCGAGCACCAAGTGGGTGCTGGCTATTGAATTTGGGTCCTCTGGAAGAACAGCTAGTGCTCTTAACTGCTGCAGCCCTGGCATGTTCTTGATTAGTGACTGATGTGGACTCACAGAACCTGGACCACTGGGTGGTGCCACCCTGGGTAAGTAAGTGGTCCTGCGTTGGATAAGGAAGCGCTCGTTCTGGGTGAGCCAGGAAGTAGCATTTTTGCTTTAGTTCTTGCCTCCAGCTTCCCTTGAGGCTGGACTAGAAACTGCAAGCCAAATAAACTCCCTCCTCAGCAAGTTGCTTTTAACCAGGCGTTTATCACAGCCGTGGAGAGCACATCAGCACATCGTCTTTTAGGGATACCGCTAACCTTTGAAGTGTCCTGTCTGGCTTCAGAGAAACTACAAATGTTGTGTTTTCCTTGTGGAAGAGATTGACTGAGGACCAGCCAGCAAGATGGCTCGGCAGCTAATGGTTCTTGCTGCCAATCCCGATGACCTCAGTTCTTTCCTGGGACTTACATGGTTAGAGGAAAGAACTCACTCTCAAGGGTTTGCCCTCTGACCTTCATGCATGTACATGTAGCACATGTACAAGTATTGTGTATGTGGCACACATACACACACATACACACAGAGAGACAGAGACAGAGAGAGGATAAACATAATTTTAAAAGACTTTTAAAAAAAGAATTTGGTCGTCATTTAGATGCACAATAAGCTCCGAATCTATGTAAAATTTTGAGGGTGAGTTGGTGTAAAGAAAATGGATCTTCAAGGATAGCTAGCAGGTTCAATGGCAAGTCCGGATGTTCAGCTGTTCCCCAGAGCTTGTTTTGTGTATGGCTATAGCAGGCCTGGACACCCGCTATTCTCATCAAGAGGGCGAGTTGTTCCATTTCCCGGTTCATATGATCACCAGATGAGATCATGAGAAGTTGGAGATGCCCAACATTTGGTTTACATGCTCAGTGTGCCAGAAAAGTCTTCGTAAAATTTGGAACAGAAGATACCACTTAGCTGGAAAAGAAGTTAGCAAGCTCTTAGAAGAACAGGAAGGCCAGGAAGGATGGCTCAGTGGTTAAGAGCACTGGTCGGTTTTTTTGTTTGTTTTTTCTTGGAGGACTGGAGTTCAATGTTTCGAACCCACATGGCAGTTCACAACCATCTGTAACTCTTAGTCCCAGAGGAGCCAGTGCCCTATTCTGGCCTCCAGGGACACCAGGCATGCACGTGGTATACAGACATACATACAACCAAAACAGAAAGAAAGCACTATACCAGAAAGAACTCTTCAGTAGTCATTTAAAGTTAGCCTTCTTTATGGTTAAGTCTTCTGCTACTCAGTGTTCTGATGTAAGGCTTAGCTGTGAGAACTGGTCTATTGGGGAGGACTTTAAGGTTTTCAGTGTTGGCTTAAATAGGCTTTAGAGCACCCCTAGGCACTTACTTGTCAAACCTCCCATGTTGCCACCTTTGCTGTCCCTGGGAAGCAGGTAGGAGGAGGGTGGCGTCATCAAATCTTGTTCTGCTTGATTTTTCCAACACACAGCTCTTGGAAGGTGGGATTTCTTAACTGCTGGGAGACAGTTCACTAAATTATCCTCCACATTTCTCTGAAATCAGATTGGCCGCTGCTGTCCCTCTGCTGTCCTGCTCCCCCTGGTGGGGCTGCCTCCCAGAATACAGAGGCTGTAAAGGCAGGAATCAGAATCACCCTTTGCCTTCTTAGCAGGCTCTGGGGGAGCCGTTCACAGGCCCACAGTGTAACTACACAACACTGGTGCTGCTGGGTTCTGACACATGCCTGATCATGCCTTGGCTTTCCTTTCTTAAAAAATGTGTACAAACATTTTGCCTGTGTGTGTGTGTATGTGTACTGTACACATGCCTGGTGCCTGAGGAAGCCAGAGGAAGGCTCCAGATCTCTTGGAACTGGACTTGCGGACAGCTGAGCGCTGCCTTTTGAGTGGTTGGGATGGAACCTGGGTCCTCTGCAAGAGTAGCAAGTGCTTCTTAAACATCAATACCTGAGTCAAATGGCACTCGTTTTTAGCGGTTTTTTTATTTTCCTGGGATCCGAACCTTCACCATTAGCTCCACATTCTAGACAAGTACTTTACCACAAGTTTAAACCTCAGCCCTCTTCTTATTTTTTGTTTTGATACAGGTCTTATTAATTTGCCCAGGCTGGGTCTCAAACTTGCAATCCTTCTGCTTCATTCCTCTAAATAGCTGGCCTGTGCCATGACCAGTGGGCGTGGCTCACTTTAGGAGTTTTGATACATGTCAAATTGCTGCCAAAAAGATTACATCAGCACCGATGTCCTTGAAGAGTCACTGCACGTATGGTCTTCTGCCTCACATACATGTCAGCACGTGGTAGCACCAGGCATTCATCTTGCCAACCAGGAAGACGAAAAAGGTATTGGGTTGTGTAAATTTGCATTTCTTAACAAATAACAAGAGATAAGGGTGAGAATGTGGACAAAAAGAAAGCCGGGTACACCGCTGTTCAGAATGGAATCTAGTCAGTGTTGAGGTTTCTCCAGGAGCTGGAAATAGATCTGCCATATGACCTAGCTAACACGCTCCTGGGTAGTCAGGGTGCTGGCTCACAGGACTCCAGGGCAGCAGGTCCCAAAGGAACTTGCATGTCACTGTTTATTACTGCACTAGTCATAGGAGCTGAGTTATGCAAACAGTCTAGATGTCCAACAGAAGAGGGACAGAGAAAGAAAACATAGTTTTTGTGGACAATGAAAATTTTCAGCCATAGAGAACAAAGTCATGTTGTCTGTAGGAAACGGGAGGCAGCTGAGATAGGGAGTGAATTAAGCGTCTCAGAAAGACAAGTTGTTGTATGCTTTCTTTCATTTGTGGCTCTTAGATTTTTGCATACATATTTGACATGAGAGTGTAAGTAAAACTGCCTACAGGGAAAAATGGGACCAATGGGAGGGAGAGGGAGGGAGGGAAGGGGAGGAGGCATAGAAGGGGTAGTAGTTTGTGTCCTATCGCTGTGAAAAAAAAAAAAAGCCACGTGACCAAAAGCAATCTGGGGAGGAAAGGTTTTATTTGGACTTGTGATTCCGGAAGAGTAAGAGCACATGATGGTGGGATGGAGGCATGGTGGTAGAAGCTATGTTCTCCAGCCTACTTCCGCTGTCCGTACTTCCTCCAGCCACATCCCTCAAGCCTCCCCACACAGCACCACTAACTGAAGGCCAAGTGTCCCAGTGCCTGGGTCTATGGAGGACTTCCCATTCAACCGCCCGCAGCGGGGAGCATTTTCAACATACAATAAATACTTGCTTGCAAGTTTTTAAAATGCGTTATTTAAAAAAATGCGTTATTTTAAAAAGAAATTTGCTAGGCATGGTTGTATAGGCCTTTTATCCCAGCACTCAGGAGGCAGAAGCAGGCTGATCTCTGTGAGTTTGAGGCCAGCCTGGTCTATAGAGGCTGTTCTAGGACAGCCAAGAGAGAGAAACTCTGTCTTTAAAAAAAGTAAAAATAAATAAATATAAATGATAAATAAAAACAAAAAATTGCATATCTGTAGTAAGGAGCAAGGCTGACCATCTTCTTATGTATTTATTGTTGTTGGTTTTTTTGTTTTTTTCTACACAGAGGATCAAACCTAGAGCCTTATACACAGAGGCAAGCACTCTATCAAATGAGCTATGCCTTTAGCTCCTATTTATACTTCCCTCTGGACTTTCGTCCATGCCCTTTGCCCATATCTTTATGTACCTGTATATTGTCATTTTAGTCATAAAAGCTCTTGATCTATGGTTCTGATGGACAAATACTCTCCAGTTTATGGGATTGCCTTCTAATAAGCCCAGGCTAAGTTGAAAGTATCATTCACTGATGGTATATTTAGCATACTGTCATGGCAGCTAAGCAACACTAGGCACCTTCAGATATCTGCTATTTTCCCTGTGGTTCCTTGGCTATTTCGGAGCTTTTGCTCACTTTTTCTGTCCAGTACCACAGGGCAGAGAATCTGACTTATTTAACCACCAAAGCATGCCATGTTCTGCTTGGCTTGGGTCCCAGAACTGTGGCTAAGGGTGTCGAGGGAATGAAGGGTGTCACAGACACATACAGGATGAAGCTGGGATTAGGTGGGTTTCTCTAATGCCACCACCATGATGGGTATAGCACAGGGAGCAGGTTGGCTAGTCTCTGTAGGAAGTCTTTGTAGTCTTAGTCTCTTGCTATACACATCTGGAGGAGGAAGTCACAGTTGCTAGTCTTTGCACCTACTGATTAACCACACATAAACACTCAGGGGCCCAAGGGAAGCTTTGCCCGTCCCTTTTGAGTGTGGTCCATATGTGTAGCTGCTGTGCCAATTTCCCAAGGGTCAGTTGCTCTTAGAGTCCTTAACAGTCCATGCCCATGTCAAAATACACGTTCACTCAGGACTTCACTCACTCGTAGCTCCCCCTTGTTCGCTAAGCAAGTGTCCTCTGAGTCTCTTTGTGCCAGTAACCTCTAGGTGCTCCTTGTCTCTGAGTCCACTCTCTGGTCTCTAAATGAGTCCATCTGGTGGCCTTGGCGTGAATTGGAGTGATCTAAGTCCTGTGTTCAATAACTTCAAATTGTCGTCCCTATGAAGAATTTATTTTCCATTTATGCATTCCTGTGTTAAACTTTTCATGGCTGTGGTACAATGTCCAACACAAGCAAGTTAAGGGGAAAGGACTTTACCCTGGTTCATGGCTACAGATGCTTTTGCCTGTCGTCCTTGGCTCCTTGATTCTGAGCCCGCCAAGCCCCTTCTGGCCAGAGCATAAGGCAGAGGCCACTCAGCTCCTGTGTACAGGAAGCAGGGGTCTTCATGTGGTTTCTTCTGCTGGGAAAAACACCATGACCCAAAAGCAACTTGGTGAAGTAAGGGTTTTGTTTGTTTTGTTTTTTGGCTTACCCATCTCTGTCACAGTCCATCACTGAGGGAAGCCAAAGCAAGAGCCCAAGACAGAGAACCTGGGGGCAGGGACTGACGCAGAGGCTGTGATGGAGTTACGCTCACTGGCTTGCTCACCAGAACCACCTGCCCAGGGTGGCTCCACATACAGTGATCTGGGTCCTCACACATCAATCACGGATCAAGAAAACACCCCCCAGACTTGCCTACAGGCCAATCCTATGGAGTCATTTTTCTTGGCTAAGGTTTTCTCTTCCCAGATAGATGACCTTAGCTTGTGTAAATTGACCAGAAAAAGGGTCGTGAACACCCACAGTGACCTACTTCCCCCACACCTCCTAAAGTCCCATCACATCCCATAATGTCATTGGCAGCAGGGAATTAAGCATGCAGCCCAAGAACCTTGGGGACTCCATCGTCATTATAACAAAGGCACAGTTAGACAGGCATTCCTAGGCAGTCTGCCATGATCCAGGTTGTTTTTTTTCTGCCCCTTTAGAGAAAATACTTCTAATTTTTAGTTGAAATACTGTGCTTGTTGTTATTTTGGAATATATGAATCCTTGCAGTCTGTATACACAATGAGTAGTAACCACCTGAAAAGCCTATAGCATCAGCCGTTTCTTTTCTTTCTTTCTTTCTTTCTTTCTTTCTTTCTTTCTTTCTTTCTTTCTTTCTTTCTTTCTTTCTTTCTTTCTTTCTTTCTTTTTTCTCTCTCTCTTCCTTCCCTCCTTTCTTCCTTCCTTTCTTTCCACTGAGAATCTTCAAAATCCCCCTGCTGGCGCTCTGTCTGGGCTCTACCCTTCTGCTAGGACTGCAGAGTCCTCAATACTCAGCTGCTGGATGGCAGAGCAGAGAATGGGTGAGGTGCACTTCTTCGTGAACACACACGCAATCAGTGTCGTCCCCTGGGTGGAACTCAGTCTGTCCTCTCATTTAGACACAAGGAAGGCTGGGGGACACAGTCCCTGGCAAAGAGCCTGCACTGGCATAACAGTGCCACACTTCAGACCCAGTCTGTGTCATGCTAGCTGCTTTGGACACCAGCCTGGAGACACTGGAAAGACAGTGAAGTCCGTCATTTGATTCCAACAAGGATTATGTCTTTTGTTTGGTTGCTTGCTTCTACCTCTTCCGGGATTAGGCATTGAAAAGACTCAACAAAGTACTTGACGTTCATTCCAAGCTCGAGGGTATCTGTAGGGGATCATGGATGGAGGTTTAGAATGTGAGCTGAGGGAGGCTGGAGGAATTTGAGCATAGTAGAGAGAGCTTCTCTCAGGATAGCCATGTGATTTGGGCCATGCTGAGTGAAACTTCTCTGACCTAATACTTTCTCTGACCTATCTCCCTGACATGGACACTTAAACATCTCTCACAGTTCTTTCTTTAAAAAGTTTTGTATACACTTGGGTGTGGTCAGAAATAGGCTTTACAGAAGGTTAAATGATGTTTTCTAGAAGTTAAAAGTGAGTCTTCTCCCCTAACTTTATCATTCGGGGCAGGCTCCTGATGACTCTCTGGAAAAAAAAAGTCACAATGCTCTGTCCATGGCCACCAGTGGCATGTTTGGCCCTCATCAGGCTCAAGAGGTGTCCTGGCATATTCACTCCCTTTTAAGGAGCTAAATCAGCTTCCTTTCTGTCCCATCTTCATCCTGTACTCAGGATCTGTAAAATCCCCTCATCTTCCATAGAGAGCAGATCAATATTTATTATTTATTCCATCTTCTTGCACACATTTGTTCATCCATGTTAAACATTGCACCATGCTAAAAGGAGCCAGAGGAAGGAAGGAATCTGGCCCCTACACTCAGGAAGTCCCAAATCCAAATGGGCAACGACCTTCTCAGAATGGACCTCTGCTGGGAACTTCAGCCTGGTACTAGAAAAACCTCCTTCCTGGGGGAAATGGCCTTAGATTGCCTTGTCTTTCTCTGAGTCAATGCTTACGGTAGATGTAACCTGGTTCTGCCATCTGCTTGAGTCCTTTCCACAGGCTTCCCAGCAGCAGGCACCCAGAGTGTACCAGAGATATGCCAAGGTCAGGAATTTCAGTGCCACCTCGGGCGCCCTGGTAACACGGCTTCCCACGGAGACCCCGTTTCCGTTCTGCTCCTTCCTGGGTAACTCTGTGGCTACACAATGTGGACCTTCTGGGGTTTTTCTGCCATAGCAGATCTGGAGTGACTGATTGAGGGTCCCTTTCATTGAATCCACGGTAGAAGTCCCTGGATTCACCGCTCCCTGAACTCCTCCCAAGGTCATGCTCTCCTCATGCTGCCGTTTCTTTCCAGCACTGTGCTTCTCAGCTCACTGACCATGTGCCACGGGATAGCAAAGCATATTAAATCGCAGCCCTGACTAGATCAACTACGTGTGGGAGGGACCGTGAGAGATTTCTGGCAAGGACCTGGTCCTCTCACTGTTAATGACTTCAGGGAAGGACTGAGTACATTTCGGAATAGCTAGAGACGGACATGAAATTTGTTAGATGCCATTTTTTTTTCAGAAGTCTTAAATTATCTCTTCCCTTTGGCATTTTTGAGCATCCTCCAAATGACATTGCTGGAACAAACAAACAAACAAACAGACAGAACGCCATGAAACATACTTTAAAATTGTAGCAGGCATTAAAGAAATGACATCTGCTTTGTTGTTTAGAATTTGCACGGGGAGATAGCTGTGAGCAGCATGTGAAAGCTTTTCCTTTGCCTTTTGGTTTGTCTTTGTGCCCCCATTTTGAGTAATTTCCGCTCACCTCCTGTCCTGGGACCTTCAAGCCTGGTAAATAAGCAGACCCCAGGGAGCTCCAGGGAGCCATGGACATCCTGGAAAGGACTGGGAGGTTATCCCCACCCCCTTTCCAGGAAGGAATGGCTAAGCCAGAACAATGACTTTGGCATGCAACTAGTCCTAGTCCAACTTTCCCCACTCTTTTCCTCTCTCCTCCTGCCCCGTGACCCTGAGCTGCACTGATCCACCAAGCATCTAGCTGGTGCCTCAGGACTCCATGCAGAGCTGAGTTGAGTCAAGTTTCCTCCCCAGCCCCGAGAAGAATGTCAGGCAGGAAGCTCAGCTATCCAGAGAATGTGAAATAACAATATTTTAATGGGATCTTTTTTAACCTCATCTAATGCAGAGCTGGTAGTCTGGCCATCAGTAAGTTACTCCTCTTCATAACTAGAGTGATTATTTCCTGATTGCCACTCAATAAATCCTTAGTACTCTTCTCTACCATAAGAGAGGCATTGTTGTGGCGTTTGCAGGTGCTGTCCAAGAACTGGGTTGCTATAATGCCAGCGGTGGTGTTAATAGAGGGACCAGCCTTGAGATGTTTCCTGCCATAATGCCAGCTCGCCATGCTACGGCCAAGGATCGCTCAGGGTATTGATGTTAATTTCTAAGACTTGGGGCCCAGTCTTGAAATGAAAGCTTAATGCTCAACAATTTTCACAGGAGCCGAACTGGAGCCCTTTGTTGGCTCCAACACACATGGATAAAGTTGCCTGGCACATTTACTTTCCCCGCCTTGGGTTAAAAATAATTTAAAAATTTATGTGCACGATATTTTGTCTGCATGTTTGTTTGTGTACTGTGTGTTTGTCTGATGCCCACAGATGCCAGGAGAGGGCATCAGATCCTCTGAAACTGAGGTTCCAAATGGTTGTGAGCCAACGTGTGGGTGTTGGAATCAAACCTTGGTCCTCTCAAAGAGCAGCCTGAACTCTTAACTGCTGAAGCCCCAATTTTACTTCTAATTGATATTCTTTCCCTGCTCAGTGTCAGAGTGAGTCACAGAAATGGAGATACAGTTTTCCCTATGAAGTAGCATTTGAACCCTGGTCCTTGAGCTGAGCATAAGTAAAATTTGATAGTCTTGCATTATCTGGGATTAACTGCTGAATAAAATCTTTGTTGAAACAACTGCAATATTTGTGTCATAATAAAGATGGCCAGATTAAATAATTAAAATAATGAAGTCAAGGGTGCAATTCATATCTCTGGGCTCTATACACTTCACTATTTAGAAATTGGAAGGGAAACAAAATAAAATAAATACAAAATTCTTTGTTAATAGCCCTGGCTTTCCCAGATGTACGCCCAACCAGGTGTACTTTAAAATCTGACGTTTCACAGCTGTCCTGGCACAGAGCTCTTATACAAAATCTAATCAAGTCAGGGAAATGCAGAATCCTTCTTTTAGATTGCTTTATTTGAGGACAGACTTTTTTTTTTTTCCCTTAAAGTGGAAACTGTCTTTAGTGCAGTAGTTGACACTACTGTTTTCTGTTGGGGGGCGGGAGGAGTAGCAGAAAGAAGGAAGCCTAAAAGGGAGAAGCCAAGATTCTAGGGCGAGCTGGACAATCTTGGAATTCATCTTTTCACCTCCTCCATTTTGCTGCCCACCCACTGGGGAGGAAGAGAGATTGTGGAGGAGCAGGGTTGGAAGGAGAGAGAGGAGTGAAATGTTTGAACACCTCCCTTGAGCCGAGCGACTATGGGTGTGTGGTTTCCAGATGCCCAGTGGATTGAGAGGGGTTGTTTGGCCTTAAAAATACCTTTGACCCACACTGCACAGATGTTGCTTGGCCGGTGAAGAAGAGGAATAGGACATCTGTTTGCAACGTCCCACCACCCCCACAGCCAAGTTCACAGGAAGTCTTGTTTCTCTCAGGACTTCCCACCACATTTGTCCAAGAATTCTCCAGCTTTCCGGACCTGGAGGAGCTTGGTGTAGACAGGGAGAAAAGGAAGGAAACCACCAGAGGCCCGTTTCGAAGACCTTGATGTCTCCCACACCAACCCCTAGGAGTTAAGGACATGCTGGGGACAGGGCAGGGTTCCTTTGCTCTTCGATGCCATAGCTTCCCCTGAAAAGCAAGGGAGCCTGCAGGGTCGGGTGGGGGGGAGGCGGAGGGCATACACTTGGAGTTCCTTCCTGCCAGCTGGCCTCAGACGCAGTCATTTCAGCCCACCAGAGAACTATAATGTAAACCTTCAAAGGAAGGAGTCAGGGTTGCGTTCCAGCTCCTTGACCTCTCTGAGATTGCCAGCTCCTTCCGAGAGGTAGGGCAGTGGGCTGGAGGAAGGAGGTGCTTGGGTTTGTTTAGGAAAATCTCCAAGTCTGTGAACAACCCCAGGTATAACTCTATCTACTCCTAAGGAGAATTCCAGGCTGCACTGAGAAGGTCTCAGGAGAGGCAGGAAAGTTGTGATGTTCACTGGAACCGGCAAGTTGAGAATTGGGGCAAATATTCTAAGAGGCAACCTTTATTTGTAAGAATTTGACCTCAGCCTTAACAGTCTACCCCAAGTGGAAGGGACACCAGGAAACAGCTGCATCATCATCAGCAGCTGCTTGCTGAGCTAGACACAATGGAGTACGTGTAACCTAGCCCAATGCTTGCTTGCTTCAACATTTTGTTGTAAAACTTTCAGCACTATAGACATATTTCAAGAAGTACAGGATGTGCGCTCACTGACACTGTGCACTTTGCTCTATATAAGCAATCAAGAAGTGAGGACCATGGCTGAATAGATGGCTCAGTGCAAGCATAGGACCAGAGTTTGATCAGAGCCCACATTAGGAGAGACAGAGACAGACAGACAGACAGACAGACAGACAGACACACACACACACACACACACACACACACACACAGACGGAGGGAGGGAGAGAGAGGAATGCTTGGAATCCCAGCACTGGGGAGGCAGAGACAAGGAGATCTCTGGGGCTTGCTGGGCAGTCAAGTCTACTGAGTTCTAGTACAGTGAGAGAGCCTGTCTCAAAAGACAAAAAAAAAAAAAAGGATTCACAACAGAAGAGTGACACCTGAGGTTGACCTCTGACTTATATATAGGCACAGTCTCATACACACAAGAAATTAAGACAAGTACAACAAATACCCATCCATTTTCAGCTGAATTTTATTATTTTACATCATTTGAAAAAATACACACACAAAGATATACAGTCACTTATATATACAAATGTGCATGTACAGATGCGTGCGGTTCTTCTAGCTTTCTTTAATTCCATGAGAATAGGTGGTAGTCATAATGAGTCCTCATCCTTAGATACCACAAACTAACTACAAATGAGAATTCTGTGGAATAGGATTATGAATATTAATGTCACTTTGAGGATATTTAACTGATATAAAAGGGTTACCTAAGACATAGTACGTATCAAGTTTTCTGAAGTCTGATATTCTGATATTCTATTTGTTTTGAATCTTTTAAAATTTATAATAGTCCCCCAAAGGCTGTATTTTTGTTTTGTTTTTGCTTTAGAAAAGGAAAAATGCGACTTGGACATTTTGAGCAGTAGTCCAAGCTTCTGCTGGCCTCCTTATGCTCTGTTTTAGATTAACTATTTTTTGGCAGGCGTAGGACAGAGAGGATAATGTTACTTCCCATTGTATTTTATGGGAGGGAGATCTGATGTCTGTTTGCCCCATTAGTGGAAGGTTTGATCATTTTCTTAGGGGGCTAGCAGCTCTGGCAAGGATTGGGGAAGAAGCTGTCATCAAAAACTCGTTCTCCAAAGCAAAGAAAGACCTGTTGTCCAAGGAAAAGGACTTTGCCAGAGTCCTGTTTCCTGCCAGGGAAAAATGGATCTCCTACTCAAGACCCTTGTCCCTTAAGGTGGCCACAGTAGGAAGAAAGGTAAGACACACCCATGAGAATCACAGACCAGGGACAAAACCCTAAGAATTATGTGATTGACACTTTCTACCACCTCCAGACACAGTGGGCCATAGCTGGAAGAGTTAGAGACAAATCCTTTATGTTAAAGCAAATCCTTCAGGAAGAAGAGATGTCAATTTAAGCACACTAGAAGGATTTAACGCTTCTGGCCTCTGTGGAACACACTAAACAGGCCGAGCTTCCAGCCATGTGGACATTGACCCCCTCCAACCCCCACCCTGAAGGCCTGTTGCCTCAGCTCCCGGGTATATTATCTGGCTCTCAACAATAGTCACAGAGTAGTTCTGAGGTCTGCTGGAAGACAGAAAGAACACAAAGGCATCAGAACCAGACCCGAGCACCACACAGCTGCTTGTCAGAGAACTTGAAAGAATTAAAATTAAAAGTATGTTAAGGGACTTAACAGCAAAAAGAGACCAGGTCACGGGAGCTGGGGGATGGACTCTCTCAGACACAAAACCTGGTAACAGTAGAAGTTCAAAGCACTAATCATGAGTGGAGCGTGCCTTTGACAGGCTCCTTAGATGCTATAACTGGGGAAAGAATTAATGAGCTTGAAGATAGGTCAATTAAACTTCTTGGGGAAGAATACAAAGAGGAGAAATATAAAACAGAAAATCTAAGATCTTTGGGATAATTACATAAGGTATAATATATGTATAATTAGAATGCCCGGAGCGGGGAGGAGAGGGAAGACAGGACACAGACCAGAGCTGAAAACTATCTGAAGTAATAATGACAGAGAACTTTCCCCAGTGAAAGCCAGGCCATCAAACACACATTGGAGGAATAGAGAGACTAGCAAGCAGGGGATCAGTAAAAAAACCACACTTACCACATGCCAAAGAAAACCTCAAGACAGAGAGGCAACCTTTGAAGACATGGGGACTACCTACAGAGACAAAGAGACAAGACTTTTTAGTGGACGTCTCAGAGATTATGTTAGAAGATGAGAATTGGCCGAGTCACGTGAAACACTGACAGAAACGTCCCAGCAGCTTAGCATTCTAGCTAGTGAAATTATCCTTCAGAAGTGAAGGCAGGGCTGCAGGGATGGCTCAGCCTCTAAGAGTGCTTGTTGCTTTTGCAGAGGACTTGGGTTGGACTCCCAGCCCCACACATGGTTGCTTACAACCACCCGGAACTCCGGTTTCCTGGGATCTGATACCTTCTTGTGCTCTCTGTGGACACCAGACACACATGCAGTACACATACATACTTGCTAGTAAAACACTTATACACATAAAAGGAAGAGCATTGGAGAAGAAATAAATGAAGCTTTATTATTTATATAATATAATTTTTATGTATTTGTATTTTATTTTTCGTGTTTACTTTTAATTTAATTTTTATCGGTTATTTATTTATTTTTAGCTTTTTAAATTTTTAGTCGGTTAAGGTGGAAAAGGTAATCATGCACTGAGTGATTATAGCATGTGAAAAATCACAGCGATGCCACCAGGATGAGAAGAACAGGTGTAATCGTAACTTTTCTACACACCATAAAGCACCATAACCAAGGCAATTTATAGAAGATTTTCCTATGGTTCCAGAGGAAAAAGAGCCTGTGATGGCATAGCTGCTGGAACAGGAAGCTGAGATCTCATATCTTGAGCCACAATTGTGAATCAGAGACAGCAACCTAGAAATGACATGAGTTTTGAAACTCTCAAGTCCCGCCTCCACTGACACACTTCCTCCAACTAAGGGTACATTTCCTAAGCCTTTCCAAACAGTGCCACCAACTGGGGCCAAGTATTGAGATTCCAGAGACCATGAAGCCATTTCTTAAGCAAAGCCACCACAGCCGGGGATTCTTTGGTCCAAGGGTCCAGTATCCTCTGTGGAGTAGGGCAGCGTTGAAGATGTCTTTATATTAGTTTAAGGTACACACTGAGAACTTAGGGCTATAACTAAACTTTTTTGATTCCTTGGTTTTCAATACAGGGTTTTTCTGTGTAGCCCTGGCTGAGCTGGAACTCACTCTGTAGACCAGGCTGGCCATGAACTCAAAGATTCTCCTCCCTCTGCCTCCTGAGTACTAGGATTAAAGGCCTGTACCAACACCACCCAGCAACTACTAAACTTTTAACAAAGATAGCTAATATCCTAAGAAAGGAGATAAGATGAAATAACAAAATGTCCATTATAACCAGAAGTTTATAAAAACAAAATAGGAGGAAATGTACAAAGGACATATGTAACAAATAGAAAAGCTTTGCAAACATACTTGCTATCAATCCAGTTCTGTTAATGGTCATTTCAAATGGGAACAGTTCAAATACACTACTGAAAAAGAAGAGAATCAAGTTGAATAAATATCCAAGACTCAGGGCTGGAGAGATGGCTCAGCAGTTAAGAGCACTGGGTACTCTTATAAAACACCCAGGTTCAAATCCCAGCACCGACATGACAGCTCACCACCATCTGTAATCCTAGTTCCAGGAAATTCAAAGGCCTCTTTTGGCCTCTGTAGCCACCAGGCATGCACGTGATGTGTAGAGTATATATGGGCAGAGCACTCATACATATAAAAATAAAAATAAATAAATCTAAAAAAAGAAAAGGCTAGATTCAACTGTATTTAAAAAGAACACAGTTTAAATATAAAGACTCAGATACAGGAAAAGCGAAAGGATGAAAAAAGGTGTTCGGCGTTAACGCTGATCAACCAACGCTGAAATTCCTATATTAATTTCCAATAAGATTCACTTCAAGGGCGATGGGGATAGCTCAGTCAGTACAGTGCTTGCTGTGTAGTCGTGAGAACCTGGAGTGTGAGAAAGCTAGACGTAGTGGTACACACGTATAATTCCAGTGATGGGGAGGCAGGGGCAAGCAGATCCCTGAGGTGTGTCTGCCAGTCAACCTAGCCAAGGTCCCAGTGAAAGACTCCATCTCAGAAAAGGAGGAGAAGGAGGAGAAGGAGGGGGGAGGAGAAGGAGGAGGGAAAGGAGAAAGGGAAGGAAGAGGAAGGAAGGGACAGGGGAAGGAGGAGAAGGAGGGGATGGGAAGGTAAAGAAGGAGGAGGAGGAGAAAAAGGAGAAGGAGGAGGAAGAGAAGGAGAAAAAGGAGAAGAAGGAGATGAAGGAGGAAGAGGAGGAGAAGGAGGAGGAGAAGAAGAACAAGAAGAAGAAGAAGAAGAAGAAGAAGAAGAAGAAGAAGAAGAAGAAGAAGAAGAAGAAATAGATGACGACCCTGTGGAAGTATGTTGACCTCTGGCTTCCACATGAACACGAGTGTGCCCAGGTCCATTCACACACATGTGCAACCACACACCCAGATCCCAACACACACACACACACACACACACACACACACACGCACACACAAGTGCAGAATATGAGGAACTTTCAGGGACAAAGAGTGGCATTGCTAAATGACCAAAGGATTAATTCCTCAAGATGACACAACCACTGTTAGTATGTATGCATCTAACAATAAAAATCAAAATACATGATACAGAGGTCTGACAACTCCAGAAGACACTGAAATAACCTATGACTATGGCTGGAGACATCTACACATCTCTTCCACGCCTTGACAGATGAAGCAGCAGACAAATCAATAAAGATAGAGTTGACCTGAATAGCACTAATCAATCAACCTGATCTTATTGACATTTCTAAAATATTCTCTTGGAACAGCAAAAGACGCTCTCTTCTCAAGTGTGCCCGTGACATTCATAAAGCGATACCATGTCCATTCCAGAGAGCACATCTAGACCTTGTGAGAATAGAAACAATGTAACACACGTTTTTAGGCCATAATGAATGAAACTGAAAACAGAAAGATAGCAGCAGAGTCGCTGTTATTTTTGAGATTGCACAATATACTTCCCAATAACACATGAATGAAAAATCTTGAGATATTTTATAATATTGTAAATTAAACCAAAATCAAAATACAGTTACTCAAAATTTGGGGGATGCAGGGAAAACGGTATTTTTAGGGAAAATTATAGTATTGACTACATAGGTAAGAAGTAAGAGAGTTCTAAAAATCAATCCTAAGGTGTTTTAGAAAACCAAAACAAAAAGGCAGCCTAAACCAAGAAGAAAGGGACAGACATTAGGACACAGATTAGTGACACTGAAAAGAACAGAGAAAATAAAGCACCAAGTTTTTGTAGAGATCAACAAAACTGATAAATCTCTAGGCAGACCGACCAGTAAAAGAAAAAGACACAAATTACCAATAATTAGACATAAAAGCCAACTTACCTGCTGATTCCCTGAACATTAAAGGGCAATAAGATGCTCTCCATTTGATAATATAGATGAGTGGATGGATTCCTTGAAATACTCAACCTTTAAAACTCTAGTGACACACAGCTGCAATCCCAGCACTCCAGAGGAGGCAAGGGGAAGAACACTGCGAGTTCCAAACCAGCCTGGGCAACAGAGCAACACCCTAGCTAAAAAGAAGAAGGCCCATAACCGCCAACCAAAACCCACACAAGGAAAAACAGAAAACTAAAATGGGCCTGAATCTTTTAAGGAAAAAACAAACAAAAACAAAACAAACATTTTCCAAACCAGAGATGGTGCTGTGTTTCTACTGTTGGCTTCTGTGGAAGATCAGAAGGAGAAGGGCCTTCAAGGACTGCTCTTCCTCTAACATCTCTTCCGGAAAGTGTTCAGCTCATCAACTGTAGCAAGTATGCAGTCTTAGCAAAAGATGCAATCGTAACGCAAATTTGGTGTAGGACATGGGAGAGTTCTTGGTGCCATCTCCACAATTTTCTTGCAAATAGAAAGCTGTCCTAAAAATTTTATTTTTTTTCCACTTTAAAAAATATTTTATATTATGTGTGTGTGCGCCGTGTGTGTACTCTGAGTGTGCAGGGGCCCATGACGGTAAGGAGAGGTGTTGAGTGCTCTGGAAATGTAGTCATGGATGGTTGTGAGCCATCGTGTGGGTGCTGGGAGCCAAACGTGGCAAAGGCAACAGGCGCTCTTCACTGCCGAGCCATCTCTCCAGCCCCATGAATGTTTATTCTTTTAAAACCGAAGCTCTGAATGGAAAAACCTAGCAATTCATAATTCTGTACCAAGTCCCCCTAAAATATAAGTGAATGAAAAAAAAAGATATAAAAAAGAAAAGTTATGACTGCTCCTAGGTATGGAGGAGAAAGTCATTATAGATTGTGGGAGAACATAGCCCGACAGAGGACTCTCTGGAAGAGTGGACATGAACCTGAGCTATAAGAGGAGAGATGGGGAAAGAGGGAAGAGGAAAGGGGGCCAGGAGAACCAGGGGCAGCAGCCAGGAGGTACAAAGATATAAAGAAAGCAGGCAACCAAAATAGGTGGATTATATAGAAAGGAGCAACCCAGCCCCCCACCCCCACCCCCGGCACCGGAAAATTCAAGGTAGGTAGCAGGGAATGCCCGCAGGATGCTCCTGTGACAGGTAGGAACTGAGGGATGCAGGAGAACCTGGTGGCCAGGTCCACTTTGATATGTTAAATAGGCACCTCAGCCATTTGCCCCAGATTTGAAACCTAACAATAAGCATATATTTCTTTCTATTATAACACACACACACACACACTTCCTTCAAATATAAAGAAAAAAATGACAATTTCAAATAAAACAGAGCTAGGAGAGCCCAGCACCAGCAGACCTCCACTCTAAGAAGTATTTTAGGCATTTCTTCGAGCTGAAGGAAACAACAGAGTAAGAGCAGATCCCCTAGGACCAGAAATGGTATCTCTGCTGGCTATAAATGTGTGTTCTCTTCCAACTGTTACTTTTAATTCTTTTAACGTGTATCACAATTTATCACAAACATTTATAGTATTCTATTTCGGGGTTTATAAAATGTAATACTTGTCAAAATACAACATAAAACGTGAAGGAAGTTAAAGTTAATGTGAATGTTTACATTTCAAGTGAAAAAAATGAATACCAAACAAAGAAACTCTTAAGGGTTCATATTCAGGGCTAGAGAGACGGCTCAGGGGTAAAGGGTGCTTGCTCCTCTTGCAGAGGACCCAGGTGCGGATTGCAGCACCTACTTTGAGCAGCTACAGGAGCTCTGACCTCCACAGGCGTCTGCACTCATGCGGCATGCATACACACATACACGTAAAATAAAAGTCCACCTAGGGCACACACTGAACGAGGGCAGCCATTTAGAAATAATATAAAGTTGTATGAAAAAAATCAACACAGAAATCAAAGTATTCTGGAAATTATTAAGTTATTCCCCAAAGACAGCAAAGGAGGAGAAAGAAGAGAAGGAGGAGGAAGGGGAAAAAAAAAACCACAGGACGTCACCAACAGAAAGCAAAGCAAAGTGTGGGTCAAATGCAGACTTATCAGTAATGATGTAGGTGCCAAGGTGAAGGGGTACAGGTTGTTTAAATGAGTGTTCAGAGGAAGGCAAGGCCAGCCATGCTGTGGAGAAAGAGCGAGGCAGGGATTTACATCCTCACCACTCTTACCCACCCGTGTGAGAGGCCCTCAGGACAGCAGTACAGCAAGGAAAACAAACAAATGCATTAGCATTGGCAGAGAAGATCGAAACTCCCTGCTAGCTAATGATATGATTGTTTGTACAGCGAGCCCTAGGGGAGCTGCCGAACGGTTATAATAACTAATGAATGAATTTAGCTGAGTTTCAAGATAGAAAGCTAATACACAGAATTAATTACATTTATATCAGCAAACAGTTGGGAAATGAAATAGAAAAAAAATTCCATTTACGATGGTGCCTCTGCATCTATAAATCACTGAGCTATTTATCTCACAAAACATGTCCAAGGTTTCTTCTATGCTTAAGATTAAAAATTAATGGAATTATAGAAAATCTAAGTAGATAGAAAGATATATCACATTTAAGCATTAAAAGACTAGAATTCTGAGAGAAATAGTCTGCCCCAGGGAAGAGCACCAGGTGGTTGTCCAACACCGAATAAAAACCCAATACCCCGTAAACATATACATACAAGCAACATACAGCTGAACATATTGGACTTACATATTTAAGAATTTGAATGTAACAATAATTAATGAAAAAAAAGAGTCCATTTGGAAAAGAGCAAGGAGGGGCATACAGAAGGGTTTTGAGGGAGAAAAGGAAAAGGAGGATAATTTAATTATATTATAATCTCAAAAATACAGGAAATTATTTAAAAAAAAAACAAGAAATGGAAAACCTGATAACATTAATCCTCAAATTCTCTCCAAAGTGTCGTACATAGTTACCACAATAGCAACAAAATTACCAGTGCTATTTTAAAGATTACAAATTGGCAAGATGATTCTAGAGTTTATTTAGAAATACAAAGGACCTCTTCAAAAAAAAGCAATTTTTATAAAGATAATAGAGACCGCTTGGGACAAATAAAACAAATGGGTTCTTTGATTAGGAAAGATTGACTTTTTTGGTTTGGTCCTCGGAGGAGAGGGAGCCAGCTCTGAAATGCATGAAGGGAATCTGAATGTTTGGGAGATTTATTCCTTCATCAGGATAAATTTGACAGCAATCATGGCGGCTCCTCCCTGTATCAGCTTCCTCCTCCCCTCTCAGTTCTTATAGTCCTGCTCTTCCTTACTTTCCACTCCTCTGGGTTGACTTAGATGCACAGTGAGGAGATCTTGGAGATGGCAAAGTCCTAGTTTTAGCTTTGTGCTCATGTTTTTTCCGTGTCATTCGGGTGGAGGAGGCTGCCCCGCTTTTAGCTGTGGAGTAGACTCTCCTTATAGGTAGTTGGTGGATGGGTGGGCATGGGTCCCATCTGAGCTGACCACAGAGTCCTTAAAGGAAGGTTCCTGAATATAATCAATCTCCCATTCCTGTGTGGAATCGCCTTGCTATCGTGTCATTAAAGTTTAGACTTTGAACTCATTCTAATTTGTGCCTTGCCTTGGAAAGTCCAGCTAAGAGCCATGGTCTGGCCTCAAGTCAGTGTCAAAGGAAAGACACAGTCATTCTTCAATGTTTTAACAGAAGGGTTTAGTGACCTGTGTACTCAGCCTTCTGAAGCCATCTCAGGCCACAAATCAAACTGAATACTTCAGTGAGCCCTGTTGTAAGTGTGACTTATTTCCCCTGTCATAAGTATGACTTATTTCCCCAGTCTCTTTGCGTGCTCTCTAACAAATAAGCAGAATTTGACTCTCTTGTCTCATTTACAATTGCAGTATGTTCTATTAATCTAGGGTTTTCAAACAATGCTGTAATTCCATCCTTCAATTATTTTGCTGTTGTTTTAATGCTGTCTCACTCTAATTTCTAAGCCTGTAATAACTCTGTAATAATTGGGACAGTGACATGGAGAGCTGTCAAAGCACACGACTGTGTGAATATCTCCTTGACAAAGTGGAATATTGCAGTCTGCCAAGTGTATGTCAAAGTCATGAGGCAGCGTGAAGGTTACCGTAGTCGTGGTCTGGCTAAAATCTAAATTAAGTGGTGGGGGGACTCTCCCTGGTGTGAGGTGTCAAGGAATCTCTGAGGGAATGTGTAATGAGCAGATAACATCCCGAGGGAATTTATATTGTTGACATGGGGGTAGCCATGTCAAGGACCAGGGCTCTGTGGGAAACTGGTGAAGCTTTTCCCCAGGTCAGGCTCAGAGACACAAAGCCTTCTTCTGGTTCAAGTACTAGTATTGCCAATGACTGACCAGTGTGGCAGCTTTGGCTCCCTCTTTCCACATGTCCACAGCCTGAGACTGTTGCCTACAGAGACCTCCTACAGGGACTAGCTAACTCCTCCCTGCACATAATAACCAAGCCATGGTTCCAGTGTGATGCATAGCTGATGCCACCCCCGGCTTTTCTGTGTGTTTGTCTGTGTGCCTGTGCATGTTTTCATTCCCTTGCCACACCTACTTAGGATTCCATGACCAAGCCACATGGAACCTGCCACCCTGGATGCTTCCTCAAATGATGGGAGATGAGAAAAATGCTGTCCAGTTTCTTTAGGGGTAACATATTAGGTCTGAACCAAACCAAAGACCAAGAGAAATTTCAAATGAGTTTAAAATTAGAGTAGAGGCCTTCTGACATGGCAGAGAGTATGTAGCCAAGCTGGAACAAAGATGATAGGAAGACTGAAGGACCCGGTCCTCCTTCAGGTACTGGAGCAGGTATGGTGTGTGTGTGTGTGTGTTTATATGTGCATTCTAATTTTTTAATGCTATTTTATGAGTGTTTTGCCTGAGTGTATGTATGTGCACCATATGCATGCCTGACGCTCTTGGAGATCAGAAGATGACATCAGATCCTCTGGGCCTAGAGTTAAGATGGTTAGGATGATTCCCACCACATGGATGCTGGGAATCAAACCCAGGTCCTCTGGAAGAGAAATAAGTGCTCTCAATTGCTAAGCCAACACTCCAGCCCACATTTCCATTTATTTTAATTTTATGTGTTTGAATGTTTTGCTCACAGGTATGTATGTATACTAGATGTGTGTCTGGTGCCATGGGAGGCAGGAAGAAAGCACTGGGTCTCCCGGAACTGAAGGTACAGTTGTGAACCACCTGTGAGTGCTGGGAGCTAAAACTGAATCTTTTGGTAGAACAGCAAGTGCTCTTAACTGCTGAGCTGTCTCTCCAGCTCCAATGGATTAGGTATTTTTAAAGCACTATTGAAAATACTCATTTTGTCCTGAGCTTTAAGAGTTTATTACAAGTACTCAGTAATCGTTTGTTCTGTGAACAAGTGAAATCTCACGAGAAGTTCATGCCCACCTTCCCTCTCTTTGGCAACCTGAGCGAGTGGAGATCTGTCAGCTGAGTGTCCCCTCCTGGCACGGGAAAGCCTCTGAGCCCATTCCAACCACTGCAGCTAGAGCCATGACTCCTGCTCCAAGACGTCTCACCTTACTTCCGACAACTCCAGACGCCCTGTGCCAGCAGTGGAGGATGGCCCTGCCACCAAGACAAGCCTCCGTGCCCTTCAGACGAGTGAAGCTGTGCCCACTTAAGATGGCACCCAGCAAGAAGCCAGTGGGACTTGACTTCGTGCAAGACCTCTGACTGGTTCCCTCGATCAGGTCTATGATTAGTGGGGCTGCCAAGGGTCAGCAGTGGCCATCCCTCCAGAAAACACTTGGAAAAGAGGAAGGCAGGAGTCCCACATTCCAGGAGTGCGGTGTGCAGGAAACCCTCCTGGAGTCATTGACATCTTCCCTCTGTCAGAGACTCCCTCTCTCTTGTTTTCAGCTGTCACTTGGTCTTACTAACTCCAGGAAGCCTTCCTTCACTCCATCACTACCTCTCCGACAGGCTGGATTAAATTCCTTGTTCAGCACTCCTGCTGCGCCCTCTGTTTCTCCCTTGTAATGATCACCACACCTGTAATTACCTGTTGAAAGATGTCAGTTTGCATTCCCCTCAGGACCATAAGCATCAACAAGCTGAGGACTGTCTCAGGTACCGCTTGAGAGACTGACGACAATACGCCACACAGAATAGGTGTAGACCAGACACTTGTAAAATCAAGTTGATCATTTGGGGGAGGAATAGTGTTATGGTTTGAATAGGTTACCTCCAAAATTCAAGTGTTGAGTCTTCATTGGCGAGATGATAGAATTAAGATACATGGCCTTTAGGAGACGGTTCAAGCCACAGTGGCTTCTTACCTCATGGATAGGACTAAGATCCTAAAGCCTTCGCATGGGTTTGACTGTCTTGTCCTTCTACCATTGGCCATGTGATAACATGGAGTATCTCTCATCCAGAGGGTGAAGCAGAGAACAGTCACTCCCAGACAACTGAACCTGCCAGTCCATTAGCCTTGGACTTCTCAGCCTCTATAATTGTGAGAAATTAATGTGTGTGTTGCTCAAGTATGATGTATATACAAGTGTGTGTGTGCTGGTACATACACCTATGCACATCAGAAGCCACAGGAGAATGCTGGGTATCCTTCTCTATAATTCTCTGTCTTATTCCCTTGAGACGGAGTCTCTTACTAACCCCAGAACTAGGCTGGTGATCTGTGAGCCCCTGTGATCCTCCTGGCTCTTCCTGGAAGAACTGCCTCCCTCCTCCCCTGGAATCCTCACCCCCACAAACTGGGCTTACAGGAATGTGTGTAACCATGCTCACGTTTCCATGTCGGTTTAGGAGATATGAACTCATGTCCTTAGGCTTGTGCACCGAATGCTCTTACCTGCGGAGCCGATGCTCCAGTTCGAGAGACGCTTTTGTTCTTTACAGAGCACCTGGTCTCTGAAACTGTGTTATAGCAACACAAACAGCCTAGACAGGGTTGACAGAGCACAGAGGATGTGGGACCCAGGGGCAGCGCTGTGTGGTCGTACAGTGGTGGATGGATGTTATTATAAATTCTTCTAAATGTGTAGAAAATAGAATGCAAGGAGTGAGCCCTAATGGACTCTGGGTGACAACTGTGTGCCAGGGTAAGGTCGTTCTTTGCAACAAGTCTGCCACTCTGGTTGAGGGTGCTGGTAATGAGGGAGCTATGCTTACGTGGGGGCTGGCTGGCAGTATGTGGAAAATCGTTCTACCGTCAGCATCAGCTCAGTTTCACAGCAAACCTAAAATTTCTTTTAAAAAATCACTAATTAAGAGTCAAATTTGCAACCCCTAGTCTCACAGACAAGGCATCGGATAGCCAAGGAAATCACGCAACTCTGAGGGGCCACGTAGGTTGACTGGCAAGATGGGGTATGTATGCGGTTTGCTGAGATCCCACCACTCTCCTGAAGGAGCTGTGTTGGCTCCCACCAACTGTCCCTGAGCAGAAAACCCAGCCCAGAGAAGCAGTTGAAGCAGAGGTTCACTGGTGCTCTGCCTCACTCACCATCTTATTTGGTGTCTTTTCTGATACTGCTTCATAAAAAAAACTCAGACCCTAGCCAAAGAGCCAGGCTGACAGTTAGTTCAAGGGTGTTTGGGGAAGCTGGGGAGCTCAGCACATATTCCCAGCACCCTAAGTGCTGGCTCCGGGTTTTGCGTATGATGGAATACAGAGTGCAGAATCGCCATAGGGAAGATTTAGTGAGTCTGACTTTCATGAAAAATGATTACTGTTATCAATTTTATATAATTGCTTACACTGGTTTGTTGAGGTTGCTATCCAATTTTATTTATGATGTGCTTTAAATAACACCCAGAAAATAAAAGGCTTGTTTTAATTTATTCACAGGTTGTTCCTGATAGCAGTTCCAGACCAACAAGCAATAAATATGGCTGCTGCTGGGCCTGGCTTTGGGCGCAGGACCAACCACTACCCCTCGTTCTTCTTCCTGCAGAAAAGGATAAATTCAGGTCTTTACCGGCAGAATACCACTCTGATTATCTCTCTCTTTGATAAATCACTGTTCTTTTGGACACAATCTAAAGGAGAAATTGAGTTTAAAGATTTTGCAAAGAAAAATGAGGAAAACAGAATAGAAAGAAAGTAGGTTTAAATATTCTTTGAAAGATTTATTTGAGCTGAGCGGTGGTGGTGCATGCTTTTAATCCCAGCACTAGCAGGCAGAGGCAAGTGGATCACTGAGTTCAAGCTCAGCCTGGTCTACAGAGTGAGTTCTAGCATAGCCAAGGATACACAGAGAAACCCTGTCTCTAAAACTAAACAAACAAACAGAAAAGATTTCTTTGTATCTGTCTGTCTGTATGCACATTTGTGTATTTATGGCAGGCATATGTGGGTGCTCACAGAAGCCGAAGAGGGAATGTGATTCCCAGGAGCAGGAGTTACAAGCAATTGTAAGCCACCCAATTTGGATTCTGGGAAACAAACTTGGATCCTCTGGAAGAGTAGCAGGTGTTTGTTTTTATTTACTTTACATCCCAATTGTAGCCCCATCCTGACTCTCCTCCTACTCCCATCCTCCCTTTCCCCTAACCCTCCTCAACTCCTCAGAACAGGGAAGCCTCCCTCCCCAGCAACCACCCAGCAACCCACTCCAGCACATCAAGTAGTTTCAGGACTGAACACATCCTCTTCCACTGAGCTAGGGCAAGGAACCTCCCTAGAGAGAAAAGCAGGCAACAGAGACCATGTAAGAGGCAGGCCCTGCTCCCCTTGTTAGGGAACCCACATCCTAAGGTGCCTATCGGCTACATATGTGTAGAGGGCTTAGGTCCAGTCCATGCGTGGTCCTTGGTTAGTGGTAGGTGTTTTTCACTTCTGAGATTCTCCAGGCACAAGAAAGTAGCCTGAGAACCACACACAGCTCTTTGTAACCCCAGGTCTCCTGCTTAACTCATTGCATTTCAGACTGCTTCTGGAAGAGGCGGTATCCAATTTGGAGAAGAGTTTTGAGAGTTACATGGGACCCTGGGACCCTGTGGGCCCTCCAGTAGCGAGTCTTCACTAAAGGGTGGTTGATTAATATTATTAGAAGGTGGAAGATGGATTAAGAACGGCTCCCCTCCTCAAGATCCTGAGCCAAAGGGACTCCGGGGGAGAATGGGTGCCTCCTTACAGTCCCATGAGAGAGCAGCAGCTTATGATATGAGCTGAGGCTGGGCACATTCTATCATATGGCCATATCCTCAAAGACCATAGCTGAGAGTCCGCATGGGCCCCTGACTCAAGGGCAATCCATCTGTAGGTATTCTATGTGATGGCTTAGCTCAAAGGTTAGCCCAAACTGATAGGTGAGTGCATAGACGCTCTTTGAATCGTCCATAAGAACCAGCAGGAAGCAAATATCCAAAGAGGAGCAGAAGTGTGCACTCACACAAACACACACCACACTCATACACCACACCACACACACACACACACACACACACACACCACTCACATACCACATTCACACATACCACACAACGTATACACACACACACGGTCTCTCTTTCACACACACACACACACACACACACACACACACACACACACACACACACACACACCTACATTTGTTGTGGCAAAAGCGAGAGCGGCACACCAGAGCACTAGAGAGCTCGTGAAAGACTGCACAGGTGCTTCATAATACACAGGGATTTCATAAAGGATCTCTTGGACCTGACCTCTCTGGGACAGAGTTATGTTCCAGGGTCCCCGGGGCAGGCCATATGGACTCCTTTTCTCTGTCACCGTGCCTGGCTCACAGCATAGTCTTACTGTGCAGGCCTCTAAGACTGTTTTAAAATTCCTCACAGAGAATAATCTGAGGTTTGGAAATACGAAATTAGATACCTGGTCATTCTTAGAAATAACAAAAATCGGAAATAATTTTCAAAAACTTCTAACCTTCTTTATGCGTATTACTTACTATTATGGTCATCTGTAATTTTTGTTTGATAAATATTGCGCGTGGTAACATTTATAAGGTATTGACATTTTGGAAGTAATGGTTTAAAAGCCAAACTAAAGCAAATATTTAAATACTGGAAATCACGAATGAACACCAGTGGCAGATATAAATAATGTAGCGTAGGATCCAGCCTGGTTGAAGCATCTGCCAAATTCACCTATGGGAATCTGCCCGTTTAATATGTTTGTTTCTCAAACGTGTTCAACCTTACTGGTAGGTGATGTTTACTCCTCATCCGCACATATTTCTATCACTGTGTTCAGAAGAATGAATCAGCAGAAGAAGGTGCAGGCACGCACGATTCTGGTGAGGCAATGGGCGCAAGCAAAGGCTAGCAGGGGGACTGTGGCCGTGGGTGTCCTACGCTTCTGTCCTTGCTCTTAGCACACTGACGTGAGCCCTCAGCTCCACACCAGAGTGCCTTTGCCCTTGCTTCGGACTTGCTCTTGGTGGGCAGCCCGTGCTAATATCTTCAATTCTTATAGAAGAATGATAGAATTAGCTTCTGTTTTCTCAGTTTCTTGACTTTTCTGAAAAACTGTAGAAAAGGAATTTCTTTATGGAATATTGAGCATGTTGTTAATTAATCATAGTTACGATTAAAGAAACAGGTATGTGGAATCCTAAATCCTGGGACAGAAGTCTGGTGATCTGGCTAGCTACTTAAAATTGCTTAATTTTGGCTGGAGTTTGAGGATGGGTGCAGGTTATGCTTGCTTCTCTGTTTTGTGTTGTTTGAGACAGGGTCTTGCAATGTGGTCTAGACTGGCCTTGGGCTGAAGCTCTTCCTGCCTTGGGCTCCTGAGTGCTGGAAGTCTAGGCATCGTACCACTACCCGACCAACATTAGTTTTCTAACAAGTAAATTTAACCTCATTGTTTCAAAGTTAAATATGTTAGTTTGGGGTTACGTATTGTTATCATATAGGTTACTAATTAACAAAGCAACAGTTTTCTTTAACCCTGCCAGCTTCCAAAATAATGGACACAGAAAGTCTATAATTTATTTTTAAGATATAGATACTATCATGGGCAGATTCTGAGCTATTGTAACCCTACTATCCTTAAAACCCACATAAAGGCCAATCACTTGCCGATCTGATGATTCCCAGGGGGATTTTGCTCTATCAGTCTGTCCTAATGACCATAAAACTGTGGCAACTTCTTTCTCTCTGGCTTCCTTTCCTCCTGCCACATCTTCTGCTCCCTCTCTCCCGTCATCCTCCTGGGAACCGAAACTGCCTGCCTCTCTCCTACCCAATCATAGGCGTCAGCACCTTTATTAGCCTATCAGGGATAATTGGGAAACTTTCCTTGTCATCACATGGTCATGGGAGATAGTTCAACATTTATGACAATGCCTGAGACAGTAACCAGATCTTAGGGCGCTGAAGTCAGCATCTGAAAACAGGGCTCAAGACCCTCCTCCAACATCTCCCCACTTTAGTTCAATAAAACCCTCCTTTTTCTTTTCATTGTAAGAATAAGCTACATACAGTAAGAACAATTGTGAAAAAATCCGGAAAACCATATATAATAGTAACATGCATAGTGTTTAGCTTATTTGTATTTGTTTTAATAATACATTTAACTAAATATATTCAAAATATGTTACTGCACATGGTTCTCAGTATATAAATGACTAGTGAGATATTTATGGGTTTTGTGTTTGTGTTGTTTTGGTACCAAGTCATCAAAACCCACTATATATTTTATACTTACACTAATTTGGGTACCAAATTTTTACTGCAAGTATCTCATTTGCATTTAGATTTCGTGAAATTTATAGATATCTACAGAAAATCATATGTTCAAGTTGTTTTACATTAAAAATAAAAACCACTTTAAAGTTTCCCAGTAATAGACTATTGAAAAGCCATTTTTCTCTAACAATCATATTCACTTCAACAAAACAAGTTCATCTTTTTCTAAAGAATAAGAACAACTTTGAAGCAAAAAATATTGGCTTCAAAATTTTCTATTCAAGTTAAGTAAGTGGACCATAACCCCTCAACCAAATTGGTCTAAACATATGGCATAAGTTGAAAAGAAATCTTAAGTTTGCAAAAATCAACAAAACAGACTTCAATTTTTCTATTTTGAGACAAAGTCTCACTATGTAGCCCAGGCTGTCCTGGAACTCTCACTCTGTAGACCAGGCTGGTCTTGAACTCAGAGATCCACCGGCTTCTGCCTCTGGAGCACTGGGAATAAACTGCCCTTCCCAGCCACATTTTCTCTCCGTGCTCAGTGTCAATGAACTGCTGCTTGACTCAAGATATCCTGCATGCTTATTCACGCTAGAAGCATACCCCATCATCATTACTGACTTTCATTAGAAAGATTTTCAGTTCTAATGTACATCTTCATGCTTATCTAGGGAAGTCACAAATAGGTTTTTGCATTCTCGGAAATTTGAAATGACGCCCATTCCTGTGCAGTATGATAGCGCCATATTTTCTCGTTGATTATTTAATAAGTATTTTTGTGTTTCTGGGCATATTTATTTAATTTTTTATATTTTAATTAACTAGCTAATTATTTTTTTAAAGAGAGATAGCTTTAGCTGGCCTGTACTTACTATTCGGATCAGGATAGCCTCAAACTGTGACCGTCTTCCTGCCTGAGCTTCTCAAGTGCTGGGATTAAAAATGCACACCATCATGCCTGATCAAGACAATCCTTAATTAGAGTTAATGCAATCAATCTTTGTAAAAATCTGGTACAATCAATGTACACTGACAAAGACCTCAGGACCAATGAATTTTTTTTTCTTCTTCTTCAACATTTCCATAAACTGGGAATAATTCACACTTATGTGTACTGAATGAAGACCTAAGACACTTGATAAGGACTCTCATTTAGAAAGCTAAGCAATGCTCATATGCTCAAATGGAATTAGAATTCCAATCATGATTAAAATCTAGATTTTACTCTAACATAACCAGCCCCTCTGCCATGATGGGTAAAATTCTTACATGATAGCTATCAAAAATTGAAGTTTTTTTTTTTCCTATGAGGCAAGTTTGACCTTATAGCCTGTGAAAAGGCAATTCTTTGTAAATTTGGAACTTTAAAAATGAGTTTGCTAAGAAAATTAAAAAAAAATAACTGAAAAAAATGAGCGTACTTATTTGTATGAGTGTTTGTATATATGACGTGCTATGTGCCTTGTGCTTACAAAGTCCGGAGGACGGCATTACATCCCTTGGAACAGGAGTTACAGATGGTTGTGAGCTGCCATGTGCGTGCCAGGAACCAAGCCCGGATCCTCTGTAAGAACAAGTACTCTTAATTGCTGAGACATCTCTCCAGGCCCTAAGTTTGAAACTTTTGAGGTGAAATGTACAGAAAATTAATTGAATTATGTCTTTTATATTCTACCACGCCTCTAAGTTAGAGACAATATTTGTTAAGAACTGGAAAGCTGCAATTCTAATATCCTAGTATAAAAGAGCACAGATTTCCCCTTATTTTCATTTTCTTGTTTGTTTATTTATTTATTTATTTTAGTCCCCTTTGTCTTCTTGGTCCCCAGCTAACTGATGGTACCCACCCACATTGGAGAGCAGACACCCCCAATCAACCGTCTCATTCACATACCAGTCTTGAGAAGCACCATCCTAGCTTCACCCAAAATAATACTTTGTCAGTGTGCAGGCAACCTTCGTCAGTTTGGCACAAACCTAGACATAACTTGGAAAAAGAATCTCAGTTGAAAAAGCATGTCTGTCAGATTGGCCTGTAAGTAAGTCTTAGGGCATTTTGCTTGATTAATGGTTGATGTGGGAGGTTGTTGTGGGAGGTTGATGTGGGAGGTTCATGTGGGAGGTTCATGTGGGTGGTGCCACATTGGGGCAGGTGGTCCTGGGAGAACAAGGACAGGAGCTGAATCCCAGCACAACAAACAAGTTAGTAAGCTGTGCTCCTCTCTTCTGCGGTCTCTGCCTCAGCTGCTGCCTCGGGTTCCTGCCCAGCTTGAGTTCCTGCCTTGGCTTCCCTTGGTGATTCACTGTGATCTTCCCTCGTGATTGACTGTGGAGTGTGTAAGCCAAATAAACCTCTTCCTCCCCAAGTTGCTTTGAAACATGGTGTTTCTCACAACAATGGGAACTTAATTAATGCAGCCAAGCATTCCTTAATCCAGTCAATTGACACCAAACTAACCATCACACTATTCCATCCCCCAAAACTTGTAGTTTGTTGGGGTTTTTTTTCTGTCCCCATTGTTCTGAAATTCCACAGCAATATGCCTCACTTGAGCCTGGTTTGATTCATTTTCATGGGCATTTTAATGGAGACCAGTGATCTAGACATTTGTATTTATCAATTCTAAGAAAAGTTCTTAAAAGTTTTCCTTTGATATTTTCTTTACTTTGTCTTCTTTCAGAAACTCCTATGGTCTGGGTAGTAGGTCTCACAGCTTGATTTCTATCTTCACAAGATGTGTATATTTCTTAGCTGGCTGAGGTGTGCATACCTTTCATCCTAGCACTTGCAAGGTAGAGGCAGAGAGTTTGAGACCAGCCTAGTCTTCCAGGCCAGCTGGGGATACATGTATAGTAAGACTCTGTCTCAAAAAATGTCTTATGCATATATATATAATATTTTATATAGATGTATTCTTCCTTATTTTTAATCTCTAGTTTTTGACTCTACTATCCAACAGATTTTTTTCCCTCAGCTTTCTAATCTTTCTGTTAAGTCTTTCATTTCTGCTTTCATGGTCTTGAGTCACAGGGTTTTGATACTGTTTTATGGGCTCCTGGCTCTGTTTCACAGTTGCTATGAGGATACTAAAAACAGTTTTCTATTTGTCTCTTCCATATAGTTCTTCCTTTCTTTCTATTTGTTGTGGACTGTTGAACTAGGGGCTTCCTGCCACTACCTGGTGAGCCTTTGCTCTTAACATATCTATAAAAGAGGGTCCTTTATGGCTTGAACATGTTCCCCAATCATCACATGTGTTGATGGAACAAGAAAGCCCTCACTTCATGCCAGTACCATAGTCATGGGTGTGTCAGCATCTGGAACAACAAGCCCAGCGAACTTGCTTTGCTTTGTTTTAAAACCAATTATCCAGCCTATGGTATGAGTTTACCTTGGTGGAAAAGAACAATTAACTGTAAGCTTAGGAAACAAGGACTTCGTCTATGGTGTTTTCCATCACAAGGCCAGAGAGTGCATATATCAATATATTTTCATATTTTTCTCTTTAGTTGTTCCATTGCCTCAGAAAGCACTATTCACCTCCTGCCTGAATGATATCCCTATGGGATTTCCTGGACTCAAGGAACTGGGTGGAGAAGAAAGTCAGTAAATCCAACCTGTACCTTGACAATTTTCACTTTGTTGCTCTTTTCTGCCTTTGACCTTCCTGGTGTTCTCCCGGTGCAGACTTGCTTCTCTAGTTTATTGGGAGTCAGCCTCTAGGTTTTGGCAGAAGGTGGTACTGCTGTGTGGAGTGAGGGACCAATCTGAGGTCCATCCATTTACATACGATTTTTAACCACCCTTCCCATTCTAGCCCTCCCTCATCTTCGCTGGCAGAGCTACCTAGTGTCATCATTTCTTGGTCTTCTGAGCATCCTTTAGCATAAAGCCAGGCTACTCTTGGTTTCCCCAGTGACTGTCTCTAAGCTCAGCTTTCTCAAGTTTGCCCACGACTCGTCCATCTGACTTCCCACCTCTGGAACGTTGCTGGTGTGTCCCGTCCCTCTCTTTGTCCTTATGTCACTATACCTTTTACATTTATTTCTGTTTGTTACTTCAAAAGACTTGTTTATTTTATGTGTGTTGGTGTTCTGCCTCCATGAATGTCAGTGACCCATGGGCATGCATCTTCAGACACCGGAAGGCATCGGATTCTCTGAAGTTACAAAGGGTTGTGAGCCACCATGTGGGAACTGGAATTGAACTCTGCAAGAACAATAAGTACTCTTAACCGCTGAACCATCTCTTCAATCCTTGTATTTCTTTTCATTTTTAAGTAATATTTTGGGATGGAGAGAAGATTAATACATATATTCAAGTCATCATTTTAACCTGAAGTCATGATCATATTTCATTTTAAAATATTTCAACAAATACTTCTAAATAGAAATCTTCTCTGTTGTATTTAGAATAATATTTGGTTATCAAGGCCATACTTCACAATCTTTATAAACTGTTATTTTATGGCAAGCAAGGTGACCTTTCAGGTGACAGAGACAATTCATCATCAGGACAACAGGGTTTGATCTTATTGCAAAATCTCAAGTTCAGGTCTTTTTAAAGATTTTTTTTTCTTTCCACAGAATAGTAAAGTTTGCTATCTGGATGAAGAAATGGTATTTTTCTCAGAAATACCACTGGGAAAAAATTTGGTGGATGTCTGTAGGGGTCAGAGCTGGTCAGCTTTCCAGCAGGATCCAAATTATCCACCAGTTGCTTTAGGAAAAAGAGAGTGACTTGGGGTCAACAAAAGGACTGGCTTCATGTCTCCTAACTCTCTCTCTCTCTCTCTCTCTCTCTCTCTCTCTCACTCTCTCTCTCTCTCTCTCTGTGTGTGTGTGTGTGTGTGTGTGTGTGTGTGTGTGTGTGTGTGAAACCCCATATGCAAGCCCAACCGCTGAGCAACACCCGAACCCTTGCCAGGAGCCTTTGGACCAAGTTTTCTTGCTTCTAAAGAGAGAGGCACGCATATGAAAAGAGACATCTGTCAGTGCCCTCGGTACTGTTGTTTCTGGATGTCCTGCCCAGGGCTGTGGCAGCCATCTGGCAGGCGGTCTTAGGATCCCAACAGGAATGCAACAGCCAAGGCAAAGAATGAAAAAAAAAAAAAAACAAAAAACAAAAACCTGTGATCCTGAGGACTTTCTTGAGCCATCGACTGGCCTGATCTTGGGCTTTGCCTTGCTGTGAACTCCAGTTATGGATGGTGATGTTTGTCCTTGTTTCTGAGCCAGTTCAAGCCAGGGGTCCTGCATTGTTTGCTGCTGAACCCAGCTCCATGTGCTGTCAGAGTACAAGTCACGTTCCCAGGCAGGAATGCATTCGTTTCCTCAAAAAGTATGCAGAACTGCTGATTTACAGTCTCCATTCAGACCATGAAAACAGGTTCAAGAAGAATGTGTTTAATATCTGTGCAGATAATGAATAAACACGTGACTTGCTCTTGGTTGGGCCTTTTGTGGGCATTTATTTCATTGTTCTGCATCTGCCTTTCCATCAGACAGGAGTCTGTCACGTTTCCCCATTTACTTGAATCTTAGTACTTGGAAAATAAAGCTGAAAATGGGAAGTGGTGAAATAAAGTCTCATCAGTAATCAGGATGAATGATGCTATTATTTTTAATTGCTTGTATCGGTTTTATTATTTTTTGGAGCTTATCCTTTTGATGGGATTTCTTTTCTGAAGAGGATTCTGAAAAGTATTAATTGAGTTTCAAGGCTATAAATTATTCCCTAGAAGAGAAAAAAAAATGTTCCTTAGAATGAACCAGATTTAGCAGAAAGTACCTGGTGCAGGAGTGATGTGTGATGGGCCAAAAACTGGGTGAAAAAAATGTTTTCAAAGTAGGCATCCTGCATGATGGGTAAGGGCACAGGCTTTGAGGGCTGAGGAGGTTCGAAGCCTCGTTTGACCACTGGTTAGGTGAGTTGCTGTGGATAAGTTACCTATGAAGCTAATGGCAATACCTACCTCACAAGCCTTGAGGGAGATTCAGGAGGATGCTGAGGATGTTTCTCCCATCCCTCCTCCCTCCAGCCCTCCCGCCCCCACAGCATCCGCTCGGACCATTTTCTCCTGGTCTCTTGGCCTCACTCTGAGCTTGGGTCTGTTTGTCCCTCCATTGTGGGAGTTCTCGGCTTCCACCTGGGATACCTGACCACTCTGAGGCCAGCTGCTGTTTGCTGCAATAATGCATTTATGTTCCATATTTATCCAAAGTTCTCCCGTCACTCAAACAAGCCTAAACAAAGGGGCCAGAGAAAGCAAGTCGTCTCTTCATATTAGTTATTTAGATGGAATGGGTTGGGTTGGGAGCCCCTGGAGGATTCAAGAAGTCCCCTTTGCAAAGAGTGTCTCTAGGCCCTGAACACAGAAGGATTCGGGGAGGTAAGACACACTGGCATGGCAAGAGGGGACTAGTGAGAGGGGAGGGGAGGACTTTGAGAACACAGAAGAGAGTTTTGAGTTCCTAGTAAACCATATGACAGGAATGAGGACATGGTTGTGCAGTGGAGAGGGTAGGTGTGTTACCAGCTTCCTGTCACTATAACAAATGCCCTGGAAAAATCAACTTAAAGAGAAGAAAGGTTTCTTTTGGCACACTGTTTCTGAGGCACACAGTCCATGGTCATTCCCCTGATTGCTCCAGGCCTGTGCTGAGGCAGAATATCATGACAGAAGTATATGGCCAAGGAAAATTGATTACTTCATGCTGTCCAGGAAGTAAGGAGGGGGCAGAGGTCACAGAACCCTTTGGAGAAATGCCCTCCCCCCAAAAAACCTAACTTCATTCTACCAGGCCCCACCTCCTAAAGGCACCATCATCTCCTCAGTTCAGCACAGCCTGGAAAGTCCTTAGCCAATGGGCTTTGGGGGACATTTAATGTTCAAACATAGTGAAAGGGGAATGGAGAGCACAAGGGAAGCGGCCACCTCCTTCCCTTCCCATAATATGGCACAATCAACGTGCATTGTGGCTGTAGCAGGCACGGGGTCTCCATCTTCATCCCGCCCCATCCATCTGCTCACTGCTGGACTCCGTGTCACAGAGAAGCTCACCTTTGCTGTGTGTGGGGTTGCTGTCCCCTCCCCATCACTCTGTTTGAATATCCTCGAGCAGCTACACAAAGCGTGGTGGCTGACGACCACAAATTCAGGACTGGAATCCTGAAGTTCCAGAATCATCGAACATACCTCTCCCCAGGGATGTCTTGTTTTCTTCCTGCCGGTATGAATGGAGAAGAGCTGGTCACCTTCAAGGCCTCGCTCGGTGACCATCTCCTAAAGGAAGGAAGGAGAGAGATAAAGAAGCGTAGCTGAACAGCTAGGCCCCTTCTCGCAGTCTTGCTCCGCACGCTCCTATCTCAACGTGAGATCATCAGACAGCAACTGCCTGGTGGAGACTGAGCACTCTGCTTCCTCCGCTTCTAACAGCGGCAGCCAGCAGACTCCGGCACACAGTGAAGAGCGATGCAGGTCTTCAGTTCATCGGGGGATATGGCTGTTTTGGGAGACCAGCCAGCCACTTCCTCAAAACGTGCTGTGGTGACTCATGACCAGCTTCCAGGAGAGAACCATCCAGAATCTATCGCCAACTTTTAACAATGGCAGTAACATCAGCACCTCCAGGGGAAAGGGAGGTGGTCCACCCAGCTGCATCCTACAGGAGTCTCCCTTCCTCTCAGGTGGGCAGCAGAGCAAGCGGGACGGGCTGAAGTGTGGGTGAAAGGTTGTCACTTCTTCTACAGTCAGAGAGAACCTATAAGTGTGCTGTCTCTAATGTGGCCTTCTGAGCCTTGGGCCTCCCGATAATGAAATGAGGCTATTGTGTCAAGCAATTCTTAAGTCTCTCCACAGCTCAGAAACACCTGAATGTTGAATCTTGCGGAGATCCTGCCGTACCCTGGAGGTGTTCCTAGCTCAGAACCATGATATAAACTTGGAAATTAAACCCACGGAGCCGTAAGCAGAGGGGTTATTCTTGCCTTTTTTCTATCAGCTGTAGTCAAAGTTGGCCTCATGTCTGGCCGCTGCCAGCTTAACTTCTCTTATTCACCATTCACACCTATTGGTTAGAAGTGTGGCAGATATTTGGGTTTCTAGAAGAGAGGGCCACACTAAACCTTCTCTTGATGTTGCCTTCATGTCCTAGACATCTCACAAGATACCATGTTTTAAAGATGGAAGAATGCAAAGATGGTTCAAAGAGCCAACAGCAGAACAGGTAGGATGTGATAGCAGTGTTTCTATCCTCTCTTCTAGCTCCCCTGGACACCCACGTCTCATTCTCAGTCTGATCAGGATAATGCAACTCTGTCATGTCCCACGCAGTCCTGCTTTCCTTCCTTGCTCTCTGCTTCACTGCCACCAGAAGGCTCGTCCTGCCCTCCCTGGCACCTGGATCTCTTTTCCTACTTGGAGGAAATTCTAGTCTCAGTCTGATGGGGGCCAGATATTTCCACACACACACACACACATACACACACACACACGTGCCTGGGGAATGGGCACTTAGCACTGATACAGGTCTGGTGCTTTGTATTCAGATGTTAATTTCTCCCCCTCCCCCAGATTCTTACTGTTCTACAAGCAAACCCTCACTTATACCAAAGTGATGCTGTGTAACTTTGCCTCCCAAATTATCCCTTATTGACTAAATAAAGCTACCTACATGCCTTGGTTGGGCAGAAACGAGGTAGGCAGAGCTAAGGTTCTTGGGCTTGGAAGACAGAGGATCTCAGGAGAGGAGAGGGAGAGGAGAGAGAGAGAAAAGGGGAGGGAGAAGAAGAAGAGAGTCACCATTGGTTGTCGTGGAGAGAAGCTCGTGGCTGGGAGGAATCTACTCTGAGGATTGGCATGGCTGGAGATAGAGCAGCCCAGAGGCAAAGCGTGAGCAAGGATTTATGGGATTATGGATGGGAAGTAGCCCAGATAGAAATGATTAGAGCAAATGACTTGGGATGCGGGACTGGGAGATAAAGGTTAGTTTAGGAGGTTAGCTTCTGCCCGGCGCCAGTGTGTAGGCATATTAAAAATCTTACCAGCTGTCTGTATTTTATTGATATGACAGCGGGTGAATAATAACTGCCAAAATAATTATAGGCTATTGATAGTAAACACTAATAGCCAATTTTCAACACCATAACACGGCATGGAAATTCAGGCAATACCCACTGGACTTCAGTGCCCAAGCGAGGCACAGAGGCTAAAGAGTGTTCGTGCAGCTGTGGAGGTTGGACGCTATGGCTGTTCTTTTGGAGTGGGAGGCACGGTCTTAGCATGTAGACCAGGCTAGCCTCACACTCACAGAGATCTACCTGTCCCTGTCTCCCATTGCTCGTCCAGAGGCACACACTGTTACCCCCACCCCATTATGGCTGAGGTTGTGGGGTGATCCTATTCCAGCCTCTCTTGGTTCCTGTGTTTGCTTTTCCAACCTTCCCACTGACCTGGTGTGACCTAATAATCACACAATAGGTAAACTCATTTTCTTCTTTGAGATCCAGAGTCGGAGTTCAATTGTTTGCAAGTAAACGCTGACTAGTGCCCTCCCATCCCCCAACTCCTCAGGTCAGTGGGCCAGGATTCTTCCTGATTGTCCCTGTAGTGTTCACACCTCTGGCCCTAAGGCCCAGTAGTCCTGCCTGATCTGTGGTCACTCATCCACATTCCTGCTGTTCTATTGGTGTGTCCTCTGGCCCCAGAAAGTTCTTCATCAGGACCATCTGCTTTGGTCAAACTTCAAAGTGCAGGAGCAGATAACCATCCAGTTTTCATGGTAGAGAAGGAAAATGGAGAAAACTAGAGAGCAGAAAGGCGCCGAGCAAATCTGAGAGGAGAGGGACGACAGAGGCGGATGTGTGACACAGGCGTGGCCCAAGTGCCCCTGCCACGGCCTCGGGAGACTGCAACCAGCTTCTCCACTCGTGCCCCTGATCCTAATACTTCTATGCTCACATCAATGAAAACATACTAATTACCCTTTAAATGTAAATAAATTGACTTAAGAAGATGCAGTTTTATCTTGCCTTTATGGCAGCCAAGTCCCCCCCCCCCCAAGGATGTGTTAATTGATTCTAAATCCAAAGCAGCCTGATGCGCTTGGGCAGTTTGCCCAGTGGGAGCAATGCCTCCTGTAAAGGAAAAGGCTTTCCACCGGCCGGTTTTCCACATTTTTATCTCCGTGGATGAGGTAAGCGCAATCATGGGCGGAGAAGGTCCATTAGCACCACATCCTTTACGCAGTTAGTAAATATTTATTGAGCGTCTATTTTATTCAAACAGTGTACAAAACGCTGCTGTGAAAGGCTGGACGACACAGCTTTGGCCCTGAGCACTCTGAAATGCCTGCTGGGGGCTTTCTAAAGTGTCATTGTCCTACCAGCCCCCTCCCCCACGAGATCTCACCAGAGCTGGCTTTCACAGGCAGCCAGGCCTATAGGAATCAAAACGTGGGGCACCGTTGAGCTTTGTAGAAACACTAAGTGATGGATTGAGGACAGTTACAAGAAGGGCCAGCTTGGCTGGACTTCCACCTCTTTAAGCTGTTCCTCCATGAAGACACAGCTCCATGGGAGGAACTGGCCTGAGAGTCTGTGGAGATGGTTCTAATAGGTCTCCTTGGTATCCTCATAGAGTGTTGCCGGACATAGCAAGTAAAAATACAAGATACTTCAATGAATTTGAGTTTTAAATAAACAGCACTTATATTTAGTGTACGTCCCCATTTAATAGTTGGGTCGTACTTATACTTAAAGCCACTAAACTGGGTGTCTGTGCTTTACCTAGCAACTCCAGAGAGTTACCCAGCATCCCAGTGGCTTCCACCTTGGTCTGAAGCAGCATCTATGCTGTATAGGTGCAGAAGCAGTGGGATCATTCTGAAGAGCATCCCAGAGGAGTCTGCCCAGAGCTACACTCCCCAGAAATGAAATTCAGTTCCACCAAGTGCCTTGGTATACTAACTACTTTTCTTGTTGTGATGAAACATCTGACAGACATGAGGGGTATGGGTGCAGGGGTGATGCCCTCTCCTCCCTCCCCTCTCTCCATGTGTGGCAGTCGGTAGAGCTGGTCACGAGAGAGGGAGAGCTGGCCCAGCCCCTCACAGGCTGCAGCTCTTGAGTGAATGGGTCCCATGCCTTGACTGGACAGCACAGTTGAGCTGGCTCTGGAGGCAGGGATGTGGGCAGGCCAGCTCTGAGGGCATCAGAGCAGGAGAGCTGACCCTGCCTCCTACTGATGACAGCACTGGGTAGCCTAGCCAGAATAGTGCAGGAGGGCTCTCCCTGGTGGTGCAGATAAAGGAGAACTGGAAGGCTGACCAGCTGTCCTACCACCCAGGCCCGGATCCAGGGCTCTGTCTGTGACAGGTTGGGATGTTTGAAAGGGCCAGCCCTGCTGATCCTAAGCTTCAGGATCTCCATGACCCAGGACAAGAGGCTAACTGGGAGGAGTTCTGAGGAGGATCCAATATTGATGGTGTCCCAGAAGCAGGAGATTGTGAATCAGACCAATGACTCATTACAATGACACTTGCAAGTCAAGATGTGTGGATATGGATATACTGTGGACACACTATGACATACTACAGCTTCCATGATGAGATGTTTTCTATACTTTTGCTGCTGGTGGTGGTTGTGGTGTTTGTGTGTGTTTGGGAGGAGGTTGCAAGGGCAAAGGGTAGATATGAGGGGACAGGGAAATGAGTGGTACCGGGGTGCATGATGTGAAACTCACAAAGAATCAATAAAATGTTTTTCAAAAATCCAACAGAAGAAACCAAAGCAAGGGCTTATTTTGGCTCACAGTTTGAGGAGAGAATCTACCAAGACAGGAAGCCATGGTGGCAGGAGTAGGAGATGGCTGGTCACAAATGTCTATTGTCAGGAAACATTGGGACATGACTGGTTGCTGGTACTCCACGGGGTTTCCTTGCTCCCCTTGTGTATTTAGCCTAACTACCCCAGCCCATGTGATGGGGCTACTTACACTCAGAGTAGACCTTCCCCAGCTTAAACCCCTCTAGACACACCCTCAGACGTGCCCAGAGGTGTGTCTCCTAGGTAACTCCAAACCCAGTCAAATTGACAGTAAAGATGAACCATCACTGAGATGGTGCCTCCTAAGGAGAATGCAGATAAAAAAGGCAAGGTTCCCCCACCCCCAGCGGGATCCAGAGGGCAGCAAAGGAAGAGTCAAATCAAGTCAAATCATTGTCATGCAGGTGGAAAATAAAAATAATTAGATGGCTAATGAAGACAGAGATGGTTCATTGGTGGGTGGGAGTTTTGCAGGTGTCCTGAGGGAGATGGCATTCATGATCTACAAGATTCATGACATGTATATAAAATGGTTTCTGTGTCCCCACACACATTTGGATATCATGGCAAAACTCCCAGCAGCCCTGGCAAATCAATTGCAATTGACTTCCCACATGAAACTTTTGTCCCATCTGTGACCTAGATGGGAGCCTAAAACTGTAATAGAAACATTTTGGAAAGAACATGCTGTTTGGGGCAATTGGTATTTATCCTATCATGCAAAGGTGTTTTCAGAGGTGTAGACGCTAGGGCTTATGGTGGACATAGAATGGAGTAGCCACTCCAAAGGTCTATCAGGGGTAGGGTAAGGGGGTTTCTGGAAAGCGGGCGTCCTTCCAAGGGCCTGCCTGGGCACAGTGGCTGCTCCTGACACTTGGTAGACACTGTGCTAATGGGAGAATGCCAATCACAGTCAGTATTTAGCCACCTAAATTTTGAACATCTCGCGTGAGCCTGCTTTACGCTTGCCTGCGTTGAATGGAGCCAAGGAAAGGCTTCTCGTTTGCTGCTTCTTCCTTCACAAGAGTGAAGGCTTTCCAGAATGCAAACATTCACGGCGCAGTAGCTAAACCCAGCCCTGATAACGCCCTGAAGGTGGCTGGAGAAGAAAGCCTTGCTTGGAGTGCCTATTTGCTGAGCAAAAAGCTAAGAAGACCTTCTCTGGACACTGGTGGAGGGGCTCTTTGGCGTGTGATAGTGCCATGGGAATGGCTCCAGAATCAGAAATGGAACCCAGGGACGCCCAACACTGGGGCTCTGGAGATGGAACGGCCGATGGTTAATTAATGCTCCAGCAAGTCAGACAGCCGGCTCCAGCCGCCTCCACTCTGGTCTGTTAGCAGGGTTAGGCTCCTCTTGCAGGCCAGGGCACAGTGTGGAGCTGTCAGGAAATGTTTTTGAGAAATTACAGTGACATTGCTAAGTGGGCACACACACCAGGAGCAGGCCAGCCTGCCTCCTCCCTCCTCCTGCTCTCAGGGAGCGATGCATGACAGTGCACTTGTGTGTCTGCAGGAACTGAATTAGAGCTGGATGCCAGATAGAGCTGGCCTGTAGCAAGACAGGCAGGAGGAGCACCCAGACACTCCTGGGTCCCCTGTCCCATGGCATCTGCTCCTTAGACTCTTCTGGATCCTGAGGGAAAGAAGGAGATGATAGCACTGAGGAGCTAAAGCCTGAGCTCTTGCCTTCTCGTCTCTTCCCTGAAGGGGGTCTACTCAGTTCTCCCAGTTTCTCCCCTCTGCCCCCCTGAATGCTATCCCCCTTTTTTGAGCCCACCATCCTTGCGATCTGGACCTCTTCATGTTTTCCTCTTCCCTGGCCCTCCATTAGGTCTAGCAAGCTACAGCTGTGTGAGACGTGACCTTGTTTTCATCAGACACTGTTGTCCACTGCAAGGGACCAACATTCTACACCCTCCCCCTCCCCTCTTCCCTCCCTACCAGGAGGCTTCACTGGAAACCACAGGAAGGGGTGTGGTTGCCCTGGCTGCCCAGCTGAAAGCTGGATTGGGGGAAATCAGGAAGTCCAGGCTCCCTTCCAAGGCAAATTGGAAAGATCCGCAGCAGCCAGGGCATTAGATAAACAAGAGCACCCAAATGCAAGAATAGCAGAGGATGTTTTATTTCTATGAAAAGTTCAAACTTTTGTTTTGAAGCATAAATCCTACCAATGAGGACAGATCCTTTTATTAGTTATTATAATGCAGGGGAAGAACCAAAGGCAGAGGTCAAGGAGTGAAAAAGTAAAGTCTCCCTTCATCTGACCCTGCAGTCACGCTTATCAGAGGTAAAGTGTGAACAGTGCCTGGGGCCAGTCAGGGTTCAGAAACTGAAACCATACATTCAGTGCGACTCAGAATAGTGTTTGGGAATGTGAGGGTGTGTGTGTGTGTGCGTGCGCGCGCGCACGCGCACACACACACACACACCTGTGTGAGGGTAAACCGGAGCCATAGTTTACTAACATGGACTCACCTGTGCTCATAGTCCAGCCCCATTCCTTCCGTACGCTAAGTCTAACAGCTTACTCAGTTTTCAGTTCCTCAACTGTATCAGTTATACACTAGGAAGTTTATGGGAAACTACCCATCTCTCCGTGCAGATTTCTGTTTTCCAGTCCGTGAAACATTTGTAAACCCACAAGGGATTAGCGTTCTGTGTGCCCGCGCCCATCAGCCCACTTCCTTCCAGAACTGATGGTGACTGTTGTAGGCCTCCAGCATATGAACCGCTGCGGAGTCTGGGATGCACACTGCTGTCCCTGGCAGCTAAGGAGATACAGACACTAAGGTGCGGAGACTCGTCTAAGGGCCTGGAAGCTGGAAGCTGGGGCTGGGTGGAAATACCGCCTGTGCTGCTTCTCCAGGCTCCAGGAGCTGGGCTCAACAGGGCGCTGAGCCTGTGAGAGCTGGGTTCAACAGGGCGCTGAGCCTGCGGCAGCTGGGCAGAGGAGGCTCCCACAGACCCTAGCATCTTCCCTGACTCCTTAGGATTCTGAGGTGGCCACAGGGACAGCAAGCCACCCTCTTGCCCAGGCCTTGGGAACCCATAAGCATGCTTAGTAAAGAAGTTCTTTTCCCTCTCCTCCCCCGTGAGATGGCACAGTCTCAATCCACATGTTTATTCGACAATTGTGTTTTAAAGGCTGTGTCACTTTTCCTGACAATGAATATGATGCCTATACTCAGTGTAGAAAACATATGTGAGCGGGAAATGAAACTCAACGGCACATAGAAATGTTCTAGGGTTTCTTGGAGTTCCCCCAAGTAGAGTAACCAGTAAAGCACAAGATCTTGAGCTGGGGACTCCCTTCAGGCCCTAGCTTCAAGCAACAACTTTAGGCCATCAAGCAAAGGAAACTCACCCCAATTCAAGGGCTGTTGGCAACAGTGCTGTTTAACCTGCATGCGACTTGTGTCGTTAGACAGCAGCAGGACTTCCTAGTTTTAAAGGCTTCTTCTTAATTTAAAAATCAAGTTGAAACCCCCTATCCTTTGGGTAGAATCCGGTGACGCTCTCAGAAACGTCGGCTTGATCTCTGCGTCTGAAAACGCCTCTGCCTCAGTCCTCTTTAAAGTTATTACGGGCAGATTCTGCTATCAAGAAGATAAGCTTGCTCTAGGGTTTCAGCAACTGCCACCGTGCGTCACAGAAGCCGCAGATCGGTAGAAAGACACAGGCAGGGAGGCCGTAGCTGCAGTGCCAGGCATTGAGTGTCAGGGTGGCCATGTGTGCTCAGTCTGTGGGAGTGGTCAGGACATACTGAGGTCACGTAGGGGGGAAAGAGGCTGAGGAGGCCACAGTTGTTCTACAGCCTGTTTGGCAGGAAGGAAAAAAACGATGGCAAGGAAAGAGGTTTGGCAAGGAGATAGGTGCAGCTGGGGTACAGGGCTGGGTGTCTTTGGGTGGTGTGGATGGTGAGGGCAGGAGGAAGAGGTCTGAGTCAGTGTGTTCAGGAGCTGTGTGCTGTTCCAGGGGCCGGGGGAGTTGTTTTGTAGATCCTAAAGTAAAGCAGATTGGTTCTGTCCAGGACTTTGCCCCTACCTTGCCCTGTATGAGGGCTAGTGGGCCCAACAACAGTGAGATGCAGACAGAAGGGCACAGCCTCACAACACCCAGTGGCAGGTACCTCCTTGCAGAGGAGGCTTGAGCGGTGGAGGAGGCAGGGCCATCTTATATCTCCTTTAGGGATTCTCTGGGAAGTTCTCATGTTTCTTTTAAGAAGTGTTATGTAGGTCTCCAGCCAAGACATTCAGGCATATTCACACACACACACACACACACACACACACACACACACACACACACTCACAGACAGGTACTGATTTACTGTTCCTTCCTAAGAGTTTAATATGGGACTGTGGAACATCAGAAGACACTACTTGGGTGACAAGGGCACTGGAGCAGGAAGTGACAACGAAGAGTGAGAAAGTGGAACCCTAAAGTGTGCTCTGACTTTCAGCTCTCAAGAGATTTTCTCCTCTCCAACTTGGGAACCATGAAAATGGCGAGTTTGATGCTTTGATGCTAATTGTTGGGAGTTTTCTGGGCGGGTCTTAACCATGTGGGTTTGTTCTGTTGAGGTGAAAAAGTTCTCATCAGCTGTAAGAGCCCTAGCAACCTCAGAGTCCCCAAATGGGTCACAGGGAGAGGGCTGTGCTGAGCTTCATTTCCCAGCCTCATGCCCGTACCTTCTGCCTCTTAGGAAGGGAGCCAGGAAGTCCTGGAGACAGCTGATCCTGTACTGTGAGGTGGTCTCAGGGCAGCTGGCCCCTGGCTGGGAGCTCCTTGACCTGCTGGAGCTGGGAGATGATGAAGGCTCTCCCCAGGGACAGACCTGCTGTGGGAGGGGACAGCCAGTGAGCTGGCAGTGCCTTTGTCTTGGCCTCTGTGGCTGGAAACAGCCCTGGACTCACTCTGTCCTAGCTGTTAATAGGCAGTGTGGTAACAGGTAGGGAGAGGGCAATGGTATTCACTCTTTAGCAAGCAAGAAAAGAGGAGGAGCCAATGATAGGGCAATTGCCCTTGTCTCTGCTTACTTCTGAGATCTCTAAAGTCATATTTATTCCTAGAACATTCAAAAGACACATAAGGGTGGAAGAAAAGGGGTCCTGCAGTGACCAGGCACTGGCCTCAGGCACCAGGTTTTCAGAGTAGCCAGACTCACCAGTTTAGACTTTTACGACTTTGTCAATACCCTGTTAGCCCCCCTGTCCACCTTCTGCCCAGTCTTAGGAAGCTGAGAGGAGGCATCTTTGAACCCAGCAGTGCCTGGCTGGCCATGAGGACCTCAGCAGTCTGGCTGCTGGTCCAAAGTATGAGATGTGAGTAACCCTCAAGGTTTGGTGTGGTGAAGAATTAAGAGGGTGGTGAGTCAATCCATTGCTTGTGGAGATAGGACTTTTAGAAAGTTGTTGGGAATAGATAAGGTCATGGGTGGGGCCTGATTGTGAATTTTCATGGCTTTATAAGAAGAGAAATAGAGGCCGGATATGCACAATCACACGCTGTGTTGTCACGTGGTGTTCTGGGCTATATAGAGATTCTGTCAGCAGGAACACAGTCACAGATGAAGGCCCAGACCTTGTGTTTTGGCTATAACTGTGGCCAAAATAAACCTCTTTTCCTTATAGTGTAGCCTGCTTCTGATATCTTGTTACAGTAACAAGACAATGAACTAATATCAAATACCCAAGGTTTTCCAATTTTACTAGAACCCAAGAATACAAGCAATGACTGAGTTTGGTACAACACCCTGCTTCCCTTGGGGTATTCCGCTCTTCTGTCCAAACTTGACATAAGATCGAAAGTCACATACCATGCCCCTCATGCCTTTTACCAGCCTCTGTTGGAGTCACTGGCAGGTAGATGGGCCATTTCTCTCCTAGGAAATGTTCGGTTCTCTAAATGAGGACCATATTGACTTCACCTCTGGATCATGGTACCCCAGTGCATTGTGGATCCTTAGACAGTAAAGCAGCAAGTGCTCAGCTTAAAGATTCAGGCCAGGGGGTCCTTCAGCACTAAGTGGTCATTCCTGAGGTCATATGCATACAGGTAACTGTAAATGGACTGAGAAGTTTGTATTTGTGTATTTAGAAGTGTGTGTGTGTGTGTGTGTGTGCTTGTGTAGAAATAAAGAAAAAGAGACCATGAATTTGAGAGTAAGGAGCTGCATGGGAGAGGTTAGAGGGAAAGGGGGAAGGGAAGTAATGTTTAGAAATTTAAAAATAAAAGTTATATTACATAAAAGGGACACCCAGGCCTACCTGTTCGATGCTCATATGGCTAGGAAGGCCATGGCAGTGGTCATGTGCCCCATCCCATGTGCACCGCAGCCTAGGGCGGCACCTGGGGTAACACTGGCATTTCCCAGTGAGTCTACATTTCCTGACTTGGAGAACTAAACGCACGTAGCCTAGCATCAGATCTGGGTAAGACTCCAACGGCCCCTGTCATGTAGTGGTGTCAACTTTCTGCTTTGAGGAGTGGAATCATGGGTAGCTTTTATCCAAATGTATCCAAGGAAAACACTGGGCTAAATGTGAGCCATGGGAGCGAGTTCAGTACGGGAGAGTCTCAGCATGGGAGAAAGGCGCATGAGCCCTTTCCATGCCAAGGGTGGCTGAGAGGAAAGTGGCTGCGGTAGTATTCATAGAGCTATAGTGTGCACAGTGAGACAAGTGCTGTCCAATGTGGCCCCTATTCTTCTGGGTCTCACCTTGAGGAGACATAGAGAAGAGAGCCACAAGGGAATGGAGACACCCTCAGGGGAGCTGGAGCTGGGGGGAACCGAGAAGAGGGAAACCAGAAAAGATAAATGGGGACATATACAGTCCCTTTTGTGGTCCAGCACTTTAGAGAGACTCTAGACATGTCTCCTGTGCTCTCCAGAAAGCTCAGGTCTAGGAGGAAGTGATGAGGAAATGGATCTTAGCACCTAGAGTTTGAATGAGATCACTTCTTGGGTTTTGTCTTCTTCAGACAGCCATTCTCAAGTTTCCTGGTCAACATGCTGAGTGTCCTTTGGTATTGTCTGGCCGCAGTCGGATCCACCAGGCAGTCTTTCTTGATGGTACCTTTGCCCTGTGGCTCTAGAGCACCGTCATCACCTTCATAAGTCACTCCCATATGGATGCCCATGGTATCAATGCTCATGTCTTTGAGGTCAGTTTGAAGGGCTTTAGGATGCCCAAAGCATGTCTGACCCATGTTCTGGGTCCCTCAACACAGCTTCCTGGAGACTAGAGGAGAATGGAGGAGATGTGGATTCTAGGCCTGGCAACACAACCGCACGTCTTGGCATTGTTCATGAAAATCTATAAATCTATTTTCTAGATTGTCTCATCTATAAAATGGGCCTCCTGCTGCTGCTCCAACTCTCTGAGTTTCCCGAGAAGAGTGACAGATAATATTAGTGAGGTTTCTGTTACTATCACAAAATACCTGAGAAAGTCAACTTATAAGGAGGAAAGGTTTACGTTGACTTCTACATTCACAGGTTTCAGTCTATGAGTCACAGGTTTGAGTCTCTGGTTTGGGGCCCAGGATTGGGCAAAATATTACAGTGGAACCCTGTGGTTGGGTGAGCCTGCTTCCTTCATGGTGCACGGGAAGCAAAGCAAAAGAAAGTGCCTGGAAGCCATCATCCCTTTCAGTGGTACCCACAATGACCTAACTGCCTTTCATTACACCTTATCTGAATCCTAATAGCTGACACAAGGTAGATATTGCAGTGAAGGAGTTTTGCAGAGATTGTAATTTCATCGATTAACGCTTTGGGTTTATAAAAAGCTGAGGACCCTAGGTCTAGGGATTAGTGATGGTAACGGCCTTTCAGAGGGCAAGAGTTCACTGTGCGGGGAGTCTGAAAAAGAACGAGTGGTCCCTCAAGACCAAACACATCAGTACTTAGCAACACTTTCCCTTATACCTGCAGCTTTTAAAGGAAAATGACATGATATTATTTCAAGACTCAACTGCAAAACAAAGGCACCTCTGAAACTAAGTGTACCTCACCCATCTCAGTACAGCACCGACTCTGGAAAGGAAATTTCCTCCCAAGCTTGGCCCCGGAGAGAAGCTGGCAACATTTGTTCCGCAGAATAGGCACAGCAGGCAGCAAAGCCAGGCTTCAGACTCCACCAGAGCAGTGGTTCTCAATCTATGGGGTGTAACCCCTTGGAAGAGGTGTCACCTACCAGATATCCTGCATATCAGATATTTACCTTATGACTCATAACAGTAGCAAAATTATAGTCATGAAGGGGCAACGAAATAATTTTATGGTTGGGGGTCACCACACCATGAGGAACTGTACTTAAAGGGAAGCACTGGAAGGTCGAGGGCCACTGTCCTAAAGCGTCCGTCTTCCATGAAGACATGGTCACTTGTATCATGTAACTAGACATCACCGCCATGCTAATCTCTGTGATAGGTCCTCATTTACTCAAGCCTGGAGGGCAAATGAGGTCTCCGTGTATACAGCCATTTCATAATTTGAAACACGACTCTGTCTGCATTTGCTTTTTATTACTGTGATAACAACCTATGACCAGCTTTGGAAGGAAAGGGTTTATTTTAGCTTATATGTCTCTGTCATTATCTACCATGAAGAGAAGTCAGGGCAGGAACTCAAAGCAGGAACCGGGAGGCAGGAACTGAAGCAGAGACCATGGAGGAGTGCTGCTTACTGGCTTGCCTCCATGACTTCCTCAGCCTGCTTTCTTACAGCCCCCAGCCCAGGGATGGCGCCATCCGCAATGGGCTGGGCCCTCCCCTATCAGTTGCTAATTAAGAAAATGCCCTACAGGTTGCCTATAGTCACATCTTATGGACACACTTTCTCAATTGAAGTTCCTCTTCTCAGATAACTCTAGCTTTCGACAAGCCAACTACAACAACAATAACAACAAAAACAGCTGTTGGGAGAGAATAAAACGAACACAGTTTTCATAGTTTAAATTTGCTTTGCATGTCTCTGGTTTCCATTTACCCTGTTCACACACAAAACAGAACACTTTCCTAATTCTCCTGCGCAATTCCTGCTCTTCCATTACTCCCCCATCCCAGGGCATAGGCATCCTCACCAATGATCCAATATTAGGTGCAGGGTGGTCTCATGTGCAGACAAGTAAATACATTTAGTAGCATCCAGCAGCCACCACGTGTCGTGTATGAATCATCACCGATAAGCTAGTTAACTACTTGGGGCCTCCGGTTCATTCTGTAAACTGGCGACAGATCAAGCGCCAAGCGCCGGCTTCTCAGGGGCGGAAGGGGTAAAAGTGGCAGTGAAGGAGCACACAGTGACAGCCCAACAAAGTTTGGGCTTGAGCTGTGCTGCTGGCCTCCCTGTTACCCTCTTGTCTATCGGAGGTTCAGCTCTTGGGGTTAAGGCAGCTGCACACTGAGTTGAAACACCCTACCAGCCTTGCTTAGTTGAGGGGAGGAACAGCACCCGGATCATATTTACCCACGTTGTGCAGACCAGCGGCTTTCAGGCTGTGCCTAGCCCCGAGCAATTCCGTTCCATAAAGCAGCAGCTCCCAGTGTGTGGAGCGTAAGTGCTGAGGCAGAGTGACTTGGTGGTTTTCCTGAGCGAGTAGCTAACCAGGTGTTGGACACACAGAAATTATTGTAAGGGAGTCCCATCTGTCCGGCACAGGCTGTGAGGTACAGGCTGGTGCATAATTTATTGAAGCTGCTTAAAGTTGACTACCTTTCAATGTATTAAATTAAACCGGGAACATGAGTACATCAAAACCACATCAAAGAACGCAGGCCTGTGAACTTGGCAAAGACTCAGAGCAGTGAAGGAAGCGGCCGCCTCACCTGAACCATGTAACGGAGGGGCAGCTAACACTGAATGATAATGGTACTTGCTGACCGCCGTCAGGCCTTCTGCGTCATGCGACCGAAGGCAAGGGACTCCCTTGGGCTTCAGTGATGCCTGACTTCTTGCTTGACAGCCCACTTAACTACTCACTGGAGCTGCCACTCAGGGGAGGTAACTGTGCCTTGAACCTGCCTTCCCTCCGCAGCTCACCTCTGAGGACCTCTGTGATTAGTTTGCTGACACCTTTTCTAGCCACTGGCAGGGACTGTCCTTCCTTGTATCTATCAGCTCTCTGCCTTCCCTTCACTTAGACCGCCTTCACCTGCACCGAAACCTCTGTAATCCCACCACACAGTCTATCATCTGTTGTTATTTTGTGAACTGTAAGTGTGTGGCCTGAGAATTATTAATATGGGTAACTGAGATGGGAATAGAATTAAAAAAAAAATCTGTGCTTACTGATGCTCATGAAGAGCAAGTGAAACCAAAAAAAAAAAAAAAAAAAAAAAATCCAGTGGCTTAAAGCTCAGGACGTTGATGCAGATTATAAATTTGTCGTTACTCAGTTAATGCATTTTGCCACTGTACAAAGACGGGCATGTCTACCTCTGTGGCTTACAGAGCTCATTCACAGTATCAGCTTAACAGTGCTTAATGGAAAAGTAAGGGACAGCAGGGATGGCTCTGCGGTTAAGCACTGGCTGCTCTTCCAGAGGACCCGGGTTCCACTCTCAGCACCCACGTGGTGCCTCTCAACTGCCAGTAACTCCAGTTCCTGCTGAACTCCAACTCCCTCTTCTGGCTTCTGAGGATAGTGCACACAGGCAGCACACAGACATACAGGCAGACAAAACGCCTGTACACATTTAAAAATATATATAAGTCTTTAAAAATTAGTTTATAGAGGAAAACCACGTGAGGATGTGAGACCCTCACAGGGCTCTAGTGAGATTGTGGATGTGAGTGTAAGAGGTGAAGACAGAAGAGCTGAGGCTGCTGCTACTCCCCTCTTTGGGAGCAAGTGCCTTCCTTCTCCCTCCTCCTCGCCTCGCTGTGTCCCGCAGACCCAGCGGGAGGGGGAGGGTGGCTCTCAGTGACAGTCCACATCAAGGTTCACATGGCAGGATGATGTAGGAGAGCAGTCCCTGTTATCCCTTCCGTGCTGGTTTATCCTGGGTGCCAGCCAGGGAGAGTAGACTCCACTCTAAGGCTTGCCTACCTCACACTTCCTCCAGCCATGTTCTCTCTTTTCCGAAACTTCTGCTCGCACCTGCCGCCTTGCTCTGGGACCCCAGCTTCTCTCCTGCTTTCCCTCCGTCTTCTTTGTTAGTCTAGTGTCGTGATACTGAGCACAGAACCTGGCCTGGTTGATGAGAAGCCCCACCCACTTTCTGTGGGCCCCTTCTTCCCTGTTTGAGGCTCCCTTCAGTACGCACTGTCTGCCTGGCCTCTTGGCCGGTGCTGGGGACAGACATGGTCCCATGGCCACCCTTGGCTCCTACTCATACAGAATCACTGAGTAAGAGCTCTGTGACTCCGGTAAGTCTCCTGTTTAGATCTGTGCGCTTCTTCCCATACCTTTCTGTGGCAGCTAAGCATTCTCCACAGTGGGATCTCTTGTGGTCAAGCTGGCAGCTGAGGCCCAAATGCCAGAGGGGAAACTGCAATTGCAGTGATAGCTCAAGAACCGTAAGACGCATGCCACTCCTCCCATGCAACTATAACACACCACTTCCTCAGGTCCAAGCTATTCGTTTCCTGTTTTTACAGACATTCCAAAAGCAAACTCTAGGCATTTGCAGAATAGACATGTACTGCACTGGCCAAAGCCTCAAACCACCCCTCAGTCAGCAGTGGGACCAGCCCCTCCCTCAACAAACCAACCCTCACCAGTCAACCCTGCAGGAGAGCTTGGCCCAGCTGGTCACCAGAGGCCCAAGCAGCAGCGGGTGGGATAGCCCACTGTCTGTCTCAGGGCAGAGTCCTCAGCAGGAACTCAGCACACATAAGCTGTCTTGGCAGCATGAGGCCGCCTTCCAAAGACCACATTCTCCCAACTCGTCCCCCCTGGACAATGGCCAGACCTGCCCCCCGCAGGACAGCACAGCCCTGGGTCACTCCAGGAGGCCCATCTGGAGTGGCTGCAGCATTCGCTGGGAGGAGTCCTCCAGGCTTGTCTTAACCCGGTGTTTGCATAGCTCACACACTGATTTCATTTATATGATGTGCTATAAATCAATAAAAAGCAATCTTCTATAAAGGTGCGTGCATTCACACATTATACAAGAGAAAGGGAACAGCCTGTCCAGTGCCATTGTGTCGCATGACTGAGCAGGTGGAGATGGGGTGGTGGTTCTAAAGGCCACCCTACTGGGAAGAGGGCTGGTGAGGGTCCCTGAGGTGGAACACAGTCCCCCAAGAAGGCCCAGTGACCCTGGGTAATCTGGCACCGCTCTCGACTTTAATTTCCTTATCTGTAAAGTCAAATGGATGTCCAAGCCCACAGGGACAGAAGCCTTTTGTGCAGAGGGAGTCATTAGGTGGAGGGGAGTGCCACTGTGGTCACCCATGACCTGGTACCCAAAGGGGACTACCATGAGGTGAACTTGCCCCCCCCGTTCCTATCAGAAGCCTCTTCCTGATTTCTCTACCCCCTTTTTCCTTAGCTGTGCCTCAGAGCTGGCACTTGGCAACCTGCTGGGTTGACCCAGCTGTACTTTGCCAGTCTATGACCTCAGATGCCCCTTGGAATCCACTGTACTGAATCTAGTTTGTTCTCACTCCTCACTGACATGAATGCTAGTTTGCATTCGTCCTGTGAAGGGTGATGGTGAGGAGGGAAGGGAGTGGGATGGGAGGGCGGGACCATGCTTCCTCGTAGCTCTGAGCTATAAGGAAATCTCCAGTGGCTTAGGGTGTCTCCTATGTCAGAAGTGAAGTGCCTTCCTCTGAGGAGGGTGGCTATTTTTTTTTCTAGTCCTGACTCTAAGTAGCAATACAGACACACGGAATGAAACTGTAGCCACTAGTGATGCCACAAAGTGAAATCTCCTTGCCTCATCCCCTCCTTGGGGACACCCACACACTCATGGTTTCCCTAAGTACAGGAAAGAAACAGAACCTGCTCTCATCCTCATGACAGTGATCCTGGGAACAAAAAAAAGGAAACATATTCCGAGTACTACCATTTTGTTTTCAGACTCCATTTAATCATAGGGAGAAAGTAAATTCATGGTCCCAGGCCCTAGGAGAGCTGGGGACTTCCCAACAGCTGAGCAGTTTCTGTTGTAAGGACATAATTGTCTGAGTCCAGCCATTTCAAGGGCAGCTTCTCCATCTTTCTGGGTCAACTAAGTTCATGTTCCCAGGCCCAGGAACCTACTCCTATCCTGATTGATGAAAACACCCTTGCTTGACCCTTTTGTCAAAATATGATTGAACAGTGCAACAGCCCACCCTGTTCACCCTCAGTTTATGTTTTCATCCTTTAAATATGCTGTACAGTATCCCTTCAGGCTTGCAGTTTAGCTCCTGAGTCTGTTCTGAGGCCTTGATCAGTCAGTAGTAGCAGCTTGATTACAGTAAGTTTTTGTTACCTGCACTGACCTGGTGTTTGAGTTATGTCAGATTTAAGTGGACACCACAAGAGTGGGAAACCTGTTCCTCTAAAGGCCTTGTCTCCTCCTCAGGGAGGTATCTCAGAATCGAATGTGGACTGTCAAGGAGTGGGGTGTGGCTCGTAACAGTGCTCTCTGTCTGCTTCAAGTCCTGCTGCCCCTGCTGTCAGTGAGAGCTCTTCCCAGACTGCTGCTGAGTGAGGGGGGAAAGCTTAATCCATCTTGCAGAAATCTAGATTTCTAACTACTCGCTACTTAGCCTTTACTAAGCAACTTGATCAGCCTGGTGTGCCCTGAAGGAAGGGACAGGGAACCCCAGGGCTGCAGTCCAGAGCCAGCCATAGGAAGGGAGATCTGGCCATTGCCCAGCCCCAGACAGAAAGTGCACCAGGCACTGGAAGCGACGCTTTTCCTCATCTTTCGAGCTGCTTATTTAGACTTTCATAAGCAATGTCTCCTCAAAGAGGAAAACACAGCCGTTCCTTCACCTTTTATGCTTCCTTTAAAAGCTCTTTCTGAGCCAGGAGTAGTGGCAACCCCAGCACTCAGGGAGGCAGAGCTTGAGGCCAGCTCAGTCTACAAAGTGAGTCCAGGAGAGCCAAGGCTACACAGAGAAACCCTGTCTCCAAAAACAAACAAACAAACAAACAAAAAACACACAAAAAACCAACAACAACAACAAAACTTTTTCTGAAATATAAGACACAGAGGAACTGCACCCTTTATATATGACCTAGTTGAAGTGATTGTTCAAAAGTATTTTCTCCCTGCCCCACTCAATTTATCCTGGATCTGGACTTGGGATTTGCTAATGGGATGTGGGGGAGCAATCAAGCAGAGTACTGAGAGGAAACGTGGTACTTCCTTTGGCCTTTTTTCATCCCTGCCTCTTATCTCAGGTGGCTCCTAGTTCAGGAAGAAGCAGCGCAGCCCTACCTACAACCCAAAGAGAGACTCAACCCAAGAACGCTGACTTCTAACTACTGCAAGCCAGTCGGCAAGAAATGTGTGTTTACTGTCTGAACTGGCCTTGGAGTGACGTGTTATGGCAGCAGCTGATGTCTTCATAACTTCTCGTACATTCCATATTCATGTGCAGCCAGTATAGACCAATAGAACATCTCCAGCACCCTTGCATCCCAGCCTCTCTGGCTCCTGTTGGTCACTACACCTCCCCCCGCCCCCCAGAACTCTTTCTCATTGGGGAGATATGTTGGCTAATTTTGGTCAACTTGGTAGAAACCAAGTTTCTGGGAAGAGAGAGCTTGAGATAGAATTTCCTCTATTAGATTGGCATGTCCCTAGGGCATTTTCTTGATTAATGATGACCATGAGAAGCCTCCTGTGGGCCGTGCCGCCCTTGGGTAGGTGCTCCTGGGTTGAATAAGAAAGCAAGCTGATCATGCCATGGAGAGCAAGCCAGTAAGGAACACTCCACCAAGATCCAGGCTTCATTTTCTGCCTCCAGGCTCCTGCTTTCAGGTCTTTCCTCAATAACGGATTGGAACTTGTAAGCTACAAACCTCTTTCTTCCCCAGCTTGCGTTTGGTCACAGTGCTTTTATCACAGTCAACAAGCCGGAGCAGGCGCTTGGTGGGCTCTTTCCTTTAAAGAAAGGAAATGTCCTTTACAGGAAGGCTCTTACATCCTCGTGTAGGATCCTCCGTGTTCTTTAGCTCAGTGTTCCCCATTATAGGATTTACTCGAGGATGTGTGGTTCAGTTCCGTCATCCATTCCATCTCTGAGCCATTGTTTTCAGCGATCATAAATAATATTGCTTCAAAGTCTCATGCGAGTGGAAGTTTTAGTTTAACACATAGACGCATTCTGCTGGCTCTGTTCGAGAAGTAAAATTGGAAAAAGAAATGTGTAGATGGTATTTGTTGGCTGCACCCTAAGAGTGAGGCAGGGTTCTAGTCAGTTTTAGGAACTATCACAAACTCGCTTTCCTAAGTTCTTCTATCAGTCCACACTGCTGACAGCGTCGAGCATGCTCACTGGTCTGTATTTTTGCCAGCCCTTGGTGCTTCCCACCTTATTAAATTTAGTCACCTGGTGGGTGGGTACCAAGGTTACATTATGTTTTATAAGTTGCATTTCCCTGATGACTAATAGCCTTAAGCATGTTCCCATGTGTTTATTGGCACAAGCGCATGTGTTCACGGTTTTGCTTATTTTTCTGCTGATCACCTATCTTTCTCTTATTGATTTGTAGATGTTCTTTATATATTATTGAGGTGAGTTCAACTACAAGTCTTACAGAAATCTTTTATTGTGTGTTCTCAACCATATTTTTTTGATGAATAGATGTTCTTTATTTTAAAATATAGATCTTTTCATTTCAGAATATAGACCAATTTTTCAATTTTATCTTTTATACTTATAGATGTTTTCCCCCTGCCTAGGAATCACTACCCAAATGAGGTTATGAAGATGTTCTCTTATGTTTCTTTTTCTAAACTCATTATTGGTCAGCTGGCATGTGGAATGGTGTGAAGTAGGGGGTTACAATACTTTCTTCCCCCCATATGAACATCTAGCTGACCCAGAGCCGTTTACTTAAGAAGGGCATCATTTCCCTACGGCACTGCCCTGTGGAGTCATTGGAGACTTTTGAGAGCATGTTCTCAGATGCCAGATTCACATCCTAGATTCAGAGTGAGTTTCTTCCTATCAGAGTCTCGGTTTTCTCACCTGCGTTTAAGGGAGATAAAACTTTTCCTCTCGGTCTGGAAGGCATCAAAGGCGAAAGTACATCCAAAGCACTTAGCACCAGGCTGCGGCCGGCCGAGTTCCATGACCTCTGCTGTTGTCGTTGCCACGGCCCCTGCCGTCACGAACCGCAGAGCTTAATGCAAATGAGATTTTTCTGAGCCGGTGAAACACATTTGCTGTCTGTGCTCAGTTCTGTTTCCAAGTCTCTGCAACCCCTAATGCAGACCAGCTGACCACTCCTGGTGAGCTCTCAGTCCTCTCTGTTCTGGAGCCATCTTCAGGCCTCCTCCCTCCGGGCCTCCAGCTGTTGCCAGCCCTTGTCCTCCTGAGCATTACATAAGCCTCCCTGTGTCTCTGCTACTTGTTCCCTAGCTCACGACTGTCCTTTGAAGGCAGAGGCCAGCTTCCTACTGATCGGGCATCACCCAACATACTCTTCTGGTTTGTTTGTGACACCCAGCCAGCTGTTGGACCGTCCAGCGGGGAAACCAGAGGCTGCTTCTCTGTAAAACAACATCCTGTCTTTGTGCAGTTGCTTTGTAGAGGAACAGCCATGGCACAAACCTCTTGGCTAACACCTTTGGCAGTGAAGTTTGAACCCAAGGCAGAGCACAGATCAAACAAACACTAGACATTTCACATTCAACCTCGTTACAGCTACGTGCCCTTGATCTGTGTCATCCTGGCACCTCTCCTGGGGAAGGAGAGTTCACAGTCCCGCTGACGCTAGAGTGACTAGATTGG
>CM053753.1:51459862-51501944 GCA_028658305.1 Pachyuromys duprasi | reverse complement strand
TGACACGGAGCTCAGAGCACCCTGTTTCATAGCTCCAGGGTTTTGAGCTTCAGATGCATTCCAGGCTGAATAGCTCTAGTCTAAGTTCCTCAAGAACAGCCTTAGATGCTCTCTTGGAGGGCCTCCCCTTCACCAAGCCCCTGTACATCTGTAGCCAGAGACCATGAGACCAGCACTTGCTGAGCAGGCCCTCGTGCCAGACGCCATGTTATCTGCTGTGTCGACCTGACTCCACCTCATCACCATGCTCAGCAATATGAAGTGTCTGTTGTTAAGCACGGCCTGCAATGTGCCCAGGTGGCTGATCCAGAAGGTGGCAGAAAGCAATGGCGTCAAAAGCGAACTCTGTTTGTTCAGACTCCCCGAGCCAGGCGTTCCAGACATGGGATGCTCAGCTCTCACCAGAACAGGACTGGTTCCTCCCTGACTCCAAGCAGAACAATCCCATTAACGCAGTCTGAGGTGTGTGGTACTGCTGACACAGAATCAGGAGTGAAATGAAACACTCAGTATGTTCCAAACCTTGTGGCAGGTCCTTGTGACAGGTATTGTGACCACCTTTGCGAATAGAACATCTAGGATCAAATCCTGCTGGATAGTTCCACAGTCTGGGAGGCAATTTCACCTTTCTGAATCTTGGTCATATCTAAAAAATGACTAATTCTTCTTGATAGTCACTGCGGGGATTGCATGATATAATTAGAGCATGATTTCTGATAATTTCAACGTCATCCCACATTCTTCATAAAACTCTGCGACATGTCCCTAACACGTCTTTTAATAATGTAGTCTATAATTCTGTCTAAGATATACTCCGTACCTTCCTGACATTGTTTTCAGAACATACCTCCTCTCTCCTTTTAAAAACAAAACTGTATTTTCCACTTCTCAATGTCAGCCTATTTTCATAATTCCCTAAAACCATTGCTTTGCTTTAGTGAGATTTTTAGGCCCTCAGGGACCTTGAGCTGCTGCTTCTCCCAAATCATAGGAAGCAGTGAGATGTTCTAGGAGAGAGACACCTTGCATTTGCTCACTGGTCCTATGTTACCTAGCATGCCCTCCAAATTATACTGTCATTCTTTAGCACCTGATGAGTAAGGTCACCTGGAGGGCACAGATGTGAGATGTGCTGAATGTTGATATCAAAAGGAGCACAGATTAGGGGAAAATCAGAAACTAGGCAAAAAACATTGAAAAAATATAGTCCCCAAGGAAGGATGGCATCCATAGAAAAGAGACAAGCCATCTGGTTTGGCACTGCTATAACCTGGCTGTTGACTGTCTCCCAATGGCCCATGGGTACAATCTTTCCCATGAAGCAGGTTGTGAGATTCTCGGGTCTTGTTTCACTTCGCTCCGACTCTTGATGTCATTGTCACACAGACCCAAAGGAATGCGGCCAAGTGAGCACAGAACCAGAACACTCAAAACTGTGAGACGAGCAAACCATTTTCATTTATATGATGACTTCTTGTGTCATTTTGTTACAGTGGCAGGAAGCTGACTAACTCGGGCATGGAGAGGAATAGGAAACTGAACAACTGATTTCACCTTTCTGGAATCTGGACAACTTCGATAACCTTTGGACTAGTAGTCTTTAAAGAGTGGGTGTGGTTCAGTGGATCCAGGAAGAGAAAGGGCAAACCTACAGGACACAGCAAATATCTGCCCATCTGGTTGGAGCTTACCAGGTAGGTGGCAGGAAAATGAGGTAATTCAGATGATGCCAGGGTGAAAAAGGCCTGGACATCCGGTGCTGGGCCTGGACATCGGGTGCTGTGGTACTTCATGGGATTCCAACACACAGGAGGAGGGAAGCCAGCCCAGATGTGTCCTGTAAACCAGAGGAAGTAGAGACCAAAGGAAGGGGTGAGTGGGCCAAGGTCACTAATTAGCTGAGAGAGAAAATGGTCACAATTGGGTTCGCCACAAGATAGGGCCCTGACAGGCAGCTGATGGACTGAGCTTCTGAGTTCCTAGCCAACATCCGTCCTGCAAGTCCTCCCTCTATTTTTCCGGGCCTCAAGTCCAGTCTCAGAGCTGGGAAGGAAAGAAGTTGACTCTATCCAACATGATTGATTGTGTTTGTTCTTCTGGCTTCCCACTGCAGCTGGACAGGTGAGGACTGCTAGGCAGTGGCCAGGAGATGTCCGTCCACCCTGGCCAGTCACCCTGCCCTAGCCACATTCCCAGCAGCCGGCAGTTTTTCCTTTTGTAAAGCCTCACAGAGGCACCAGCTAATCAAATCAGTGATGTTTGCTTTGACTTCATACATCTTCCTGAAGCAAATGATGCCAAAACAAAGAAACAGATCAATGGGGCAAAATAATAAAGTCCAGCGACACAGAAGAATGTTCCTTGATTATGAAGGTGACTTTTGAAACCAGCAAAGGAGGGATAAGTTCAGCCAGCAGGCCTGGAGGCAGGCGGCTGCTTAGGAAAAAAAATAATGTCCCATTTCTTCCTCACTTTCTGGACCAACATTGATGCCAGGGGGTGTCAGGGGAGAACATAAAAATGAGCATGAGAAAAAGTGGACATTGTTAATGCAATTTGGGGCTAGCAAGCCTTACCTGTGACAGCAAGGCAGTTAACAAAGGGACTGGTAAATGTGACTGAAAATACAGTAAGAGTTCTGTATCCCCAACCATTGTAACTATTTCCCTTCCCTGGGTGTTCCTGGGAGGAAGGGAAAGTCATTTGTAACCATCTCAACAATGGGGATGAAGCCCTAAGAGAAGGAAAGGAAGAGAATTCCTCGGGGACACTGGCTAGACTAGGGGCTGTGAGGGAAGAACCCCCAAGAGCTGTTGCCAGGAGGGCTATGCTCCACCTATTAGTATTCTGAAACAACCTTGCTTCTGGGTTACCTAGCAACTTACGACATCATCTTGTATCGCCCAGCCAGGTGGCCACACCTGGGGGCGTGGTTAGTAATTACCTGACCTTTAAAAGGACCACCCGACACGGGTTCTCTCTCTCACCCTCTTACTCTCTTACTCTCTTTCTATGGGGCGCCCTCCTTTCCTCGTCTCCTCTATCCCTCTCTTCCCCATCATGGCCCACCCCTGTTCCCCCCTCTCTCCTAATAAACCCCTTTCATAGAAAACCTGTTGTAAGCCTCATCTTATTTCTAACACCACCACCTCCCCCATTCCTCAGCCAGGGCTTCCATGTCTGGGGAGGAGTCTGGGGGACCCTGCTAGTCTCCCCATCCTTTGGTCCAGTGTGCTGAATGTACTAGCTCCTTAGGGAAGGAAACACGGTCTGTCATGTCACTTGTATAGCTTAGAGCTGATGTTCTGTCTATCTGGCAGGAAGGAAGAAATCTCCACCTTCTAGACAGGGCAGATGGCCTGGTGTGACACCCTCAGGTCCCTCCTAGGAACCCCAGGAGTTGTCTTTCCTGTGCCACCCTGCCTTCCATAGCCAGTGGCTGCATGCCAGGCCTTAGTGCCCACAGAAAAACATGACTCGACGTGCTCTAATGAACAGGCCCACCAACCTCACAGAACAGCTTAAAAGGTAGCTGGAAGGCTCCAGCAATGACCTTGCAGCTCCTGGTGTCAGCTCTTTCTCACTAGCTGTCCCTCAGGGGCCAGAGAGGCACCCCAGCAGTCCCCGCACATGGCAAACTCCATTCACTGCTCCCCTCTCCATCCAGGCTGCATCCCTAGGAGCAGCAGTCTGCGAATGGGTCCCTGAATGCTGCCTTGACCTCTACAGCAAATTTACGCATTGCTGTGATTTCCAGAATCAAGTGGAGGCATTTAAAAGACAGCTGGGGGTAACATGGCTTCTGGGGAGGAAGCACATCTCTGGGATCCTCTGAAAAGTGAGCCTCGGGGTCTACAGGCAGACTGACGGAAGAGCCCCTGGGGAGAGCACCCCTCCTATGGGAAGAAGGGGCCAGGCAAATTCCACAGAACTTCACGCTGGAGGCCATGAATGACTCTGAGCAGAATCTGGAATCCCAATCGGTGCCCCTCCCTGCACAGGCCTTGGAGAGCCATGCTGAGCTCTACAGAGAGCTGAGGACCACAGAGTCTGTCAGTTATGGACCCTTGCACACAACCAAAACTGATTCTGGCTCCTCAAACCAAAACGGAATAGTGCAAAAGGATAATCATGTGACCCATACCACGGCCAGCTGAACTAACAGATATGGAAGCTCACCGTGTAGTTGAGCACAGAGACTGAGCCATCCAGAGAAAAGGCTGCTCCTTACCCAGCAAGCATGCTAGCATGTCACCTGTCTCGAACACCAGATGATACCTGAACTGCTGTCACCACAATCACCCCGCCTTCTTCCCATGGCCACTGCTTCCACACCATCGTCACCACTAATCACGGCTCGGGCTGAGGGAAGAGGGGCATGGTCCCCTTGCTCTTATTTTGGTCTTTATGATCCCAACTTAGAAGCTCCTAGGACCACTACCCTCCTTTTTATTTTAATTTTTATTTTTATCTGCACTGTTCCATTCTGCCTTCTCCTGCTGGGCCATGGATTCCATGGAGAATGTTAACACTGTGTTTGGCAAATTGTTCTGGGAGTGACCCCATTTGCATGTTCTAATACAAGGGGCTACCCAAAGCACCTAATAGATGAGGAAGGTGAGGCTTAGAAACATGATTATCAATAGAGTCTGGAACAGATGTATCATACGGTACCAGGAAATCTTCTCTGGGAGCCACACAGCCCTCACTTCAGGCCCCAGAGATGAACCAAAACCCACCATTGCTGCTGCCATTACAGCTCAGCTTTTCTCCTGTTCTTCCGTCTGTGGGCAGCATCTGGCGACTCACCCGGGCTCTGCTATGGCCTAGCAGACTTTTCCTACTCTCTGTCAATGGGACCTATGAGTGGAAAGTGACAAGGAGTTCTGAGCCACCCTGGGAAAGAGTGAGTGGCCCAGGTGGGGAGGGCTGCATGAGACCCTGGGCTCCCCCTTTCTGGGCACTGCCTTCGGGTTAGGCAGGGCTGGGCCCTTCTGAGATGGGTTGTCTCCTTGTGCATACAGGAAGCTGGGCCACAGAAAATAAAATGGAGGACCTTTCTCTTCCCTTCTTCTCTTCCTTGCAGGTGATTCTGGATTAAAGTTCACATTTTCTTGGAAATGCCAGAAGAACTAAAGTTTGAAGAAAGTTTTCAGGAAATAATGTTTTCCCGGCGCTAAGGAACTGAACCCACCATCTTGGACTCAGGACGTCTCTCACAGAACATGAAAAAAGGTGGTTTGGAAAGCCCAAGGGGTCCGAGTTGCGCCCCTCCCCTTCAGCGCTTCTCAGCCTCCTGGAGACTCTGACATAGTCTGAGGCCTGGATGGTGGCTGCCAGGGCTGTGATGAACTTAGGCCACCACCTATAGATCAGCCACCTGCATGGAGCTCTGAAGAGCAGTTTCAGGGTAGATCTGAGCTGAAGATTTGCCATCACCTTACTCCTGGTGATTAATAAGATTCAGGGAAAAGAATTACCTGATGAAAGTCTTGAGGTAAAAAATACTCTACTACTGATGGATGAACTTAAAAAGGAAAAGGCTTTGATTTGCTCGAAGTCATCTTTCAAGGTGGTTTTTTTTTTCTTCCTTTTTCTTGCCTCTGTGAGAGTGCTAAAACCTTCTGAAATGAATTCGATTCCAGCAATAAAGGTTGATTAAACGCAGGACCTAGGGAGGAGCAGCTGGAATTGAAAACCAGGAGGCAATGGCTGCCTTGCCTCTTGAGTGGTTTCTGTATTTTTTCACAGATACTTCTGAAGCAGTATTGAACCCATTTATCCTGCCCACTCCTTCCTTACTGCCTTAACCCAGGCCTGGCATCTTCCTCCTACTGTGTAACCGCCCCTTAACTAATCTCTCTGCCACTGGCCCTCTGCTTCCCCAAATCATCCTTGGCATTCTGTCCTGAGAGAGCGTTCTAAACCAGGCATTTGGTCCCATCACTCTCCGGCTTAAAACCCCCAGCGTGTTTGATTCCCCCACTGCATTTGAGATGAAATGCGGACTTCCCAGTAGAAGGTATAAAGCCATTTCTCTCCGACCTCAGCCCTCTGTCTCTACAGTCTCCAGCTCTCCATGCACTGAATGCCAAAGCCAAGCGGAACAGCTCGTGGTTCCGGCCAAGTTTAGGTCTCTTGTGTCGCTGCATCATTGTTTGGAGGGCTCAGTCCCATTGGTGTCTTGGGGAGTTCCACTAAAACCGAGCTGTGGGGCTCCTGTCTGCTCCTAAGGTGCCCCGGGCAGAGATGGAGCCCCTACTCTTATCATGCTGTGCTTTAGGCATTTGTTTACTTGTCTGCAGGACACTGTAACCTCTTGACACCAGCCCTCAGCCCAGCCCCAGAGCCCAGCCCACCACCCCCATGTGGTTTTATGTAAAAAGGGTCAAGAGTGCTCACGCCTCCTCCACCTCCTTTCATCAACACCGACAAGTGGGGTAATTAGTTTGTACGGGTCCAAGGAAATAAATCTTGCCCGGCAACGCATTTCCCCAAGGTTAATAAAATGCCATGGAAAAGTACTGCTGTTGGCTGGGCGTGTTGCCTTTTACACTGTGACACTCAGGGCACCAGGAGGCAAGTCTCATGCTCCTGCACCCCTCTGTGATCCTCCTCAGCCGGGGCAGGTGCCCAAGAAATGTCCAGTTCTCAATTATGTTGGACTAGGAGGTCTGGGCCACATTCTAAAATGTTTCCTTGAAAGCCCCAATTCAAAACCTTTTAGGAAGATGCTGGGTACAATAAGTACCTCACCAACAGTCATCATTATGCCAGCTCCAGGGAGGTGTCCACCTGCAAAACCCGACAGCAACCTCCAATCCCAGGTTTTTATTAGGAGTTGAGATGTAGCACAGGCCTGACACCTGACCGATAGTAGACACAAGCAACTGTCACTACAGAATAGAAGAGAATGCAAGGATACATGAAGGAATAGCAATATGATATGAAGTATTCAATGACACATACCATCTTTACTTTCTTCAGTCATTTGTCAAGCCGTTCTCTCATCTAATCGGTCATGCCTCAGTTTACAACACAGTTTACAGCATCTGGGGCTGGGCTCAGAGTCACAAATCGGCACGAACAATCTTTACCCCCGGAGGGCTTATGTTCTAATGGGGAACAGACACTAAGGACATACTTAGAAGTGTTGCCAGAAGAATACAAAGGAGGTATCAACACGTGCCCAAGATGGAGGATGGTTCTTACTCTGACCTTTGCCCACCATTCACTCGCTCACCCCCGGTTTCCAGCACAAAGCTAGATGAGAAGTGACAGTCAATGTTTAGTTAGAGGAAAAGTAAAGGCTGCTGGATGCATGTTATATTTCTTTCCCCATCGTTTATTTCATTCTTAGTTTATTTATCTAGTGCACGTGTGTCTGTGTCCATATGAGTGTATGTCCACTTACATGCTTAGTATGATTTTGAACACACACACACAAAAGGAGGACTTACTGGAACATTTTCCTAGGGAGTCAGAGTTTAAATTTACAGCATCTGCAGAGTCCTTCCTAGACCTCTACAGAAGCAAGACTGTGAGCACACACGGCGTCAGTTAGGATCTAAAGACCAGACAGTAGAGTCGCTGCTACGAACACCAGCACACTTGTTCAGGGGCATGAGTGTCTTACTGCAGAGCCCCCACGCTCAGTCAAAAGCACTTTCACTTCCGGTAACAAAAAGCACCTCTACAGCCTCTGATGAGGAGAAACGACATCCCCCCAGGTGCCAGAATTCAATGGCAAAACGTACCCAGATTGGGCTGGGAGCGCACTGTCACCCTTGTTCACATTTCAAAGGTGGTTAAGACCTTCGATCAGTGCGGCCTCCTCTGAGCCCCAGCCGGGCCCAGCCAGGAGATCCTTGAGTAATACCCACTTGTTTGATTTCACAGAAGGGCTGGATGGAAACGTGAGGTGGGGTGAGACTGGCAGGCAGGCTTTTGGATGTCACTGTGACCTTGGCTGGGGCTCACATTGCTGCCAAGATGAGTCACCTGGAAGAGAGCGCCTGAGTCAGCCCTGCCAGGTTTCATGGTACTTGACAGCACCTGAACTCTGCAGCAGCCGAGATGAACCAACTGTCACCCTTTTTTCTGCTGGAGTCTTTTGCAGAAGCGTCTGAGGACCCTGACACCCGAGGTTCCTTTGAGAGCTGCTATACCTCTGTGCCCTCTGGCCAAAGGGTTGACACAGGCTGGGCACAGGCTGGAAGACCTGGGGTCAAGTCTCAGTACTGCCACCACACCCTGCCTGGTATTTGGTATGTGGACCCCATTTGCCTCATCTCTAGGATGAGAGTTGGTGGAGTCCAGAAGGTGCGACTTCAGCACTCCTAGTACAAAGTTCCCACAAAGAGTGTTGCGTCCGAGAGCAGGTTTGAATGGAGAGCAAATCCCACTGCTTTCCTCCAGCATACTGTAGCTGCCACATAGGGAGGCTCTTGTGCTGAGGAGAAACCCCTGTCAACATTCATGCCTTTCTTCAGAAAGTAATAGATGAACTGTGATAGTTCATGGGTATGAGTGCGCAACCCTAAGAACCGGAGTTAGAGTCCTGGCCCCCGTGTAACAAGCTGGACTTCACGTGCATGCCTGTAACTCCAGTTCCAAGAGGAGCAGAGACAGGAGGGTCACGGGCTTGCTCTCTTCTAGCCTAGCCAAGAAAGTGTGGGGGAGGACAGACCCCCCACATATAAAGGAATAGGTGGAAGAGACAGAGGAGTATACCTAAAATCTCCTTCGCCTGAACATACACTCACAGGGACACATACATGCATGCATAAAAGAAATAAGCAAATAAATATAAATAATGGGCAAATAAATTAATTTTAAGTGGTTTTTTTTTTTAGTGTACAAAAATCTTTATAATCGTAACCAGGATAAAGGCCTTGTTTTGAAAGTATCTCAGAAGGGGTCTTGTCGAGATCAGGAACACCCACCCCTGTGTTTTGATAGTCCAGGAGAGGCTGAGGAGCACAGCTCTCTTCTTTCCTCTTGCTTCCCTCATCCAAAGCAACAGCAGCCTTGGGCCCTGGGTTCAGGCTTCACGTCACTTCAAATCAAAGGGCTGGTCCTTCTGGCTGCTGAGAGAGAGTCTGAAGCTTGGCATTGTGATGTTCGCTTGGTCAGAGTTATAATAAGCAAGTGAAACTCACTTTTCTCATTGTCCTGCCTTCTTTCTCTGTAATATGATGTCCTTATCTAACTACCTTAGAGGAACTTCTGCCTATTGACCATGATAACCTGTGGGAAAGCGTTGTAGAAAATTTAAAAAGCTATTAATGTTTATTATTAATAGCCTATAATTATTATGGTGGCTATTATTAACACACTACCATATTAATAAAAGACACAGACACCCGATAGAGTTTTAATAAGCCTGTACACTGGGCTGGGAAGACACTAAGCCACTATAGTTTCTTGTTTTCTCCCAGACCCACCTCCCATGACATTTGCTCTAATCATTTCTAGCTGAGCTACTTAGCTACTTCCCATCCAAAATAATATAGCTACTTGTACATGCTTTTCATCTGGGCTGCTTCTCTCCATGCTGGTCCTTAGAGTTAATTCCTTCTGGCTATGAGCCTGCTTCCTTCTTCTCCTCTCAGACCTCTCTCTCCTTCCCGTGATCCTTCTTTCCTCCCTGCCCTCCAACCTGGTCACGCCTACCCCATTTCTGCCCTGCCCAAATATGTACCCATTTTATTGATCAAACATCGATTATTTGGAGGCAAGATTACACAGCAACATTTGGGGTACGTGACAGTCTGTCATAAGAGACAGCAAGCAGACCGAAGGTAGTAAAATAATTAACATTCAAATACAAAGCACCAGACTGTGCTGTTACAGGAAAGGGCCGGTGTGTGTGTGGTGTGTGTGGTGTGTGGTGTGTGTGTGTGTGTTTGTGTGTGTGTGTGTGTGTGTGTGGAGGGTGCAGTAGAATTATGGGTTCTCAGAATCAGAATGACAATATACTCCAATTTATCCGTGACACGTATGTACACATTAACACATTAAGTCATACTCTTCTCCAAGGTCTAAGTGTAGAGCCTAGCACACACTTCACCATCGATCACCAGCCTCTCCCTTCCTCCAGGCAAAACCACAAAGAGCCTGGCTTCAGGCTGGGTACTGGTGCTTTGGTTTCCCGGTGTCTAAAGATGGAGGGTGGGAGGGGTTGCTGGACTTGGGAAGAGAAGAACGCTCTGAGGTGTTTCATCCAAACTTCAGCAAGCTAAAAATCAGTGCTTCAAGGTGAGCATGAGAAGCTGGAGCTGAACAAGATGGATAAAGTTAGGCAATTACAATTAGGGATTCACCTCTTCCTGTGATATTTGCACAGTTGCACACCGAAAGTAGCCATGCACAGCCAGAGTCATTATACCATCACTGCCGCTGATCAATGAGTAGCTTAGTGTCCTGGGATGAGCGAAACGGCTTTCACATCCATCATCTGATATGTGCTTCATAATTGCCCTGTAAAGTAGGCATAGTGGATTTCTTCCTGCCCCTATCTCTCTGAATGGGGACACCATTTCCTACAGCCCACGAGGAGCCACATCTTGCTCAAAGCTACCTGGAAGACAGAACACACGGGACTAGAACCCAGGTCTCACAAAGCCAGATCAGTGTTTCTTGGAAAGCGGTTGGTGCAGTTAAAGCACCTTGGGAAAGGTGGCAGTCAGGAGGGAACACCGATAGGTAGACTAGCTCTCGGTTCATGATATAGGCAGAGAGTAGAGGCTCTGAGTCCGAGGGAGGAGGATGCTGATGGTCCTTATTGCTCCAAGGGAAGCAAGCAATTTTCTGGTTGGCTTGCTTTGTTGATTGCAAGGAAGCAGACTCTTCAGGTTAAGTTAGTGGCAAAAGTCGGCAAGAGTTTTAAAATGCGCCTTCTGCTCTGTTCTGAGGTCTATAGAACCCAGGGAGACTTACAGGAGGGATCACTCCCTGGGAGGCCAGCCTTGCCCACTGGTTCTCTTCATGAGGACATGAGAACTCAGCAGAACCTCTCTGTGCATTCCCTCCTTGGGCAGCCTCGCCTTGAATCAGCACAGCCAGGCTCAGATATGTGAGCATGAAGTACCTACATGTCCAATTGTGATCATGAAGTCTCCTTCAGCGGGCATTTTGGACTCACCTAGACTGTTCCTACATCCCTTTCTGCCTCCACGTCCCTCCACCAACCACCTACAGCCTAAGAAGTCGCCACTCTGCAGGTGCCCACCTCATGCCTGGTTGGCAGTTCCCACTTTTCTGGTGGGATACCCTTCTCATTGTCCCATATCCCACCCTAGGAAACCACTCGTTCCTCTGGTCTCCCAGCACTTCCTGTCACTAGCTTCCGTGCATTCTAGACTGGGGGTCATCTCTTTATTTGCTGATCAGTTTTGAACAAACTGCCTCAGGGTATTTGTATTGGCTTTGAGTATGGGTTCTAAGACTGGCCAATGTATAACCAATCCTTTTGCCCATAGAATCGTGCCATTGCATGTTAGAAGGGACCTTAAATGGCCCTCCTTCACAGCAGAAGACACAGTCTTGGAGAGGAAAAGCCAGTTGCTTACAACCGCATAGCTACCTGCCTGTACTACATCCTGAGTGCTCTCTTTGTAGCTCTTTCTCTTTTCCTGCTCTCCGATTTTTGAGTCACTCCCAAACCAAGAGCAGAGGTTCAGTCCTATTGCTTCTGGAACCCAGGGTATTGGTGGTGAGGGCAGACATCTCATCCCCAAGACAGAGGGAATCTCGCTTGTCACGTGGTCGTCATTGTCATCATCATGACTTTGTTTTCTGCCAGCCTAGGCTCTCAGTCTCAAAAATAAGCTAGCATCACTTTCCCTACCCTAGTATATACATCCAACCCATCAACTCAGGCTCTCAATATTTCCCCCCTGGTTCTTTGTTCTAGCCTCATATAATTGCCTGATCGGTTTCTACTGAAAGCCCATTTGTGAGCGTGTCACCCTTCTTTTCTGGAATGGTTGGTGGCTTCCCGTTACCCACCGATGGCCGGCAGCCGGCACCACAGCCCCTCGCATTGGCTGCCAACTTCACCCCAGCTGTGCCACCTGAAAGCTCTTCTCAGGCATCTCACAAGGTCTCCCTCACCTTCCCCAAACACTCCTGCTTCCCCAGTGTGCTGTGTTTTCCCAGACAGCTTCCTTTGCTTAGGCTATCTTTCTGTCTCTTCCAGAAAAAGCTGTCCCGTTCTCAAGGCTGACCATAGATGCCACTTTCCCATAAAACTTCCTCCATCTGCCCATAAGATACATTGGAGCTCTGTGCAGTATCTCTTCTTTTACCCAGAGACTCTGCTCTGCTTTACAGCCACTGAGACCTAAGTCACATGTCTCCACCAGGCTAGGGGTGAGAAGGCAAAGACCTGGACTTTTCCAGCTTGGCATTTGCTGTGCCCAGCTCGGTGGCCTATAGGAGAGCCCTCTGCATACTATTTGTTAAATAAATAAGTTCTTTAAAGTGCACTTGTTGCAAGGCTGTCTCTGGATTATCAAGGTTAATGTGGGTAATTAGGTTGAATTATTAACCTTCAAATGATTACAATGAATCTAGTCTGACTCCTTGCCCTCCATAGAGTCTGGCTCTAATGGCTTCTTACCCCCTGGCCCAATTTCCCTCTGGAAGCCAGGGGCTTGAGTTCTTGCTACAGGAAAGGGCCTCGGGAAACTAGCCCAAAAAACACATTTAGTCCCCTCACATTTCCAGTTGGCCAGAAGAAGGTACTGAACACCGAGGAGCGTGGTGGTTAAAAGACAACCGAGGTGGAAGCTAGCCAGGGGCAGCAGGCCCGTGAACCGGCCTGCACTCTGCCTCGTGTGGCCTTTAAAAACAGTAAGAGCCTTTGCCAGTGACCGTGGCATTTGTTCCCATCCGGCCTTTCTTTCCGCCTCAAGCGGAGATCCCAGAATAACCAGCCAGTGTGCTGAGAGTGGTGAGGCTGCCTGAGAGTGAGTGCCATGGAGGAGTCCTACATTTTAGCCCCAAACATCTCTGTCAAGCAGCTGGTTTACTGTCTTTTGTGCTCTCTGTCACAAGCGACAACCAGGCTCTGGTCCTCTTGGGTACTTCCATCTGAGTCAACAGAAGCTCTTTGAGCTTCTAACTCAGCTGGGCCTGAAAGGGGGTTGCCAAGGCACAACTTGCCCTCCCAGAACTCATAGTCACAGCAGGCAGCCTATGAAAGCAAAACAGACCCAGAGGGCAATCTAGCCTGCTGGCTCCATTCATAGTTGTGTATTCTCAGTGGAGGAAGACACAAAACATTTAGAGAGTTGGCAGTGTTGGCAGCGGATAGACAGCCATTGTCCTGGGAAACAGCAGGGCAGCATGCCCCTGATCCCAGAGCTTCCTTTGCACTGAGCGGGTCTTAGCCCACAGCCACACAGCATGGATCCTTCCTGAGGGTATCTGAAACTGTAGGGCAAGGGTGCTGAAATTCAGCCAGTGATCCCATAATCAAGCCCCACATTGTTTGGGACTGGATCTCCCCTCTATGAAGAGTGTTTTTTTTTCTTTATATGACAGCTCTAATGCCAGCAGGATCCAAGTCCCCAGATGTGGCCGTTTCCCAAGGGTCTACTCTGAAGATACCGTCATCTGAGCCCCATGATGAGCTGTGGTTCCGAGGCTCCCCCTGACCTTTCCCACTCTCTCTTTGGACAGACCTTCTGTTCCCTCCAGGATGGCTGTCTCACCACTCCTGCTTCTATGGTTCGATGGCCTCTGCGACACTCGATCCTTCCAGTTGGGGCACACAACAGGGCAGTTTGATGAGGCCCCTGAGCACATCTTGCATATTGACCTTTGTTCCCTTAGCTGTGTGAAGGAGGGAAACCAGTTGTTGCCACATAGACCCTGCCTCTCCACTGCTTCCCTCAGATCTCATATCCTACCTCACCACCACCCACCCACACACCTACACCCTCACTGATGTCCTATGGATTGCTCCCCTTTGGGGCTCTCCCTAAGTCCTACTTACTCGTTGAAGCCTTGCCTCCAAAATCCAGACAACAGACCTTCACTTTTGTCTCTGGCCTCAGGCAAGCAGTCCTGACATGACAGCTATACCACCAAGTCCCCAAATGGGGTAGTTGAGCTTCCCAACTACTAGGAAATTTCCGATTATTCATCCCAATTAACAACACCCGCTATTAACTCACCATTCCCACGGGCCAGGAGTGTAGGCACAGCCCAGCTGGTCCTCTGCTTATTTTGTGAGACTGAAGTCAAAGTGTGAGCCAGGCTGTGTGCACTCCTCAGGAGATCTGACAGGGGGAAAAAGCCACTTCTGAGCTCCCTCAGTGGGGGTGGAGCTAGTTTTCTTATACTTCAGAAGGCTGATGTTCCTGAGGCCTAGCCAACTGTTCGCTGAACCTCCCTTAGCTTTTAGGGCCACACATAGCTTCTATCCCTACTCAAGTCACATTTCACTATCAGACAATCTGCCAGTCCGGTCCAGTTTGCATTCTCTGCTGTAATCCTCTCTGGCTTGTTTCACGTCAATTCACTGCCGCCTGAGCCCTTTCCGCAGCGGCTTTGAAGGCTACGAACCATGATTATCACTGCCACCCGTGTGTTCCTACACGTGACGCTGTCCTTAGCGCAACTCCTGTGCTATGGCTATGATACGGCTGTGTCAGAGAGAGGCAGGCCTTGCAGCCAAAGCCTAGAAGAGAAGTCCAGCCTACAAAGTGGGCGCCATGGCTTTGTAGAGAGGAAGAGGAGACAGAGAAAGGGAGGCTGGGTGGGAGGCTCAGAAAACATGGCAGCACCTCTGCTCTAGTTGGAACTGCAGCAGCCAAGGGACTTTCCTTCTTGTCCTTGGGACAGAACGAGGTCCTCCTCTGGACACATTCTGCCCAAGTGGCTTTCATTGTTTTCTTTACCTGGGGACAATACCTGACCCCTGACTCTGCCAATCGGAATGCTTTTGTCCCTGAGATCATCTTTCTGTTTTCTTCTCCTGATCAGCTTTTCCCTGTAACCTGCCCACTGTGAAATTTGTGTTCTCGACCTGGATGACTGTGTCTTCCATTGCTTAGGCTTCTAAATTTACTGTGTAGTGATAATCCCCGCTACAATTTCTGGTAAACAGGAAATGCTAGGTTTTTTTCTGGTAAACAGTCCATCCCATTTTGTCTTATTTTGAGATAGGATCATACTATATAGCCCAATTTGCTCTCAAATCTTGCCTGCACCCCTTAATGCTTTGGTTATAAGCATATGTTACCATGCCTGGCTGCCTCTCATTTCCTACTGAATCACTCACTGTTCACGCAATTCATGATATACTTTCTTGACCATGAGCAATTTCTCAGTTTTATATATTTCCTCAGTTTAGTAAACAGAAGGTGAGGGCCACAGTGTCAGTGAGCTGAGTGAATGGGAAAGCTTCAGGCTCATTAACCGTTCTTCTGCGGCAGTGTTTGATTTGGGGCGAGCCTTACTCAGTTAACGCTTGGTGAAACTGTGCTCTTTTATTTCGTGTCCATTTTACCCTTGATTTAGACAGATAAGCAGTTGCCTAAACCTAAAATTCCAGAATCACTTTTGATCTTTCCTTCCCCGATTGGCGCATCCCACTCGGCCCTGAGTCTTGTCTAATCCATCTGGAATCACCTTTCCAGTATCCCTACTCCTTCCTGTCCTCCACTCTAAACGACTGCTTCACGCTCATCACTCCCTCTCTTGCTTTTCCCAACCTCACCAGGAAAACCGCTCAAAAATCTAAATTCTGCCGTGGGCTTACCCTCATTAAGAACCACCAGCAATTCTCCATTGCCCTCGAAATACAACTCAAGTCCTCACCACGTTCCTGATTTGTAGAGCCATTTGAACCCTCCCCATCTCTTGTCTGCTTCCCAAGGTCAAGTTCATCCCTGCCCATTCTAGAGAGTTTCCTCTGCCCAGTATATCCTTCCCCGAGCTCTTCACCTGAGTCATTCCTCTTCGACCTGTAGGTCTCAACTTGAATGTCGTATTTCCCAAGCAGCTGCCCATCTGAAGCGCATGAGTCCTCTTACCTTCCCCACGCCCTTGCTGTTTTGCCCACCATCTCTCTGCTGCTCTGGACTGAAAGAGCCATGGGAACAAGAGAAAAGTGTTTTGCTAAGTGCTGTGTAGTCAGCTCCAAACCCAGGACCTAGCACACCAGCATTGGCCTTAAAGATGCATTAAACGGGATTTTTAAAAGGATGAAGGGGTGAGGTATTGGAGTTCCTCACACGTGAGTTCTCCCAGCCAAGACCGTATGCCATTTAAATATTGTAAGCAGACCCATCCTGTCCTTGTGTGGCTGCTGGGGACCTTCAAGAGTCTACAGGATTTTCCTAGCACAGCGACATCTCATTCATCTGCAGGACGTTATCTCCCCTCATCTTCTATACGGAACTGAGAAGCCAGAGGGATGTTCTGAGGTAATCTTCAAACTTGGAGACTCCAGTTTGAGCACCCGCCCCCCCCCGCCGCCCACGTAAGCCAATGTGTGATGTTTTCCACATGTCTAATAGGATGAAGATGTGTTCTGAAGCACACTGCCAGATCATTGCTTTGACTGCTTTGTTGTGAAAGCATTCTTCCATCCCAAGGGCTGCCTCCTTTCCTGCAAAAGGCCTCCGGAAAGGAGATAAAGACAGAGAATTGTTTTTAATGCATCTGCTAGTCACTGTCACAGCCCATTTATCTACATATGGAACTCTGGGTCCACTTTCCTTGGTGCCCTGCTAGAGTTCTAACGGATGGAGCCCCATTTCAGAGGGCTCAGGAATAAAGGGAGCCTTGTGATGCCTTTATACCTATTAGATTGCTTGTCCAGAGCCTATCCCTCCAAATGCCTATAAGACAAGATCCCAGGAGCTCACGGATGAAGCGTGGAGTTTATCTACAGCATACCTGGCCTTGTCAGAAGGCAAACACCCGTGCCTATCATGCCAACCATGACCATTCTATAAGGTCAAAGTCAGGAAGCAGAGCCTTTACTCCTACTGAGTTTTCATCCATTCACATTTGGCACCCCGGTGTGGCAGGCAGGCAACCAATATATGGGGGGAGGGGGGACATTTGTCAGCTGGATGATCTTGCCCTGAGTACAGCCTTATGCATGGGCGCTACTCCAGGGCTTTCTTGTTTCTGAGGTGCCCTCGGGGAGCCTACCCCGATTCTGACATCTTGTTATCATCTGTTTACAATTTGTTCACCTACATCAAAGACACTCCCGCCCTGATTTAGAGGTAGATAGCCGCAGCTTGCTTGTCTCTTCTAGCCCAAAAGGAACTGCTTACCTCTAAGTTGGTTACACTTAGCCTCAGCTTTGCCCTGCAGACTACCTAATGGTGTGTTCTTAAAAGCAGTTCACTGTTAGTGACTGCTTTCCAGGGATTGTCTTTAGGGTGTGGGGAGAGTATTATTAACATATATATATACACACACACACACACACACACACACATATATATATATATATAATTTCCTACTCTATTGCAATCTCACCAGTCTGATTGTGCACATTTGTAATACCAACACTTGGGAGGCCAGATCATGAGTTCAAGGACAACTTAAACTACACAGCTTGACCTCTGTTGCTAGTCTTTAGTGTGCTTATTCTATCCCACGGATGCCATGGCTACTCATCTGCCCTGCTTTCTCTTGCCTCCAGATTACTGAGCACAATGCACTTCCTTCTAGGTCTCCCTGCCTTCCCTTTCTTAATTTCTAGTGAATCTTGAAGACTCTGCCAGATGTTACCAGGATTGAAGACGTGTTCCTAGAATACTTGGTCTCTTCCATCGTAACCCCCACCCTTTGCAGCAGCTGGATTGGGAGGCCCTGCGGTGTTCCTGAGCTTACTGGTATACCTGCTGGGTCATTGCCTGCACAGATGTCTGTTCTTACTGGAAAGTGAGGCCTTAAGACCCTCTCTACTGTTTTTCTAGTGGCCACTGTAGTTCCCAGCATAGGAAGGCAAGAGCCTGTTGAGTGCCCTAGTTTACGCATTAAGACAATGGTTGCAGTGAGATAAATCCTAGGTTTAGTGTCACAGCCAGCTTTACCATGTAACAAAAGCCCTGTGCAGGAAGTCATGAGGTCAGAGTCCCTTTCACTATAGGTTGGGTAGTGCCTCTCTATATAGCATCAAAGTTTTTCCATGTGTGATATCTACATTGCCAGACTCCGTGGTCCTTTCCCCTTCTTCCAGTAAGAATTGTACTTATTCTTCTGGGCTGATTGTAAGACTGTCAAAGGTCCATCATGCCCAAAAGACCCTCTTAAAAACCCATAAATAGCATAGGGACTTAATTAGAAGCAGGAGCTGTTTTGAGGACTTGATCTTCACAGCCTAATTGTCAACACCTCCTACCGACTTCTTGGGCCTGCAGAGCCAGGTCTTTATTTTCTCCTAATTGGCAACCCAGGGTTCCTGAAGAGCAATTCCACTGGCTTTTTCCTACACAACCGGTGTGTTTGCCGAGTTCCAAAGACTGGGGGTGGAATTATGGCTCTGAGTCAGGCCCTGAGAACTATCGAAAAAAGTGTCAAATTCTGTGAAAGACCATCAAGTGAAAGGTGTTATAACCCTCTAAAGCCTATCCCCCGAGGCCACAAAGTCCAGGGCTAGCACACAAGGTGAAGATGTCTCAAACTTATTGCCAGGACTCTGCAAATGTTTTTATGAACCTGGAGACTAAAGAGGACTAAGTCTTTCGAATGTACAGCCGGCTGTCACTGTGACTAACAACACGGAGATTTGTTTAAATGGCTCCAAGTTTATCACAGGCATGACCACACACTTCACTGCTAATGGAGACAACCACAGAGCCATCAAGAGGCACAGTGACTCAGTCTCAAGGAGGCCAGGCCCAGGAAAGATGAGCGGAGTGTGGCTGGCTGGCACTGCATTCTCAGCACCTTGTTCAAGGACAGCTAAGTGCTAAGGGCAAAGATACATCAGCATCCAAATTACTTTTTTTTTTCCTTTTAAAACAAGACATTTGAAAATGTTAGCAGCCACTGGATAGTCAAGATATTTAACAAAACAATAGCTTTACATTTAGAGCCCTTGGCAATTAAAAAAAAAAAACATACATTACTTCACTTGCATCTCAAAAAGAAAGGAAGGAAGGAGGGGGGAAGAAAGGGAAGGAAAGGGAGGAAGGAAGGAAAGAAGAAAAGAAAGAAAAAGGATTTGTAGAAGAACTGTAATTTGGGGGCTCAGAGGCTCTCCAAACTGCAACCATCAACAAGTCACAGGCGTGGGACTTCAACATCGCAATGTGCACTAACATTAGTTTGCCAAATAATGTTGCTCTCCTCTCTCCCTCCAGGAGCAGTGATGGCTCAGATGAACGACACCCCAGTGTGGCCCTAAAATGCATCTAGAGCAGCAGTTCTCAACCTGTGGGTTGCGACCCCTTTGGCGAATCTTTCCAGAAATATTTATATTACGACTTGTAACAGTAGCCAAATTACAGTTAGGAAGCAGGAAGGGAATTATTTTATGGCTGGGGGGTCAGCACAACATGAGGAACTGTATCGAAGGGTCCCGGTATTAGGAAGGGTGAGAAGAGATGATCTAGAGTATCCCTAGGTCAGGCTAGTTTCTTGTAAAGATTGCAGAGTTGGTACAAAGCTTTCCTGTTTAAGAAGATGAAGGTGGTGGGGAAGTCACTGACAAACTGCAGCAGGGGTTCAGCTTTCTCGTCTTTGCTGTGCCCTGAATCTTCTTTTTATTCTCTACTGTTACCGGAAATAAAATGGCAGGGGTCAGATAAAGGTCAGCTTGTAGTAAGTGATTCAGAGTGTGTCTGTTTTATGGTGTGTTCTTGTCCACGAGGCTAGCACATGGTAAAAGACGGTCGTGACGTGAAGCCTAGTGTGAACTGCAATCAGAACTCGGAGGACATAAAGCGCATCCCTACAGCTACAGAAGGGCATGGTAACGTAAAAAGGATACAAACTCGTGTTTATTGCTATATAACTGACTAAAGCAAGTCGAAACATGGCTTATATTATCGGGTGTGCTTCTGATTACACAGTTACCTGGAATAAATGATGAACACCAAATGCTAAGTGGCTCTGTGCGTTACAGTGACGCAGACAACAGATAAGATGTTGCAGACTGCCCACCTTCAAAGCCCACTTGCTCAGCTGATTCAGAGGGCACGTGTTCACCGTCCAGCCCACTCTCCCACATGCTGAGTTCTCCACATTTGCTCCTTTGTCTCTCAGAAGGAAGTTGTGATGAAAGACAGAGGCCATCCGTGCCCCTCCCCAGCCAGCTAGAGCTCTTGTGGCTATAACCATTGGTTGTCTGTCTCAGCCACCTGCAGAGATTGGCTTCTGCCAGGATCTCAAGGCATTTGGGTTCCAGGCCCCTCCTGGGGCCTAAGGGCTTCTTAACTGCGAGATGGTGGGAGACCACCTTGCTTTCTGAACACTGTCTTCATCACCTGCAAAAATGGAGTAACAATAGCATTGCCTCATAAGAGCTCTATGCCCCTCCCACGTGCGTGTGTGCATGAGTGCACACACACACACACACACACACAGAGAGAGAGAGAGAGAGAGAGAATGAGTAATAAAATTTGGCTTTGGAATTAGGTATGGCTGGAAAATTCATAAATCGACTGTGCAACTTCGACACATCCTCTCAGAGCCTCCGTTTCCCGCTTGTAAAGCCGCCTGTTCTGCTTTGTCCTGTCTGCCAGACAGAAGTCCCCCACGCTCCTCTAAGCGGCAGTGTGGTTTGTACAAGGTCCAGAGGACCAAGCTCACCTGGCCTCGTTAGGGGCAATTTTCCAGATGTGTGTGTGGGTATGTGTGTATGTGTGTGGGGGGGTGACCTATAGTTAGAACCCAGCACCCCCTCACTTGTTTGTATTTTTGCTGAAGCTCTAAACCAGCTGGCTGAATCCCTTGCAAACAGACTGAAGCTATTTTCATGCGTCACAGGAGGCCCCACAGGAGCCAGCCACACCTCAGGATAATGCACTAAAAATATCCTGATAGGGCTATTTTAAGCTACAAACCACAGCCCGAGAAAGCAGAGTTCCTCACTGCGTGTGCACACACAGGACACCAAAATCAGGGCCCAGTTCCCACTGGGACTACGGGCCAGTCTAGGAACTGGAAGTAACTCACCCATGCTCTCTCCACCTGGCATCTCAATATGCAAAGGCTCATGCTACAAATGCAGCCTTGCCTTTCTCCAGGGATTCTGCTCAGGGCTATGACACAGCCCACTGTGGTGGGACCATTATGTCTGCTGTGTGCCTGTTTCCAGAATACTGCACATTCTCTGAATCCCCGGCTGTGAGGCTTCGGCCCATCAGGGATGCTGGGCATTTCTCTCTCATGTCTGAACAGTTGTTTCTAGTTCTCAAAGCATATTCACATCTGTTAACTTCACTGGTCATAATAGCACCTTTACTGAAGGGTTATTATTACCTGTAGGTGATAGACTGGGGAACTAGAGGAGTTTCTGTGCCCTGTTATCACCATAGTGGTGTGATAGAACGCAGGTGGTCTTCTCTGACGTGTCCAGACGTGGTGACTTCAATTAACCTCACACTGGTTCAGCACCTTCTTTCTCCTGCTTTTCTTTCCTGCCATAGTAACCACACCAGTTACCATCCATCCATTCATTTATTGTTTGTTCATTATTTCATTCATTTATTTATCCACTTGTCCTTTGACAAGTTCTCCCTCAGTTCATAAGCTGAGGGCCTCTTTGCACTAAGCTAAGACATAAATGACATTGTCCCTCCTCCAGGAGGTCACAACACCAGGACAGAACCACAAGAAAGTCTTCTTCAGAGAAGCAATCATATTGTGCACCTGTGGGCTAAGTAGAATATATAGATGAGTACTCTGGGCCAGGAAGGTGCTTGAAAAGCCAGAAACTTGTGAAGATTGAAAGAAGGAGTGAGTGAATAAGGGCCAGAGCCAGAGATCGGTGAGAGTTGGATGCTAGAACAGGGCGTGCGTGCGGGCTGCCTGCTGGTCCAGCGAGTCTAGTGGTTTTCAGCAGAGGTCACAGCTGGGTTTTAGGAATCCCAGAGATGCTATGTGGAGGGTGAGGTAGTTAGGCTTCAGAGGAGGAGAGCCGGTTTGCCGATCATTGCAACAGTTCAGGTGACTCAGGATGGGACTGAGGGGAGAGGAGTCGAGGAGGCTGTCAAAGAAAGATTAGGTTCTAAAAGTACTAAAAAGCAGCTAAGAGGTGTGATGAAAAGAGTTAGGCTGAGTAAGGCAGAAGGGAAGGGTCCAGGGTAAGCTCAGGCTCGATCTCTGATTGACTGGGAGCAGGTTAGTGTAGCCAAATGTCATAGAGAGGGGAAAACGGTTACACTGAGTAGTGGAGTAAGCAGGAAGTTAGATCCACAGTTGTAGAGTTCCAGGAAGAGAGCAAGCTTGGACACAGTTTGGAAGGAAGTGAGCTTTTGAGGGGATCTATACAAAAGTGGGTCTCTCAACCCCCATTCTCATCAACCTGAAAGTCCTAATATCTCTCCCCCATCACTAGACAGAAGCCTAAAAGCAAGGCCTCAAAGTGTGCATGGTGCACTTGGTTCTAACTCCCTTGCTAGTTCATGTGTAAATTCAAGGATACATACACGCATATGCAAAAATATTCCCATACACATGAAAGTCTAGGTGTATGCTTACCTCACGGTGCCCACTGCGGGCGCTTACCCCCATTCAGAGCTCTCTGCAGGGCTCTGCCTCGCTGTTCTCTGAGGCCTGCTGCCATCCGATGGAGAGAAATTCCATGGCCACAGAGTTCAGCCCACCTGGACTTTCTAGTACATTCGGTCCAGGTTAGGGAAGGTCACAAAGGAAGCAAATTCTGGAACATGAGCTCATGGCATGTGGTTAAAAATGAGCCAATGTGCCTTGAGTTTTGGGATCTGCTCTGGGGAGCTCACTTTTGGTTTAGCAGCAAACAGCTTCTAGGGAGCTACCAGGAATAGATGTCTTTTCAGCCCTCCTCATTCCGACCATGGCTTGTCCTCATTCCCACAGCTGCCAGAGTGGGTGACTCAGCTTCAGCCCTGAGTTTATATTTCCTATTCCCAAGATCTATAAAAGGACGGCCAACAAAGCAGGCACTCTAATATTTGCTGGCTGACAATGCTAATTCTCGTTTCTAGAGAATATTTGAAAAAAAATTAGGACAGTTTCATTTGTAAATACATTTTTTTTTCCTAACACATGAATTGCTCCCTCCAAACCAAAAATTTCTTAACTCAAGGAATGTGTGTGGAAGATGACAATACGCTGTTATGACATAACGTGATTTCCCTCTCTGTGCAAGCTGCTGTTGAGCATGGCTGCTCCCGTCTGTGAGGCCTAGGAAAGAACCATACCTATGTCTTCCATATAAAAGCACCCACACGCACTGCACAACAGTGGGTAACAGCATGTAAACTTGAGCCAGCCAGCTTGAGGCTGAACTTCTTTGACGCTTAGGGCCCCTGGTTTAAGAATGCCCTACAAGAAGTATGCCAGTTCCTGCCCATTTTCCTTTTGTTCTCAACCACAGATGTGACCTCTGACCCTAAGTAGTCCCTTTGTAATAGCTCTGAGTATCCAGGCTTTCTCTTTCCTATACCCATGGCCCTTCAGATCCTGACTGGATAGACAAGGCAGAAGGGTTCTCTGCCTGGCGATGAAGGGCAGAAACCCCAAACAACAGCCAACTGATCTTTCTAGACAACGAACTCTTCCTGCTTCTAGCCCTCTGCTGCTCTCTAATTCTGAGAGCTCCCTGAGGTTTTGAGTGATTAAAGCCTTTATCTCAATGGGCTTGGGTGTTTTTGAGGAGAGGGCTGGATGAACATGAAGAGGACCTGGGAGGGGAAGGGAAGAAAATTCTGGGGTTAAGCAGGAAAGAATATCTTTCAACACAGGGGGAACCAGAGCACATACTCAAAAGATGGATGCAGGCCGCCTTGCTGGAACTGGATGGGAGGTAGGAGAAGTCAGAGTGAGTATAGCCAGGAAGGGAGAGAAGAAAAGAAGGGGAAATGAAGGACCTTTCTAGTTCCTGGTTTCACTCCAACCTGAGATGGTGTCTATCAGAACACAGGCTTTGTGATGCTCACCAAATCCTGCAACTGCAGCCCTTTCTTGGGGACATGGCCAATAGAAACTGAGTCTTCAGAGATGACATCATCACTCCCCCAGGATGAGGGCTTATTGCTTGTAGCAATTCCATCGGATTCGTAGCACACACCCCAATAGGAAAATTGAGGCTCTAGGTGCGCACCAGATGGGAAACAGCTCCTATTTGCCTCGTGCCTGAAGCATGGCCACTCCAGAAGTCACGAGGAAACTGGAACCTAGGACCACACAAGCAAGGCTGAGGGAGACAGCAGACCTGTTTGCCAGCACCTGAAGGGCTAGCATGTGGAAGAGAGGCGGATTTGCTGATTAAAAGCCCAGAGGGAGAGATTTTAGCAAATTTACCAAAACCAATATGAGAAGGTGAGCTGCTGCAGTGGTCAGCTTGGGACACCATCACGAAGCATCAGACACAGGCATTGGACGAAGAAGATGCACTTATCTAGTCCACGGTTTGGAAGAGTCAAGGCCATGGTGCCTATGCTGGCTCATTCCAGAGGAGTAGTCATGGCAGAGAGCAATGCCAACGGTGAAAACACGTGTAAGGACTAGTGGGCACATTTTAAGCCAAGAATCAGAGAGGAGGGTAGTGGCCAAATCCCCGCCCCCCCTTAATAACAAATGTTTCGAGTGAGCTCTGCTGGATCCTTCCCAGGAGAGGCTCTGCAAAGATCTGATGCTGGAGACCTTGGGGATCCTCACTGCTCTAGGCTACAAAAGGGACGAGCACAATAATGAGGAACATCATCAAAGCTCTAGAAAACATGGAGGATAGTTCTCATGTGCAAGTGGATGTAAATGTCCGGCCGAGGAAATTTTAAAGTGCCTTGGAAGTTTTAAGGAAAAGCAATAGTGCAAATAAGCACAACTTTAAATATATTGATGGTTAGTAAATTCTCACACCATCTAAAAACAAAATGAAACAACAAAAAACATCAAAGAAAAAAACCTGTTTCATGAGAACTATTGAGTCATGTGAGAACTGCTTAATGTTCCCAGTAACCCCCAAACCACCCAATAGGCCTCACCCCACAACAGAGATTGTGCTGGTCCCAACAGAGACCCGCCCTCCCATTACTTGGACCCTTGAAGAACCCTCAGGCCACTACAGCTGCCTGGGAAGGTGATGAGCTCCTGTCAAGCAGCTCTAGGCAAAAGTGTGGAACCATTTGTGGGAACAACACACAGATCTGAGGACTAATGAAGACTCTGGCCGTTCCTGTAGCCTGTGAGTTGAAGCTTGGTCCAGCTGCTCTCTGGTTGTTAAGACTCGCCATGACTCTCTGGGACTCTTTAGGCTTCAGACAAGGTGAGCTGCCACCACCGGAAAGTCAGCGGGAGATCCCCATGTCTAACCAATGATCTTAGCTCACAAAATATGAATATGGACCCTCACCGGTGCTAAGTTATGAACTCGGGTTTTAGTTTTGGCATTAGAAAGAAAAGAAAAACAGAAGTTACACAAACTGGCTGGTGAGTAAATCAGGTGCAGCAGATCATGCCTGTACTCACAGGCATTCTTAGGTAAGGGGAGGGTGGTGGGAATAACCATTCCACCTCATGTGACCGGTGGGTAAACTGGGATGTTGAAGGCATTCCTTCAAATGTGCAATGACGAACAGTTTCATCCCAGGCCCCGCCCACAGAACTGCTAATTTCTGCCGTCTCCTCTGCTGTTGTAGGACTTGTAACTCCGGGATTACCAAACGTGTGGGAGTTGTAATTCCTGATAAAACCGAGACTGATTGTGTAAACCATCTACCTACTCTGTCCTAAAAAAAATTCTCTGGAGGAGGTAGAGGTGTGTACGTGTGTGCACAAATTAGACAAAACAGGTTTCCGTGAACTCTAGGGGACAGCAAAATGTCTGAGTAGCCTTTGGGCTTAGGTCTTGGATCAGAAATGTTGAATGAATCCATATCAGAGGCAAGAGCTGTTAGGAGAGACTGTATGGTTGACTAGCTTTTAGCAGAGACCTGAGGGAGGCAGGGGACCCCTGTCTTTCCTTCCTTACTCTTCATCCCTGGTACCAAAGCTGTGTCTCATTGATGAGAAGGAAGCCAGGGTTATTTTCTGGGGAAAAAAAATTAAATGAGAACAGGCTACTCTGGCCAGGGAAATAGGTGGGCTAACCCCAGATTTTCACCTCTCCTTCTACCCTTCCAAGTCTCATCCCCAGCTCTGTACCTATGGCAGCCCCCCTGCCCCCATCTCTGGTGGATGCCACAGATCTTCCTTTCCTAACCTTCCTCCCCCAACTCGTGGCTTTATCCCAGTCCCAGGCTCTGGCAGGTACTCTTTGGAAATCCGCAGCCACTTTAGCCAGGGATGGAAGTAGGCAGATTTCAGATCTCCCCCTTCCCTCTGCTCCTCCAAACCCAATCCCCCAGTCTCATCCCCAGCTCTGCAGCAGACCTGCTGTAGTCTCTCCTCACTGTCAGTCCCAAGTCCCAGGGGACCAACTAAGCAGATCCCGGTATGACATCCTGCTTTTCTCACTCCTCTGGCTCCCCCACCTTCATGCCCCCAATCTCATCCCCATTCCTAAGTGTCAGCTTCCAACACCCCCATACACGCTTAGCCTGGAACCTCTAGTGGCCACACCTATGAATCTTCCTACCAGGAAACACACATCACCACACTTCCCTAAGGACCACAGAGGAAACAAAAACACCCACCCAACAAAGACGAGACAGGATCTCAGCACTTAGAATTATAGTCTTCCCAATCCCAGATGCCTGGACACCAGCATAAAAACTCAATCAATAAAGCAAGGACAATATGTATCAGGTAGAGCCCAGCAATCCTACCTGAATGTTGCTGGCCCTGAATGTTCCAGATGAAGCACAAGAAAGACCTTAAAATTGCCTTTATGAATGTTATAGAGACCCTTAAAGAAGAAACGAATAAATCCCTTAAGAAAATCCATGAAAACACAGTGAAAGAAAATAAATAAAACCATTTAAGACCTAGAAATGAAAACAGAATTATTCAATAAGAAACCCGAAACTGAAGGAAATCTGAAAATTAAAAAAAAAAAAAATCACTGAGGCAAGCACAGAATTCAAGAGATGGAAGAGAGAATCTCAGGCATTGAAGACGTGATAGAAGAAATGGATACATCAGTTAAAGAAAGTGTTAAATCTAAACAACTCCTGGCACAAAACATCCAGGAAATCTGAGACACTATGAGAAGCCCAAATCTAAGAATAATAGGAATAGAGAAAAGAAATAAACTAGATCAAAGACCTAAAAAATAGTTTCAACAAAATCATAGAAGAAAATTCCCCTAACCTAAAGAACAAAATACCTATAAAGGTACAAGAAGCTTACAGAATACCAAATAGACTGGACCAGAAAAGAAAGTCTTCTTTGCACATAATAATCAAAACACTAAAGATGCAGAACACAGAAAGAATATTAAAAACAGCAAAGTAGCATATAAAGGCAGACCTATCAGAATTACACTACAGACTCTAAGATACCACAGATGTCACCTCAGACTGCTATACTCAATTAAACTTTTAATCACTATAGATGGAGAAAATAAGTTATTCCATGATAAAACCAAATTTAAGCAATGTCTACCTACAAATCCAGCCCTATAGGAGGTACTAAAAGAAAAACTCCAACCTAAAGAGATTACTTATATTTAGGAAAACACAGAGAATAAATAATCCAAGACCAGCAAAATCCCAGACCACTACCACCACCACCAACAACAAAATAACAGGAATCAACAACCATTGGTCATTTGATGTCTGTCAATATCAATGGTCTCTACAATAAAAAGATACAGACTAACAGAATGGATGCAAAAACAGGATCCATCCTTCTGTTGCACCCAAGAAACATCCCTCAGCATCAAGGATAGACATTACCGAAGGGTAAAAGGAGAGAAAAATATATTCCAAGCAAATGGATCTAAGAAACAAGCTGATGTAGCTATTTTATTTCCTGACAAAATAAACTTCAAATCTGAAACTAATTAGATAGGGAAGGACACTACATAGTCATCAAAGGACCTAACATATTTATAGAACATTTTACCCAAACATAAAAGAATATACCTTCTTCTCAGCACCTCATGGGATTTTCTCCAATATTGACCTCATACTCAGACATAAAGCAAGTCTCAACAGATACAAAAGAATTGAAATTATTCAGTGTATCCTATCTCACCACCATGGGTTAAAGCTGGATATCAACAACAGAAACCGCAAAAAGCTTACAAACCCAGGGAAACTGAAAGAACTCTCTACTGAATGAAAAATGGGCCAAGTCAAAAATTAAGAAAGGAGTTAGCCAGAAAGTGGTGGGAGTCAGGAGGCAAAGGCAGGCCAATCCTTGTGAGTTTGAGGCCAGCCTGGTCCACAGAAAGAGTTCGGGATATCCAGGGATACACAGAGAAACCTGTCTCAGAAAATGAAAAAAAAAAAAAAAAAGGAACAAAAAGACAGTTAGCCAACATCAAATTAAATGGAGAGAAACTCAAAGCAATTCCATTAAAATTAAGAATAAGACACACGCACACACACACATTCAACATCATGCTTGAAGTCTTAGCTAGAGCAATAAGGCATCTGAAGAAGATTAAGGATACACAAATTGGAAAAGAAGAAGTCAACATTATCTTTATTTGCAGATGATCTAGAAAACAAGTGATCCAAAAAATTCCACCAGGAAACACCTTCAGCTGATAAACACTTGAAGCAAAGCTGGATATATTTAAATGGATAAAATTAACTAACAAAAATCAGTAGCCTTTCTATATATTAACAGCATATAGACTGAGAACAAAATCATGGAAATAAAACCTTTCATGATAGCCACAAATAATATAAAATATTTTAGGATACCTCTAACCAAGCAAGCGAAAGACTTATATGATAAAAACTTCAAGTTTTTGAAGAAAGAAATTGATATATTTATCAGAAGATGGAAAGATATTTCATTTTCATAGATTGATATAACTTAGTAAAAATGGCCATTCTACAGAAGGCAATCTACAGATTCAATCTAATGCCCATCAAAATCATGAAAGAACAATTTTCAGCTTCATATCGAAACAGGAAAAAACAAAACAAAACAGGATAGCTAAAACAATCTGGTTAATAAAAGAACTTCTGGGGATATCATCATTCCTCATTTCAAGTTTTACTACAAAGCTATAGTAATAATAAAATAAAATAAAATAAAATAAAATAAAATAAAATAAAAACAGCATGGTATTGACACAAAACCAGACACATTGATCAAGGGAATCGAAATGAAGACCCAGACATAAATCCACACAATAGTAATACCTGATTTTTTAAAATAAAGACACTAGAAATGCAGACTGGAAAAAGACAGCAACTTTAACAAATAGTTCTGGTCATACTGGATATCTGCATGTAGAAGAATGCAAAGAGATCCATATTTATCACCCTGCACAAAACTCAAGTCCAAGTAGATCTAAGACCTCCATATAAAACCAGAAACACTGAACCTGACAGAAGAGAAAGTAAAGAATAACTGAATGCATTGGCACAGAAGACTTTCTGAACAGAACACTGACAGTGCAGGCACAAAGATCAGCATTAATAATTAAGACATCATGACACTGAAAAGCTTCTGTAACACAAAGGATATTGTCATTGGGACAAAGCAGCAGCCTACAGAATGGAAAAATGTTTTTACCAACTACATATCCAATAGAGGGCTAATGTCTAAAATATACAAAGAACCCAAAAAACTATATATTAGGAAAACAAATAATACAATGGGATAGGGATCTAAACAGAGACATTTCTTCTTTTTTTTTTTTTGCTGTTCTTTTTTTCTTTTTTATTGTTTTATTTTTTAACATTTTTATTTTATTTTATATTAATCACAGGTTGTGTATTTTGTATCCCAGTGGTAGCCCCCTCCAGCATTCTCTCCCTATCCCCCCATCCCTCCCTCATCTCCTCCCTGCTCCTTTCCAAGTCCACTGATAGGGGAGCACCTCCCTCCCTTCCATCTAATTCTAGCTTATCAGGTCTCTTCAGGATTGGCTGCAATGTCCTCTTCTGTGGTCTAGCAAGGCTACTCCTGCCTTGGGGGGGGGGGGGGTCGAAGAGCCAGCCATTGAGTTCATGTGCGAAATAGTCCCTGTTCCCCTTACTAGGGTATCCACTTGGATATTGAGCAACCATTTGCTACATTCAAGCAGGGGTTCTAAGTTATATCCATACATGGTCCTTGGTTGGAGGAAGTCTCATAAAAGACCCCTGTGCCCTGATATATTTGGTTCTTGTGGAGCTCCTGTCCTCTCCAGGTCTTACTAACTCCCCCTTCTTTCATATGATTCCTTGCACTCTGCCAAAAGGTTGGTTATGTGTCTTAATATTTGCTTTGATACACTGCTAGGTAGAGTCTTTCCGAGGCTTTCTGTGGTAGGCTCTTGTCCTGCTACTTGTTTTCTCCTACTTCCAATGTCCATCCCATTTGTCTTTCTAAGTGAGGATTGAAACTTTTCAATAGAAGAATCTCAAATGGCTCAAAAACACTTAAAGAAGTATTCAAAGTCCTTAGCCATCAAATGCAAATCAAAACTACTTTGAGATTTCTTCTTACACCTGTCAGAATGGCTAAGATCAATAAACCAAGTGACAGCTCATGCTGACATGAATGTGGAGTACGAGGAGCATTCATCCACTGCTGGTGGGATTGCAAACTTGTGCCGTTGCCATGGCAATCAGTGTAGCAGTTCCTCGGGAAGATGGAAAGCAAACTCAAGATCCAGCTATATCATTCTTAGGCATATACCCAAAGGATGCTTCATCCTACCACAAAGACAGTTACTCAACCATGTTTACTGCTGCTCTAGTCATAAAATAGCCAGAAATTGGAAACAACCTAGATATCCCTCGATAGCAGAGTGTAAAATGATAATGTGGTATGTTTACACAATGGTCTACCACTAAGCCTGCGAAATAGAAGAGACGTGAGACCGTGGGGGAGCGGAAGAGAAGGAAGACAGAGTAACCACAAGGAGATTATTTCTTTCTTAAAGATGGTATTGCATCTGAAAGCGTTTTTATGTAAGCATATTTTAAGATATTGATTTCATTCGTTTTCTCTGATACTTTCCTAGAAGAGCATATTGGTGCCGACTCCTCGCGTTTTCTGCAAATTGCCCATAAGGTCCTGCATTGTAGGCACCACTCCTCTTGTGGCAAGTCCTTAAGAAACTGCCCTGTTTTGTGACTCTTTTCCTGGCATGTGAAGGGAGAACAAGGAAACGAAAGAGTTCTTCTAGGAAAGCAATGACAGAGAGTGTACTTCCAGTCTGTCTCACAGCAGACTGTAGACACTGACTCTCTGCCCCGGGGACATGCTAGAGAAGGAAACAGACAACCAAGACTGGACTACATGCCGTAAGTATGCCCATTCCCTGCAGAAGCCTGAGCCCAAGAGGAAAACATGGAGCCCAGCTCAGAGAGAGTGATGCCAGAGTGTCTGGTAGTGGGTCCTCAGTGTGCGTAGGAGGGAAGGGGTGGGGGATTCCCCATGACCTCTGACACACAGAGCCTCAGCAAAACTCTGTGCTGAGCTTGAGTGCACCGGTCACAACACCAAATCAGAAAAGTGGCCTCAGTCTCAGAAAATGGGAGATTAACCCACAGAAGACTTAAACAAGTTAGAAGAGTGAATGAGCATGTCAGGAGGGCCAAGAAGTACAGCCAGTGATGGCAGGGAGTTTGCTGTGAAGAAGAGAATCTGGGACAGAAATTCACAAGGTTTCTAAGGAAAAGACTGAACACTTCATGATACGAACTGACAATATGAATGAAACGAGAGCCTTATCCTAAGAGCCCAAATCTGAGGTCTTTAGCAGCTGTTCAAGAGTCTGGTGTCATGGGAGGAGCCAGGAGGAAGGCTGCCTGATGCCACATAGCCCAAAGAAAGGCAGTTGCTAGGACAGTGGCCATGGCTCCAGCTCTGGGATGACGAGGGGAGCTCTCTCTGACGGCGCTGTCAGTGTCATGAAGGACAAGATCATTGGGCACAGAGCTAAACTTTGAGGAGAAAGGACAGAGTATATCACCGTGTTCTTTCACAGAGAAGGACAGCTAGGTTTTCAGAATGTCAGAGGACCACCAGGTGAGATGGAACAGTGGAAGAAGCAAGAGCTGAAGGATCCAGGGCGTTTGCAGATGAGTGATGGAAGCACCAGCACCTTGCCTGATGAATATTGTTGTAGGGATGAGGAGAGGATGAGCCAGCCTTGTTGTTGAACCTCCCTGGCCACCACCCCACCCCCACGCCCAGGTCTGTTCTTGTCATCGGTCCAGTTTTTCCAGTGTTCCTGGGAGAGAGCACACATCTGGTTACTAGTATCTACAGCAGTGAGAGACGACCTGTGTCTCACTATGTACAAAGTACAGCTCATGGAAGTTTCTCTTTCTACACCAAGGTGACACCCACTGCCTCCCACTGGGTCTGGTGACCCTAGGGTTGAAGTTCCTCCAGTTAAATTACTTGAAGAATAAAATGCCATTCTCCCACAGGTGCTGGAAGATGGAGGAGAGCTCAGCGTGGGAGGAAAGGTGGAGAACAGGCACAACACCCCATCTCTACACATATTTGCATCCAGGCCCCTGAAGCTTGGGCAAGAGGCAAGTTTATTGTGTGGTGTGGTCTTCCAGCACAGCCCCCAATCTCTGGTCTCTTCACCCTGGGACTGTAGGCTCTGTAGAGACCGGGATGAGCCAGCAACTTGGGCTGCTCAGCTGTAGGGGAGATACTGTGTCTGACATTCAGTTAGCTGGAGGATAATGACCCACTCCCCTGCCTACTCACATCTCTGCTTACAAAATGGGGTGTGCCTATATAGACAGGGAACAAAGAGACAACCCTGCTCGTTGTTACCAATTATAAAACAGGTATGTGCCACCACAGCTGGTCCTTAATACTGTTTTTTACACATCTTAAAATGATGCCTGTGTGATTAAAAATGACAGTACTTATTAAGAGCTTATTAGACAAAGCTCCATCCTTCTCCAGCCTAGCTCCACTCCCCCCAAAAGCAACTATTTACACTCTCTTAATGGTGTTGGGGGGGTACCTCCTCATAGCCTCATCCATACTTCTAACTAAATAGCTTATATTATTGGTTCTTGAATCATTAACTTCAGACACTGTTCATTGCCTTGATAGATAGATATCGACATATACTCCCACCACCTCCCAACAGCCTTAGATTTAGTCCCCATAAGGGTGAGTTTAACTGATGCAACCCACCCCTGCACAATGGGCCACATATACAATGGTGTTCCTGGAAGAGTCAAGTGAAGTTGAAAGCTCGCTGTCACCTAGTGATGGCCTGGGTATCCAAGTTCTACAGTGCAACACATTGTTGCACTGCCAGTCAATAAGGGACACTTAACACAGTACATGCCATCCTTGCGAATGAATGTGTTCTTTATTTATATATTTACTATACTGTACTTTTGTAGTTGTTTTACAATTTGCTCTTACTTAAATTTTTTTTTCTCTTGAACTCGGTTTAGCCTCATGTTTTTGTTTTTGTTTTTTTGTTCACTGTGGGCCTAGAAGCAAAAGCCTATTCCTTGTCTCTGAGTGTGTGCATAGGTGTATCCTTTATATAACATGCCATAGGCTACACACCTAGGTTTGTGGGCAGACAATATAGTGTTCACACAATGGTAAAATCACCTAATGACATATTTCTCCGAGTGGATCCATCATTAAGCAATGCGTGGCTGTATTTGAACCTCCGTTTCTTGTTCAATCAACTATAGGCATGTTCTCCTGTCCTTTCACTGTGGCAATGATGCTATTAGGACTTCTCTTCCCATCCTTCCGTTTTATTGGCTGTGGTTTGGTAGCCCTCCACCCGCTCCTGAGCTGACTTGTGACTAGTAAGTGAAACTGACCGGGGGAATCTTGAGAGCTCCAGGACACGAGGGGAGGTGAAGGTCATGTGGTAAGGGTCTATGTGTTCAAGGCTCGCTCCCCAGGTTAGTCCTGTTGAGAGGCGGTAGAACCTTTGCAAGGAAGCTAATAAACAGTCCTTTCGCCATTAAGGATGTGCTCTCAAAAGAGATTATGGGGCTGCAGTCTCCTCTCTTCCTTTTGCTTCCTGGCCATGGAATGGAATAGTTTACTCTGTCGCATACTCCCCACTAGAGACCCAAAGAAAACCATGAGCCATAAACCTCTTTAAAACTTAATTATGTTGAACAATTTTTTTAAGTGACAGAAATCTGACTGATACAGGGAGCAGCAGAGGCTTACAAAGCCCAGGGCTTTGCTCTTTACGCAGCATCAGCAGAGCTAGAGCTCTGAATCCAGAAGAGCACCCCGCTTTATTCATGTACCCACAGGGAATGAAACTGATTGAATGAACACTTCTGAAAGCCACATCCACCCTCATTCCCCAAGGAGCAGCCAGCTCTCTGCCTTCCTGGGCTGCTCTTTCATGTTGATGGCTCACAGGGGGATTCAGGCATCCTCTGTTTCCAGCACTCATCAAGCTGGCTCTGTGGACCTCTCCCCTCCCTTCTGAGATGAGGAGCCCGGCAGACTCGAGATGTTCCCGGGCTCCTTGTATGGCCTAGCTGCCTGCTGACAGGATAAGTTGGGACTCCATTTCTTCTTCCCTTCTTACACACTGTAAATTTTTCACGGCCCTTTACGGAAACAGTTAACACTGGCAGGCAGTCCCCTGCACCTGTGGCCAAGCTCTTTCTGCCCTAACAGCCAATTTCTTCAGATTTACTTAAAGGCTGAGTTTACCACTTTAGTCCTTGAAGTCTATATATATCCTTAGATCAGCAAAAAGGATTACAACCAATGCCTTTTGGGGGGGGGGGGGGGTTGCCCTAGTACATTGAACCATGTGTGTGCCTGGGTGAGCATGGAGGCCAGAGGAGGATGTTCGGTGCGCAGCCTCACTCTATCTCTTCCTTGAGAATGGAGCCTAAATCTCCCTGATTAGCTGGTCTTTGCCATGGCATTGCCAGATGTGCTGAGTACTCTTTGTGCCGAGTCTTCTGGGTGCTGAGCACTACTGTGCTTGGTCCTCACTATCATCTGATGGAAAGCTCATGAATATCCCATGATGCTCAACTCTCAGGGAAGTTGAGAGGCAATGCCCTGAGGACAGGAGGTGCCTTGTAAATCTTGATATGCTCCAAGTCATTAGGTAGGACCGCCTCCATATAACCAGGGCTTTACTATTCTGTTGAAAGGGTGAAATTGCTGAGATCACAGAGCCGGTTAGATTTACACGCTGCTAATCAAATGTTCTCTTCACTAATCCAAGCTCCCTTTTGTCTGAGTGAGCCAAAGGCTCTGAAAAACAAACAAACAGATTTTGCAATACTGCAAAATATTGCAAAATTGCAAAGAAAAATAAGCCAGAAGCACGAAGAAAACAAATTTTAAACAAAGCTGAGAAGGTTCCAGAAATACACATTGCTGCCTATTTTCTGACTGCCTCCCCCCACTGTATCTTAAATGGAATTAATGGTCTGTGATGAGCCAACCACAGGAAGAAATGGTCCATTTTTATAGGAAGGTCTACTGGCCCTGTGGTCCTCCTGTCCAGGGTGAACTGTGCCATCATAGGCCACAGCAAAGTAGCCTGTGTCCCCTGCCTTTTCCACTACCATGTATTTGTGGACATGATCCCCTTCCCTGGCTCTCACTCCTTGGCTGGGCAGACCCATCTCCTGAAGAAGTTAACAGAATGTATGTACCACACTCTAAGGCGTGGGAGCTACCACAGGCAAGGCCCAGAGCCAACATGGTAGATTATGTCCATCCATCACCCATGCCTGCTGCGCAGCCTGCCTGCAGCTTGCGGGCGTATGTACTAGAGGTGCTTCCAGAAGCAACAAATGTCAGCTGAGCTTTAACTACTCTTACGTCTCCTTCGACGCACTGGGCCACGTGAATAAGCCAGAGCTTCTTGCCTTTTCAGCCTTCTAATGAAGGTGACCTGGGAAAGACCTGCACTCCTGAAGTTTGTCGCTATTTTCTCTTCTCTCAAAGGTGCTGTGCTCAGTCCACCTTTTCCTGCCTACCTGCTGTCCAACACACCCTGCCCCGTGAAGGACAATAAGGAGGAGCTACAAAGTATGGAGGGGGACACACAATCCAGTTCCTCAATGAGCAAATGGAAAAACCCTGATAAATCACATGCTTTATGATGGACCCAGTACTTTTCATTAACTAAACTTTTGGTCCCGAATCCTGTCACTCAATATCTACAGTTTGAGGGACATGACACATGTTTTGTATACTATTTCAGGCACCATCTTTCAAAAACTAGTGTAATCACATGAAGTGACTTCACCGCCTTGAGTCCACAGCCTGAAGAAAGAGAACTTAGAAGTGTGCTCATAGGCTCAGAAAGACACAGGAAGGAACTGCACCTAAGAGCAGGCATATGAGCTCTGAAAGACACCTGAGTTCCGACCTATAGGCAACACTGCCTGTTGTCCTGATTTGCCTTTCAGTGGACACCAAAATATCAGGAGGGCCTCTCTCCTAGGAAAAGACCCAACCCCTCCCAAACCCCACAGCCAGCAGCCAAGCATCGTATGTGCTTGGTGCCTAGTGACACATGCTCCCACCCAGAAGTCACCCTGGCCTCCTGGAAGATCTGTGAGGGAGGGTTGAGGACTGGTGGGCCTGGGTTTGAATCCCAGCTTCAGACTTCAGCTAAAGCCACTTATCCTTTTGGGGTTCCAGAGGAGGAACTATTACTAGTTTTTGGATAATTCTTTTCTAGTTTAGAGAAAAGGGGTATTCATTATGTGCTGTGTTGGGGGGCAGGGGGGGGTTGTCAATGGAGGCAACAGCTAGTATTCATCTTCTCCAAATGGTCCAAGTTCATGGAGACTATTTGAACTGAAGAAGCAATGCTTCTAACAGGTTACCCTTGGCAGTGGAATATTGGATTTCTCAGCTGGGTTTGGAGGCCAACTGTTGTTATTATAAATATTTTGAAAATTAGACTCCTGTATAACAAAATATTTCAAAATCCAAATGACGACACCCCCCTCACTTTGAACTAAACTCGAAGCCCGCATATGTGAGTGCACAATGGTTAAAGAGGCCACTTTCCACTAGCCTAGCGACAATAGGCGTGGCTTTCATTCCCGGAGGCCACGGAGTATTAAAGCACAAGCAGCTCAAATCACACCGTCTAACTAGTTTCCTGTACTCATTGAAACCAAACTGGGAACATGTCAAACTCCCCAAATAACCTGGTAACTGGAACAAATGCCCAAGTTACAACACATTTTACCATAATTAAATTATAATTCTATCTCTCCTTCCCTATGGAAAAATAATAATTCAGAAGTCTCACAAATTCACATCCTGCAGACTGTAATCCCAGCCCTCTGTGAAAGCAGAGGCAAGCAGATCCCTGTGAGTTTGAGGCCAGCCTGGTCTACAAAGTGAGTCCAGGACAGCCAAAGATACACAAAGGAATCTTGTCTCAAAAAACAAAAACAAACAAACAAAACTGCTTCTTGTCAGTTCCATGTTGCAAATACCAGGTCACCAGGCTGTGTTTCTGGACAGGGAGTTAGGGAGTGAGGAGAACAGATCTCTATCTCTATCTGTAGTCCAGTGGTTCTGTGTTCTTTGTTGAACAGTCTTCTTACTGCTTATAAATTAAGTTCTTAGTATCCAAGCCACGAAGCTTGGGCCTGGAACAGAAAAGGCACAGGAGCACCCTCAACTGTTCGGAGCGGTCCCAGCTGTGCTGCTCAGGTCGGGTAGGCCGAGGCTGGAGAAAATTGAGAACTAGCTCTGACACCCACATCATGGTGCATTAGAGAGCACCTGGTGAATTATGTGTCCATTAGCTAAGTGCCCTGAGGCTTCAGGATTCGCTCTTTTCCTAAATCAAAAATAATAACAGTAACAGCTCACCATCTTCTCCTGCTGCCGGGCAGAGTGAGTATTTCATCTGTCATTAAACAATTACCGCCCATCCCAGACACTGCTCTAATTCTCGGGTCGCAGGCGCAGGCGCAGGCGCAGATGCAGATCTGCGCTCCAATCCCGACCCACCTACCCCGGCCTAATCCCAAGGAGCAGCTGAGCTGCTCTCTTACCAGAGGAGGCTGGCATCAGCCAGTACAGGAGGAAGGATGGTTGTTTTAGTACACAACCCCCTCAGGGAGGGATCATATATCCCTGTCTTAAAACCAAAGCACCCCAACTGGATGATGTCCCTCTGAATACCTCCCGAAGAAGGTCTTCCCCATTCCAATCTGCTACACCCTTTTGCCATGCCCTTCCTGAGCTTCGGGGTGTTGGCAACTGGCTGGGCCAACAGAGAGGTGACATGGAGGTGAGCATGTCTTTTACAGAGTAAGGACGGGGCTTCCCCTCTAGTCAGCTCACCCAACCCTAGACACTCTCAGGCTGAAGCCCAAACAAGCAGAGAGGAATGCTGATTCATCCCAACCAATGTTGCAGCGGCCTGAGATAAGATAAAAATTCCCAAAAGATGAAACAGAATAGGAGGAAACTAGTCATTCTCAAACCTTTCAGGCGACAGACCCTGCTGTCGTGGATACACGGAAGGCAGCAAAGATGGAGGACCTGTGCCATTTCTTATGACAGAGTTCTTCAGTTTTAGCAAGAACCCTGTATTGTCTCAAGATCCCCTGGAAGAGCCCCGATCCATCTCTGAGGGGCTGAGAATCCCTGATGTGCCATTAGGCAGAGACCCTGCCTCCTCGCGTCGGAGTCTCATCTCCTGTCCCTTGGTGTTTGCTTCGTCATCTCCTCTTTCCTTCTTGACGCACTCTCACAAATGCGCTTATTTTACATCATCAATTGATTAACATGCAAGTCAACTAATTAGCTGTCATTGATTTTTGTCAAGTGATTATCCATACGTAATTCCAACAAATAGCTTCAAAGCACCAGAATATCATTATTAATGTATATTTAACTGGATATCTCTCCTCCATCAAAGCCCTTTCCCCTACAGCTTTAGCAACCTCTTCTCTATTTTTAGCTTTTAAAGAATGTTTTACCTGATGCACAGATTCGTTTATATTTGTTGTTTCTAAGTAGTGAAGTAAATAATCTGGTAAACAATAGTTTCCCAAGTCTTAATTTTATTCACTATTCTACACGTGTAGAGACTGGCGAGAGAGTTCAGAATGTGGGAGGGATGCTTTTTTTATATCACAAATATTCTTTGCATGTGAATATAATGTATCTGTTACATAATATTGGTATTCACTGAATTTAATGGTATGAAGCTATGTATATATAGTTCATTCATTTTTTACTGCCACAATTTATATATCCTATCTCATTTTGTCTTAGGGTTACTTTGCTATGATAACAAGTTGGGGAGGGAAGGGTTTTTTGGCTTACACTTACGCATCACTGTTCATCATTAAAGGAAGTCAGGACAGGACTCAAACAGAGCAGGAACCTGGGGGCAGGAGCTGATGCAGAGGCCATGGAGGAGTGCTGCTTTCTGGCTTGCTCCTCATGGCTTTCTTACAGAACCCAGGACCAGCAGCCCAGGGGTGGACCCAATCACAATGGAATTGGTCTTCCAACATAAATAACTAATTTTTTTTAAAAATGCCTTATAGGCTTGCCTTCTGGAGGTATTTTCTCAGTTGAGGCTCCCTCCTCTCTGATGACTCTAGCTTGCATCAAGTTGACCTAAAACTAGCCAGAATACATGTCAAAGGGCACGGTTGTCTCTGCATTTTGCTGTTAGGAGAAATGCTCCTGGAACATGGTTGTATAAGAAAAACTTTTTTAAATGTATATGCTTAGTGGTGAAATTGTTGGGTCACTGAACACATGAATACAATTTTGTGAGATAATTGCTAAATTACTTGTCAAAATAATTATACCAATTTGTAGCTCTATGAGGACAACACCAGAGATGCAGTTAACGAGAGCATTCTCCTACCCATGGTCTCCTCAGACTTCTCAGTTTTTGTTATCAAATGCATGCACATAGCGGTGGGAATTAATTGCCAAACTAATTTAAAAGGCAATGTGGAAATATCTACTAAAATTTTAAATGGAAATGCTCTTTAATCCAAGAATATTACTTTGTAAAAAAATTTTCATTACCGTTATCTATTTATTCGTGTGTGTACTCACACGCATGTGCCTGGGTGTGCGGATGGATGTTAGGGGACAACTTGAAGGATCACTTACCTTCCTCCACTATGTGGGACCTGGGGATGGAACTTGTCTCGTCAGTTTTGGCAGCAAGAAACTTTACCCACTCCCTGGTCCCCAAGGCATTATTTTTGAGCATTTGTGTTCTACTAAAATAAATGGTAAGTACACAGGAGTGAATTTTAAGAACATCTATTATATTACCTTTTCTTTCAAATTACTAAAGGTTTGAAATAATCAAAATACCCATCAGTGAGAAATTGGTTGACTAAATGATGGAAGCTCTATATGCAGATTAAAATACAATCATAAGCAACACAATTAAGGTAGACAGGAGGCACTTGCTGAGTGGTGTGAAGTGAAGAAAGCAGGTTCTAGAAGAATGAGTGTAGTGTGATCACCACTAGCTTTTCTGCAGGGAGGAAAGGGTGTTACAGTTGCCCTTATCTGTTTGTGTGTACAGAAGGGAATGTATGGGGGGAAATGCCCCGGCCACTCACTCTGAGCACTCAGAAGAGTGGGACTGGAGAAGGGGCAGGAGCAGAAGGCGACCTTGTCAAGACTGGAACTTGGGTCTCTGTGGCAGCCTCTTCCTGGCCTTCAGTCTGCCCCCTTGCCACCACCTCTCTGCTTCCCATGGTTCAGTCTTCATATCCTCACAGGATAAGATCAAAGCCCCTTATCCTGCCATTTAATACTGCTAGGAGCTGGCGCAGCCAATGTCTCTGCTCATCTCCATGTGTAGTAAGTGTCGCCAGTTAGTTACACTTGACTCACCCTCCTTGCCTGGATTGGCTATCACTCTTCCTCCCTCTCCCTTGCTGCCTGAAGTTGTGTTTGTTCTTCAGAATCTGGCCAAAGGCCTGAAGCTACTGTGGTTCTTCTGAGAAACAGGAGCTAAGTACGTGGGCTGTGCAAAAACAGGTGCAGGGGCCTCAGCAGGTAGCTTTGCCGCTTTCCTTCTAGGGCACAGCCTCCAAATAGCCCTGACCTAGATTTGGGTCCTACCAATCTCAGGGCTTGAAGACCTTGCTCTTTGCTCTGCTCGGGAACCCTTACTTTTAAAACAAATCTTGTTCCCTAAGAAGTTCTGGATCCGCTGAGAAAAGACAAAGCAATGAAACATGTGGAGACAGAGATACCTGGATTAGAGCGATTTTTTTTTTTTCTGCAGAACTTGCCTCCAACTGCAGAACCTTTGAAGTAGAAACACCTAGGCCGGGCCAAGGGCACAGGGTCCCTGAAGACCAGACATGGGACATCCAGCTGACAACACACCTAACAGGAAATGAGAAGAATCCACAAGGCCCAAGCACTGTTTACTTTCCAATAACCAGGTAGACTTGCTCCATAGTCCCTGGAGGGAAGCAGCCAGAGGTGTCGCTCTTCCCTACACAGAAGGACGTATGACCTTGCTCAGAAGGCTGGGTCCTGTCACTAGAGCCAAATAGAGTGGGCGGGCCAGATCCTAAAAGCAAAGGGGGAAAAAAAAAAAAACTGGGACCAAAAATCCTGTTGGACAAGTTGGAGTTCCTCGCTCCTGTAGATCTCCCTCCTGAGTACAGCTGCCCCTGGCAGTGCTGCTGGAGTGAGCCTCGGTATTCATGGGAGCCCCTCCCTGGCTCTGCAGGGCAGCGACTCACTCTCTCACGTTCCCATCCCAGTGGGTGGGAACATAGGACAAGGATACAGGCCTAGAGGCCCAGGGGGGAGGAGGAAGGAGTTGGGGGGGCTATCTCAGCTCTTGCTT
>CM053753.1:51424530-51459362 GCA_028658305.1 Pachyuromys duprasi | reverse complement strand
ATATACATATTATAGTATACTTACTATATATTATATACATACAGTATACTTAGTATACATAGTATACTACCAACAGGGTGAAAGAGCCACCCTGTTCCACCTTCCATGTCTCCCTTCTGGTCCCTTTCCTATCAGTTCTATGGGCATCTAAAAAATAAAATGAGCATGCTTGCTAAGACTTATATTAAATCTTATCCACAAGGAGAAAAACCACTGTGATTGGACATTGAATAGTATAAATGAATGTGCCTTTACCCATCTGGAGTTCTAGCGGCTCATTCAGAATTGCCCTGAAGGCTGGAGAAGCAATCAGAAAAGGAATAGAGTGTGTGTGGGGGGGGGGGGGGGAGAGAGAGAAGGAGAGGGCCACAGCTGCTAGGCAGCAGAAGCACGCTGAAGGCGCATGACAGAGCTTCCTCAGGGAAGGCGCTGCTGCCCCACCATTGAGCTGCAGCCACAGCTGGCATCCCCAACGTCACTGGCCTTGGTCACCATCCATAGAGTATTCCACTCACCCATACCACTTCAATCAGAATGACTCCTTCCCAAGCCCCATTCCTTTAGATCATGTTAAAGTGGTGCACCCTCTGTTTGACCTGAGCTATCTGAGGGCCAGGACCTGAGAGTCCATCTTGACCACCCCACCCCCTGTCCCCCACACCTAACATCCCAACCAAGGCTGGTGCAGCCAGGGCTACTTCCCCAAGTCATCCAGATGACTTCAGTGTCTTCCCTCCCTCCCTGACCTTCATTCAAGCTCCAGTTGCCTTTCCCTAGACTATTCCACCAGACTTCCTCTGCTCCAACTGCCTGTGGCAGAAATGTGACTTTGGATTCCAGCTAGGACCGGCTAGGTCCCATCAGACTGCCAACAATAGCTAGAAATTTGTGTAAAATGTATACTTCAAAAATCCACTTAAAGTCATTGAAGAGCTACCAAGACTAAAGGTTCATGAAAGACCAGATCCCAGAGAGAAGGAAAACAGAAGCAGTGGGCTTGGCAGCAGACATGTGAGCTATTTGCCCTTTGGTACTCAGCCTAGACTCTGGGAAATAGAGCTGAACACTCAGGGTTCTCTCAGGGGAAATGGAAACTGAAGTTTGAATTTTGTATCACTGTAATATTTAAAGCTACAGTAGCTCCTGCATTTGGTAATACTGTTTTATACAGTAGTAAAAGTGACCAGAAAGCTAGACACACCTGTACTCCTCGCCACTGAAAAGACCGAGGCAGGGACATCACTTAAGACTGTCCATGAGTTAAAAATGAGTCTGGGTAGCCTAGTGAAGCTCCATTGTCTGATAAAAACAACAACAACAAAGTCAGCAAAAATTACTAGGACAATCAAGAAGTAAGATCAAATGACTAAAACCCAATGAACAAAACAAAACCAAACCCTAACAGTCAAACAATACATCAGTAGATACAAAGAAGACTCAGCTATGAAAGTTATCAGCCATGGCCTTAAAGACAAAGAGGCTTGAGGTCACATGAGGATTACAATTAGGTTTGGCTGAACATCCTAAAACCCCAAAAGTAGCACTCATCTTTAAACAACATAAAGACTTGGGGGCTCGGGAGCTGGCTCAGTAAAGTGTCTCCATACAAGCATGGAGAGCCTAATTCAAACCGCCAGCACCCATTTTAAAAGCTGAGTGTAGCAAGTTATGCTATAATCTCAGTGCTGGGAGAGTGGAAACAGGAGGACCCCTGGGGCTTGCTGGCCAGCCAGTGTAGAGGTCCAGATGGAAAGTGAGGAAGACATCAGTCATAGATCTCTGGCTTCAGTTGCCTGCACACGCGCACACACACACACACACACACACACACACACCTTGAGGATTTTTCACATAGAAGTGATGGCCCACAAGATTGGTGTCTGCTCTTTTTCTTCTACCATTTCCATGCCTGACTTTCTTTCCTCCTTAAGGCAACTTTAAGGAGGAAAGAAAGGGCTGCTGAAACACCAACCATCATTTCCAAAACCCAAAGAAAGTAAATACAGAATGTCAAAAGGCAACAATTTCTCCTTGATCACTGCTCCTCCTGTGAGCACCCCTTAGACTCTCTGCACACTGCTCTCTGCTCACTCAGAGCTCCCTGCTCCTACATAGGACGCTGAACAATGAAGCTTTCTGTGCCAGGAACTCACAGGCTCCCCCACAATTCTGTAAGACAGGAATTAGCCATCTCTGTTGCACTCCACCTTTAGGGAACCCCAACAGCTTCCCTTTGCTAGGCACATAAGGCCCTTCTGTGTCAGGCTCCTACCTCCTGTTTCTGACCTCTGCCTCCTGTCCCTCCCCACAGATATCCTAAACCGTAACCAGCCCCAGCAACTGATCCCTTTTAGAAGACACAGACAGGAGCCTCCCAGCTCTTGCTCCCGGTTGTCAGCCTGGCTCGCCCTTTCTCTGACAAACCTGGCTCATTTTCAAAGCTTTACTCAAAGGTCGTCTCTGGGTGTTACTTTTTTCAGGCCTTTCAGTCAGAACTTAGGGTTCCCCAGGTCTCTGTTCTCCCACGTGGCCTGTGCCTGGGTTGCATCAAAACACAGTGGATGTTCTGGTCTCATGCTATCTCGCCCTTTCCAAATGATGAGCCTCTCCAAGCTGAAACACAACTCGCCTATCCTTTCCTCCACTAGAGTTTCCTAAGGCCCGGCACACAGTAGGTGCTTTGCTGGGGTTTCCTGAATAGGTGAGACAGCAATGAATACGTTTAGTCAGCCGATGGATCTCAAGTGCTTCCTCTCCCTACGGTATACAATCTAGACAATAAGCCTTCACACCTGAGGCATTTGATTCTGCAAATTCCTTTTGTTGGGCAGAATTTGTTCAATCGCACAATGCAGGGAATGATTGATTTGAGCCGGGAAGTTGCTTGTATGCCTGTTATTTGATATGGTGCCATGAAATTAACTTCAGAGCCGCTCAGTTAGCAGTCACAAGGCATTAAACTCCATTCAGAGGCACAAACCTTACTTCATGTGCAGCGAGCAGCACAGACAATGCTGCACGCAAACCTGCAGCTCACGCATCCTGCACACCAGGAGGAGCACAGTCACGGACTCACAGGGCCTGAGACCTCTGGTAGGCTAGAACCGGAGCTAAGGACATCTCGGTGACAGGTCACAGTGAGTGTTGTCTGCTTACTATGAAATAGAACCCACCCGCTATAAATATTTGGCGAGAAGAAGTCACCGATATCAACAGAACAACAGCAAGAAAAAAAAGAAAAAAAAAAAAAAGCAGAAAAAGCCTTGATGGACAAGCCTTAATTTGGAGCGACCACTATGATCAAAACATGAAAATTAGACCGTGGGTGGGAGGAGAGATCCTTAGCCCGACATTCAACAGCACTAATAGGAGCGTGAGAAGCCAGTGCAATGTCGCTAGATGTCTTTGGTTCCCTGAAAAAGAGAACCTCTTCTGCAGATGGCAATATTCCTTCTCAATAAACACAGGGCAAGTTGCAAGCCCGGGTCCCTGGCAGCCAACACTATTTATTCATACAGGTGACTCCTATTTATAGCCCATGGTTCTGGTTTGCAGCATACCATTTCCCTTTCAAAATCAGTCAGTTTAAAGACAATAAAAGAATCGATCTACAGAAGACTAAATTAAGAAAATGTAATAACACGTGGTCCGTGGGTACAGGGAACAAAAGGTAATCGGTATTTAAAGGGAGGCTTGGGAAGCAAAATGTCCAGGATGGAGAGGAGGCTTTCCCAATGGTGGAGACAGCCAGGCGGGCTCTGAGGAGCGGGCAGGGTCTGAGAATGGAATCCGGCTGCTGTATGGAGGCCCTGAGAGGCCAAGGGTATAGGATCTGGCCGGAGTCGATCTTTCCGTGACAGAGGCCATCTCCTGCTTTTCAGCACTGCCACATGCTGTTTCCTAGGCCTCATTCCACACCCTCTCACCTGCCCTCAAGTGCTCTATGCCTCCGAAGGGCTGTGGACGTGCAGCGGATGAAGTGGGGGCTGACAGTGACCACCACACTGAGGCCCCGACCCGGAGCCACATGAAGTCAGCACTGCCGGCACTCTGCTTTCAAACAGCCCTGCAGGGGCCACCCTAGGCAGACACACAGCTCCTGCATGCTCTTCTGAGTCAACCCCCCCTGCCCCCTCCCCGAAAGGCCACACAGTGGGAGAAGGAGCAGCTCCAAACGTGTCAGCCGACATGTCCTCATTGAGGCTTAACTTTGCACCTTCCCTTATCTGTGGCTTCTGGCTTCTGACTTAGTGTTTTCTTTTCTGTCCCTTTCGCCCTACGGACATGAAGTCTGCAAGAGCCCCCACGTCCCACAGACTAGAAAAGCAACGCGGAGGGAAGAAAAGGCAGAGAGAATGTGTCCTGAATAAGCAATCGACGTGACATTTCTGAGCCTGGCTGTGGTTCTGGCTGAGCTGACCTGAGGTACCAAATGAAGTGACACAAGGTAGAGGCTCCATGTCTCAGCATCCAATGCCATCAATCTAGCCCCTGCTGGCAGCCCTGGCTTCCCTTGAAAAACATTTCAAAAAGAAAAGGTCACGGCTATTTGTTTCTCCCTTTGAATGAATTCACAAAGCTCTGGCTGTAGTCCTGACAGCCGCTATAACCCTTCCAGAACAAGCCCTCTAAGCTCAGTAAGGCTTTCCAAGGCAAATCCCTAGATCTGAGTCCGCCCATCAGTCTGGTCGGTCCCCTGAGAGTCACCTGCCGCCTGTCAGAGAGCTTAACAAAATGCAATAGCACTACGTGAGTTTGCACTGTGGAGGATCGGAAGCCTGACCTTTCCACTTAATAGTGCATGACCTTGGGCTTAATATAGAATGACCCTGAACTTCTCCAGTATGTGAAGCGACTTTAGTGGATAACTCCAGACAATAAAAGAGGCTTAAGAAGGAGAATAAAATCCTGTCATCCTTAGTACTGTAGTCGGAACCGGGGGATGTTGTCAGGTTAAATGAAATAAGCCAGGACGAATTATTGTGATCTCACTCCTATACGGGAGCCATAAAAGCACTGTTTCATAAGGCTCTTCTGTAAACCAAGTAGAATAGTAAAATTTGAATTCCTACTATAGGACCTGGAGAGATGCTCAGTGGTTAAAAACGCTTACGCTCTGGCAGAAGACTGGATCTTGGTTCCCAGCACCCACATCTGGAGGGTCACAGCCACCTGTAACTCACGATCCGATGGCTCTAACACCCTCTTCTGGCCTTTGCAGGCACCTGCACTCATGTGTGTGCACATGTGCACACACCCACATATATTTAAGACTCATAAAATTCTTTTAAAAAGAATATTTAATATGGTCCTTGATGCATAATAAATGGCCAGTGCAAACTGGTCATATTGTTTATTATGGGTAAAATAATCCTGAAACTTGGTTGTTTTGGCTGAGTTTTACCATATCACTAAGTCACTGAAAAATAAGCTGCTCTAAAACATGGTTTTGGACAACATAAATGCTTTATTATTTTCCACAATTCTGAGGTCCACCTGGACTTTGATGGACAGTTCTTCCATGATGCCTCTTGTAGTCACCATCAGAAAATAGCTAAGGTGGAGTCACGTGAATGCCATCAATCTAGGCATTCACACTACTGGGAATATCACCTCCAATTGACTATGCACTCACGTGACTTATGTTTCACCTGGGACAGCGTAAGCAGCTGGACAGAGGTGAGCCTCTTCCTCCATACAGCCTTTCATGTGATGAGCTTGGGCTTCCTCACAGCATGGCAGTCTTCAAGAAGTCAGACATCTTCCATAGCTGCTGTCTTCTCCCAGCATCTAAAAGACAAACAAGCTACAGGGCATCTGGCCCTAGCTTCAGAAAGCTCACAGTATCATTTACTCCACAGCAGCCACGTAGGACCAGCCCAGATCCAATGTGGAAGGGGATAGAAGAGGGCATGAATGCCAAAATGAATTCACTGGGACAGATCTTGGAGACCATGACCATCCTGTTCAACCACCTTGCAAATTTGTCATTGAAATGAGAGCTCTGGATGCTTGGGTGCAGTGTCCTTTTGTAACTAATCACCGTTAGGTCTCAAAGGCTGCCCAAATATCCAGAAATGAGTCCAACCTGGACTATAGGAGGATTTCTTGTGGCTAGATTAAAAAAAAAAAAAAAAAAAAAAAAACAGCATTCCTCAGAAACTTGCGAAACTGGTTCCCATCAGCCAAAGGGAGCCATTTTCCTTAAGTCTGGTACAAGGGACATATAGCTTCAGGTGGGCCCTATTAGCACATCAAAGCCCATGCTGGCCTCCAGGCTCCCTCAGCCTCACAAATACCTGTTACACATTTCAAAGTCTGTGCTAGCTAGAGTTCTGGTCCTTCTCACCTTCTCCCCTGTCCTAAACAACCTCCAGCTCACAGGCTTCCCTCCCTACAGGCACACATCCTTCTTATAACCCTGCCTGCCATTGTCTTTATACACACACTCTCTCCATCTCTTACTCAGACTCTCTCTCTCTTTCTGTGTGTGTGTGTGTGTGTGTGTTCTATTCTCTCTTCCTATCTCACTAGCCCCACTATCCACCCACCCCTGTCCTGCTTCCTTAGGCCTGACCATGTCCACTCTATTTCTTTCTCTCTCTCTGCTCTGGACTCTTCCTAGATGCTCTGGCTCTTCTCTTTCTTATATCTATAATAAAAAACCCTAACCATCTCATGGAATGGTCGTGTTGGCAGCTTCTTTACTGCACACTCTGGCCTGCAAAGGTCCCTTTGCCTGTCTGTACAATGGAGATAATGACATGCCCCATCTTCCCCCCACAGGGGAGGACTACATGTAAATAGGTCTAGTACAGTACTCAGCCCCCGGAGGACCATGTAAGTTCCCTTATATCAAGCAAGGAGACACACTCACCTCAACACTCTTAGCCTTCTTCTGTGGAGAGACCACCCTGAACCCAGGCTGCTGTCACTCCTGTTTCTCTGCTCTGTGTGTGTGTTCCTGCAAGTTCAGTTTAGCTCGACACCTGCTGGGTTCGTGGCTGGCACTGAATAAATAATGGATTCTTCAGAAACAGAGTTGTCAACTCACACTGCCTCGCCAGGCTCCTTGAATGGATCTTTTGCTAAATCTGGAATGAGTTATTTAAAAATTAAAGAAAGAGAGTTTAAGCTACCTGAGCTGAGAAATTTCCCAGATGGCTTTTGTGTTCTTGTGACCTACGACGTTCTTTGAAAGCCGCCGGGAACTGCACATGTGGCCATTTGGGATTTAACAGAAATTACCAGCCAGCTGGAGAGAAATCAGATGACAAGTTACTGGGGACAATTTTTAATGCTCTATTCAGGGAGCCAGAGAAAGCCACTTAGCCTCTCGGCTCTGTCCTATATATATATCATTGGATGCAGTGCTGGTCTGAAGGGAAGACGCTGTAAGAGCAGGAATAGAACCCTCACTGGGAAGGCATCTGTGGCCCTGTTTGTGCCTGACCCTGGGCCCTCCTCTGCAGAACGGCTCAGCTTCTAGACCATGCAGATGGAATACCACATCTCACGCTCCATCTGTGCTCTAAGCTCTATCCACACACCCACTGACCACTGGACAGCCTCTCTGGGCATCCCACAGTTACTTCCCCAGGCATGTCTGAGGTTCACTGCCCACACTCCCCTCCTACACACAGCTTATCCTGCACCAGCCTCCACAATGCTCCTGCTAAAGCTCACACATCCAACAGGTTCCCACCCATCACTAATTCACTATTACAATTGTCTTTGGGTTAAACATCTTGCCAGCACCTACTCCACGTACCACATCTGCGTGGCCCCCATCACATGATACTTGGACTATAGGTGTACACCAACCCCAGAGACTTCCTTTCATCCCTCTCCGCATTGGCCAGCCATGCTCCCCCTTGCCAAAGGCAGGGTCCAGCCAAGGAGAGCAAGTCATTTGTTAAACTTTCTAAGGCTCTTCATCTCCCAATGCTGGAGAATAAAGGCTTCTAGAAGTTTCTGAGATTTTTTTTTCTTCAAAGGAGTTTTAAAGAAGAAGAGGGAGAAGAACAAGAAGAAAAGAAGGAAGAAGGAGGAGGAAAGGAAAGAGGAGGAAAAGGAGGAGGAGGAGGAGGAGAAGTGAGATCTTCATCTTACCACAGGCCTTAGATCTGAAGGGAAAATTCCCAACTCCTCTTCGGTACAAACCAAAGTCCTTGATCTCCATACTCCAGTTGGTTCAGCAGAAGGTGGCCGTGTGGTGGAGAGAGTATGTTACAAGTTAAAAGGTGGAGTGACTCTTAGGAAGAGCTGATCATCCGTGGCAAGGAGAGTCAGAGGTCAAAGGCCTCTGTAGGCCTCAAAGAGTTTGTCTGGTCAGCATTTGGGGCATAGTGGGTGAAGTGATGCCCTCTGAAATGAGAGGGTACAGGTCCATGGTGAGCACCAAGCTGTCCTGTGTGGACAAGGGCAAGTTCTCCCCCTCTCTGAGCCTGCTTCCCCACTTCTAGCAGTGAATTCACTGCTCCCTAGATGGACACTGAGCTGTCTAAAGGGAGACAGGGCAGCCTTTCAGAATCCTGTGCCTGTTCTAGATCCATAGCAAGCTGAGGGTGTTCCTGTCTCACAGTGTCTCAGTTTGAATATAGAAGACCCAATAAAGGAGAAAACACTATGGTGTTTTACCTGTATATGCCAACTTGGCTAACCACATAGTATCCCTATAGTTATTTAAATATTACCCTAGAAGTTTCTATAAAGGTATTTGGTGGGGGTGGGAGGGGAGAAGGAGAGAGAGTAATATTTACATCAATGAACTTTGAGAAGAACAGCTTATCCTCCATAATGTGGGTGGGTACCTCCAATCAGCTAAAGATCTGAATAGAACAAAAACTATAAGAAGGAACTGTGCCAGGAAATCACTCTGAACTTATACCGCTGCCCTTCTCCGGTCCTTAGCCTGTCAACCTCCCCACTCAGATTTAGATGCATTTAGCATCCATGGACACATGAGCCAATGTCTTAGGTATGCCCCTCTCTCCCTATCTCTCTACCTGTCTGTCTCTCTGTCTCTGTCTCTCTTCTGCCCTCCCCCTCCAACTCTGTTTGTTTCTATGTGTCTATTTCTATCTCTGTACCCCATTTCCCCAGGGTATATAACCTGTTGTGTTAATTACTTTCTCTTGTTGTGGTGGTAAAATACCTGACTGAATCAACCTGAGGAAGGGAGGTTTGCATTGTCTTGCAGTTTGAGGACACATAGTCTATCACAATAGGGAGGCATCTGGTGGTGGGGACATTAGGCCCCTGGTCACATGGCACCCACAATCAGGAAGCAAGGAAAGGTGAGCGCTGGTGCTCAGCTGGCTTCCTACATTTTGCTTTTCTTTTAATTCAGTCCGGAGCTCCAGTCCACCTAATGGTGCTGCCCGTGTTCAGGGCAGGTCTTCCATCCTCTGAAAACTTTGCTCAAGCATACCAAGAAGTGTGTCTCCTAGGTGATTCTTAGTCACGTCTACAGGGATGATTAACCATCGGAGGTCCACTCTTCATCAGCAAATAATTGACACCAAATAATCACTCTTATCCATAACAACATGCTCACTGCTGATTCGGTCTCTCTGGAGAGTCCTGACTGAGTGGAGAGGGAGCTCTCTGCTACCCACAGGAAGCAGATGAGCACCGCAGACTCAGACAAGGTTTCCAAGGGACCCAAATCCAGTGAGTTGCTCATAAACCTTCCAAGCTGCTTTTCACAGACTGCATGAGACTTCCTTTGGATCTCAGAGCCTCTCTCACTAAAGGCATGTCCTCACAGGGAATGCCCCAGGTCAGAGTCACAGAGGGGAAGAGCCCCTGCTGAGATAATAACTAACCGCAGCTACCAGGCCCTGAGCTGCATGCTTTCTTCACCAGAGCCCCAGGAAGTAGGCTCTAGTAATACCCGACCCTCCGCAGATGAGGAAATGGAAGCACTATGAGATTAGCTCCTTGACCTGCAGCTCACACTGTGTACTCTTCCCACTGTGCATGTGAGCTTCCCATCAGTAAACAGAGCTGATTAGCACCGGCTACCATTTAAGTGAGGAAGTCGTACCAAAAGGGGTCAAATAGGGCTTTAAGATTACGTATCTAATGGCAGCAGGGTCAGAATCATCCTTCAAGGCCTCCGACCACAACCCAAGCTCTTTCAAGCCAGTGGCACCGATTCCCACCTGTGTTTGTTGCACAGAGGAGAGAGCTGCTGTAAGGGACACAGTTCTAGCTCTTTACAAACCCACTGGCCCCTCGGGCCATGTTTCATGATAATTATTGTCCATAATCACCACATCGCAATGGTAATTGCACATGGGTGGGTGAAGGCTGTCAAGGCGTTTCAGAGGCTTGCATCCCAAGGTAAGACAGGACAGTACAGAACACTCTCTTTCCATGGGGGCTATTCCTCAGTTGACGCTGAGGCTGAGGAAAACTTATTAAATACCTGTCCTGCTTCAGGATGGTGCTTAAGGAGGCAACTTAATTCTTGCCATGGTCTGACATGATGACATCATTGCATCCATGCTTATAGATGACAAAACTAAGCACACAGCATGCCCAGTGTGACGTGAGAACATATAAAGAGCAGATCTTCCCAGAGTGTAGTTGAAATGTCTTAACACTGTCTTTCTCCTGCAGTTCCTAAAATCCTCTTTCCATTCCCTTCAGCCTGCATTCCCTGTAAGAAACAGCCCTGAGACTCCTAAATTAAAGACGTGGTTATCTCCATTCAATGCTGCAAAAGAGACAGAGGATGAATGACTCTTGAGAGGAGCAGAGGGATTGTGGGCCCTCCCACGTACCTGTCTTGAAATGAGAGACCAAGAAGCTATTCAACTCAGAGCTGAGGCCCTTGGGGTTATCTCCCCTGAGTTTGTTCCCTGCTTCTACCCCAATATTCTCAGTCCTCCAGCCATTGACTCAGAGACCAGCTATCACCTCTGCTCCATGCCCACAGGTCTAACCCTGCCCCAGTCCCAGCCAGGTAGATCCGCCTGATTCCTAGAAGATGCTGCAACCCTCCTACCCCATCCTGTAGTTCTTTCTTCCTTATAAACATCTATTTCCTCCACCCTTTTTCATGTCCCCAAGCTTCAGGCCCCACCCCATCTATTCCCACCCTTCTTCTTGCCCTCACTTCGAAATGCAGCACTGGCATTCTCCCTTTCGTTAAGACCCAGAACCATTCTCTGTCTTGTATCCCAGGCCCTGGCACAGGACCCAGAACAAAACACAGACTCAGTCCCATTTGTTGGATGTGTGGATGAGTGAATGAATGAATGAAGAATGAATAATGAATGAAAGGGAAGGCAAGGAGTTAAATATGAGGTAACCAAGGAACCCTGAAGCTGTATCATGGTAGATGTGTCTCCTGGCTAGTCAAAGAACTATTTGGAAGATAGCCAAGGAGACAACCACGGTGCCATGGAAGCTGTGACTCTCCATGGTCAAAATGGCCCTTTTCAAGAGAATAATGGGAAGAAGTACCCTAGAAGAGAGATCTGGTCTACCCTGATTTAAGAGGTGAAGCAGGTCATGGTGCCTTGTAAACATGACACTCATTTCATAAATTTTCATAAAATACCTTTAAAATATACAATGCAGAGCCCAGTGGGTTCTGTGGGCTGCCAACCCACAGACCTTTAGGGTCAACCTGCCCTGCCCTGCCCTAATCTCTCTCTTCTTTGCTTTGTTTCACTCTGCTAAGAAAACCTCTTAAACTGCCTGAGTTCTTATCCTCCAAGACAAGAACAGGGCCTGGGGATATAGCTCAGCTAGTAGAGTACTTCTCTAGTACACAGGAAGCCCTGAGTTTGAGTCTTGACATCACGTAAGCTGGGTGTGGTGGTGTATGCTTGTGACTCCAGCATTCAGAAGGCAGAGGCAAGAGGTTCAGAAATTCAAGGTCATCTTTGACTACCTCTGGGGTTGGAGGCCAGCCTAGGAGTGGAGAGGAGATAAAAGAAAAAAAACTTTCACCTAGTAACAAATGGATGAATGAATGAATGAGCTAACAGTTGTACTGAGAAGTACTTTAATAGTTATTTGTGATTTTTGCTCTTCCCCATTCTTCAACCCCTAATAAACTTCTCCAGTCCTTTTGAAGGCTGAGTCATAGACCTGCCAGTAGCTTCTCTTATTCTCTGCCATAGGTCAGGTCTAGCCACTGAGCTTCTCTATCTAGCCCCTTGGAATGCCCAGGCCTAGCTTCTTACCCTCTTTACACATACACACACACACACACACACACACACACACACACACCTGGCTTTTGCCCTTATGAAGACAGGTGTGGGCTACAACAGAAGACATAAAGCAAGTAGCTGACAACTTGCATGGTCAGGGGTCCTTGATCCGTGACTCTTCATGGACTCCATCTCCAGACAAGAAGAGAGAATACTGCACCTCATTGCTATTCTACAACAATACACATCATCTCTGTTCTCAGCTACAGAGTCCAACTCCAACTGATTAAAAACACAGGCATGCATCAAACAGCAACATTCATGCCGATGGAAAGACCAGAGCGCTGAAGTCAATGCCTAATCTCTGAACCTGTACTTCCCATCGTGGCTGCTATAGGACAGTTGGACCCCTGGTTACCACCTGTCCTTACGACGTGTCCCTGTAAACCTAAGCCTCAGACTGAGGCTGGAATTCTGTGGTCTACTTTCTAATAAAGACAGGAGTGAGGCTGCAGGCAACAGAGCTCTGCAGTCCTTAAACAACACCAAAGCCTGTCGCGTGTGTGAGAGAGAGCTTCCACACAGGGAAACGAGAGCTGTGTGTGTCAAAACACACACCGGTTCTTCTCAGCACAGCCTTTCATTATCCAGTGAACTGGGGGTGGGGCCAGTGGGATCAACATCACACAAATGTTCTTGACAAATACAGGCCCCAAAAGATGGTCCCTGGGGATCGGGTGGAGGAAGGAAGGGACACAGACAACTTGGCTTTGCATACTTTGAGTTGTTCTAATTTTTGCAACAACCATATTGTGCTTTCATAATTAAAAAATAACCACTCATAAATCTTATAAATGTTTTCTCTTTTAATAAGCTTCAGGGTCTCGAGGAGCTGCCGGGTCCTTGGAGACCATCCAGTCCTGCCCCTCCCTGACTGAGAAGGAAATCTGGCTCACAAAAGGGATCATTAGCCCAAGGTCACACAGCTTAAGATCACACATCAGACAGAAGCCCTGGAACCCACTTCCCAGACACATTCATTTCTACAACTGTTGGACAGCAAAGCTGACAGGAACATGGGCTGTGCTGGCAAATGAGGCCTGTGGTCCTCTCCCCAAAGGGAAAAGCAATTAAGATTGGTAAAAGCGAAACTGAGATGGTACAGTTTTGAATGGGCTTGCTAAAGCTCAAGAATTAATTAAGAAAATGCAAAGAGCCATGCTGGGACAAAGATGTCCCTGGGGATAAGAACAGAGACAGAGAGAAGGACAGACAGATGGAGACAGGGAGAAAGAGAGACAGAGATAGAAAGAAAGAAAATGATTGAAAGAAATCAGATTATTTTAAAGGAAAGTGAACTATAAATTTTAGTATGATTATCTTATATTATATGTTTAATATCTACTTATAACTGAGTATATACTACTTTCTGCTCCTGGGATACTTCACTCAGGATGATCTTTTCTAGTTCCCACAATTTGCCTGCAAATTTCATGATTTCCTTGTTTTTAATTGCTGAGTAGTATTCCATTGTGTAAATGTACCACAGTTCCTGTATCCACTCCTCTGTTGCGGAACATCTAGAAGCTAAACAACAAGAAGGACCCTAGGGAAGACGCTTAATCCTCATTCAGAAGGGCAAGCAGGATAGATATCAGAAGTAGGAGAAGACAAGGAACAGGACAGGTGCCTTCCACAAGGGACCTCTGAAAGACTCTACTTACGACAGTATCAAAGGAGATACTGAGACTCATAGCCAAACTTTGGGCAGAGTGCCGGAATGCTTATAGAAGAAGAGGAAGATAGAAAGACCTGGAGGGGACAGAAACTCCACAAGGAGAACAACAGAGCCAAAATACCTGGGCCTAAGGGGACCTGCAGAGACCAAGGACCATGCATGGAGAGGGCCTAGACCCCCTGTTCAAAGGGAGCCCATTGGCTGCTTAGTTTCCAAGTGGGTTCCAATATAAGGGGTACAGGGGCTGTCTCTGACATGAACTCAGTGGCTGGCACTTTGATCACCTCTGCCTGGGAGTGCAGCCTTGCCAGGCCACAGAGGAAGATATGCAGCCAGTCCTGATGAGACCTGGTAGGCTAGGGTCAGATGGAAGGGGAGGAGGTCCTCCCCTATCAGGGGAGTAGGGAAAAGCCATAGGGGGAGAAAAGGAAGGGAGGGTTGAACTGGAAGAGAGGGAGGGCAGCAGGGATACAAAGTGAATACATTGTAATAAATAAAAAAATAAAATTTTAAAAAATTAAAAAATAAAGGAAGATGAAGAGGTGGGGGGGGGTGACTGTTGAGAAAATCTGCAGCTTTCCGTTTCTCATGCTCCAGGAAAGACCCCAAACTGCAAGAAGATGGGCGAGCAGAGGGAGGCACAGTATATCAGGAGGCCCACTGGAAACCATGCAAAGAGAAGTATTGAGTCATAAGGTGGAAAGGCACCCTCCTCTCTAAGTTACTTAACAGGGGGTTGGATGTGGCTTATGCTCCAACTGCTTGTACACTGGTGGCTTTGTATGGGACAAAGCAGATGGAAAATTTTTTTTATTAATTTTTATATTAATTACAGTTTATTCATTTTGTATCCCAGCTGTAGCCCCCTCCCTCATCTCCTCCCATGCCCCTCTCCAAGTCCACTGATAGGGGAGGTCCTCCTCCCCTTCCAGCAGATGGAAATTTTAAGAACTGGAGTCTATGAAAGGTGTAGGTCGTTAAATCCACAGCCTTCAGAAGGGGTTAAGATTGGTCCTTCTTCTTTCCTTCTGTCTGCCTGATTGGTGTTCATCAATAGGTCTTAGCAACAGGGCTAAGCATCTCAATGTCTCTGCCCTCTGTGTGCCACCACGCCCAGCTTATACTTCTGAGAAAGGGTTTCTGTCAGAACAAGCCCAACCCTTGAACCTCCACCAGGAAAAAGCAACAGCCAGAGGCCCTTGCCACCACTGAGCCAAGCTCTGGAACCACCCAAAGTGTAAACTAAACAAATGTTTATTTATGAAGAAAACTTCTTTATGAAGTAGCCTGCCTCAGCTACCTTATAGTGATAGAAAGCTAAGACGCTAAAGCAAATGAGAGCGGTAATCCCCCCCGCCCCATGGTTTACTGGTTTCAAATGCTGGTTCATAGAGTATCAGAGATGTAACCTGTTGATGTGAAGAAAACAAAATGAATCTTACTGAGGTCAGGGAGAATTGTACTTGGAGTCTGGAAGCATCCAAGAGGACATTAGGCAAAGTCAAAATTCCTACTGGAGTTTTGATGGGCCTTTCCCTTGAGAAGACTCTGGGATAGTTTCTTTGTGCTGTCTTGTGGTTTCCTTTGTAATCCACAATGGCAACTTCAGCAAGAAGTAACCATTTCTCACACTGACAGATCATTACTCTGATGCTGAAGGAGGAAGTATTTGGTACCTCCCAAATGAAGACAGTATTTCCAGAATCCCTAACAAGCTTTTCTTCACATCCCATCAGCTAGGTAAGATCACATCCCGGTACATCAGACAATCATGGGCAAAGAGGATTTGTCTTAGTTGGCTTAAAATTAATCACCATGCCTGGGAGGTGAATCAGCCAGTATACCTAAACAAAACAAAACAAAACAAAATTAGGTAATGATTTGCAAAAAAGAAAGAGAGAAAGAGAGAAGGAAGGGCACTATAGAGTGGGCAAGGCGCATAGTAGGGCCATAGCTTGATTCCAACTCATATTCTATTTCTAAAGTTCTTCCCAGTTTGAGAAGATTATATATATATATCTTCCTAGTCCCCCTGCCTCCACTCCCAGAAAGGACTTCTCTGTGTAGCCCTGGTTGTTCTGGAATTCACTCTGTAGACCAAGCTGGCCTTGAACTCAGAGGTCACCTGCCTCTGCGTCTCAAATGCTGGGATTAAAGGTGTGTACCACCGCCACCACCTGGCTGCTACTCTTTTTCTTAAAAAAAAAATGAATACTCTTCAGGATTTGCTTTCCAGTCTGGTTTTCCTTCACCACTGCCATCTCCACAGTTATAATTAGCCCTCGGTGACACTTTGAGTGTGTGAACACAGTCCCAGACGGTAAAGACAAGCAGCTAATTGCTTTCTGTTTTCTCCCACGCCTTCCTGTAAAACAGAAGGAAAGAGGAGAAACAAAGCTAGCTGAGGACACCCTGCCTAAGAGAGTACACCTGTCTTGATTCTTACTGCCTTGTTACTTTCATGGTCCCCAGGGAATGGGGCATATCCTGTGCTGAAATACGGTGGAAATACGCTTGATGGGCAGTTCTCTCCAACCTCTCTGGGACTCCTGAGGAAACTGAAGATGGCCTGAGGTATCTTGGCAGCCCAAAGCCAAATCTGCCTTTGTACCTAGGTCCTGAAGTTCAAGGCACTAAAAACAGATGGCTGGGCTATCAGCTCTCTCACATGACACAGGGGCCTGCCTCCTCCAGGAGGACCCACACACTAAGGATCCCCTGAAATAGGAAGGAACAGATTATATTCTAGGCAAACAAAACACATGAAAGACAAATGCCCCAGTGACATCAGAGCATCAGGTACTCCTTCCCGTGCCCCAGCCTCCCCAACCTGCCTTTTCCCCTCTGCCCAGCCCCACTAGCTGATTCATCCACACACCACATCGAGAACTGGACCAGTGAGCAGCAAGTGGGAAGAGGAAGGCAGACCCTCTGTTATCATAGCAGCTCATCAACATAGTGAAGGGGAATCCAGAAGACCAGTGTGACAGGCTGAACCGGGGACAGAGAGGACTGACATCAGGTGGCGTGTCACACTGACCACGTCACAGGTAACAGGCTAACAAGCACCGCAGAAGGGTGCTGGCAGAGGCGTGCTGCCCAAGGATGCTCAGTTAGAGGCCATCCCTCCACACCCAGGTCAAGGCACAAGCACTGAAGACCAAAAGTGAGGAGACTATGAGTCTAGAGGGAAGTTCTGTGAGGAGGGAGGGTGAGGGAGGATGAAGGGGAAAGCTACTCGCAAGCAGTTCTGGATCCACAGTCTCCAGGAGAGATGTAAGAACTGCTGTCCCCCAAGACCAGAAATCACAAGGGAGCAAACACCCCCAAAGGCAAACCAAGGCCACATTCCAACCATTCCAGTTCCAGCCCCTGGAGAGAAAGCAAAGCAACCTTAGAGGACAAGCAGAGAGAAGAATTTGACTCATTCCACCTACATCTCCAGACCATCTTGGCACCACATTGGATGAGGACTGTACCCACAGTGGTGATTTAAAAAAAAAAAATGACTCCTGCCTTCTAGGAGCTCTAAGGGTAGTGGTAAGACAGCACAAAATGGACATCTGTCCATCGGGCTCACACTAGACAAGCTCTGAGGAAAGAAGCTGCCAGTAGAGTAGGCCTGGTGATCACCAAGTGAGCGGGGTGAGGAAGGTGACCCAGGTCAGACAGCTGTGAGCCATGTGGATCAAGAAAAGATATCCTCACTTGTTCCAAATTCTGCTCTACCTGCCTCACTGCCTCAACTTCCCTAATATCCAGTAAGGCTTTGTTTCTTCCTCTGAGGGTTCTTGTTGCTATGCAAGTTACCAAGAGCCAAAAAGAAGGGTGGGAGTTCCTGGGGGGGCGTCCCTGGGGCCTTCGGAAGTGGTCCACACGCAACACCACTGTCTCCTTTCTTTCCTTCCTGAAGCCATCTCTTCTGCCTCATTTCTCACCCAGGAAGCCATATTGTCTATGTCCCAGGGATGGTTAAGTGATAGGAGGGCTTTTTGTTGTTGTTGTTACAAAGATGAGGCACTTAGTGGCCTAGGAGCTAGGACACCAACCAGGACAGTCTCATATAAAGAACTGCCCTGCCTCCACAAAGAATGCAGACTCTCACTTCCCCTCCCCCCAGTATCTCTTTTAGTCCCCACACTTGAGCTCTGCATCTACCTGAATCTTCAGAAACCATCACACTTCCCAGTGTGGCATGTGCCACATATCCACAGATATGAGATGCCAATGTCCTCTGCCTCCATCAGTAGAAGCTTTCAGTGAGCACTGGCTCCCCCAAAGACAGGGTCTGCTCTGAGCCTCTGACAAGGCCACAGAAAAATGGTGGAATGGTCTTCCAAGTAGGACTGGGTTCTAGTTAAATCCTCTCACAGGACCTAATCACGAATCATCTCTATGAAGGTTAACAAGCTTTTAGATGAGAAATTTATATTACCCCATCCTAGCTATTTCTCTGGTGCTGTGACAAAGCATCATGACCAAGACGACTTATAAAAGAAATATTTAATTTGGGACTCACAGTTCCGTAGGGCTAGAGTCCATAGCTATCATGGTGAGAAGCACAGCAGCCAGCAAACTGGGAATGGCCTGAAATTTTAAAACCTCAAAGCCTATCTAAAGTGATACACCATCTCTAACAAGGCCACACCTCCTAATCCTTCCTGAACAGTTCCACCACTAAGAACCAACTACTCAAATATCTGAGCCTATGGAGGCCATGTTCACTCAAACTGCTACACCTTCACTAGCGCTTCTCCAAACTGGACAAGACCGACTTCTTGCCTAGCATCTCCAGGCTTAGTATAATTTGGGGGTTTGGGGGGGGGACAATGTTGACCTTTTTAGCTGGTAAGCCAATGTGGCTGTGCTTTGACCGAGGATGGAAGGTATGGGAGGAAGATTTAAGTGACTGAAGCAAGCATCAGTCTGGAAGAATTCTAACATGTTAGAGGGAGGAGACATTCTGCATCATGCACATAGGGCGCATGTGTGCTCAGAGTGTGTGGGCTGAGATAAGAACATACAGCCCCGTGACCCTGAGCCAGACAGAGACGCAGACACTTGAAGACTCAGGAAGAGAGTTTGCACCAGCCACACTGCCCACAGTGTCACACCATCTGCAGGACAGTTGTGTTGCTTTATCCAAGACTCTGGAATGTGGTCTCATGACTCCCTGCTCTCACATCCTGCTGGACTGCTGAGTCACTGGACATTGTGGGTCACTCATGCTCCCCATATATGCCAAGCTCATCCCACCAACAGTTTTTTGTTTCAGCTACCGAACTATATTTACTCTTAGATTGCCTTTTGACGATGATTCCAGTAGAGTTGAAACGAGGGAGATGCTCCAAGAAAATAGCAGCAGGATGTTGGGGAAGAAAAAAAGATAGTCATTGGAGAATAATATTTTACAGGCTGCTCTGATGTTAACAGCATTCATCATGGGTAGAGGTATGAAGGACCAGAGCTAGTAATCTCAGGTCTTATGACCCCAGAATAATTATTTAATGTTAAAAAAATTCCCTAAAGCTTCAACCAGCTCTCGGAAAGCCCAGCTCACAGGGTTGAGAGTGCTTGGCAGTTTGATTCTAAGGAACTCATGGTTATGAATTAGGAACTGATAGACTGAACTGGCTAGTCTCATGTCAAATTTATAGATCTAGGGTCGTTTGGAAAGAGCCTGTCAGCTGACCATGGTGGTACACACCTATAATCCCACCACCCAGGGAGGCAGAAGCAGGCAGAACGCTGTGAGTTCAAGGTCAAAGTGGTCTACAAAGTGAGTCCAGGACAGCCAGGGCTACCCAGAGAAACCCTATCTCAAAAAATGAAACAAAAGAGGCTCTCCACTGAGCAGATGTCTCCATAAGATTTTCCAGTGGTACATTTTCTTAATTAGTGATGAGGGAGGGCCCAGCCCATTGTCAGTGGTGCCATTGCTGGGCTGGTGGTCCTGGGTTCTACAAGTAAGCTGGCTGAGCAAGCCATTGGGAGCAAGCCAGCAAGCAGCATTCCTCCATGGCCTTTGCATTAGTTCCTCCCTCCAAGCTCTTGCCCTGTTTGAATTCCTGCTCTGAACATCAGTAAGTGATGCTCTGTGCTATGTAGCTGTATTCCAAAACACTTTCCTCCCCAAGCTGATTTTAGTCAGGGTTTTATCACAACAATAGAAACCCTGCCTAAGACAGGTACCTACCCACCAGCAGCCACATGGCATGGGGTTCTGCCTGGGTGACTCTATACCGCACAATCCGGCATGGGCTTCGTAACTGCCAAAAGGGATGTATAGACAATGCCTACTTTAATTCTCCACCCCCTCTAACAACGCCAGCTTTTGGTTTTCCTAAATGATTCTCCTGTCAGACGTCCATGCCCTCTCCTCCAAAAAGCCAAGTCTTCAATCAGAATCAACAACAGTCACCAACTATTACAGACTCCCTTTAGTTTTGTCCTTCATTCAGATCAAGTGAGAGACTGGACTGACCCCTTATCGGTGTGACGCTGCTGGCTTTCCTCCTGCTATTAAGCCTGGCAACACACAAGATTTTCTCCTCTCGTCACAGGTTTTCAGCGTAAAAAAGGTAGAAGCGCCTCTTTAAAAAAAGTATCGTTGCACTGCCTATCGAGGCTGCCCTTATTGCCAACATGAAATCTTAAATAGCTGCTGTTTGAGGCAGGGCCTGGGAATCGCCCTGTTATCACTTCATATAAGCAGTCTTCTTTGCATTAGACACGTATAGCCTCGCAAAAGTAAGAATGAAAACTGTTCTACTCTAAGTTATCTATCATATTTGCATACATGTCAGAGGGAAAAAAATGCAAATTAAAAAGAACAAGGAAGAGGCCCCAGTTTTACAGGGGTTAAAAACAGCTGCCTGAAAGTAGTGAAGCTGTCCCTATGGGACCTAACCTGAGTTCAGGAAACCTATATCCTCTGCCTCTAAAGACCAACGGGACCAACTGCTGTCATGAATTTGGGAAATAGCTGTCACACCCACAGTCTGGGGAAGAGGAGCAGGGGGAGGGGGAGTTAATAGATTAGAAACGTGGACATGGTGTCTGATTAAATGCTAGCAAATAGGTATGTCTACCCCATGGGCGGCCCCACCATGTTTCCCTTCCTTAGCAACCAGGCCTCAGTTTGGTTGTGTCAGCCAGTGAGCATGGCTCTCACTCAATCGGTAACTCTGCCTGAAGGTCAGGTCCACCTCCCACCAACAATCAGCCTCTAATGTGAGGGGACACCAGTGGCCACCTACATCACCTACAGAAGCAGCAATGTCTTGCTGAGCATGAGACTAGATGGTTTGTGGAGAACGTTCTTAAACAGAGAATGGTCCCTTTTCACCTGGCCATGCAAGCTCTAACCCTAGGAATCTAAGCCCAAGAGTCTAACTGCGAAGCGTCACACACATCATCACTTCAGGTCTAGGAGGGCTGCTGGCTCCTCTCGGCTCTGAGGCACAGTGGAGCACATGGCACGTGAGAAGTCTCTGTAAGTCCAGTGCACACCTCTCCATCTTTTTGTGCTTCTTGCATGTGCTTGCCTGCCTGGATCACTCTAGGGCCTGCACAGCCACCCTGCAGGATAACTCCTTAAGGATCTCAGCACAGTGCCTACAAAACTGTCACTCGTATCAACTGTCTTATGGTTAGTCAGCTTTATGTCTATCCATAGTCATCCTCATGGTGTCCCTCATCCCTTCCTGTTGCCCTCACCTCCTGTCCTCTGCTGGCCTCTACCCACAACTCCCATTGAAAAATGAATTTGGTTCCACACTTAAATGGAATGGTGAGAGACACATTTGTCTTTTAGGGTGAAGAGTGACTACCTGGGTATCAGAAAGAAATAAAAGCTACAGATCTAACACTCGGGAAGAGAAAATTATCATGATACAACATCACTTTTACCCCCTTTCTCTCATTCAAAAACCTGTCCCATCATCTAGCATATATCTCACACACCACCTCCCCTGTGAGGTGTCCCTGAACCCCAAAGAGTCCTAATGAGTACGCCCCCACCCAGTTGTTGCCTTAGGTTACATTACTCATAACCAGACTAAGTTCCCAGTGGGCTGAGACTGACTCACCTCTGTCCCACTACACTCCTATCCCACTCATACCTTCAGGACGAAAGGGGGACAGAAGGAATGATAGCCACAAGCGTACGTGTTCTGAAAGATTTTGGTTGACATCTCCCAAGAGGCCAAGCGCTGAGCAATGAAAGTAGGGAAGTTGGCATCTAACTGGCTTCGGACCGTTCATTCTGGGCTCTTGGTAAGGCTCCAACTAAATCCCAAATGTCTAAGTTCCTCACAGTCCTCTGAGACATCCTCCTGGCCTAACACCCAACTCTCAAGGAGGCTTGTTCTTGTGTTTATGGAGTCAGAGTTGGCAACAAAGTCTGGGAAGGCCAGAAGTGTAGAGCCCAAAGCTGGCTTTCATCCTTCCTCCAGCATTTCATCCAGTTTGCCACATAGACTTCTTGCCTCAGTTAAAAGGAGCCACCAACGTGGAGTTGACATCACTGTCCCTACACAGATATACATGAGGAACATTTTCCCCTAGATTCATACCCACCCTTTGACCCAGTTGTACTTCTTGGGGTATCCAGAACAAATCTAGTCTTTCCACAGGATGGCCCTCAGGTGCCAAGAGTAGCTCTCTTATCTTTCTTCACCTTAACACCCTCAATTCCTACCCTGTTTTTCCATTTGTCCCAACAACCCTGCTTGTAAGTGCTCTTGAAAAAACATTCTCTGCAGGGTGAAACAGAGATGAGGGGTCATGTTGGTTCTGACCCCACCCCTGGCTGCATTTCATCAAAAATAAATACTTTCTCATCTCTCTAGTGCTGTGGAAATAAGTCACATTCACACACACGCTCGCTCCAACCATGCCACCTTATGGAGTTTGAAGAATGTGGTGCTTATGGTTTTATAGAAAAACATAAGGTTAGCTTCCAGTTAATTGTCAACTTTTATTTTTTCCTTTAGACTCAAATGAGAAAAGAGTCAAACAATTAAGAGCCAATAACTCAATGAAAACTTCCCTTGAGAATTTGGGGTGGGATTTACAGGACTAGCATAGAATGGGGCCAGCCAGGTAACAAGGCCAGCTGACAGCTGGAAGGGGACACAGAAGCTAAGAAAGTTTCTGAGGCATTTGGAAAGAACACTTGTTTTAGGGAAGCACGTCTTAACTCTTGTTTTCCAGAATCTTACCTTCAGAGAATACTAGACCACTGGTTCTCAACCTTCCTAACGCTGTGGCCCTTTAATACAGTTCCTCATACGTGGTATCCCCCAACCATAAAATTATTTTCATTGCTACCTCATAACTGAATCATAATGTAAAGAGCCGATATTTCCAATGGTCTTAGGTGACCCCTGCGAAAGCGTTGTTTAGCCAGCAACCCTCCCCCCCAAGAGGTCATGACCCACAGCTTGAGAACCACTGTACTAGACAGTATCCAACTGTAAAAATGAATTTTAAGGAAATTCACTAGAACCTCTCTCCCCCTCCTTCTCCCTCCCTTGCTCTCCTCTCTCTTTATTTACTTCCTTCCCTCCTTTTTCCTTCACTGAAATATATTTGATGGGATGCATGCTTCAGTGTTCTAGGAGCTCATGCTTTAACGACAGTCAACCACACCTTACCTCACATGAGTTAGCCAGTATGTGGAATCCAAAATCTTGTTATGATAAAGACTTCAGGCTGCAGCTGATCTTCACTGGTATGAGCTAAACTGTTCCTAAAGTTCGATAAACTCCAGCCCACACATCCATTCCACTGGGTCTTACTAACAATCTTTAAAACCGGTACAAAATGTTTTCCAAATATAACCTTTATATAGGCTTATTGTGTAGAGGAATACTTCCTTAATCATCTTCTTTAATGACATGACTAAGCAAAAGCAGTTCCAGGGCTAACAGTCATCCTAATGCCAGCTTAAATCCTGCCTGTGGCATTATTGAAGAGACAATAAAGCACCCTTGGAATAATCTTCATTTCATTTGCTTCTCAGCCTGGGGACACGCAGGAAATGGGATCGGAGTACACATCCCATCATGCCACCTGGAGGACTTCCTGCTTCCGTAAAGACCGTTTCTCCTTCTTCCTTCCAAACACCACAACACCAGCTCCCTCTCCAGCCCCATCCTATGTTCTGATGTCATCTGTAGGAGGAAGCCCATATACCACCCGCTTAAGCCTGAATGAAGGATGATTCATTCAAGAGTCTTATTACGTATGTCAGGATAACAGTTCAAGGTGCTGGCAGGCCACTTGGTCTGATCATTACACACTGAGTATTTGTTGAGATGTCATACTGTACCTCCCAAATCTGTGTAATTATTATGTGTCAATTAAAACACACACACACACATATATATGTCACTGAGAATCTGAGGGAAGGATGAGAAATGAAGAGAGTAGGGCTTCAAAGATAATCTAGTGAGGTAACCTAGTACCCTTCTCCCAAGTTCTTTCTGGGGGAGACAGAGTAATCCCAATCACCCTGCCCCTCAGCCTGGAAGAGCTCTCCTTTTAAGTGGGGCTTAAAGGCAGGCCAACGTGTGAGTGGGGCAGCAGCCTCGGCCCTGCACAGTAGAGGAGTAGCAGATGCAGTACACTTTACAGTACCCCCCTTTCATGAACCCCACTAAAAAGTCTACCAGGAAGCACCCCGTAAGACACCAGGAAGCTGCTGACCATGCAGCCTTGGTGAATCTGCACCAGAAAAGCCCAACCTAGGAGGTTTTCCTTCAGAAGCCCCATAGAGCCCATCCTCTGCTCAGTTTCCCTGCATTTCAGGACCAGCCCCTGTCCTGCACTTTGCAAACTCAGAAATCTATAGTAACCAATACTGAGGCAGTTGCTAAAGCTGATCTGTGAGTCTGGAGCTGTACTAATTGCCTTTATACATATTTTAACACAGAAATCTTTCATAACACATTAAAGTAGCTGGTAAAGATCGAGGTGTGGTGGCTTGCGTCTATAATCCTAGCACTTGAAAGACTAACACAGAATCACAGTAGGTTTGATGCATGCTTAGGCTACATGGTGAGTTCTTGGCTAGGCTGAGCTAGAGAGTAAAACCCTGTCTCAAAAGGCCAAACAATAACAGTAAACCAACAAACAGATCAAATAGGCAGAAGGGGCAGAAGCCTCCCAGTTCAGACTCTCCAACCTGGGAGTTCTTTGTTCCTGATCATCACATACACAGCCGTCGCAAAAGACTGGGAAAGCATACACCCCACAGAAGACTGGAAACGCAGCCATAAGTGGCTGCTTGGAAGCTCTTTGCAAGTGTTTGGGGGTGATGCTCAAACATCAATGTCTCCACTTCCTTCCCTACAGGTCCTTCAAATGTTCATCTCATGCACCCTGCTACTGACTGAACTGTGGTCAGAGGATCCCAGACTAGAAAGGTACCGGAGTCCCCAGCCGAGAGATTGGGAATTCTTGTGCCAGGCCGTATAGACAATCACCCACACCCCGGCACCTATCCCACCAAACTCCTAGAAAACAAACAAATCCAGCATAACTTGTAGTGTCTCTTGCTGTTGTCACCAGGCCTTGCCTTCAGCCAGTGGGTCCAGATTGGCCCAACACTGAGATGTCTTGAGCTCACTCAGTTAAGATGGGTAATGCTTACCCGAAAGGTTTGTCCTACTTTACAGACGAAAGCCTGGCCCCATTTACCACTCCAAGCATGGCTAATAATCCAGGCATGCTCGGGCTCCACCCTCGAGTTCCTCAAAGTCATTCACATTGCAAAGGCGTATTTATAACAATTATGTTCTTTGATGCTATGTGAAGCCAGGTTGTGATAAGTGGTGTATAATAGGTTTGTGTTACATAAGAAAACCAAGGCGCACGGGGATAATGACAAGGCAGTAAGCTAACCAGATACTAAACAGCAAAGAAGCAAAGCCCTGCTTGACTGTCTTCCAATTCGGCACTCTCCCTTCTAGTTCATGACAGCCCAGGGGAAATAAAAGTGGATAGCATCTATGCTTTTTGCTTTTCGGTTTGTTGTTGTCTTATTTCTTTTTATTTTGGTTCTGGTTTGTGGTTGTAAGATAGAGTCTCACTATGTAGCCCAGGCTAGCCTCAAGCTCCAGACCCTCCCGATTTAGCCTCCCTAGTGCTGGCATTACAGGTGTACATCCCCACACCCTGCGGATTTGTGGGTTTTAATGGCGTGTGATGAAGAAGCCAGACGAGAACGCTTGGTGACTGTCATGGGATTCAGATCCCGGGACCGCTCCCAGGGCTGGCGTGCTCTGTTTGTGTTTATGAGGAAGCCCTGCCAACAAGCTAAGGAAAGCATGTTTCCCAGGTATAATGAGTCTCTTTAAGATTGCCACGAGAGCCAGCATTTGCACAAGCACAAAATGGGAAGGAAGAGTGTTGACCTGTGCGATGAGCCTGGAGTCCCCGCTCTGCCACTTAGCGTGTTTGTGGCGAGTCAAGTGTCCTTTCTGGGAGTCATCTTCCTTACCTACAAAATGGGGTAGACTGTGCTCCACCTAATACTGACTGATCTGGAGATCTTCCTACCCACTCCCTGTGGAACCTTTATCACCAGAACAAAGATACAACGGATAGCAGAGCTCATTTTTAGGACGTCTTCCAGCTAAGAGAAGGGAATCCCAGGGTCGCCTGTGTAAGGTGGAATAAACACATGCTGCCTGGTTGACACACGCACCCCACAGCTGTGCTGGACCCCCTGGGCAGTCTCTTCAATCCTGCAGCTTAGCTTTCTCTTGGCTTCTACTTCCTCTCATAGCAAGTCCTAAAGGTCTCTGAACCCACAGAGCTGTGAGGCCAACTCATCAAGTCATCCTGACCTTCACTGTGCCCGTCTTCCATCTGCAACACCAGATCACACTGCATCCTGGAGTGATTGATGGGCACCTCCCACTAAGAGCCTCCCCATAATGCTTCAGTCAGCCAGGCTGACTTGGTAATGCTAAAAGTTTACCCCAGGGCTAGCACTCTAAGCTGTGCTACTCTACCTGGGAACCCAGTGTCTTTGAAGTGCCTGCTAAAGAGAAGGAGCCGACCACAGTTTCTAAAATACCTTCTGGTCCAGTCTGTCCTTGCAGAAGGGAAGGGAGGAGCCTTTGGAAGTGGCTGGGTTAGAATGTCAATTCTCAAAACCAGTGCGGATTTCCAGGGTCCTGAGGAGGGCATGGAGTCACGGAATCCATGAAGTTAGAACAGTTTTCATAACGGAACAAAGATGTTGCCTGCCTTCACTCTCTACGCAATTTTCACAGCAGTGTTGCAGAAGCAATGGTGGTTAGGATTGGCATCCCCTCCACCACGCAGCTGTGGCACGTGCCTTCAATCTGCACTCTGGAGGCAGAGGCAGGCAGATCTCTGTGTTCCAGGCCAGCCTGGTCGACAGAGTGAGTTCCAGGATAGCCAGGGCTACACAGAGAAACTCTGTCTTGAAAAACAGACAAACAAAAGCAAAAACAAAATTGCTGTACCCTCAGTGCAGATCAAGGCAGCCATAGTGGATGAGTTTGTGTTGTGTCTCTACTAGCACAGTTACGGTGAAAATTTAAAAACAAAACAAAAACAAACAAACAATCAAAAACTTAAAATTAAGTCCAGGCTCAATCAGGTGACTCAGTGAGTAAAGGCACTTGCCACCAAGCCTGATGATCTGAGTTCAAGACCCTGGACAAACACAGTAGAAGAAAACTGACTCCTGCAAATTGTCCTCTGATCTTCACATATGCACCACACTATATGCACTCGAGAACACATACATAACAAATAAATAAAACATGAGAAATTTTTTAATTTAAATAGGCCAGTTTCGCATAAGTTTCCTCGTTGGTGAAAAAGCAAGGGTTGTTCTAACTCTCTGCTCTTGAACAGCATTTTTTTTCTAATACCCAGCATTACCTAATCATCCCTGCATGGCTCTTGTCACATATGAAGTATCATGATTGTCCCAGGGAATGTTACTTGTGTGTCTATGGAATGAGTAGTGAGCTGCACGATTCACTTTTGGTTTTCTGCAGAAAATATATCTCTATTTGAAAGACACAACAGCAAGATGAGCCCAGGTTATTCAGACCTGTATCTCATGAGTGTCAGTTCAAGGAAAATAACCACCAGGATTTGCTGTCAATGAAAAACATGGAGCTTTCAAACAATTTCAGAAAACTGAGTTTGCCACTGTGAGCTTGATGCCTTCCAGGTACCTACAGACTTTCCCGGGAGCCTTCCGGAGGACATGTTAGTGAGTGTGCTTTTGAGTATCTGAATAGAAAAATGCGTCAACATTTAGGAGATGCAGACAGCTCAAAGAACCAATGTCTTCCGGTCGTCACATATTGAATTTCTCTGTTTTAATTCTGACAGCAAGTATTGACAGATAATTCACATGAACAAAATACCGCCGAGGTTCATCCTTGGTAGATTTTAGAAGAGTAAGCAAATGCTGAGAGCAAACAGTTTGAAAACTGCTAAGCTGTGAAATTTACAGTATGAGGACTGGACCCAGCAATGTGAGGAAGATAGACAGCGGCTAAGGACTGGACAGGAGCCTGGCCTAAGATGATGAGAGAAGATAAGACAGTTGAGGTAACATAGGCAGGGAAGACGTGTGTGAGGTACATTCATCACTGCGTTATGCAACTCCTCCTGGAGTGACATGAACAAACAGCTTCCTGTCCTAGGCCCTGACTACAGATCAAAGAAATAAAACTGTACAAGTGGAGCTTGATGAACCAGTGAGTTTATTGGATTTCCTACATGAGCATGAGTATCCTGGTTAGTCTGGGTTTTGCTGTTGTTGTTTGTTTCTTTCTTTCTGTTTTTGCTTTTGCTTCTTTTCCTTTGAGACAGGGTTTCTCTGTGTAGCCTTGGCTGTCCTAGACTTACTCTGTAGACCAGGCTGGCCTCGAACTCGCAGAGATGCACCTTGCTCTGACTGCCAAGCGCTGGGATTAAAGGCACGCATCACCACACCCAGCAGTTATTTTTAAATAATTTATTTTTTCATTTTATGTTCATTAGTGTATGTACATTATTTTATTTTATGTCCATGTATTCCTGTGTGAGGGTGTCAGATGCCCTGGAACAGAAGTTACTGACAGTTGTGAGCTGTCATGTAGGTGCTGGTGATTGAACCTGGGGTCCTCTGGAAGAGCAACTGGTGTTCTTATCTACTAAACCATCTCTCCAGTCCCCTGGTTAGTTTTAATTGTTAAATTGAACACAACCTAGAGTCATCTTGGAAGAAGAAACCTCAAGTGAAGAATTACCTCAATTGGACTGGGCCTACGGCTTTATCTGTGAAAAATCCTTCTGCTCAATACCTGGTATCAAAGGACCCAGCCCATTGTGGGTGGCCATTGTGGGCCTGGGCCAAATTAAAAAAAAAAAAAAAAAGCCAGCAGAGGGCCTGGAGAGATGGCTCAATGATGACTGTGACCTGGAAGTGTAAGCTGATATAAACTGTTTCTTCCCTTAAGTTAGTTTTGGCCTCAGTTGATAGAATACAGTCTAGAACAAGGGAGCTCAAGGAGCTGCATCTCTGAACGGCCCACTACAGCCTGTGTGATAATTGGTGAGAGCTGCATCCATGGACGTCCCTGACAAATGTGCAGACAAGAGAACCTCCTTTTCCCTGGATTTGTCTGCTGCTTGTATAAGCCTGGGAAGAGGCCTTGTAAATCTAGAACTTGTCAAATCTTCTAAGTGTCATTGTCTCCCTGAGACTTATGAGCCCTCTTATATTCTGCAGGGATGGTCTCATGCTGGGGGAGATATCTACACACGGATGACAAGAAGGGGCATTGTATTCTAGTTTGGTTTGGTTCCAGTGTTCCAACCAGTAAGACCACTGTTCCAGGATGTCAGCTCCACCGCCAGCTATGTGAGGGACATGGGGGTGCTTTGACAAACAGCAGAACAGAGGGAGCCAGTAAGCAAGAGGAGAGCCTGGCTCCAGTTTTTCTGGGTAGAGACTTCCAGACTCAACTAAGAGAGTACTTGCCATGAGGAGGCAGAGGGGGGACTGGGATAAGGCAGAATCTGTAGGCTTCAGCCATGAACTATTCCACCGTGAGCACCACACATCCTGTGCTGCTTTACGTCATGTGTATTTCCTTCTGTCATCGATGAATCTCTCATGGAACAAAGCTGTGAGGTTTTCCAGGCCTGTCTTAGGAGGAAACAGGAAGCGCTGTGTGTTTATGCAAGGAGAGCAACAGCTCTTAGCAGGCTGTTACGGGGCGGGAGCGATGGTTACACATTCCCAAGAAGAGAAACCTTGTGAACCAAAGAAATGCCTTCTCCAGCCAATGACAACAGACTGTTCACAAAAGGCTGAAGTTTCTTTACAGACCTGAGATTAATTTTGGAAGAAAGTAAATGCGGTGAACTGAATGCAGCTGATAAGGTAAGTATAGAACTTATCCTAGGGCGTCTGCTAAGAACCCGTTGTGCCTTCGGATGCCCCCGGTGGGGCTGTCTGAAGTTTGGGAGACCTACAGTGAAGGCCTTGACGAGAGAGGACTGACAGCCTCTATAGGCCAGTAGTTCTCCCAAGCAAGTTGCAGTCAGGTGCAGAAGATCACACTTGGCCCAGACTGACGGAAGGAGACCTTCCGGGGGGTGCTGCTGATACACAGCACAGGGGGTTCTCTGGAAGTAGCGTTGAACCCAAGATGCAACCACAGCCCCAAAGAATGCCTCTGCTTGACAACCAGACATCTGCATTGCTGCCAGTAAAGAATGTGCTTAATTAAGCACTAATGGGTTTTCAGCCGATTGTCATGCTCCGGCACAAGGCCTGCATCCGTCACTCTGCTTCAGGCAGGGCGAGAGTCCTCTGCTAATATCCGAAGCCTAAAACGTAGCCACTTAAGCTCCCCGTAGATTGGGTTTGAATAGAAATCCCGGAAGCTACGCATGGCCTGACCATAAGCCAGTAAGAGGGATAGCTAGAGGAAGAGCTAAAAGTGGCGACCCAGCCTTGCCTGGATACAAAGTGCCGACTTTCTCCTAGAAGCAGACCCTTCCACTAAGGCCCCGAACTGAGAGCCATTCACGTTTCTGAAACATTTTTGGGAGACAGATCGTTCCCGGAGAGCACATGCTACCGTTTCCAACAAAGAGAGGAGAAGCTGAGTAAAACATTCTTCATTTATTAACAATTCTTTGGGGGCCATATGCAAATATCTAGACCAAGGGTTTCAAACATTTTTTTTAAATGTCATTATGCTGTTACTTTTGTGGAGCAACACTGCCTGCCTGAGCACAGTCATTAATAACTTGTTTTCCCACACACTAGTGAGTCAGTGATGCGAAAACACGCAGACTTTGAGCTAGCCTGGCCTAATACACATCGAGTACTCAACAACATTCCCTGAAATGAATGCAGATGGGGGCGGGGGACCTAGAAGCGCTTTGGCATCCCAGACTGAACACTGAGAAAATATAGACTGCTCCTTCTCAAGGGGACTGACGGAAACTATCAACAAGTCATCTCAGGAGAAACTGAGTCAAAGAAGACATTATTGGGCCTAAGAGATGCTGCTGTCCAAAAAGCAACTTTTGGAGCCTGGTTGGGTTACACCTCTTTGTAGGCAGGTCCAGCTAACCTCCAGAGAAATGGTCCCCAAATGTGGTCCATGAGCCACATGCATCTGGAAAACATGGTTAAACATCGACACCCAGGCCCTCCTGTTAGCTAACAAGCCAATGCGCTAGCAGGCTCCTAGGTTGCCTAGCAACTTGACATCATCACCTGCTGGCTCCAGGTCAGTGCCAGATGCGCTTCAGCTGCTCACCAGATACAAAGGACCAACCTGTCATTTCGTGCTCTCTCTGCCTCAGTTTCTCCCCCCTTCCCTGTGTCTGGGTGCTCCCTCTCCTCTCTTTCTCTCTCCCCACATCTGTACAATAAATCTCTTCTGTTATGTGATATATTTGTATTCTATTACACGGACCCTAGACACCCAAACCAGAGTCTCTGGAGACCGCTGCATTTTACAAAATATGTATTTTGTAACAGGCTCCCCAGTGAGTTCAATGCATTAGAATGCAGGTAACCAGCGGAAGCTGGTTTGTGAGTGAAGACTACTACAGGAAGGTTGACTCCAGGGAAACAAGTCACCCAGCAGAATCTCTGGTGCTGGGTCCTGCCTTGGTATTTACCACATCCTCACACCCAGAGTCTAACTCCACCCACCTTCCTGTAACGGAGGGGTCAGAACCGTGAGCATCCCAAATGGACTGCAGCCCTATAGGCTGCCTCTGTTTTGGCACTTTTTTCCCTATACCACACCCCAAGTCCCATCCATCCAATGACCATGCAAACAGCTTGTGCTGGGAAAGGCTGTATCTTCCCTCCTTTGGCCAGGAATACCTTCCCATACTGGTTCTCTCTCAGTGACACCTCTCAAGGCACCATGCCATAGCCACTGTCCATGCACTAGAACACTGGGACATAGGACTGAGGAGAACATATCTCATATCCAGGGCTTTTCCCTTTTCTGTGGCTCTTGGGTCAGCGCCCACATGCCATCAACCTGAGCCCTTGGCTCTTTGCTGTAGGTCACCTTATACACTGGCCCTCAACTCCTGACCAAGCTTTCCTAACCCAGAGCCACCGGGTCTACATGCTTCCCCCGAGATCTGCCTGGGTTCCTAACAAGGGGTGGCTGGGAGAGGTGGGAAGGGGTTTTAAAGCCACTGGTAATGCCAGTGACTGCTGATGGCCTCTGAGTACTGTGCCACCCAGCCCTGGCAATGGCAGCCCAGACTAGGGAAAGCTGCTGGTTTCCAGACTAGGGCTATTCAGTGGGGAATGGCTTGGAATGTGATATCCTGCCCGGCTCTTGGTACCTTGGTCCTCCTCCTACCCTCCAAGTTCGTCAAATGACCCCACTCACTTCTCACTTGGGAGCTCAAGAGACAAGTCCTGTTTTATGGAGTCCCGGGTCCAGTCATTTGAGCATCAGAGACCTCTCGTGGCTGAGGCCAGAGTCTAGTCTTCCTCTGCTTAAGCACCCTTGGTTGCTGTTGTCCACACAGCTGGGGGAGGATGGGGGGAGGCAATTGACCACTGAAGCCAGGAGCCTGGTTCTAGAATGGCTCCTCTTAACCTTCTGCTCAATTGCCTTCTTTCCCCGTGTGAATAGCAGCCGTTCTGGAGGCTGTAAGAAGGACTTAATCTTACAGCAGATGTGGGGGAAATACTTAAGAGACCACAAAACATATTAGGTTTAGATAGATGTCTTTCCTTCCTTCCTTTTTATGCTTGAAGGATTCTTTAAAGGGTTTCTTTTCCTACTTAATAAAAATGTGTGTGTGCATTGTAAAAAGTAGGAAGAGAGGGAGAGAGAGAACATAAAAGTTTTGAAAACAGAAAAAAAAAAAACACCCAAATTTCACAATTAGGAAGCAAAAGCATTTTCTCTTTCTTGTGCTAGGGATAAAATCCAGGGCAGGCAAGTGTTGAACCTCCAGTCTGCTAATGAACCTCCAGTTTCCTATTGCTTTTTTTTTTTTTTTGAGACAAGGTCTCAGTAAGTTCCTCAGGCTAGTTTTCAACCTGTAGGCCTGTAGCTGGGATTTCACACCTGTTCCACCATGCCCAACTATGACACAACCGAAGACATACTTTGTTATTTTTTTTTTGAATGAATGCTGTTTGAAGGCTTTTCTTGTTCTTTTGCTGTTTTATTTTTTTTCTAAGCACTTTCCCATTCTTGTTGTTGCTGGTGTTCTTTTCCCAGGAAGTCTTTGTAGACATGGTTCGTGGAAAGCCAGCGCTGGTGACTGCAGCTTTGGGGTTGTTCTCCTGGGATAATTCCCCTGTAGACCACCCTGGGGCAAAGGATGCAAGTATCTGAGCCTCACTACCGCTGTTTCTTTCTGCCAAAGTTGGCAACTAAGAGGCAGGACTTCAGGGACCTGTCCTAGGTCACAGAGCCAACCAGCAGCAAAGCCCGGACAAAGGTACAGAGCAGTGAACCCTGTGAGCCCTGGCTTGGGCTCAGCACTCAGCAGCATGACAGGAGGCCACCAATTTCCTGCAGAGCATCTGACGTCTGCCATATGCTGGGGACAAGCAACCCGGCAAGGGGCCAAACCCTTAGCTGCAGCTGACTCAGTGGGAGAACGGCCTGGGGCTCAGGACTCTGGATTTTCCTGGGTGTCCTTCTGCTTGCTCAGTCACACACTTCCCCCCCCCCCGCCCTGAGCAAGTCCATCTGACCCCAGTTTCAGTCCTATGAGATGAGTGCACTGGATCAGAGCTAACATACATCACTCTCAAGACCAAAAAGAAAAAAAGGAAAGAAAAAGACGAGAAAACAGTTTGTATCTGGCTCTACATAAAGAGACCAAAGCTAATTCATTTGTTGCAGCTCGGTCAGAACTGTTCCCTCCTCTCGCTGAACTAACCCAGCTGGATCCCCAAAGCTTCTGGCTGGGGTAGGGAGTCAGCTGCAGAGAGCATGCCCCAGCCAGAACCTGCCAAAGAGGGCGGGAGAATGCAATTCTCCCAAGGTGTGGTCAAATGATTGGCAAACATGTCTCAGCACCAGACTCTACTATCAGTGCTGCAAAGATCACAGCCTGGGACAGAGGACTGGGCCACACAGTCCAGCCCTCCCTGGAAGGGCTCAGGGCACCTGTCAGCAGTTACCCTTCCAGACATGGCCCCCCATAGAGCTGTCTGTCTTTGTCTGTGAATGTCAGACACTAGACACTGTGTGGGAATGGACATCCTCCTACTGGTCGATGAGGGCAGATCACAAACCTAACCTCTGATGGGATCTTGGCCTGGCTAGTTTCTTCTGCCTCATTAACCTAGCTTTGCTGTGTGACTTACCACAGACCTTGGCACAAGACTTAGCACTGTGTGGAGGGTG